>JARHKZ010000016.1:1890732-2520977 GCA_029204075.1 Mycena capillaripes
GCCCGAATCAGGGAGACGCAACCCGCATCCGTTGGGTACGTTGTTCGCACTTGCTGACCCCTCGCTCCATTGAATTCTCACTATAGGCGCCGGCTCTCTACTTTTTCTCGCTGCTGCGCCTCTGCTTCCCACTACATCCGCCGCACGTTACTCTGACGCCCAGCACCGTCGGCGCTCAAAAGCGGCGCATCCACACCCTTCTCTCGGCCTGTCGCCGTACGACACGACGAGCGCGCGCGCGCTTCTTCTCCCGCACAAGCTCCGCGCTCAGTGCTCACTCAGATGCTGGCCCACACTCACACCTTCATCTGTCGCAGCGCGCTCTCCCTCGCCTGGTACACCTGCATGGCGCGGGTCTGACTCGACTCGAAGGCGCGCTCGTGGAGGATACTGTGGGGATCCGCGCGCGGGCACTGTAGGATGTCGTCAATGATACGGTGCTAGTGCTCCATCGTCGAGCGGAAGAAGAGCGGGAATGCATGGATCCTGCGCGTGGGGGACGACGTGCTTGGAGCAAGTCAGCGTCGCGGACCAATCGTCTGCAATCCTACCCACACTCACAATTTCTTGGCCCTGCGCTGTTGCGCTTGCTGTTGCGGCTCGGAGTACGGCATCTAAGCGTACCGCGGTACGCTTCCCCGCTCTAGCCCGCTGCTCGTGGATGGGGCTAGAAGAAGTAGAAGGGAGCGACGCGCACCCTCCGCGTTCTGGATCATCATCGTCGTGGTCGGCCTCGGCGGTGGGGAAGGGAGATGGAGGAAGCGGGAGCGGGAGGGGAGGGCTCGGGAAGATGCTGATCGTGCTGGTCGCGAAGAATGTGTGCGCGCTGAGGCGGAGGAGGCGTGATACGAGATGGACATTCCTTCCTTGCTTGCCCACGCGCTCTTGCCTCTCCTTCCTAGCCTCCGCCCAGCCTGCTCTGCGTATCCGTATCCGTACCCGCGTGCCGCGCGTCGTATTGCGTTCCCCGCTCCCGTCCCCTCCCTGGCGCAAGTACACCTGTGTGGACTGTGCAGCCCTTCCGCCGCTAGCGCACGCTGTGACTCCACGTGCCCCGTCCGTCTGGCGTGCTCGAGGAATGTCTCCTTTGGGCTCTTGTTGGCCTACTTGGCTGGGTGTTTCAGCGGAGGAGTGTGCGTGCACGGCGAGGATGTGGATACGGCGGAAGCGGGCACGGAATGGATGGAGAGAAGAGCGTGAGCGAAGCGAGAGCGTACCGGCAGCCATAGCCATTCCCTCCTTCCTGCACGCTCGCTGGTCGGCGCTCGTATTAAGGCTCCTTTGGTTTTGCTTTTCTGGGGCGAAAGAGTCAGCGAGGCAAGGGAGGGAGGACGGGACGCCGAAGAATGATTTGAGTGTAGCGTCCTTCACGCTTGGTGCCGTTCTCGAGGCGCGTACACTCGCCCCCGACCGCCTCCGACCGCCTCGTCGTCCTCCGTGCCGCAGTACGGTCCCTTGGCGCTTGGGAGCCTAGCCTACAGGGTTCGTGGCTCGCTGGATGGGTTAGAAAGGGACGCGGCGCTCATGATCCTCATCTTCGTGGTCCGAGAGGGTGGCGGAAGAAAAAGAAGCGGGCAACGCGCGGCGCGGATAATGAGTGCGGGCTGCGCTCTTGACGTTGTCCGAGAGGCGAGAGAAGGAGGCGACATACGTACATTCGTTCCTCGCTTTTTCGCACGTCGCGCTCATGCCCCTTCTTCCTAGCGCCCCTCAGTCTGCTCATCATATTCCTATCCAAATACTGCTCTTGAGGACAAATCGCCAGCGCACACGTCTTCGCGTACTTGTCCGAGGCGTCGGGGTGAGGGGCTCGTCGTGTCTGTGGGATGGATGTGCCTGGAGATGGATGAGAGATGAGGCGCAGAGTTAAATCCAGGCCCGCGCCTCATCGGGCCAGCAGCCTGCACGCTCGGACGTCGCGCGTGTTTTCCATGCTCCCTGGTTTCACTCGGGCTGGGCGAAAGATTTGGATGAGAGACAGCGAGGACGAAACGGCGAAGAACGATGCACTCTCCGGATTGGGATTGTGCCTTGGCTCGTGCTATAGTACTGCGGGATTTTTTTGCTTACACTCAGGCCACCTCATCCTTCTCCTCTGCGTTTTCGGTGGTTTCCAGTCCAGGCAGCGGACGCGACGGGTCGACTAGGCTCGTGACCCGCCTGCTTTGCTACGGTATAGCTTAATATAAGCACTCTGTCGTATGGTCTCACCTCCTTGTGGAGCAAAAATCCGAGTCTAACCATTAGCAGTGAGATGCGGCTGTTTCTACCCTTAGAAAGAACGGCCGATCCACGGGAGTTGAACAGCGGACTCTAAACCCAAGATGGGAATTCCACCCGCCACATCAGTCGGGACCAGAAGTGTCATATACAAAGTTTATGCATTCGGAAGCAACAGTGGCTGCAATACATTCCGCTTGAGTTATGATGCACATAACCTGAATTGAGGGTACACATCACACTCGCTCCATGGCGACCATCCCATGGGAACTCGGACGGCTGCAAACTCCCCGCGAATAAAACCCCGAAGCCCTGGGCGCACCCATATCACAACTACTCCACCGCAATGAAACTGCAATTTGCTGCCATTCTGTTCTCTTTCGTCGCAGCTGCGCTTGCACTGGTGCGTCCTTCATAATATCTAATCTCGTTCTGTTGGCTGACTCCTCCTCCCTTTCTCCCATCCTCGTACAGCCGGCCCCAAACCCCAGCGTCCCGGAGGCACGCGCAGTAAGTCGCCCATCGCATCGTCTCGTAAATTCAGTGACGCTGACAACCAAACTCTGCATATATAGGACTGCCCTACCCACGATCCGACGGATTGTTTCGGGCCTTGAGTGACATTCCCTCAATCCGGTTGGCACTTTTTGTAAATGGCTTTTTCCATGAATTGAAATTTGAATCGAGGTCTTTATTATCCAGAGATTTGAGACTTGCCATTACCTTGGGAAAGGACATTGATTATTTACCTTGTTCCATTGCCGAAAGTATCACATGTGCAGGAGAGACGAGTCACATCGAGAGCTTGATGGAATGAAGTCCTCACCTGTGGAACTGCGCCGCTGAGGATTTGATTACCGCTGAACTCCCTCATCAGCTGTGAGTGGGATTGAGAATTGAGGAACTATAATTTTGTTCAGGAACCGAATATCACGTTTACGGCGTCTCCGCGCGGGCGATCCATTTCTCTCTCTCTAAAATCCAAATCCCAAATCGCACATGCTGACGACATTCTGACCGCATCTACAACTGCTGATGGCTTCCAAGCTCATCTCAACGAGTCCCAGCGGTGGGCAGACGATAACGGCTGCCTAACATCGATCCCAAAATGTTTGTACCAAATATTTGGACGCCGTCAAAAACCTCCGGCATATCCCACATTCCACCTCAAAGGAAAGGACATTGCGCAGGTCGAAAAGGCCTGTTACCTTGGAATATGTATTCAAACTGGCACAAAATTTATCTGGCGAGAACAATACTGTCTCAAGGCTAAAAAAGCACGCACTGCGGCCAATGTTATCCTCGGACTCAACCGCTTTGTTGGAAATCTGACTGCTTGGGACATGCGGACCTTGTACATGGCGCGAGTCGATCCTTACCTTATTGCGAGCTGCGAGATTTGCCTGGACGTGGACACCAAGGGTTTGAAACTACTAGAAAAGGTGCAGTCTATGTTCCTACGCTGCATGCTAGGTGTTGGAGCACGATCGATGCTTGCCGTCTTGTTTTCGGAGACGGGGATATGGCCAATCAAGTATCGTCGGGTTTACCTCGCACTCAAATACCTGTGCTACCTGCTGAAGCTGGAAACCGATAATGCAAAGGCTCAGAGACCGGCGTGGAATGCTTTACAACAATCCCTGACTCTTGCCCGTGCCAGAAAGATTTCATGGTGCAATGATCTTTGCATCATACTTTCTAAACTCCACACACCCGTAGAGTTCGATATTGCTGGCGATATTACGGTCCCGGTCGTGAGGGAAGTAATGAAACTGGTCAAACTCTCCATGGAAGCTTGGATTGACCACGAGATCAAAAACTCGGCGAGGACCAAGGAGTTATTAACAGGCCGATTGGAGATGGATTCCGAGAGACGAATCTTGCTCAAGAAATCCCTGGACTTCCGGCACTACCTCCGGATAACATCTGCAAACCATAGGCGTGCACTTACCCAGATGATTCTATCTAGCCATTCTTTGGCAGTGGAGCGCCGGCGCTGGAAGGAACGAGGGAAGCCAGAGGTCCCCGTGAATGGCGGTTATGTCGGTTCTGTCACACCTGTGTTGAGGACCCACCCCATGCGATGTTTCTGTGTGACCATCTGCCCCTACTGCAAATACGAGAGGTTTTCTTGACCAAGCTATATGCTGATCTTCCAGAGATGCGAGGGAGATCTACGACGCCCTGGGGATTTTTTCGGGAGCTCCTCCCACGCCGAGAAGTCACGCCACTACTGGCGAAACTAGCCTACGATGTCCAGAAGATTTTCGACGCAACCCCGATGCTTTTAACTGTGCCGCCAGGCGTGGATCCTTGATTTGTGGCTTTTTTTTGGTGTTTACATGCATCCTGCAAAGGGACGACATGCGACAGCTTTTGAGTACTGGTGAACAGCGGGGATTTATACCTGGGAGGAGGGAAAAACTCCTCCCGCACATCAGCCATTAAATAGCTGGTGGTCAGGTCCCACTGGGTTTTAACCGCAGGTTCTGCCATTCTAACGACCGGCCAGTACACAGAATGCCAGCGTCGTGCATGCTCTAACCCCCGGAATGGTTGTATGTTCTGTTGACTTTGCATAGATATTTGTAGAGATAACCACCTCTACAGTACTTCACATTTGTCTTCAGTAAACTCGTAGTTCAGGCACTTGGACCATGCGAGTATAATATATCCCCCCCCCCCCCCCCCCCCCAAGAATAAACGTTCCAAGATAGATAAGAGTTATGGCATAGGATCTATTGATTACTGTGACAGTCAAGTTCAGCTCAATGTAGTTGAGTGACAATCCTTCTCCTCTTTCAGGCTGAATTGTAACTGTAGTTTTACATACATTTCAACCCATGTGTTTGTTCGAACAAATATTGGGATTAAAATTCGAACTGAACAGTTCGGCCCAGGGACAACATATTAAAGAATCATTTAAAGAAGCTACGGCGAAGAATGATAATTATGCTACACATGGCCGGCTGTCATGCTGCGCGACGCTGCAACGCTGGGCCCCGCCCATTAATATCTTCAAGAACGACATGTACACCCTCCGCTTCTTGTATATGATCCTTTTTGGTGCCAGTGAATACTCCGTACAGCCCACCGGCGGCAGATGCAGATACAAGATCTAGTGGATCGGCGGGATCAAATGACTGATCCTTCCGATCCCCTGCATGGTGGATTTCGGTCGCGAGCACAACGTAAATTGTGGCGAATGCGATGAGAGCGCCGGGGATTAGCACCCAGGACGTGGAACCTGTAAATTCCCAACCAAAAAACTCGGTGTGCAATTTTCCAGTGCTTGAGATACTCATGTTCTTCGGCAATCCGTCCACAAAGATTCCGCTTCTTGCAGAGAGACAGGCCCGAAGAACCTGCGATAACGCATTAAGCGAAAAGTTACAAGTGACATGGAAAGAAAGCTTACCGTCCCGCTGTATTCTGACACACCGCGTATGTATTCCGCCTGTTTGCGCATGAGCAAGATATTGTCATCTCAGCAGATTGCTTACCGTCGCGGCCAATATATCGTCGAAAGGAACATCGTTTCCATCCAGATCGTTGAGGACGGAGGTAAGCTGATCTCCCACGATGTTGCTGTCGAGACCTTGCGAAAAGGCTATCATGTTGTACATTGTAGTGACCGCAGATATCCCAGCGGGTCCCTTCATATCTGGGATCCCGCCGGGAAGTGTCGTGGTGTTGACATTGTTAGAAAAGATAGTGCCGTTGGAGAACTCATACGAATAATCCGCGCGGACATTGGTGATTTTCGGAGTGAAGGAGCAGACGGTAGTGTCCATGAAGTCGTACAGGCCAAACCCGACAAAGATTAGCGCTGTACTACATTATCAGATGTGCCACATGATGTATTCTGGAGACGTACTGTAGCTTTGCGCAGACCCTCCGCAAGCAATCATGAACAGGGAGCCTTGGTTGTCACCGAAATAGGTGTACGTGTCTACTGAATTAACTGCGGGAGGGTATCTGTCAAATGGGGGACCTGGCAAGAAGACGTCCACTCACTGGCGGGGTTAGACCCATCTGGAGCCGTACAATTGGAGCTGATCTGGACATGGGAAGGTGACAACGAGTCTGTCCCATTCGTGGTGGTGACGAATACGGATGGAGCATCCGGTACAAATCTGGCGAAATTGCAGACGACATCAGTGGTAAAACCTTCTCACAAATCAATTGATCGTCGGGGAAAGTCACCGGAGAACTCACCCTGCTGGTTCATCGACGAGGTCCACGCCAGACCGTGACGGAAACCAACGGATGGCGCTGAGAGAGTGGCGGGAATAGTGGTCGTATTCAAATTTGGGAACCACGAGCTCACGTTCGCCTCGTAGAAATTCAATGGAAGGATTCCAGCTGCGGATGGCTAAGTGGTTGCATACCCGGGGAGATATACCTTACCAGTTGACGAATTGAAGGACTGATCCAGAAGACTTACGGACTCTGGGAAACCCAAATCCCCGTTAAGCGCTGCATAACCGCTAGCTGTCTGGCCGACGCTCAAGGCAACAAGGGTGGCTGGACGAGTGACGTTCAGAACGGTGTCTTTCAAGTGTAGGGCGAATACCTACAGCTGTCGAGGACACAAGAATCAAGTGCGTGGCTAGTGAACAGATTTTGCAGAATTGGATTTGAGAGATCAAGCTCCCTGCCGGTTGTTTCGGCGTCGTGGTTGAATATTCCAGGGGTAAGCAAGGTGTTCCAACTGTATTAGATCATTTCAGACAATACGAGGTGAACCATAGGGAACAGCACGAACCCAGATGTTTGGGCATTGGCCAGGGCAAACACGACGATGGACAGCATGGTCCATTTGAATTTTGTCGTGTCCAATATGATCGAGGCAGAAGAGATCTGGACACTTGAAAGAAATGTGGCGAAAGTCATGCCTTCTCCGTTCAAATAAAGTGTAATGGATTGTCGAACGGCCAATGCAAATAAGCTAGCAATATGTGAGTGCAAATAGTTCCGGCTGAGATAGGTCAACTCACAGGGACGAGAGCCCCGCCAGGCCCGTCGATATCTGCGTGCAAAGCCATCCAATTGGCTTAAACCAAACGGCCGGAGGAAGCCCAAAAGATGGAATGGAAATTAATCCTCGAAACCAGATGGTCCCGAAGAAACCCCATGCCGCTCCCTGCAACAGGAGTTGACCGCAGATGACGATGCCTGGCAGTCCCCAAAATTTTGACAGGAAACGCCGGAGCGGAAACCTGCCTCGACTTCATGGTGTCAAATAATCGGGCTTGTACATAACGACACTCATACGCACCTGCGAGCGTCGTAGGCCTTTTCATGGTCGTTCTTCTCGCTGCCAAGATTGGTACTAGAGGGCGGTGGGTCCATGAAAGGGAAGGAAAATGATGGCGTTGATGAAGAAATTGTTAACTTGGAGGGCGGAGTGCAAGTCCCTGAAGTAGGGTATCGCGGAAACGATCGGCGGAGTGGAGTTGTAAGCAACGGCTGAGATAGGCGCCAGTGGCATGAAAATTTCGCGAACCGGACTGCGAAGGACTGCGAGCGCCGTGTTCCTAGTTTGACATATGTTGCCTTGACATAGCCTTATTCACCCTTGATGGTTTCCTGAAAAGAGGCGCTCCATTGATTTGCTTGGAACTCAGATTTGCATGCCATGTGTTCATACGGCAAGATTCCCTCGCGTGGAATGTCGGTACTCGAGTAAGCTATTAAAATTCCGGGAGGGAATCCAATAAAACGATTTTCGAATCCACGCACCAGTTGCACCCCAAGTTCCATCTTAGCATTCGATTAGCTAATTCCTCAGGCAATCGGAGCTAGGCGACCAAGAAAGAGATCCAGAATCTCGATAGCGGGCTATAAGGAGCACTACTCGTCGAGCACGTTCCATGGCGCCTAATGACGGCTTCCGCGAACGGAACACCGCACCATGCGGCGGAAATAGAGAAGATAGAGTAATTTACCGTGTATCCATGAGATGGAATGATGGAAACAACCTTCCAAAGTCGTAACGATGGATGAAAACAATATAGATGGAACAGTGACAACACCAGTGCATGTGAACGCGGAGATCTCTTTTTTTCCTCTTTATATCTGGGTGTCGATAGCAAACCTGAAGGCCTCAAAGTAGACCAGAGGCTGAGCCATAGATATCGAGCTCAGGGACGTTCACCACTAGCCAGAGTATCGGCGAGAGGAAAAGTAGCCAGTCCCGTAGTCTCGGCGTCTTATTTAACAAGGCAAGAACGTCTCGAATTTTGGATTGGCCATGATCCGATTAACGTCGGAGTTTATTTTTGTTCGCATTGATTTTGCAAAATTCTTGACCTAAGTGCGTAGTCCACACCACTGACAATCGACCTTGGGGGAAGCGCAATTCAAGCAGAATGAGCCATAGACTTCTTTACGTTTTGATGGCGGGAAAACCGCAGAAAACTGATCTGGGATCATAAAGCACGGGAAGTCTCCCGTTTAGACGCGCAAGCGTTGCACAAGTTTCGCTGATGATCAAGGAACAATGCGGAGTCGAGTAGACCAAACACAGCTGCGGAACAAGTATGATTGAATTTGGCGCCGGAAGAGATCTTCCCTGTCAAACCCAAAGATCGCAGTAGCATAAAGATATAGCCCAATGAACAAAAACAGAAGGGCCACCACGGCCAAGCGAGAGAAACAAAGCAGAACGCCTGAGGCTATAAGAGGGAAACGTTGTTGAGAGCACACTGGCACCCAGAGCGTGACAAGTTTGAATGCCGCTCTAATTAGGCCATACGCGCTGATACTACCTGAGTCTCTGAGAGTAGTGCGAATTTGAACCATGTCGTGAGATCCCGCCCATCTGCCAGGTTCGTCCACGAGTAAGTATCAGCTCCGAAGCGAAGAACCTCCAAGTTAAGTGAGGGCCAAACACGGACAGTCTTTTGTGGGCGGTTGATGAATGAGAGAGTGTGTGTCACCGGTTGAAACGGGGTACTTGATCTTGGGTTAGGGGGGTAGGAACTGTCGAGTCCACGTCTTGTTCGCCCAACGGGAGTGAGCAAGTACCGAATCGGCCGATGGCGCCAAACAGTTGTGAGCAGTGTTGCGTATACGACTGGACTTTTTGTCTCGAACGTCCGTAGCACAAGACAAGACAAGGTGAAGCAGAAGTCGGGGAGAGCCTGTGAATGATTCAGAGTAATTAGTTTGGCCATAGAGCCCTCACAGGGTGGATGCTGCATCGACTGGCAAATGTCGACAGCAAGTGGCTGACGTGGCGTAGATGATCTCCGAGGCATTCGGAACAAATCGGAAGGGGTCAGTCCCAGATCGGTTCGATTTCCGTGAAAGGATGAACTCCGCACAAATGACAATGCCTTTGCACTCCTATGCTTCATCGACAAAGCTCCATCTCTCAGCCACCATTGTATGTCACATACTTGGGCCTCATCAAGGTACATAGTTTACATGTGGGGAGCTACGGTAGGAAGTAGGGCATGAAACCGTACAGTATACGGTAGACGGCCGTACACAGTACTGCCGTATAACTGGTCCGGACGGATGGCACCCGTACCGTATTTGATTGCGGCACAGGCGCGTACGGTACGGGTCCCGTACCGTATTGAACCGTCCAGTAAACGGCCCTCACAGGTTTCAATATTTGTGTATTGGCCTCAATCAAAGCCAGTTAGTCTTCTTATATCTTGCAAAATCCCCTTTTATTGTCAGTTGACTTAGGAAACCACCAGCAAGTGACAACTACCACTCCCAATGCTTTCGCAGGTGCTCACCCGTATTACGGGGTTGACCCGTACCGTCACCCGTACCGTATTACTCGGCGGCGAGTGTCGTTACGGTACGGGTCCCGTACCGTCTATAACCGTCCCGTAAACCCGTAAAGTACGGTTACGGTTTCAAGCCCTAGTAGGAAGGAGCGGCAAGAAAAGATCTACGGAGTGAAGACAACAAGTAGCCGTGTCAGAGCCACCTAGGGAGTCTACGAAACCGTTACGTGAAGGGTCTTTAAGACGGGTTTCGTTGGGTAAGAGGAACGAGTCTAAGAGAGGCCGAGCAGGAGTACCCTCTGGCTTCTATTACCATTCTATTTGGCTCAATTCGTAAAGTCCCCTTTAGGAAAACTGCTGTTTCGGTAAGTCCTCCGCCAAGTCCTCCGCCAAACCCTCTGCACACAACCACATATTGTATTCAGACGCAATACATGACACAAGAAGTAGAAGGGAAGAGTATGCTACAGGGGGATGTAGTAATCTACATAGAAATAGGAATTATACAATCTACAATAAGAAGAGGAGGGTGTGCTACAAGAAATCTGTACAGATGACAGGTGCTACAAGAAGTATGTGCCGGGGATACAAGAAAGATATACAAGAGGGACGTACGCAAGGCAAGATAGGCAGTGTCCACGGATATACAGAAAATGTTTGCAGAGAAGCGGAGAGTGGTAGTGGTACATCAAAATTTACTGCGGGCCCTGCATTTGCTGCAAGGCATTGGCGAGGGAGGCGGCTAAAAGCGCGGGTGGAATGTTCGCTATCAACGAGGCGATGTCGAGACCAGCGGGCAGCGTAGGCGGCGCGGAGGCTGCGGGTGCGGCGGGTGGTGCGGAAGGCGGTGCGGAGGGTGCAGGCGGTGCAGCGGGTGCAGGCGTTGCAGCGGTGGTGGGTGGGCCGCGATAACGAGGCTTGGGAACCGGGCGTTGAGCTTCCCCGCCACCACGACTGGGACCTGCGACGGGCTGCCCATCGAATGGGTCGTCTCCGCGCGCACCAGCGGGGACCAGGAGACTCGCCGCCTGCCCAGGTCGGGTGGCGTAGAGCTGACCCGCGGGCCGAGCGTTGACGTCGTAGAAGGTGCCGGTGAAGGTGGCACCGGGCGGGGGCCTATCGACATAGGACACCTGCGAAGGCTCCGGCTGAGGCTGCTTATTCTGCGGCTTCGGGGGTTTGGTCTTGGGGTTGCTCGTTCGGAGGCGCTTAGACTCGCTGCCGCTCTCAGGCGCGTCTGGACGACGTCTCTTGTTGTCGGGGCCCTGCGCATTGCTGGTGGTGGTTTGTGCGGAGGGTCGCGCGGAGGGTCGCGCAGAAGGTTGCCTCGGAGAGTTGCGCAGAAGGTTGCGCAGAGCCGGGTGCGGACTGCTCGTGCCGGGAACGCTTCTGCGGCGGGTGGGCAATGGGGCGCTCCTGCTCGTCAGCGGGCCGCTTTCCTTGTGAGCGTGCGGAGGGCTTCGCAGGGGGTTCCTCGTCGTCGTCGTGATACTCACTCGGAGTGAGATCCGAAAGCTCCTCCATCATCTCGTCGCTGTCATCTGCGTAGAGGGGGACCCGTTTCGTTCCACCTCCCTCCTGCGGCGGCCGCTGCCGTGTCCGAGGCGTCGGCTGCGAAGCGAAGGGCTCCTCCTCTTCGGGCTCCACAGCCGGGGCCCTGCTCTTGCCCTTCGTCTTGGCCTTCCTCGGCCTCACCTGACGCCGTGGGGCAGGGACCTCCTTCACCTCATCATCCTCCACTCCCGCCTTGGGCTTCTTTCCCTTCGCCTGACGCCGAGGCGCAACCTCCTCAACCTCTTCAGGCTCCTCCGTGATTGTGTCGCCCGGCAACGGCTTTTTGGCGAGGACGGCGCCGTTGGCGCGGTCCAGATCATACTTGACAAGCCACAGCTTCCCGTTCCCATCCTCGCATGGCACGAACGCCCCGCTGGATGTGCGCCAGTGCTTGATGACAGCAGGCGAGGTGGGCGGGCCGGAAGGGCAGGGGACGGCGTAGTTGTGGCCAAAAATCATGATATCAGCTGGGGAAAATGTTAGCACGAGAAGAAACAGAAAAAAAAAAAGTACGTACACTCCAGGAGGTCCCGCCCGGGGTTCTCAAACCGCATCCCCTGTCCCGCGACGCTGCGCGCATGCAAGGCCTCGGTGAGGCTTTCTCGATGGGGTTTGCGCCACGACCCCGTTGCCTTCCCATCCACCGACTGGCACGGGAAACGAACATCGATAGGAAAGTTGATGAGGACGAACCCATCTTTGCGGAATCGGGTCACGGAGCTTTTCCATCGAAACAGGGCACCCTGCTGCATGACATCCCGCCCAATGTCCGCGACGGACGCGTCAACAATCATCTGGCGAACACGCCTGTTTTCCACGGTGTCGTTCTGGGACCGGGACAAGGTAGGCATGTCCTCCGCCTTCACGATGACCTCAGTGGAAGGTTGAGCGTGGGCGGAGGTGGATGTGGAGGGTGCGGAGGTGGATGCGGAGGGTGCGGAGGGTTGGGCCGCGGTGCGAGAAGTGGTGCGGGAGGCGGTGGGATGGCGTGCCGGGAGCGCAGGGGCTTGGGCCGAGCCGTCGCGTTGGATAAGGCCATCGTCGGTGAGGGTTTGAAGCCGGCTCTGACTGTGGAGATATATTAGAAAGAAAAAAAAAGAGGACATGCGACAGACTTACTAAACAAACGTCTTGGCCATCCCTAAAAAATCGTCCGGCATCAGGCCGGGATGGTCCTTGCCGGTTTTGAAGACCGAGGTAAACTGGAAGTAGAACGTTAGTAAATGTCGTACACCTATAACAACACGCACCTCCGCCAACCCCAAAGTTGCAAAATGATGGCCGATCTCGTTGTCCACGTTGACAGACGAGCCACAGAGGACAAACATACCCTCCACCTGGTCGGTGTCACGAAGCTCATCCAGCTACAGGTTAATTAGCAACAAAGTTGGAAAGGTAAGTCATTACATACCGTACGCTCCATTTTTTTAACCACGCGCGAAACCCTCCGCTGGCGCTGCGCGATGGTGGGCTCAGCCTCGAGCATGTGCACCTCTTCGTAATCCTTGAGCAACCTAAGGTACTCGTCATCCTCCCCATACTCCTCCTGAAAGCCCTGATACATTTGGCTGAGATGGTCCTGGGAGAGGGTCGGCATCTGGTGACAATTGGCATCGAAGTCGGGGAGGATACGGCGAACCTCGGATCCGCACCAGTTGGGGTGCCTGGCCATCCGACAGTAGGTGTTCCACGGATTCTTGACCCGCGACGTAGTCCCCTTGAAAGCCTTCGACACCTCATCCAACAAACGAGCAGCGGAGACGTTGTACTCCAGTCCAAGGTCCCTGAGCAGGGCCAGTATCCGCCTACGGCACGTGTGCAGCGCAGCGGTTTGCTCCTTCGTCGGGCGGCCGGGTTTTGCTGGCTCGTACGAGAAACCTTCCGCGTCGAAACCCTCCGCACCCTCCGCACTCTCCGCACTCTCCGCACTCTCTGCACTCTCCGCACCCTCCGCACCGGCATCCTCGCCGCCGCTATTCAAATTGGCAGGCAGAACATCGGCGGGATTGACAGTCTGCTGGGACGAAGGGGGGGGAGAGGACTCAGCAAGCGGACCCTGCCCGTTGTTGCCGAAGGTTTGAATTTTAAATGGCTTGATGGGCGACAGATCGCGAGGTTGCGGGTGGCGTACGTGCCGCGGCGAAGGGGCGTAGGACGGTGGCACGGAGGGCATGCGTCTTGGGGCTGGATGGACCGACGGTGCGTTTGGAGGGGAAGGTGGCGGTGACCCACTATGGGCACGACGGACATGGTCGACAGCCCAGTGGGTCGGGGGCGGAGGCAGCTCAGCCTCGCGGAACCCGCCCTGATTCAAAAACTCCGTAAATTGCCCGCGGAATAGCTCTGGCTGAATTGGGCCTGTTGTAGCCAGAACCTGTGGCGGCGTTGCAGGCTGGAGCTGCAATCGAGGCATTGCAGCCTGCTTTCGAGGTTGTTGGGGCGCCGCTGCTGCAGTCACAGATGAAGCAGGGACGCGCGGAAATGCCGCCGGTGCACGTGTAGATGCAGAATTGGGAACCGGTGCAGACGCCGGATTTGGAGCGCGTGGGTTGGGAGCGCGGGGAGGGGCCGCCGGTGCAGCTGCAGAGACAGGAGCCGGTCCAGAATTGGGGGTCGGGGCACGCGAGATGGGAGCCGGCTGCAAATTGGACGCAGGTGGCGAAACCGGACGTGGCGGCGGCAGCGGAGGGTTGACAGGCGCCCGATTTGTCTCCTTCAAAAGGAGTGTCGGTGGTGCTGAACGACCTGCGACACGTGTCACAGGTTCTTGAGGGGGAGATTTTGTCGACAACATCTGGGACCGTACACGATGCATGGCCCGCGTTTCGGCGTCACCACGGTCAGAAGGAGGGATGCGGGTGCGGAGGCGCGTCGGGGTAGAATGCGGCGATGCCTCACGCCAGGGCCCCCCCTGCCAACCTGAGGCGGGAGCGCGATGGGAGGGGTGAGCGGCGCCTCAAGGAGCGGAGCCTTGGCTTGACGCCGCCCCTGCTCGTCCGATGGCGTGGAGGGTTGCTGTTCATCCCAAATCTCGTCCTCGTCGTCGAAACTGTCATCGGCAGCTTCCCCACTATCATCGTCGTAGTATTCAATGGGAGGGATCGAATGATCTTCGCTTTGTTGGGGTGCTGGGAAGAATAGTGCAGTCGATGGGTCAAAGTCATGCCCATCGAGGCCCGGGATCGATTCGAAGTAACTTGGATCCATATCCGTATAGTCCTGCGACAAACCGAGGTCCGGGTCGTCTGTGGGCAGGGAATGTGGAGGCATAATATCAACACTATGCGGAGGTTACAAGGGCAACTGGCTGGTAAAAAAACTGTTACGCACCAGTGAAGATGAAAAGGCGGTGACAAGAAATGTATTGGGGTAGTATCAAGAGCACTAAAGTGACGCGTTAGACGCGTTAAAGCGGTAGAGAGAGCACCTACAGAGCCTCCGCAAAATAAACCCGCTTTTAGAGTGAATGGGCACGTCAGAACAGAGGCTCTGCACAGTGAATGTGCTTTTTGGGTGAAGCGCGTTAAGGCACAATACACGTTGAAATTTTTGAGAGGCGGTTTGGAGCCTTTGTGAAAGATGAGAGCCACTCTGTGTGTCACACAAAGTGGACTGGGCGCACTGCGAGACGCGGAGGATGTGAAGGGTCTGAATACAAAAAGTGGAGCCTCTGTAAGGATCAAGGTCAGTGAATCTCGAGACTGAGTCTACATTGAACACTTACAGAGTGTACGGCGACCGACACCGCACTTTTTGGAAGTGAATGGGCGCGTTGAACGCGCTTGGAAGGGCGGTGGAGGGAGGAAGAAAGAAAATGGAGGCTGTGCCAAAGTCATCTGACCTCTTCGCTGGCCACCACCGTAACCACCGCCAACCTCTGGCGCAGCCTCCGCCAACCTCCGCCGCCATCCAACACGTAAATTTGGCGGCGGCGCTGGGGCTTCCATCAACCAATGGCGTCCTTTATAACGGTTAGCTGCAATCCTTTTTTTCTTCCTGTCTACTCTGGTAAGCAATTCCACCGCTTTCAAGCGCGGAACCCACTCATTGATACTGCCCCAGGTCGAAAGAATTTTTGTTGGAATTTATTTCAGAGGTAAATACTGTGTGCAGAATTGAGCGCGAAAGGCCGCTCAAGTGTAATTAGCACTTGGGCCTTTACCACCATCTCTAAAATGGGTCGTCGTGCTATTCACCTAACCCGGGATGCCAAGGCCGCTGCAAAGCGAGAACAGGTCAAAAAGTATTCGCAGACACCGCAGTGCGTCCCCATTCTTTGTGTTTTTCATTCAAATCCTCTAGTTTTAATAAACCTCCTTTTTTAGTGGCCAAGCTGCTCGGGCTTGTGCACGAAGGCCCAAACACCACCGAAAGGAGGGCAAACCTCCCGAACCCTCCGCAGAACGCCCGGCATGCATTCCTGGCGTTGCAGCGCCCAGCACAGAGATTCAAGATCTTCACGACGCCCTGCTGCCCGTTCATGAACCTCTCTTTCAGGAGGCTCTACGTTCCCCCGACGCCTTGGACAAAAGTGACCTCTCACGCTGGAAGAAAGAGCCTCCATTTGTGGAGGATGAAGACTCTACGGATCCTTATTCCGACGACTACCTTGCGTTTACCAACTCGCTGGTTTCCGTTCTGCATGGTGTCCGTTTGCGTGAACAGACGACCCGCGATGCTCAACGGAGGGCGGAGTTTTTGGAGAAGGGATGGAAGACTTCAATGGCGGAGCTGAGGGAGGAGGTTTGAGATTTGCTGGGACGCTGGGAAATGGTGTCGAGACTTCGGCGTGAGCATTTCTATCACCCTTACCATGACTCCCGGGAGCACGCTATGCTCGAGCATTATCTCCAATGGCTGGTGCGTACCATATACTCATTGTATTACTTGAAGTTTTTGGAATTGAAGTAGCAGTATTATTCAATCAAATAAGCAAAATGGATTTCTGTGAGCTTCAAATACATGTTGTGAGCCTTAAATATATGTCGTGGAAGCCTAAGTGATTGGGAGAGTGCGTATGTGATCGGCGAGGAGGCTCCGTGCGGAGGCCATGTCTCTCTCGTAAACCTCCGCACCGCTGAAACCACGCATGACGGCGACCAGCGTGCAAATCACCCACAAACCACAGTCATACCCATTGGTTTGCTCAGCACGATTCTAATAAAAGGTGAGCGAGTCGGGATTGAGAAGAATAAATTACATACAACTTGAAACAACTTGAAACATTGGATACACCGGCCATGGCTCTTCTGCAGTCGAAACATGGAGGGGATGACCATTCCTGTTTGCAAGAACGACCATTCGTGTAATAAGCACCATTATATCCTAATCAAATGTCAGATTGGGCAGACAGAGAGAAGCGGCGGAGCCTACGCGGAGATCACGGCGCCACCCAGATTGTGAAGCCAAGCTGTCGTAACAGTACACCGACTGTGACGGTATATCTACCACAGCACAAACCCAATGTTGCTCTGCTGGCCGGTGAATTGGGAGGAGCCACACCGACTTGGTCCAATACTCTGTCGGGCCTAAAAACCTCCACAGGTCAGAATCAGACGCGTTATACCGTACCCGCGGGAGGTCGTAGGTGCTGAGAATGGCGCAGCGCGTTGCAGCGGCCGCGTAGGGAGAGTATTGACCGCTGAAAATAATGTAGAGGGAGGCTAGAACGCCGTTGATTCCTTCCCCGTTGAGCCTTCCCCTGGGCGCTAGAAAACGGTCGAGATCTGCGGGCTCAATCTCAAGGGTGTAGAGAACCCTACTGCGGACAACGAAGTGACTGAACCGTTCGTAAATGATGGTCCGGGATGCGTTCTGGATGCGGAGGTCTTGCAGGAGGCTCCGGTCGAGGTTACGTGGTTGCTTGATTCTGGTATGAGCTCTAATGTGAGGTTAGGGAACAGAAGGCACTCACCTGGCTATCCCACCTGATCTCAAAACGGTCATTGACGTCGAGACCAGAGGCCTCCTCCACCTCGCTGTCGCCGTCCTCGCCCTCACCATCATCACCAATTAGATCTGCTGCATCTTCAGGGTCGTCAATGGAGCCGGGGTAGAGTGCCCCATCCTCTGCAACATGCCTAGACTCAGCGGGAACATCAGTGAAACCAGGATCGTCCGGATCAGAGTCTTCCTCCAAATCCCCGTCCACCTCTGACATCTGCGCATCGTGCTCATGCACGAAAGGAATTGGGGGCGTAGAGAAAGTGAGTGACTGAGATGGGGCAATACTTGGTGTCTGAGTAGGACGATGCGGAGCCTCCGCGGGGCCAAATCCAAGTGGGAGACCGCTAGCCAAATGCTGCGGTTGAAGCTGTTGAGCCCAACGATGCTTGAGGTATTTTAAGAGCCTCTGGCGCTCTTGAAGCGGGAGCGTAAGTGATGTGTCTAGAAATACAGTGTGAGTTCACATGGTTCAAAATAACTTGTCGTAACGCACCGGAATGGCTGAAGAGAGCGTTATCCACAATTGAAAGCTCTTCATCCAACCAGAGCCTGAGATTAGCGCGATCCAGGTTGAGGCGGGCAGCCTCCTCGCGACATCTGTCGATGATGTGGAGGCTCCGGATGCCATCGCGCACATCATCGTCGTTCAGCCATCGAGGGATTCGACCTGGAGAGGGGGAAATGCAGACGTCTTCATGAAGCGATGGATCCAACCGAAGCACAGTGAGCTGGGTAGGAAGAGGCACCGGAATTGGAATCCTACACCCAACCGGGCAGAGGGTTTCCAGTTTGGCACAATTCTCATTGAATCTGTCGATCAACTTGAGCAGAGCTGGTTGACGCTTCGAGATCGCCTTGCGGGTCGCCTGGTATAGCTTTGTGCCTGGTGGAGTTAGCAATATTCAAGATGCGGAGGCTCCGCAACTCACCTAACGGCTCTCTTCGCCCCGCAACTGCACGGTCAAGTGCTTCCCACTCTTGAAACGAGGCAATCGCACGCCTCCGGATCACAGTTTTCAGGTCATTCAGTATGAGGAGCGTGTGTACAAAGGGCCGTGGCAGGTCTGCTAACTCAGGGAAGGATCCGCCGATGTTCAGAGATGCGTAGAGCTCCTCTGCCTGCTGGTTGAGCATCTTGTGCGTCGCCTCGAGCGAGCGGAGGAGGGAAACGGCGTCAGGCGGGGCGCCTGAGACGGCAATTGTCTGCTTTGCATCGATGATCGCCTTCTCGACACCGTCAATCTGGGTTTGGAGTGTGACAACTTTGTCCAGTTGTCGGCGGAGCCGTGCAGGAGCATCTAAATACATAGATTTAGTATTACAAGGATGGGTAAGTATAAGAAAAACTTACGAGATCTTATCGATGTCTGCGCCTCCTTTTGATCTCGCCATTCGCGGCGGAGCTCTGCCTCGGGCACACGACACGCGCGGAAAGTCTTCAGAGCGGCCCGCATTTTGGTTGGGAGGCTCCTGTCTTGGCGTTCAATCCAGGTACCCAGATTTTCTTGACCCTCCGCGTTGAGAAAAGCGCCGTACTGGTCGATCATCCAAATCCTCCGAGAGTTCTAGAAAACCATATCAGTATAATTGAGAATGGAAAAGGCATTACCCACCCATTGACCCCTTGTTATAGGCACTGTCTTGCGCGTCCGCGACCACACTCTTTCCACATCTTCATGGTCTGCAATCCCCGAACCGGGTCGGAAGCGAGGGCCAAACGTGACCTGACATGCCCATTCATGTCGGTAGGAGTGCATGTGATTGATTATGAATGCGACCCGATTGCGCAGGCTGTCATCAAGAATTGGATACTGATAAAAGAATCAGGCGGAGGCTCCGCATAGGCCTGGGACACGTACCAAATCCAAACTATGAGCAACGACACATCCGATGTCGTAGGCCTGGAGTATTGTGGCCTGCGGCGGAAGCTGGCGCGCCAATTCCACGAGCGACGCTACAATATACCGCTGCTGCTCACCCGGAGTGTAGATATTGCAGAAAAATAAAATCTGCCCATGACGGCAGGTCATGAGGAAGATGCCAGTCGCATCGTACCGCTTTGGATCTCCCCTCTGGGCCTTCTCGTTGGCAGCCTCGAATGTCGCCTCACATCCGTCGATCGCGTCCTGTGGAATCGGCGGCCGAACGTTGGTGCGAGGATTGTCCCTGGCTTGAGTGATCTTGCTCGCAACGGCGTCGAGGTCGCACTGGGGAATGAAAAAGGAGGGTGTATATCCAATGGGCCCATCGCCAGCCGAACAGAGGTGGCGATAGCTGAAGCAACCATCTGCCCCCAACTGCACATCTCCGCCTCTGTCCGTTGGTTAAACATTAAGTCCCTGTTTTGGAGCGTGATGTACTCACTGATCAAGAGGCCGCCCCCATTCGGTGTGACCAAAGCAGGCCGGACATCGTTCCCTCAAAATACGGCTTGCACGACCCGGCGTAAGAGAATGAGCCGCGGAGGGTTCAGTTGAGGGCGCGGAGGGTGGGGAGGGTTCCGCGAGCTGATCCCTCGCCTCCTCTGGCAGAAGCGCCTGCTCTGAGGCACCCAGTACCGTATGTAGCTTCCTTTCTATGCGGTCCCGAAGGTTGGACGACCACTGAACAGCCTGGGTGAGGCTGGTACGGAAAGGATCCGCCACGCGGTCAAGAGGATTCTGTTGTCAATAACTCAGTAGAGGCTGAGAAATTGAGAGTAAAGAGCCACCCACCCGGTCAGAAACCACAGTGAATCCCCGACGGTCATAAACCGTGCGGAGGGCAGCAGCAAGTGCGGTAATCGCGTCGCAAGATCGTTCGAACATCGCCCGATAGATGTCCAGAACGTCGAGCGAGACACCAATCCGTGGCCTATTAGGTGATGCTGGGAAGACGCCATGTTGCACTAGCAGAACACCGAGACGCATGCAATCGCAGGTAACGATCCGTACGTGCACGACATCTACAAAATGTGGATTAGCACTGGAATCAATGCAGGCCGTATAACATACGCAAAGGATATAAGCATCTCACAACCTGAGCCTTTCTGCTGCATCCCACAAGACATTCATATTCAATAAGCGGAGGTATGGCAGATCGTTGTTGTGCGTGTGTAGACCTATAGTAGTCTGCAAAGGGATCTTCAAGCAGTGGTAGTAGTTGTTCCCAAGAGTCGAAAACCCGTCTATGACTGGCAGCCTTGTTTGCCGTGGCCGTAGGGAGCGGGGGGAGTACTTGCGGAGCCTCCTCGTCCATCCATTCCGCGTCTCCAGTAGCTTGAGACTCAGCAAGCGGACTAAATCCTGACGAAGAGGACTCGGGAGCCAGACCAGAGGGAGCGCTGTCCTTGTTGAAACGCGCTCTAAGTCGCGCACGCGCGTTCGAGAGCCTCATGGCCTGTCCGAGAGCGAGCGCCGGCTTCTGCTTGCGTGTATCACGCGCCTTGAGGGGACTGGTGAAGTGGCGGCCCATTACCCCATGTGGTGCTGGTTCGTTTGCTCGAGCAGAGCGCTTCGCGCCAGAGGGTGCCATCGCGGAGGTGAGAGTAGAGGCTAGGTCCCGAAGAGGCAACTCACTAATGGGGACATTACGAAATAGAAGCCAGAGGGTACCCCTACTCGGTCTCTCTTAGACTTGTTCCTCTTACCCAACGAAACCCGTCTTAAAGACCCCTCACGTAACGGTTTCGTAGACTCCTGGGGTGGTCAGAGCGATGGTGACGGATGAGGAGAATCAAGGGTGTGCCATGGAAATTGACGTCCGAGGCCGCTTTGCGTCTCTGGTCCAGAATGGTGGGCTCTGCCGACAACGTGAAGAGTTGCAAAGAGACGCATCGGAGCGGCCCGACATAAGTTGGGCATAATTCGATAACATTTGAGCAACATTGGAGGAACATGGAGCTAGAAAGTCGACAGAGATGAGGCGTGCTGCATGACCAAAGTTGTAGAGGTAGCAATCACTTCTACTGCTACTTAGCATTCCTCAACTTCTACCAGCTAAGGTCACACTTTACCCCCGCCCATTCTATCTGTTAATTTCCCATGCACATTAAAAAAGTCTTGCATCGAGAAGAGGCATATGTCAAGACAAGTTGCCCTCTGGCCGCCGCCACAATCTGGGTGAATTTCTGCGGGCTGCGCCCACTTCGCTCATTTTGAGTCCAGCAAGAGCGAGAGAATTTAGGAGGAGGAAAGAAGAAACAGTTAAACAGGTTGAGTGCGTTGCCTAATTAGGAATGCGCCCGACGCGTCGCGACGTGTCGTGTACACGTCACGTCACCGCGTCTTAGTAGTTCGTGTACTTGTTGCGGTATAGAAATGCAGATTCAAAAAAAAAAAAAAAAAAAAGTACACATCACGTGCGGGTGACCATCACCGATTCACGACTTGTTTCGTCACCGACGACATCGAACAAACGACGACATCGACCAAAGGACGACAAGAACCAAATTTGAATGGAGACTAGAACAGCCCGCAGCGTTTCGACTTTGAGACTAGTGGTCTAATCCTCTTGTGTGCAGGCGAGCGCTTCTTTGACAGCGGCCTGATTCTGCCACACGCATGAGGCACCAGCTTTCCTGTCTCTGGTAGGTCATTGCCTCCTTCACCGTTTCCCTGCTCTTTGGGCTAGCCCCTCGTCGCCAGTGCTGAATTTGCCATAGACGCCTTCCTCGCCGATTTGCCGCACCCCGCACTCGCACTGTTCTGGAGATGGTGGGATATATTCTGTGGCTTTGCATCGAGGTGCGTGCGCTTTCTCTAGTCGCCTCATGCTAGCTTCCTGTCCCCGCTCTCCACGCACTCCTAACTCACCATGCTCCTCTTTTCGCCGCTTTGGAATTATGCGCTTACCCTCTGCAGATAAGTACCCATCGATACAGCTTTGACTTCGCATTCACATTCCTCCACTGGCTGCACTCCATCCCGATCGTCGTCACCTAGAGTCGCCTTATACACCTCCGCTTCACTAGACTCTCTCTCCTTCAACGTCTTTCTGCGTATATGCCTCCCGCTACGTCCGTCGCTCATAGCTTTGACACCCAGCACCGTCGGCGCGCAGTCAGACGCACCACTCGCCTCGCCCCGTAAGGCACGACACTACGACACGCGACATGACGCACACGCGCTTCTCCTTCCTGCACCGTGGCTCACCGACACCCCACGCCTGTTCCACGCTCACCCAGATGCTGGTCCACACCCTCCTCTCTTCCCTCGCCTGGGACACTATCGTTGGCGCGGAGAGGAAGAGCGGAACGAAGCGGAGGGCATGCGGGCATGACTTGAGGAGGACCCCCCCGCTCGCTCTTGCATGTACGGAGTCCGCCTCTCGAATTTGCCGGTGCACGCTACAACCTGTGCGATGTTGTCTGTATGTCGTGCTCGAGGGATGATTCCCTTGGCCTACCCGGCGCGCATCTGGGCGTCGTGGTGCACTTCGAGGATGTGGCCAGCCGGGTGAGATGGACGATCTGATTAGCGCGCGAGTGTACTACAGACGTGCCTCGCCTCGTCAGCAGCAGCAGCCAGCCACTCGTTCACCTCTCCTTTCCGTACCCTCGCTCGTCGCCCATCCCGAGGCGCGTACACTCTCCTCTGACCCCCTAGTCCTCCTCGGTGCTGCGGTAGTAATCAAGAGCCTATTCCCCGAGATGTATAATGGCTCGTGGGATAGGACACGGAGCGGAATCGTATGCACATTCCTCTTCCGCTCTTTAGCATGTCGCGCTCATGCTCTCCCTTCCTTCTGCTCTGCATATCCATATCCATATGCTGCTACCCTTGGCGTGCAGCTCCCTGTATCCCGTTCTCGTCCGCATTTGCGGCAAGCACGCACGCTTGTATGGAGCCAGCGCTTTTTCGAAACCTGCCTCGCGTTGTGCGTTCCGTGCTCGTCGAGCTGGGGAATCGTTCTGGCCGCTCGCCCAGTGGGGGCGAATGCACACGGATCGAGAGAACATCGTGATCGATGGGCGGAAAACCGGATACCCAGTCGTCTTCCGCGTGGCGGTGCGGTTCCGCTGTTCTAAAGAGCCTAGTCTGCGGGTGTCGTGTGGCTTGTGGGATGGAATACGAAGAGGGGAGGACGATTCCCGTTGTCGGGGTCATCCTCGTCGCCGGGGTTCGAGAGATAGGGAGGAGGAGGAGAAGCAAAGTAGTATACATAGACATTCCTTCTCCCCCGCTCTTTCACGCTTTGCGCTCATGTTCCTACTTCGTTGCACCCGTCCACTCTCCTCTATACCGTTGTGCATGTATTAAATCACCTCAATCCCTTCCGAAGGAGAGAGCAGTAACAATGCATATGGATATGGGTCCAAAAATTCGCCTTGAAGAGTTGACTGTGAGTAGCCGCGTCTTATCTGTCAGATCCTGGACCTTCGGTCTGAAAGCGCCTGGACGATACATCCCATATTCACAAGTGGCCAAGTCATATTCTGAAATCATTCATATCCTCTGCACGACCCCGGATGTCTATCGAAACATTCGCAGCCTGAGTCTACATGGCTCAGTGATCGATGCATCACTTCGCGCGACCATCCTCTCTTTGACGATGCTCCGGGAGTTGAGTCTCACCGATCACATGGTTTTCGCACAGACTGGCACTCTCCTGGGTCCTCTTACCCTCCCTGAAATTTTTGGAGTACTGCCCGTGGCTCGGGCACATCGACGTACACCGCTAGTCGGATTTATCCTTGCGACTTCCTGATTGTCTGTTGTCCAACATCATGCCCAGCCTTCGCTTAAGGGGCCGCATACCATCGAAGGACTATTCACATTCGGGTGGCCTGTTGTTAGCGTGGAGCTCATCGGAGCCCTCAAGATGCAAGGAATCTTGAGCCGCAGCATCGAATCCCCATCGCAGTCCTCCGCGACTCCGCAGCCTATTCATCGTGGTACCGGTTCCCGTAGCACACGACCTCGCTGGCAGTATCACTGGGTGCTTCCCGCAACTCGAGGAGTTATCACTTGAACTTGTTGCGATAGATCCAGACCACAGAGAGCCCAACCCTCACTGCCAGTGCGCCATGGCTGCGTTACTCCACCAACTGTATAGCGTACATGACGTCGCAGCATCGCCCTTTATGGTACGTCTATGAAGCCCGTTCATAGTTGTGTCCATTAACATTTATATTTCTTCAGGAGTTTGTACAGCGTTTCTGCGCAGGTGACGTACCGCTGCCAGCTGGTTTGGTGCTGTTGAAAGTACGAGCGGTGCGGATGTCGCACGACGCATCATCCTTGCCATCCCCCATGGAACAGCAGTGCACCATAGTCACAGCGTGTCACGATTTGATACTATCTAATCGTTCCAACGCCTTATGTAAACATGTGCCTATCTATCTTTGGCGCTTATATTATATGAGCACTTATTAATATCCTCGGAACGTTCTGGACAAACACACGACAAACACACCTTATACATGAGGATACAGGTCGCTTTGTAAGAACACATGGTGGAGGGACGGTTCACATGAGGAACACACATTTAATTAATAGGTCTTGACAGATCTCATGGACAACGCATGTACAACACATGGTTACAGACTATTGTAGTATATTTATGTTCTCGTTCACACGGCCCAATAAAACAGTATATATACAGTAGCTAGTCGTCTGTAGTAGTTAACCTTTTATTCCATCCTCTTTCGAGCTATACACATCGCACTCCCCAATCCTTTATCTTTGATATTGGACGCGATTTAGTCTTGACTGTGACATAATAAAAGGTTACCCTTCATACCCTCGTACCGCCATCCCCTACCAACCTCCTTTCCCTTTCTCCCCCACTACGCGCACTATTTGCGTCATCCTTACCTTTCTACTTGGACTCTCGTATTTGAAGATCCATTCTTACCCACCAACATACTACCTCGTCCACAGCGAGTCTAAACAATTGCAGCGCCAATCATTGGCGGTCCACTATAGTGAACAGATGCTTGGCCACGGGAAACGTTGAGTCCGTCCCCAGCCACAAAGCAGTCGTAGGAGCACTGGTCAGATCTTCGGAGAGGACCATCTTGCTATCGTCGGGGGTGTTGTAGAAGACCCGCGATAGTTTCGCTCGCAAAAGACCGCATTGACTTCACCCACCGCTTTGTGCGGAATTCACCACAGTGTCCCGTTTGGCGCCTCGTATACACACCAGTCCTGACTCCTCAGACGAGAGCGATTCATGCCCGTCACTATCCTCTTCACCCTCTCCGCAGACTACCACACATCCGTCGTCACCACTATCCCTTCCCTTCCACCTCCTAAGCCTAGACATGTCGTCTAAGGTTATCCTCGCCACCACCCCGCCGTTCTTTAACGGTGACAAGACCAAGTGGAATAACTTCCACGACTCCCTGTCCACCTACATCGCCGCGTATGACGATGAGTTAAACACCAACAAGAAGAAAGTTTTCTTCACCGTGTCGTTCCTCCGAAATGCGGACGGAACAGATTGCACAGCTTCGGACTGGGTCCGAAACTGGAAGAAGAGGACGTTCGTCAATTGCGCCCTCCCGACCACCTACACGTTCGACCAGTTGATTGTCGAACTGGAAGCTGTGTTCAAGGATCAGAACCTTGCGCAGTTGGCCCACCTGAAACTGACGACTACGCGTCAGGGAAAAATGTCGCTGGTGGAGTTTTTCCAGCATTTCGAGCTCTATGCGGAGCAGGCGGGGTATTCCCCGAACTCAACAACAACAGGTTACAATGCCTTTTTGGTTGAGCTATTGGAGGATCTCGTTGGACATGAGATCATTTCGCAAATCTACCTGGGGGGGACAGCTTTGCCCACCACGTACAAGGATTTCAAAGCCCGCTTGATGCAGATCGATGGCAATCTGCAGAGAGACAAGATCCGACAGGGACGAAGGAGACAGTTTTGGTCTCCCCGGGTGGAACAGACAGTACCGCCCACCGCTAACAAAGGGATGACACAAGTGGCCCCACCAGCGAGAGATCCGGACGCCATGGACGTGGACAGGGCACGACAACAGACGCGAGCCTTTAAATGCTATAACTGCGGCAAGGACGGTCACATGAAGCGGGAGTGCCCGGAGCCTCCCAAGAAAAAATTCAATATTTGATCCATCCAAACCGAGCACTACACGCAGGAAGACCTGCAGGCCCTAGTGGCCATCCTTCGTGAGAAGGGTTTTTAAAGGGGCCCCCGCTTGCGGCCAAAGCGGCGCCCCCTGATACGAAATATGGACGCTTCACAGAATTAAATAATATAGACACTACGGACACGGTAGATACAGATACAGATGACATGTACACAGAAGAAAATGCCAGCTTACGAAAGAGTATAAACAATTTCTTAGTAGCTAGTGTAGAAAAAGGACAAAAAATATGTATTATGGAGAATCAGAATCGGAAACATAATTTAAAGAACAAACATATGGACGAAGTAAATAAGAGGTGGAGCGCATTCAAAAGGCCCCTGGAACCCAAACCAGTGATAAAAATAGTGAGACGAAAAAGGACGGCGATGCCGTGAGGGCTCAATCCGGAAAGACAGAGGAAGCGCCCAAGAGGACAAAAACACCCGATGCCATTCGCATGCGGGAAGCGGCTGCCCGGCAGAAAGGACCAAAGCCGGATCGGTTGGCACAGGAGTTGAAGGAATTCCAGAAACAACGAAAGCATCACGAGATGCTTGTTCCCGTTATGCTTGAAGCGTTAGATACCGGGAAGACGCGTGCAGTCAAGGCTCTTCTTGATAATGGATGCACTACTACATGCATCGATCGAGATTACGCCAAGGCTGAAGGTTTTGAGCAACACGAGCTCGACGTGCACATTGTCGCCCGCAACGCTGATGGAACGGAGAACGCTCGGGGAAAGATCACTCATTACGTAGAGTTGATCATGACCGTTGGACCACACAAGGAGCGACAGCGCTTCTTGGTTACAGGGCTCGGGAAAGCCCGTGTATTTATTGGTTACGATTGGTTATTCAAACATAACCCCGAGATTGACTGGAGATCTCAAAGGATCACTTTCAATCGTTGTCCGCCTGAATGCAATATGAAGGGCCAGGAGTTTCGTGCTGGGAGGAAAGAGGAATTCCTCGAGGAGGGTGAATCAATCCTAATGGTTGATTTTGCTGAGGAGATTGATCTACGCCTAAAAGAGACCCAGGCGCAGAAGATGGCAGAAGAAGCCAATCAGGGTAAAGAGAGGATGACCGAGGAAAAGATCCCACTGCAGTACCATGACTATGTAAAAGTCTTTGCGAAGGAATCATTCGATTCATTACCCGAGAAAAGACCATGGGACCACGCAATCGAGCTAAAACCAGATGCAAAGGCCGTAGATTGCAAGATATACCCACTCTCGATGACTGAACAGGAAAAATTGAATGAGTTCCTGGAGGAAAATTTGAAGAGTGGACGGATCCGCCCATCAAAGTCACCAATGGCTTCGGCATTCTTTTTTATAAAGAAGAAAGATGGCAGCCTGCGACCAGTCCAGGATTATCGGAAGCTCAATGACATGACAATTAAAAACCGTTATCCGCTTCCGTTGATTTCGGAGCTTGTAAATAAGCTTCGTGGTGCCAAGATCTTTACGAAATTGGACATAAGATGGGGCTACAACAATGTGCGGATCAAGGAGGGGGATGAGTGGAAGGCAGCATTCCGCACAAATCGAGGGTTGTTTGAACCGCTCGTAATGTTCTTTGGTCTTACGAACTCGCCTGCGACCTTCCAGACAATGATGAATGACATACTCCGAGAGCTAATCAATGAGGGAAAAGTCATTGTCTATTTGGATGATATCCTGATTTTCACGGAAACATTGGAGGAACATCGGGAGTTGACAAAACGAGTATGGAAAATACTCCAGGACAACAAACTCTTTCTTAAACCCGAAAAGTGCGAGTTCGAACGCACAGAGATTGAGTACCTGGGAGTGATCATCTCGCACAACTCGATGAGGATGGACCCAGTGAAGATTAAAGGAATCATGGAGTGGCCTGAGCCCAAGAACCTAAAACAGACACAAGCGTTTCTAGGGTTTACCAACTTCTACCGGAGATTTGTCCGAGGGTACAGCGAAGTTGCGAGGCCGCTCACACGGTTGACAGGGAAGGAGGGGTTCTCGTGGGGACCTGAACAAAAAGCCGCGTTCCAGAAACTAAAAGATAGGATCGCGGAGGATGCAGTATTAGCGCTTCCGACTGATGACGGAAAATTCCGAGTCGAAGCAGATGCATCAGAGGGAGCAACAGGAGCGGTGTTGAGTCAGGAACAGGAGGGCGAATGGCGTCCTGTTGCGTTTATGTCACATGGACTAAATGAGACCGAGCGAAATTACGAGATCTACGATAAAGAGATGCTCGCGATAATGCTTGCCTTAGATGAATGGCGACAATTACTCCTTGGGGCTAAACACGAATTCGAGATTCTGACAGATCATCAAAATCTGCAGTATTTCAAATTGCCCCAGAAGGTCAATCGCCGACAAGCACGGTGGATTACGGAGTTGTCGGAGTACAACTTCTCGTTATCACATCGGGCCGGAGCGCTGAACAAAAAAGCAGACCTGTTATCTCGCAGATCAGATCATGATCAAGGAAAAAACGACAACGAAAATGTTGTGCTGCTAAAGCCTGAATATTTCCGAGCACAGGACATAGTGCTAGAGGGACCAGAGGCAGAAATCTGGGATCAGATTATCAAGGAGAAAAAGATAGACAAAAGTGTAAAGCTGGCGCTGGAGAAAAAGATGAAAGGTTGGGAGAAAAAAGATGATGTTATCTATTATGAAGGAAAAATATATGTACCACGAAACGAAGAACTTCGCGATAAGATTATTGGACTACACCATGATCCGCCTCTGCTCGGACATCCTGGAGAAAACCGCACGCAGGAGATCATCGAACATAATTATTGGTGGCCTAGATTAGGCAACCAAGTATCGAAATATATAAAGGAATGCGAAGCCTGCCAAAGCACAAGAGTGCACCGATATAAGCAGGGGAAGCTTAATCCACACAAGATTGCTGAGGGGCCTTGGCAAATCATATCTATGGACTTGATCGGACCATTACCAATCAGCAATGGGTTTAACGCCATTCAGGTTTGGGTGGACACACACACAAAAATGATCCATGCTGAACCAACGAATATGGAAATTACCTCAGAAGGGGTGGCTCGATTGACCCGAGATCGCGTGATTAGATATCACGGAGTTCCACGTAAAATTATATCCGATCGAGATACGAGATATGTCTCGATATTCATGAAAGAGTTAAACCGGTTGCTCGGTATAGAAATGAACCCAAGCACAGCCTATCACCCGATCACAGACGGCCAGACTGAACGGATGAACCAGGAGATTGAAAAATATCTCCGTATTTATGTTAATTATCGGCAATCAGATTGGGCTGAATGGCTAGCAATGGCCGAGTTCACTCATAATGATAAAGTCAGCTCGTCGACGAGCATGTCGCCTTTTTATGCGAACACGGGATACCACCCCTGGAAGGGGATAGAAAATAGAGTTGAGTCGCGCAATGAGGCTGCGAACAATTTTGCAGAAAAAATGAAAAAGATTCGTGACGAGGCGGTGGCAGCAATGGAAAAAGCACAGAAAACAATGAAAAAATACTACGATGCAAAGCGTAAAGATGCACTGGAGTTCAAAATCGGTGATAAAGTGTGGTTAGAAGGAACAAACATAACCACTGATCGACCGTCGGAGAAGTTAGAGAAGCTAAGGCTAGGGCCTTATGAAATTCTGGAAAAAGTCGGAGCTTCCTCTTGGAGACTTAGATTGCCTGAAACGGACCTGTCACATCCAGTATTCAATGAATCGAAGTTAACACCATATGTGGAACCCCCCGAGCATAGAAGGGAACAAAGGCCACCGCCTCAGATTATCAGTGGACAGAAGGAGTATGAGGTGGAGGAGATTTTAAAGCACAGAAAACGCGGCAGTGGTTATCAATGGCTGATAAGATGGAAAGATTATCCGCTTGGAGAACGGACTTGGGAACCAAAAAGGAACTTGACGCACGTAAAAAAGCTTCTGAACGAATATAATAAGAAGCATGGCATCAAGATTCGGGAGTTACCGATTCTTCCGGCAGGATTTTGGGACAAAACCATATGCCGATACAAAACAAAGGAGGAGTCCTTACCATACTTGACGAAGAAATTATTTATCCCAGAGACTGGTGTTTTTGTCTCTGTCGACGAGGACGTCGACCCTAGAGGGGGGGTAATGTCACGATTTGATACTATCTAATCGTTCCAACGCCTTATGTAAACATGTGCCTATCTAATCTTTGGCGCTTATATTATATGAGCACTTATTAATATCCTCGGAACGTTCTGGACAAACACACGACAAACACACCTTATACATGAGGATACAGGTCGCTTTGTAAGAACACATGGTGGAGGGACGGTTCACATGAGGAACACACATTTAATTAATAGGTCTTGACAGATCTCATGGACAACGCATGTACAACACATGGTTACAGACTATTGTAGTATATTTATGTTCTCGTTCACACGGCCCAATAAAACAGTATATATACAGTAGCTAGTCGTCTGTAGTAGTTAACCTTTTATTCCATCCTCTTTCGAGCTATACACATCGCACTCCCCAATCCTTTATCTTTGATATTGGACGCGATTTAGTCTTGACTGTGACACAGCGCTGGCTCGTAAATTTAAAGGGAAATTAAGTTAGTTGTGGTTGTTAAAGTATTGTCAAGTAAATAAGGGCCCCAAACTGAATTTAATATATCTCATTTGGACTCAATGAGGTTGAATTTTCTTTCTTTTTTTATACTCAGAAAACTGTGAATAACTAAACTGCCCACTAAATCCATGAGCAGCCAATCAGAGTGTCGGTCTATGGATTTAGTGAGGTGTTTAGTCCCTAACCTAACCCAACCCTAACTTTTTAAAATTCTTAACCCATTGTTCTACAAGTCTGTCGAGAAAGCTAAGGTTTTTGACAAAATGTGACCTTCCTGAGATACAGGCTAGTTCTACAAGCACTTCAGCCATTATTTACCTCTAGTACTTGAGTAGCTCAAATCCTGGCATCGCAACCAACACCCCCTTGCTATCAAACTCCAGATTGAATCCTGTTTCCACCTTCTGTTTAAGCCACTGTACCGTGACCTGCACGCAGTCGTTGGAAGTGTTGTGAAACTGAGCGTCAAACACGTTGGGCCAAACCCGGTTGTTTTTCCTCCTTTTCCGCTTCTTCACCTCAGTGACCCAACGGTTCTTGAACCCCAGCGCTGCCTTGGCCTGGTGCCCAGAGTGTGTCGTGTGGCTGACATCACAGTCAAAGACTGCGATTGTCTTGCCCTGGGTGCCTGGTGGTGGATGAACAGTCATGAGGATCCACACATGCCGGAGCTCCTTGGATGCTTCAGCATGAGTCTTCCCGACTGTGGTTTTAGTGCGGGTACACATTATCGCAAGGCTGATCTGGTTCCCGTGAGACCCGTCATGATCGACCCATGCCTTGAGAAATATGGTGTTCTCAAATTCATCTACGACAATGATAGGTAGGGTCCTTTTGTAGTCGGCAGAGTCGACGAAGCAGACTAGCTTCTGGGCAATGGTGAAGGTATTGGGATGGAGATGGTCAAAGGCGGCCTGGAGGGCAACAAAGTAGGGAGCCCACACATCACAAAGGCTGTAGAGATCGAGGGCATGGCCTGAGGTAGCAAGGGTGGTGAGAGGGAGGTTCTCTTCTACAATGCCATAGTGAGGGTTACGACGAGGAAGCTCCATGATGAGGTGAATTCTGATGGGAGGGACCTCAAAACAGGCTCCTTTTATAACCTGTTATCAAGAAGCATCTCAGATCACACTATCAAGAATCATGCTGATAGTGATCAGATCCCATCTTGATAGAATGCATCTTGATAGCTATTAGATTGCATCCCGATAGTGTTATCAACATTCATCCAGGCAATTCAATTCCACAATGCACTGCAAATTTCAAGATAATGTATGCTCTGATTCAGCTGTACCAGGCCAAGGTCGTGTTCAGAACTTCCCGCTGGTATTATTCTGTCTAACAGAGCAGAAAACCACCTACATGACTTGAGTGTACAGACTTGTCGGCGTAAGGTTGTGTTGAGAAGTTCGAGGGTCAGCTGGAAGGAACGAAGACGAGCGGTGTGATAAACCCGGACAGTGCAGGTTTGGATGCCGGGAAACCTACCGGGGAAGTGGGAAGAGGAACCGTGGGCCAGTCGGTAATGGATCCCGCCTCTAGATACTATTCGAATGGAAATCAAATTGGAAACAACTTGCATCTGAATGTTACACGGGTGAATCCAGCATCCTTAGGAAGGATATTTCAGAGGGTGATCGGGTTGGGATGCGCGCAGACCTAAGGGCGTTGTGCGTCGCCTCCCGATGCTCACCCGATGCTTCTCAGAGCAACTATTGGCATCGTTGGTGGCATTCAGGCGGGTATGTGCTTGGATTCATGTTGGACATGATCATTTTCAGATTTGTCATAACTCGGTGCGCCGTCCGTCCAACTTTATCTTGCTCATGTTTCCTGGTTTCGAAAACAGTGAACCGACGTAATTCTACCCCGTCGACACCAAGTCGGTGTGCAACTCCGGAACAGGCCGTGAATTGCCAATAGGTAGGACATAGGATATGTATGGCCCATGGTACAGAGTATTTCGTCGATGCGATATTCCAGCAAATCAATTCGTTCTGGCTTCATTTTCTCGCCACACTGTTTCCATTTCGTTCCATTAAGCCCCAGTAGCGCGAGACACCGCACGTGTCTGTTTTGTTTCGAAGTCCATTTTCTATTTTATGTTCCAGCTCGGCCAACCCACAAATATTATCGAACTTGCGGACAACGTTAAGAGTCTGAGAGAGGCTAAATCAAAAGGAAGGCTGCTGACAACGACTCTGGATGCCTTGAAATTTTTGGCCGCTCCTAGGATTGAGAATTTGAGATCTACGATTCTCTGTGTCCACACAGTCCAGATAATATGCATGTGCTTGAATTTCCTACAATAAAACACTAGATTTTCTATTGTCCACAACTTACGCCGAAGTGAAGCGAAGGCATATCTTGTTCCACTGAAGAATGAGGAAGATACTTTGTTAGGATGATATAAAAAGACACCCCTCGTCGTCAACCTTCGGTTAAAGACAGTACAGTTGCCGGCTTTTCTTGGGGAAAGTCTGTGTGCTCGCTCGTTGAACAGTTGGATTCTTCACCCATTCTTCGTTTACCCCATGTTATTCTACAATACATTCAGTCCACGGCCTATCACAGTTGATCCTGCGCGTTGGTAACTCGTCGCTGTGTTCGCCTGTCTACCTGTAGAAAGAGTAATACACGTCTCACGATTGAATCTTAAAAGACGGGGTGCAAACCAACTATCCCAGAATTCTAAAAACGGTATGCGGTCATTTTATGGGATACAATGCTTTCGAACCCATGGAATAGGAAAGATGACTGTAGCATACATCGTAGAGGCTCGTCTATCTAGGTACAGGACCCGTATGTTCCTTGAAGGGACCACGGCGGTTATACACCTTCGTTCCCTCCTTCCTTCGGGTGAGACCCCGTTCGCGTCTCTTTCTTCGCTCCAACACACGAAACACCCTCCACCCATGTACTCAAGCGTACACCGGGGTATGGGCTGGAACTTCACCCACCTCAACCCTGGCTCAAATGGCGATAGAAATTCGGCCAGGGCGTCGACGTCCTGCGCAAAGTCTCCGTCGACGACCAGGGATGTAACACATTGAATTTTGAGGCCCACCGGTGGTGGCAGGACGAGCGCGATTCAGGCGCCGGGGAAGCGCAGGCGCACACCTGGAGCTTCGGTCTGAGTGGTGTCGCCCAACAAACGGAGCACCTCCATGAATTTCGCCGCCGCGCGGGCGACGGGGGTTGACGCGGTCGCAAGGAGGACGAGGTCGACAAGGCTCATGGGGAAGCTTTTCGGGCCGTGGGCACGCTGCAGATGGAGAGAATGCACAGGGGTTGTGGTAAGGTACGTTATATGACGGAGGGATGCGAGGGGAAATCCCAGAGACTCGCTATTATTACGGGGAGACAGCTCCGGGAGATACTCGAGTCGCTCGACATTCTTATGGCGAGTGAGGAAGGCGTTCAATTCTGCCGTGCCAATGTCGTGCAATTCGGGCTGAGCGGCGTACACTGTCTTCCGCCCCATGGTTAATTCTCGTAGACTGGGCAGATCGAGCAGGGGAAGAATGAGGGACCAGTCCGTCGCAGCAAGCGCAGGTGTGAGGTTTAAACACCGGACGGAGTAGGCGTTGAGCACCACCACCGCCCAGTCCTCGGGCGAAACGACATATTTGGCGTGGAAAGAATGTAGCACATCGAGGACCAGCAAATCACGACATGTAGTCCCGTGAATTTTGCCTATGGTGTTCAGAACGACGTCCGTTCTGGATTTCCGCTCCTTTACCGGCCCAGCCGCCTTGCGAACTTTTGCATCGCTTCCACGAGGAGGTACAACAGTTAGCTGGACAATATGCCACAGGCCGCCCTTACCAGAAAGGAGGGACTTGTCCGGAGTGATAACTAGCGTCTTCCCGGCAGGGGTGGCGAAATTGAGCAATCGACAGACCTCCCTCTGCATGACTCGCTGTGTGATCTTCTTCTTCGTCGCCGGCCCACACAAGGGCCCACATCCCAAGAAGAGATCCCGTGGATAAAACGTGAGATCCACATCTTCCAGCGTGGTCTGCTGAGATAGGAACAGACTCAGATGGGGTATGATCTGCAATGCATTGTGCGCGAACACGGCACAACTGAGTTTGCGAACCGGAGGCAGGAAGAAGGCCGTTCGAAGGACGAGGAAAACGTCCTCCCTTCCTGGGATGATGAATGTTCCACAGTCAAGGTCGGCAAGCGAAATTCCATGACGAGCGAGGTAGATTGGGATAGCATGAGCGTTCAATGCGCGACTGACGGAGACGGCCACTAATGCAGTGTCGTCCGAGAGCATTCGACAGATCTCAGACCATAGTTCATAGGGTAGCACCAGAGGCTGAGGATCGCGCTGGAAATTCCGCGGCCAACGAGATGATATGCGCAGGAAAGGACGAAGTGCTGCGAGGCATAGAGTGGTCATGGCGGGAATGAAAGGGTCGATACAGCTTCCGAGTCGACCAATCAGTGCGAGCTGTCAAAGCCGATCAACACGTGGCTATGCATGAAAACGGGTCCGGAGAAATTGACGCGGGATGGCGCACGCTGACGCGGCGTGACGCGGTGTTGACAATGTTTGACTAAAATTTAGTCTCTCTGGACAGACACTATATCAGTTAACGTTCTAAGTTAGCTACCTCGTACCTCGTTTAACTACTGTAGAATTACATTCAATTCGGCAGTCACGCATCACGGAGGGGGTTGACGGCGCCGAACTTTGGTCGGTGTCACGAGTCACGGCGGCGGTTGACGAATATGTCGGGGTGTCACGTTCTTTTCAAAATTTCCTTCATGGGCCACATCTCTTAATTTTTCTTTGCCACAGCGGCCTTCTGGTGTAGTTTGTGCCCATTTCCGCCGATTTCTGCTATGAAATGCAGAGTTCTGCTGTCCAGGGGTGAAATATGTGAAAGAAATTGTGAGTTTTTGTTCTTTATCAAAGATCTGGGTCAGCCTTTGAATTCTCGCTTCCTAGGCCCACCTAAAGTTGAGTTATCATGTGTGTTGAATTTTTTCTGAAATCTCCATACTGACGAAATTTTACGTCGGTCACGGTCGCTCCCCGGGGTTGACGAACTGACGAATATGTCCAAAATGTCACGCGTCACACCCCCTGCCGAATTGAATGTAATTGTACAGTGAAATTGATGCTTCAGATCCAGAGGACTCCGAATGAATGCCCTGATGACCCCTTTAGAGTTTCGAGATGAATACAAGATGGGATAAGTAGATGATAGTGGGGGTCAATGCGTACATGACACCGTGCTGTCTTGTGAAGGCTGCGCATTATTGAGAGCCAGAATATACCACCTTTTGATCATTTTCGGAGAATTTAAAGACCACATGAACTTGGCCTTGCCGCGTTGACTGCACAGCAGTTGTGCGCCGACACCATGTCAGTGCCGTGTCAATGCGCGTCAGTGCCGTGTCAATGCGCGTCAATGCCGCGCCAGTCTGTGTCAATGCTGCGGCCGGCACTGCATCAACACCAAGTCCCGGAGAGTTCAATTACTACCTCCAATACTTGAATTGATACATGTCTTTGCTCCGTGGACCGTAGTTCTCCCGTGTGTCAAGTTTCAAAAAGAAATTAGTGAGCTTGCTTAGAACTTGAAGTAGTGCAACCTCTCTACAGAGGTCAGCTGTAGTGGTATTGTAGATCTGGCCTACCAGAGAATGCCCAAAGGTTTCGGTTGTCGCAACGTGGCTCTGCTGTTGACGCAACATCCCTAAATTTACCACTGGTTGAGAATTTCGATTTTTTCACCAATTTTCTCACTGAAAAATGTTGTTTATTTTTCAGACATTTTTCACTGAAAAAGAATGACAGGCCCCTGCTCTTTATCTCGACTCTGTGCCATGCCATTGTCTTCTGTTTATCGGTGGTGCCCCAGCTCAAGGGCTTTTGGCGCATCAATTAAAACATTAGCAGAAACAGACAGATGTTCTTCGTCTTAAACCCTGCCAATTGCGCTACTACAATAACATCCTTTTGAAATTCAGCCAAGGCGAGGCTTGCTCGGTACTCGTCAGGACCTTGACCAGGACAAGAACTAACCGACCGGTAAGTTCCGTATCATACACGGCCGCCGGATCCAGATAACCGACTTCAAGTTGTTGATGACAGTTTGTTACCTCCGGGGTCGCTCTGTCTTCTTCCTCACCTATCATCTGTCGCAAGGCATCCCAGACGCCTCTGCACTGAGTTATGGGGTATCTCTGGGAGACGTTCTACAGTCGAGCATGGGAGCTCGTGTCTATCGTAGTCACCTGCATGATGGCGTACGCAGCGTACCTTGTATGGAGCACAAGCAGCATATTTCTGTCTTGTATGACGAGTGAGTGCCCTTAACACGCTGATAAGCAGGATATTGATACACCTGTGAAATCACTTGTTTTTGCGGTTTTCTTATGTGCAATATCTTGTATATCATGTATCTACAGTTTCGACTGGTTTCCCATAAGAGGCCAGTATCACCTGAGTAACGAGATGGTGTTTCTGAGGAATCAGAAGTGTCTCTGGCAAGTGCTCGCTCTGAAACATGTAGGAGAAGGTGTAGCCCAACTAAACATATAAGTTGTATCACTTGTTTCTGCTGTTTCCAACATCGGTTCAAGTGGTTCAGACGTATCAAGCGGTTCTGAGTGTGAATCATTGGAGGAAGCATGCCAAGCATAGCTGCATGTGACATCGGACATTGTTTTGCTTGTTTCTATCCAGTGGCTATGTCAGACATGTGTTAATGGGTACCACAACTGCCAGATCTTTGGATCAGTGATCTCAGAACCATAGCAGATACCTTTGGGGATAGTCTAATCTAATCCTTAAAGGTCTCTTTTCATGGTCTCTTCGAAGTGGGGTATCATTTGAAAGCTATAGACTAGGGCTACAAAGTCCGACTATACCGATACAAGGGATACTTCAGGAACAGAGGTTCCACAGCTCAAGGAACACTTGGTGGTTGCTGATTAAAGTGCTGATCACACCACCATGTGTCAGGAATTACTAAGAAACGGTCGAAATATACACGGAATGACGAATCCGACCTCACCAACCAATGGGACGCTTTGTAGTCTTTATAATACTCCAGAAACACAGGAAATAGGACGGATAAACGGACATTTTACACATTTCTTCATTGTCATAGTCATATCATCATTGGTATAAGTAGCTAGAGTGTTTGCAGTGATAGGACAGAGAAGCTTCCCCTGTTAGCAAGCTAATAACTTGTGCCTATGGGAAGCAACTCGCCGTTTTTCGAGTTTCGCAAGTCTCAGATACTTGTGAAGGGCGAAAATTGTGCAATGGGGAAGGAATAGAGCTTGGAAGGTTGTGATTGAATTGGATATCTAGTTTTGGACTCGGAAACTTGTGTGATTGAGACTTGGGAAGTGATTGGACCTGGATTGGATTTGTACTGGATTGGATTGGATATTGGGACTGTGATACTGGGCTGGACTTGACTGGGACTTGGATTGGGATACTGGATTTGGACTTTGGGATTGACAACACACCTGCACTACACTTTGGAACAACACTATCATCGCGGATCTTCGGGATACGCAAGAAACTCGGGAAACATCACTGTTTCTTGTGTTTCACAACTTGGCTACTATAAAATTGTATTTTCATCGTTCGAAACAGCTGTATCCTTTCGGATCCTCTGTTTCGTCTGTATCGGAGACACTGTTTTGTACAACATTCACATTGAACATCAGCTTTCCCTTTCAACCTTTTAAAGGCTCTGAAACTAGGGACTGACACCCGTCGGCTACCTTGGAAGTGATCAAAACAGCTATCATACATCGTTTCTGGTGTTGGTTTGGGATAGGCTCTGTCTATCTTGTCCAATCTTGGTTTTGTTGTTTCTTGTGTTTCCACACTAGGTTCCGAGCTCGCAAATCAACGCCTCAAAATTTTTTTACATGTCACCGCAGGTCTCATTCTCATCATTCGATTTCTCCAATTTTTCGTGTCGTCCGCTTTGTTTAACAGATCGTTCTTTTGGGGCCTGTATTGCGTTCTGCTCTTGTTCATCTCGGTCAGCTTCAGTCGAGCACTAAAATCCCTCTGAGCTTATAATGTCTCTATGCAGTTGGTCGGATTAGCAGCTACAATTGCCTGGTACGCAAGTCCTACTCGCCCGTCACAGTCTCCTGAAGTTGTTTCGCAGCACCGTCACATGGAATGACCTCGGAAAGACTCCTCAAATCCGCACAAAATTGTCGTAAGTCAGGTCGTTCCTTATTGTTTTTTATAACTGCGACAATGAATTTGGCGTTCAGATCTGCCTCGCTGTTCACAACGTCATCTGCGTGGTGGAGTGGGGATGCCTAAATATTTTCCGGCGCAGTCGAGGTGATACCATGAGTTCGTGATTTTCCTTCCTGAATCACCTGCGAATTGACGGGACGAATGCTTTCGCAGTCCACAAATGGCTAAACCAGGCCCTTTCGAGCGATGCTATTCCATCAAGCAGGTCATCCGAAAATTGGTCCATATTTTTGTCCCGAATGCGTCAAAAATTCCGGTGGCGCCGCCACGGAGCAATCGCGCTTCTTGACGATGAGGGCCAACAATTTGAGGTAGCCTCTGTGCCGTGGTCCGTCCCAACGGAATTCAAGGAAGACGTCTTTCACTGGTCTTGCCTCATCGGAGACCGCAGCACGCAAAAGGCTCTGTGGATCACGGTCAACCATGAAGACAAAGTCGAGCCATGCTCACACGCTGCCGTTGAACTGCTTTACTCAGCAGAGACCATTCAAACTGCGATTCTCATTGATGCTAGCAAAACAGAGAGCGTTTTCTGGCTTTTGTTGCACGGACTAGGGACCTTCTATCCCGCATTCAGTGAAGAGCTTGCGAGGATGACGGAGCATGGACCTCATCGAAGTGAAGGACTGCAAGTTCTGGAGCATTATTACCTGGAAACAGTGAGTCCTGCATTCGGCCACCGTTGTCAAGTCTCAGTGCTTTTCGCAGGATCATATCACAACCCTTCTTCGGAATCCGCTGGAGCGAATATGGAAGAAACGCAGGACGAATGCGAGCTATTCCGACGATACCGAAGGCCAGCAGCATCAACACATGACTCGAGTTGTAGCTGTGATACACGGCATCCACAACTCGAAGCAAGCCCGTGAAGTCTACAGTATTATCCAGGGATTAACCGTCGAACAGAGAGAACACTGCAGGGCTCTCAATATTATCGTGATTAGCACGCCGCAGCTCCTGCGGCATGTATCCAAAGGTGGAATTGCTATCATGTACGATCTCCACACCCTTTCCGTTTCGGGAGCAGGGCCCGTCATATACTCCGGCAATCCCCCTCCTTTACCGACTTTTAATGAGGTAGGATATGATTACAATACGTCTTGGCTGCGGCTCAACTTGATCATGAATAGAACCTATTCCTGCTTACGCTAGAAGGAATTTATAGGACGGCGAGCGAAGCTTCCGAAAGGTTGGCTTGCGGCCCCTTACTTCTTTCATCGGATTCACCGTCCTATTCTTCAGGTTGTGGTTCGAACTCTTCGAATTAGGCACTAGCTCCTCGTCCTCAACGCCAGATGCAGGCGAGGACCTCTCGCTCTCGACAATCTTCAACGTCCTTCATAACGCGTATCAGGATCGAAAGCTTTTGGTCAAGGTACCATTGGCTTCTCACCTTTTCCCTCCGTGTCTTCACAGTCGTCTTTCTAGTTTCTATCGGAAGATCTCTCGGTGATCTCTGAGGGCCAAATCCAGACGTGGCTGAAGGAAGATGGTGTCAAGATCGCGATAATGATGCAGCTAATCTTTCAATTCGAGTCCTACAAGGCCGATATCCAGACGATTCCCGAAGAAGAAGCTTTTTCTGTCCTCAATTTGACTCACAGTGTACGTGGTGACCTCTCATGATGTTTCAGCGTCTGGTAATTTTAAATCAGATTCTCGACCGTGATTTGCCGGATACCGACGCGATAGAAGACAAGAAAGTGTTTAAGCGCCGTGCCCATCGACTTCTCACCATTTTGGCCGATTATCTGAAGATCCTCCCAGAGGAACTCGCTGTCCATGGGGTCGTCCTTCTGAGCGATCGTCCAGTCAAATACGGCGGTTTCGCAGATATTTATCATGGTCAATACACGAATTCGTCGGGCGAAGAAGTCGAAGTTGCCCTAAAGGTTCTGAAAATATTCCAGGATCAGTCCGACGACGCTCGCCGTCTCATCCTCCAGAAATTTGCCAAAGAGGCACTCGTATGGCACTACTTGAAGCATACGAATGTTGTGCCTTTTCTCGGAGTGGATGCTGCAACCTTTCCGAGTCCCACTATGGCTATGGTGTCCACTTGGATGCCACAAGGTAGCGCGCTAAATTATATGGCAGAGAACTCACCCGTGTTTCACTATGCAATCTCCCTGGTATGCGAAGCCGATGTTTCTCGCAGATATCCAGTGGCTGATCTACATAGTTGGATGATGTGATCCAAGGTTTAATGTACCTCCACTCAGAGAATATTGTACACGGTGATTTGTGTGCGGTGAGTTTTTACAATCCGGTCCTTCCACCTCTTACTGAGTTCTCGTGTTGTAGCGGAACATACTCATCAAGGGGCGGCGAGCTTGTCTGACTGATTTCGGGTTGGCCGCATTTATCGAGATGGACACTTCAGTCAAGACCTCGGCACGCAGCGGATCCACGCGCTGGATGGCACCAGAGCTGCTGCATCCCGACGTTTACCAACCTGGGCTTCGTTTTAGGCGAACCTCAGCATCCGATGTTTGGGCCTTCGGCTGTGTCTGTTGCGAAGTTCGAGTTATTCTTTGTACCTTTTTTTTCTTATACTGATGAGACGACCACATAGATATGGACCGAGGGAGAGATACCATTTGCTCATATGTCGGATGGCGGGCTCATCGATTCCCATGCAGTTGTGACATTTATTCCTTGCACTAACAAATCTTCTCCGTTCTCACAATCATGGCACTCATATGAGTTGCTGCTCGCTAATGGCATTCGTATCCACCAATCCGAAGTGCCATTCCGCAACATTCTTGCCTACCATGTCCTCATCACTCCATAATTTCTGGCGGATGTTTTCACTGCTCCAGCATCCTTTATATGACAGGAACCACGCGTCCAAATCGGGGTTTAAACTTGCAAGGTACAGTCAGTGCTGTTTGACCGCACTCGAGATTCCTACAGGCGAAAAAATAAAAGGGAGATGAAATATTCATTGAAAAGTCGAGCTCATTCAACCGAGTGACAAACGCAGTAGCCGAATCCAAACTTTAAGATAAGGTACACTCTGATTCAGCTCAACCAGGCCAAGGCCGTGTTCAGATAACTGCCAGTAATCCTGTGAGCATCATTCTGTCTGGCAAGACAGAAAAACACTTACATGTCTCCAGCGTAAAGACCTGGCGGCCTAGGGTTATGTCGAGAAGTTTGAGTGTCAGCTGGAAGGAATGAAGAAGAGGGGTGTGGATGCTCAGAGCCCCGACGGTGCGGGTCTGGCTGGCATAAAACCTACCGGGGAAGTGGGAAGAGGAAGCGTAGGCTGGAATGGCCAGGCGGTAAGGGCGAGCTCGGACCCTGCCTTCAGAATACTATTCGAACGGAAACCAACTTGGAAATAATTTGCATTTGAATATTACACACGTGAATCCAGCGCCGTTGGCAAAGATCTTTCAGAGGGTGATCGGGTTGGGATGCGCGTGGACCTGGGAGCGCTGTGCTTCGCCTCCGATGGGTGCGGTCGTGTGCGATGCGAAGGTGCCAAACGACTTTAGGGCCGAATCAAGCAACCAAATGAAAGCGCTTCTATTTGGTTCCTTGATTCTGACTAGGTATGTAGATACAGCGAGAACTGTGTTGACACGGCCTGTCACTCCCATCAAGTCTTTGTACATTTAGCGAGTCCTTCAATTTGACTGAAAGGTAACCAGCAGGGCGTGTTGAATTCGAAAGAGATTCTCAGAAGACTAATCGTGGCTGTCTGGTCTAAATTACAAAACCTGCCGACCAGTCCTTTCCCAGTTTCTGTCTACTTGTCTGCAAAGGTTCGACTTGCGAATCAAGGAACTGAATGGAAGCTGGGTGTTCAGATAAAATGAGACCTTCAGTGGACACAATAAAACTCCTTCCAAAAGTCTTGGTTGTCGAAGGAATTAACGAAAACCTCCACATTGCAGCCGCACGGTGCAGTTTTGCTCCATTATTTGGCACATGTTTCCCGGCATCTTGGATTGGTGCTTTATAGCCCCAGAAAGATGTCTAGAGTCTCACGGGGAGTGTTTCCCAGACGTGGTATTACAAATTTCAAGCTCCCCAATCTATAACATCCAAGACCAGGGCAAATCGAGCGAATTCGAAGTGTTTCGCTTTGCCGTTATTTGGCCCAACGATCTTCACGAGAATACCACCAAATGCGGGGAGCCCTTATATTAGCGTGTAGCACGAAAGCCATGGACTGGATCTACGAAAAGATCGGAGGCTGACTCAACTCGTGCAACGCTGCGCTGTCCGGGCGTTTCGCTTCCTAGTTACTGTACTCGGTGTTGGATGTTGGATGGATGTGTTTGTGCGAGATCAGAGCTCTCACCGGTGACCACAATCCATTGGATGCCCAAAGTTACCCCCCAAGGCGGTTAGGTAACAATCCGACTTCAGCGCAGTTGCAAGGGCCTAGCACAGAGGACTGACGGCTGTATCAGACATGTAAGACAAGAAGATACTAGTAGTTCCTGGATAATGCAACCGAGCTAAACTGAAACGGGGGTGCGGAGAACTATCGGGGGTTCTCTGTTCCTTTTTGAAATAGGAATATCAATCAAGCTAAGCTCGTTAAGGGCCAGAGTCAGGAATTGGGGAATTGGGTGCTAGAACCACGGTCAGAATAGATATATGCCAGTGAAGGAGGATGGGCTGTCATATGCATATCTAGTGTTCTCGCATGATGGGTAACCTGGCTACAGTATAAAGGACAGACATACATACCTCCACAATATCAACAACATCGATTGTGTTCCTCCCAATGGTCGAGTTACAGCTCATCCTCGTGGGTCGTTCACAAGTCAAGCACTCCGCGTTCGATTTACTGACCCATAGTAGGCTCTTCCCCTCATGATCGCTGCCCTTGCAAGCGCAGCGCCGCCGGTCGCCGAGAACATCTTCCCTGTATCTTTCTTGGGCAGCATCGTAGTGCCGCAGATAGCCTCGGGAGATACACGGGTCTATTACCAGCATGCAGACAACAGCATCGGAGAGTTGTCTGTTACCGGGCCATTCGTGGGCGGGAGCGTTTACAACAACATCTCGCTCATCAGCGCGGACCAGGTCCTGGCTGGCACACCCATCTCGTGCGCACTACTCAGTGGGGATGACTGGGACGAGGTGCGCATGCGTCGGGTGCAATCCAAAGCTTCGAAAACTGACGCCTCCACAGCTGCACATTTTCTTCATCTCGCCTGCGCATATTCTCAGCGAATGGATCTGGAGCGCCATGCTCAACTCGTGGCGTGGCGGATTGACCTGCATCGATTGCATCACAGTAAACGCATTTGTTGTGCAGCCGGGGAGCCAGATACTTTATGCCACTTCAAACAACACTCCCAGAGGCCCAGCACTGTTCCGTATCGCGTTCATCAGCGCCGGTGCCCCTAACACGCTTAGCGAGGCATCCTTCACCACTGCGCGCGGGTGGCAGTTGGACCAACTCAGTACTTAAGCTCGTACACGGATCTAACAATGGTTGGTTAACATGAAGTATGGACCATCCAAGGAATTATCTGCCGTTCACAGTTGCTATCCTTAATTCCTCATGTTCTTCTATCTTTATCTGAATATTATACATGATTTACAAGTTTGTTTAAGGAGAAGATATGTGAATGGGAGAGTCCACTGTAGTGGACAGTGGTAGAGCTTTTGATTTTTTTAGAATGATTTGGCTTGTATCTTGGGAACTGCTGGATTGTGGTACAGAGGTGAAGGAGCACTTCAAGTGACACTTGTTACTAGCTATACAAAAATCACTGTAAAAAAAAAAAAAAATGCTGATGAAAGAAGTAGTGTAGATTGCCTGGTGAATGACGCCATCTGAAAGCCCTATTCAGCTGCTTTCCAATCCTACAACACATTTTCAACTGTACACATATCCTCCCGATAGAAAATTCAGCTCAATTGGGAGCCATCTAGACCTGGTGGGACGTGCTCAAACCAGACCTCACTGTTTGAGTTAGATTACTAAAAAATGTGTATTTTGGGAAATTCAATCCTATCACAAATTGCGGTGGGATTATTCCAAGAGAACCAGCTATGTTTCAAGTCGATCCGACGCAAACTCATTGAGATATGAGCAAATCGGTCGCAGGGATTAAAAAAAAAACCAAAACATAAATTTTCTGTTTGCACCTTAGGTACAGCGAATAGCTGTAAACCACGATGGCTTAAACCATGGTTTAAACTGCTGTGGTTCAAACCAAAGTCTGCTTCCCACATGATTATAGAAGGGTGGTTTAAACCAGGCTATCATTGAAGACAATGTGGTTTAAACTTACAGCCAGTTGCAGTACCGAAGGTGCAGATCAGAAATGTGCTGTTTTTACATGTTTCAAAGAATTGTTGATATCTCAGTGGGTTGCCCACTGATGCTCATGAAAACTACATGGAAATACTCAGCTAATTCATGCAGAATTAGTGATAGAGAGAAATTTGTAAAAAATATTATATATTCAATAAAATTGGTTAAAAGAGCCATTTTGTGGATGCATCCAACATACAAGTTTCCAGACACATCCAAATTATGTAGATTTTTGCCAGAGAGACATTTAATACATTCTGAAAGATGTGATAGAGTTTAATTCACACACAGTTCGGCTGTGGGTTCAAATATCACAATAATCTTTGACTGTAGGTACTGCCTGTTGTCCTGATGTGTTTATGAGAATGATATGCCACACATTTCAGAATTCTGACTCTATCACATCCTTCAGAATATATTTAAAGTCTCTCTGGAAAAAATCTACATCATTTGGATGTGTCTAGAAACTTGTATGTTGGATTCATCCACAAAATGGCTCTTTTATCGAGTTTAAAATGGTGTTTACTCAAGTCTAATTGGCGAGGCGAGTCCTAATGTGTACGCTCCACCGTACCATCACTTACCCGAGCATTCCCGCCTCTTAGGCTGTAAGCGGAATGGGACAATATCCACCCCTCGGGTCGCAAGTGGTATTGTGTCACGGGTAAGACATTCTCTTGTCTCGATGACACTGCTTTTGACCCTCACCCCAGTGGCCAGAAGTAGGGTTGAACAAAGCACGGCCCTGAGACAGTTTCAGTTCCTGATATTCATATACCTGGTGGGATAGAGCGAGCTCCTTAGCCTCTCACTCTGTCTCACCAGTACTGCTTTATCGCGCACCCACCCTTATATTACATATATCCCCACACCTTTTTCTTTAATCATACATACATGATTGTACTCGCCATCTCGGCATCTCCCTCCGTCTCCCAATAGACTCTCGGGGCCTCTCCGAGGCTGCTCTTTGCTTTTAACCAATTTTATTGAATATATAATATTTTTTACAAATTTCTCTCTATCACTAATTCCGCATGAATTAGTTGAGTATTTCCATATAGTTTTCATGAGGACCAGTGGAGAACTCACCGAGATATTGAGAATCATTTGAAAACATGTGAAAACAGCACATTTCTGATCCACGCCTTTGGTACTGCAACTGGCTGTAAACCATGCTGTTGCTGAGGACTGGCCTTCAGGATGAAGAAAAGAAATTGATCTGCTGTGTCGGTGCCAGGGAGATCTGGGACCGGTGGTCCAGACAGCAGTGACTGATGGGTGACTGCCTTATGGAGCACTGGCTAGTAATTGGAGCATTTGGCGGGGAAAATTAGGAAATGGGATTTTACAGAGAGATCCTGAGCAGCGCCTCACTGAACAGTTTGGATTAAAAAATTGAGCACCCCTAAAAGCCAGCCAGTCTTCCCAGTCCAGCTAATGTTCTCCCCCCAATAGCACCAACTCCGAATTCGCAGTGGGATACCGTGGACTATGCCCCCATCCTTTGGTGGAATATCATCACAGGCCAAGACAGAGTCAGAGACCAGAACATGGTTGAAAACACAGGGTTCGACATTGAGGATTCATTAAAATGGGACATGATTAGACGCACAACATATTTTACGATACTAGCATGGAGACAAGGTATGTTGGAGTAAAAGTGGGGAAGGCAAAAGAAATTAGCAGAAGAGATGGCGTGAGATTGCAAGAGCACTGTTGGTTAGAAGGCTGCTTTAGAGCAATCAATTGCAAGAACCGTCCAAAGGTCCCTGCCCTGATTTCTACAGCAGTATATTTCCATAGTGCGCTCTCGAATTATCCATAACTGGCTTTTCCGAGTTGACGTAGCTTTGCTCCGGCATGTCCGTATGTAGTATGAATTATAGACCAGCCCGTACCAACGGGAACCTCGCGGATGGTGTTCCCAAATCGGTGTTCTGCACCGGACATCCCGCATTCACTGGAATCGGAAGTATAAGTTTCATGTACCGCGTCTGAAGGCCTACATACCAGTTTCCACTGAACGCGCAGACAATGCAATGCACACGGATCTCCGAAGAGTTCCAAAGTTCCAAAAATTCTTGCGCACGACATACACAGAGAACGTCTGAGTGGTGTTATACGGGTTTCCGCCGCCCTAGAAACGGCGGGACATCGTACGCCGCTATTTGCTCCAAAGGAGGTGCGCGCGATCGCCGCCATTCGCATGATCACCATCTCCCCTCCTGCGCCGCAGCCCCACAGCGCCCCACGTCGGCCAGGCCAGAGATGCCAAGTTATGTTCGGAGCCGTAACCGAAACCGGCGCCGGCAGGGTAACGGCTCCGCGAACTTATATACATCCCCCGATCTCTTTCGAGATCGAACAATGAGACGCTCTGAGGATGGAGCACCGAGTGCTCGACAGCGGTCAATGCCAGCACGTCTGGCGCGATAGGGATACGGTGAAGAATGGGGCTAGCACGCACCTCTCCGTCTCACAATGACTCCAATCGGGTCCTCGCGCTCTCCCCTGCAACGAGGTCCGATGTGTGGTACACTGCCTGGCCCATTAACGGGTTCGCCCGCGAAGGCGAGCAAGGAGACTTGAATATCAGACGTCTTCGCTCGAAATTGGACGTGTTACGGTCCTGTGTGGAACGAGCGCAGCGGCCTTGAGTCTGTCGTACTGGTGAGAGATGGGAGAGCCTCGGTGCAGCCTCGAGGTACTTATGTCAGCTGAGAGTGGCTGTGTCGACGGATCAAATCGCCGATTTCTTTTTTCTTACCGACAATATCGACCGGCTTGAATGACGACTAGAACACACACCATGTCCAGCCCGCAGCGTCATACAGGCATACTCGTGTAATCCTACTGCTAGTCGCTCGCTCTGAATCTCGCACCAATAATCTTGGACCACCTGTCGCGTCGACTGAGACTGGGTTCGGGATACAATAGGCACGGCGTGACGTGGTTTGTGGTCAGATTAATTCAGCGTTGAAGGTGTTTAGTCTGCCCGTTCTTTCGATTCTGAGACTACTTAGTGGTCTGATCCTTCTGTGTGCAGGCTGAAATTTTGACGAGCGCTTCTTCGCCACGCGTATGAGGCGCCAGCTTTCCTGTCGCCATAGATCCTTCTTCACCGATTTGCTGCACCCCGCCCTCGCGCTGTACATGGGCCTTCACCGGTCACCTCCGGCACCGTGGGCTGTCTCTCTTTCGACACTCCGCATATGCTTCCCGCTACGTCCGCCGCCCGTAGCCTTGCGCTCAGTCAGATGCAGGCGTATCTGAGGCGCAAATCCACACCACTCGCTCCGCCTCGTCCCGCAAGGCACGACGCGATGCATACGCGCTTCTCCTCCCTGCACTGTGCCTCGCTCACACTTGCTCCACGCCCACCCAGACACCCCCACCCTCCTCTCTTCCCTCGCCTGGGACACTCGCAATGCCCCGGAGCAGGTCCAACCCAGCTCGAAGCTGCACTCGGGGAGCCGCGCGCGCTGCGCTGGTGGGTCGTTGGGCGGAGAGGAGAGGAAGGGCGGAGCGAATGAATGGATCATGGAGATGGCGGAGGCCATGACTTGGAGAGGATGTGCGCCCGCCGCCATGTCGACCGTGCAGTGCTGCTGTTTCTGGTACTGCGGAGGAAGCCTAGCCTTGCTCAAGTTGGGCTAGGAGGAGGAGATTGGTGTCCTGTGCGGTGGGGACGACACGCTTGCCCGCGCTTGTGCTCGTCCGCGATCCTACGCACACCCATCTTGTAGGGTGCGGTTCTCCACCGATTCGGAGTGCCTACCGCTGTGCGGCTCAAGGAGATGGAGGGAGACGTGCATTCGCTGCCCTCTTCGCGGTCGTCTTCGGCGGAGGGGAAGCGGCAGACATGAAGAAAGAATGCGCCCTGCACCATTGTCTTTGTCTGAGTGGCGGGAGAACGACGTACGTACATGTTCCTTCATTCCTTCCTCGCTTTTAGACGTTCGCGCTCATGCTCCTTCGTGCCCTCCGCCAGCTGGGAGCTCGTTTGTACCTGCGAATAATATTTCCTAATCGGGACATGACCACGATGGGCCAGAATTTTGTCTGGTAGGTAGCATTACACCGCAAATGGCTGAAGCTGGGGACTCGGCTGGCTTTCTCCATGCATTCTATATTTCCTTCTACTCCTCCCGATGGCTACAACTCAAAATACGCATTCTCGTACTACGGCCTGGTCTATTAGAATCCACAGTTATTCTCCACGCCACCGAGAACTTGCTGAGTGCGGAACGCGACTTTGCCCACGCAGTCGCCGTATTCGAACGAGTTGCCCTGGACTCCGATGGACAGCAGATGAGTCGTGCGCGGATGTCCAAAAATAGTCTTCTGGTACGGAAGGGTCGTGCAGGGGTGGGCACGGCCATCGTTCCAAAGGAACCATTCGACAAATCCCGCCTGAGTGCTTTGAATGCCCCCGGCGCCTGCAGGGAGTTTGTAGCTCCCGATGTGGATGCGCGCACCCGTGACGGTGTCGATGGCAGTTCCGACCCACACCGACGCGGAAGGGTTGTACTTGACCTCGAAGTCATACGTGCGGCCATAGACGCCGTTCCACTCGACGCTGCACGACACCCCTGGGCCTCCATCCGCACCAGGAGTGCAGTTTGGGTCCGACGTTGTGCTTCCGCCGACGAAGCTCGAGAAAACGCCGTGGAGAACGGGTTTGCCGTTCGCGTCAGGACGCGGCTGGATCCCTGTGTACCCAATACCAGCACCAGCGAATTCATACTGCTGCGCGAAGAAATAGCCTGAGCTGTGCTTCGCCTCCACGATGGTGATGGGGAAGGTGATGTCTTTGAGCCCGGTGCTGGGGACGTTGGTTACAGACCAGGTGGCCCCACCAGCGCTCTCGCCGACGGGAGCAAGCTGATCAGCGACGCAACGACGAAGGATGTGGTTTTCATCTATTGGCTCTAGGAGTAGAAAGTTGGGGAGTATTCCAGAATCCGCAAGAATGCTCACCTGTTAACGGGAGTTGTTGGGATGGATCGTCGGATACTGCTTGTAAACTCTCTGACCCCCAATATTTATAGCAAGATGTGCGGCGAGACAGACGTCATGGTACCGTGAAGTAGGATTCAACTAACCCCGGTGGAGTACTGCAATGAAATCAGTACAAGCGACGTAGAAATTTTAATTATTAAAGGAATGTTGCATGGCCGGCACTGACGATTTTCCTGTTTTTTCTGCGCGCCGTGTTTCGGAACCGATCTGGCAGGAAACCGTGCATTTCGGAAAACGTTCTTGAGCTTGACATGTAAAATGTTTCGCAGATGAACATCTCCGAACTTGAAACTCTGAAACGGGTAACGGGATTTAGTCAACGGCGGACTTCATGCTCGCTCCCTGCTACAAACGCTCGTGAATCACGCCAAATTTAAAAGCGCCTCCTATCATTCGACACCGCTTAAACTGCTCTTCGCTTGTGTGGCTTGGAGCCAATGTTGTATCGGGCATTCACGTTACGGGCCCGTCTTTGCAAGCTTGATATATGACGTGCTTAGCTTCATAATCTTGGTTTGAAGCACGGTGTCTCTCTTGACAGATTACTCGTGCCTCGTTTGATATGCATGCTGCATGTGATCTAGGAGAAGCACATAGATGTCCTCCGATACCTGCAAGCGTATTGGACCTCGCGTCGGAGTGACTACAGGTCGTCCCGGGCCTGCATTCATGCGGACCGAATCGGTATGGTTGCGTGGGCCTGACTCGAAGAGCTTTGCTGATTGCTGCTAATGAATGGCTGATGTCCATTCACCAGATTATCACCCGTCACTGCGTTGTGTTCGCCTCGGTTAACCGTGACATACGAGTTGTTTCTGCGAGGCGCGCGAGACTCTGCAGTGCTTCCGCCAGAGATAGAACGGGAAATCTCCTGATGCTAAGATTAAACACCGCACCAATGTGGCAAGTAATAATTGAGTTCAAGTTGAACCCTGGGTTGACCGGGTCCCACAGCGCTAACTGTGCCCGGACGAGCTAGCGCCGCAAAAGTGAAGGTTTAAATAGCGAGAAATCTGTGAGTTGCTGTCGCTTACGATCGATGAATCTGACATGTTGTTTGAAGTGCTCTTGGACGTACTCGAGCACGGTGTCTGCGGGGTCGCCGTTAGGGAACTCGGCGAGCACACCGGGAGGATGTAGAACTGGGCGTCCCCAGCGTATTCGTCCACGATGAGGACGCGATCACAGGCCCAGTGGCCGACGGGGATGCGTGCGGGAGCGCGACGCGCGCATGGGAACGGGATTGGGTCCTCGGAGGGAGCGGTGGAGGATGTGGGCACGGGCTGGTCGTCACTGGAACGATGAAGAGCCAGTCCGACATTCGGTTTGGAATGGCCTCTTTCATCTACGCGACGCATCGTTAGTACTCACTGCTGAGCGCCGATCGAGGCGCGCGCATTGTACCCGTGCCCAGTCGGTTGGGTCTACGACCTCACGTTTGTGATGTTGACAGCCATATGTTTTTTATTTTTCAGGATAAGAGATGGTGGTCAGTGGTCGAAATGCGATGCCACCACTCACGCATTTTATACGGGCTAACCGCACGTGATCATGACAGGGTGTTGGGATCATAACAAATCATCGCATCTTGCTTCTTTCTCCCTGCCATGACCACGGATTCAGCTCAAACCATAGATTACAGCACTAAACTTGCCCCAGAAGTCTGGCTCAGATGCCTCCATGGCGCCAGTGCCTCTGATATAGCATCTATTGCCTCTGCTTGTCGCTACTTCCAGGAGCTTTGCCAACCTCTTTTGTTTCAGAATATGGGACTCAGAGTGCGGAAACTCCCGGAAGCGATTGAGCATGCAAAACGGTCCAAAACTCGCCTTGAAGAGTTGGCTGCAGGTAGCCACGTCGTATCGGTCAGATCTTGGACCTTCAGTCTCATCCAAGTGTCCTTCGGTCTCAAAATGTCTGGAGCACGACACAGCCCGTATTTACAAGTGGCCAAGTCATATTTTGGGGTCATTCATACCTTCTGCACCACCCTAGGTTTCTATCGAAACCTTCGCAGCCTGAGTCTACATGGCGCAGTAATTGGTGCATCACTTCGCGCGACCATCTCCTCTTTGATGATGCTCCAGGAGTTGAATCTCACCGATTCCATGGTTGTCCCACGGGCTGGTACTCTCCTGGATATACCCACATTCTCTCTATCAGTGTCACCCATCGTTGATCAGCAAGCGACCCAGCCGATTCAACCTCTCCACCTCGTCTCACCGACTACGCTGCGTACCCTCACTTTGGATGGGTCTCGCGAAGCTGCCACTTTTCTAGTATCGATTCTGCAGCTCGGTGTACTCGACAACCTCGAGCGCATCAGTGTGCAGTTATCCGATCTGATCCTCATACCGTTCCTGAAACTTTTGGAGTACTGCCCGCGGCTCGGGCACATCGACGTACACCGCGGGTCAGCTTTATCCTTGCGCCTTCCCGATCGCTTGTTGTCCAGCATCATGCCCAGCCTTCGCTCGTTCAAGGGGCCGCATACCATTGCAGGACTATTCACATTCGGGAGGCCTGTTGTTAGCGTGGAGCTCATCGGGGCCCTCAAGATGCAAGGAATCTTGAGCCGCAGCATCGAATGCCTATCACAGTCCTCCGCGACACTCCGCAGCTTATTCATCGTGGTACCGGTTCCCGTAGCACACGACCTCGCTGGCAGCATCACTGGGTGCTTCCCGCAACTCGAGGAGTTATCACTTTCAGTTGTCGCGATAGACCCAGACCACACAGAGCCCAACCCCCACCGCGCGATGGCGGCGTTAATCCAGCAACTGTTTAGCGTACATGACGTCACAGCATCGCCTTTTATGGTACGTCTATGAAGCCCGTTTATAGTTGTGTCCATTGACATTTATATTTCTTCAGGAGTTTGTACAGCGTCTCTGCGCAGGTGACGTACCGCTGCCAGCTGGTTTGGTGCTGTTGATAGTACGAGCGGTGCGGATGTCGCACGATGCATCATCCTTGTCATTCCCCATGGAACAGCAGTGCGCTATCGTCCGGGCACTCGCTCGACAGGATCTGCCCGTGCTCAATAAAATTGTGCTCGGTGATTCTGATGGCACTTGGACACGGCGAGGGGATCTGTGGACGGAGTGGTGAACAGATACGTCGTTTTATACTCATACTAAATTTCTGACACCTTTCGGCCGCAGGCGGACTGGCAAAGAGATCGGAAGCCATGATGAAGACGATACAGAAATGCGGTAACATGGCTTGAGCTTGCCCTGTTTTTTTCTCTCGCTTCTAATACTGTGCCGCAGAAGCTTTTGACGATCCTTTCTTTTCAAGGTTATCTTTGCATTCCCTTTGATTCCCATGCAGTTGTGATATTTACTCCTCGCACTAACAAATCCCCTCCGTTCTCACTATCATGGCACTCATATGAGTTGCTGCTCGCTAATGGCATTCGCATCCGCCAATCCAAAGTGCCATTCCGCAACATTCTTGCCTAGCGCGTCCTCATCATCACTCCATAATTTCTGGCGGATGCTTTCACCACTCCAGCTTCCTCTATATGACCGGAACCACACGCCCACAATCCGGGCTTAAACTTGCCAGGTGCATTCAGCGCTGTTGAGCTGCACTGGAGATTTTCTGTAGGCGAAAATGAAAGAGGGAAATATTCATTGGCTAGCCGAGATCATTCAACCGGGTGACAAACGCAGCAGCCGAATCCAAATTTCAAGATACTGATTCAGCTCAACCAGGCCACAGCCGTGTTCAGAAAGATACCAGTAATCCCGCTAGCATTATGTCTAACAAGACAGAAAAACCGACCTTCCGGAACTGCGCAACCAGATGGGAGAACTCTCCAACACCGAGTTTCTCAAGACCATCATATGTCCACGATTGACTATCGCGCTGGTTGCCAAGTATGCGTATGATGTCCTTGAACTGTTCTAAGCCGTCCCCGTGTTCCGACTAGATGCTGAAGTGAGGCTAACGCTCGTTGATGTGCTGAATTGTTTTCTTTGCTTCTTTGTATTCTTTTAGTTCTACCGCGGTGAGAAGGACTCCAAGAGACCGCTGCGACGTGAGCTCGGCTAAGGGAATACAGAGGGGTCCAGGGACGAAGGTGTAAATGGTGCGTGTACACCGGGATGTACCGTGCCGTGTAATGCTACCGACCTACCGACCTCTGTCCGTTGAAGATCTCCCTCATTGTTTCGTCCATCTAGCACTGGAGGTTATTCGATCACTGGAACCCCCTGAAATCTGTGCATCGTTTCCTGAATCTGCGTCCCGGCACGATAGCTCTATCCCAACTGCCCAATTTTTGCGTTGTGCGATCCTCAGACTGGTACACTCCGACTTCACCGTAGAGCACAGTCCGCTAGTATCCGCCGTTGGTAGACCTCCTCGTTACCTCCCATCGCGCTACCGCCCTGTTGCTAAAGAGGAGAACCTTTCTACTCCTTGTGTCCGCCCCCATCAACGGATCTCGCCACGAAACCCGACGCTGGTTCGGCTCGCTATGATGGTTATTTGTTTCAGCACGGCGTCTTCCCCTAGTATTTCCGGACGGTCCCCGATTATGACGTACACGCCGGGCGGAGTCAGGCCAGGTCAGGACGGAGCGTGAGGCCAGTCTCGTTATCGCGATCCTTGTCTTTCTTCCTCTCCCCCGTACTCTGTCCCCGCTTCGAGTTGCAGTTACAGATTATTATTATAATTACGATTATTTTTGGTTTGGTCTTTTACAGGCGCTATCCTCGTATTCGGCATCGGACCTCCGCTCGTACGTACCACGTACAGCACCCAGCGGTGATTGGTTCCCCATGACAGCTGTGTAGAGTGTACTGTATCTCTCACCTTTCTCTTCATTTCCGCCGCCGCGTCTCAGACTCGCCGTGCGTTTCTCCAGTCGCAGGCCGGTTTGCATCTTCTCTTAGTTCTCCCATCATTTCGACGGACGCGTCTTCTGCGATGGTTGCCATCCCTGTGGCCCTCCCGTTCCCCACTCGCTTCAAAGGGGGAATCCAATGCACGCCAGTCGACGCCGACGGCTCCGCCCTCACTAGTTCGAGCCTTGACGACACCAGCCTGTTGATGACGTGCATCTACGGGAACGCCAATCATTGCATATACTTCTTTGCGGTGTGTTTTCCACTGGCTGATTTGGTTCCGTCGGGCGACCTCATGCATTCCCAGGACGAATCGTTGTCATCAGGGCCGAGCATTTGCCCCGTAAATCTCGCGCGGGACGCTTCTGCCCTCAACTCAAGGGCTCTCTCGATCTCCAGCTCTAACGCGGCAGCCAGGGATTCCATCTCGTTAGTGGCACCAGTGCGCATTTATGTTTATCAGATTCTAAAATCCCAACAGACCAGACATCCCCTGCCCGTCCGTGGACAATAATGGGACGGCGCTGACCGCCTCCAGCCCGTACAAGGATCCGGACGAAGCCGGTGACTTCGTATCGTGCACGTACCCCGCCGCCCGGTTCTGCACATACTTCACTGCGGTGCGTCCGCTGTCCGCTTTGCTTTTCCCTTTGGCTACTTGAAACTGATCCATACCGACGTAGGACGGGGAATTTCACTCTGGCTCCAGCATCTGCCCAAGCAGCATCGATGTCGGCGGGGGATCCTTGAGCACGTACGTTTGCTGCACACATCTATCGCCCCGCGCTATCAGCCTGATTCAGTCTCTGAATACGAATGCAGAGTGCCAAAATCTACTTCCGCTTCGATTTCCCCGTCCTCAACTTTAAGCGCTGGCGCGGCCAGTAGTTCTATCACGTTAGTGTCTCCAGCGCTCATCTGTCTGTACGAGAATCTGATCCCTCTAAAGACCCGATATCCCCTGCCCGTCCGTGGACAATAACGGGACGGCGCTGACCGCCTCCGGCCCGTTCAAAGATCCGACGGAGAGCGGCGACTTCGTATCGTGCACGTACCCCGCTGCTCGCGACTGCACATACTTCTCTGCGGTGCGTCCGCTGTCCGCTTTGCTTTTTCCTTTCGCTACTTGAAACTGATCCATACCGACATAGGACGGGGAATTTCACTCTGGCTCCAGCATCTGCCCAAGCAATATCGATGTAGGCGGGGGATCCTCGAGCACGTATGTTTGCCGCACACATCTTCGCCTCGCGCTATCAGCCTAATTCAGTCTCTGAATGCGAATGCAGGGCGCCTAAATCTACCGCCACATCACAGCTTTCCACTTCGGCGACGTCTATGTCTCCTTCCAACTCGAGTTCCCCCAGCTCTGCTTCGAGTGCCGGGGCCGTTGGTAGAGATCGCGTAAACGTCGGTGCTATTGCAGGCGGTGCCATCGCAGGCGTAATTGTCCTCCTTGTCATAGGTTTGGGCCTTTATCGCTGCCGTCGGGGACGGGGCCGAGAAACGAACGCAAAAAAGCCCGAGGAAATGTCCTTTCTCAGCCCCACCCCTAGTGTTCCTCGCCCATATCCGATTACCGCCTCTTCGTTTACACGATCGCTCTCGACGGGGAAGGCCCGCATGGATAGTCCACTCAGCCCCGATGCGCAACTCACACATAGAAGTGAATCGACTGTGGACGACGATCGGACTACTCGTACACTTTCTCCGTCCGCTCCAGACCCGGCAATATTGCAGGCGCTTGAGAGTCTGCGCAATGAAGTTCGCGAAGTTCGATGGCTGGCAACGGAGGGCATGCAGCCACCGCCGGGTTATGCACCAGAATAACCCGAACTCATGTCGGGATGGGTACTACGCTGTCTTGGGTTTGTAGATCATTATTTGGGTGAGAAATAGTTGTGGATTGGATTCGGAGGGAAGGCAGCATGGCAAAATGACCGCCGTAATTTCTAGGTGCAGGGACAGGACCACATAAATCGGGTTAGAGAATTGGCCATACGGACAACTGTGAAATTGACAATGTCTAGTCAGGATCTACTGTTCCAGCCAATTTTAAGCCTCCGCTTCATTGTTGAGAATTATTCGTGATTTGCTTCTATAAAGTACCTCCTTGTGTGGATGTGGACTCTGGCGCAGATTCAGCATGTTATTTGTGTCTTACCTTGGTCTTACCGCCCAAAGACCGCCGATGAATCGCCCGAGAACACACGCAGTACGGCTGAAAATATTCTGAACAGTGTCAGGAGATGTATGAGAGGTTGGGAGATTGAATACATACTATATTTCTACTATAACCTCGTCCGCAAATGAATCTTCCTGCCGTTGTTTTTGGTGAGTGCAATGAGGGCGGATATTCGGGTACACTTTTCCGACCCTTGATGGCATTCAAGTTGATGCCGATTCACCCGAGATTAAGGGCAGAAGTAGTCGAGACCCCGGATGGCAGACGGCATTCAGTTTGTAGGCGTAGCCTCTTCCGTGGAACCGAAACAAAGCAGCGTATTTATTCAAGTCCACCTTTGAGACCCGCCTCCCGACATGAAAATCATGTGCGCGACGACAGCGTAGCCTGACGAATTCACTGACCGGACCTTCCTTCCAGTTCACGGGTCGTTTTGGGCCTTGTGATTACAGGGGTCAGTCTCACGGCCGCTCTGCTCATTCTGTTCGGATACGCAGCATTGAATCCTGCATCCCGACATCTGGATCGGGTCAGTTTCCGCCTCCTCGTGTATGCGCTGGTGATACAGTATGTGTCTTTACCTCTGTCATGTTGGCGCGACTCATTGGCTCCTAGCCTGGTCTATGGCATCGTCTTTCTCATCGGCACAATTTCAGCGTGCCCTGGATGGATGTGCGACCTTTTAGCATTTTTCGATAAGGTTTGAATGATCACCCCGTTATTTTCGGGCGCCCACTCACCCTAGACTCTCTTTTGCAGTCAACGTTTCCAAAAATATCCGCAATCATGGCATCTTGTTTGGCGGAAGGCTTCGCACAACTCAATTTTTACAGAGAGCATTGCTGCGCTGGACGGCGCAAAACATATTGCAGTAGTATCGATCAGCATTTAACGGACTGCTTGAAACCGTCCAAGTGATTATCCTATCTTTCATTAGGCATCCCTCCAAGAAGCCGACCTTTATTTCATGCTGGGTAACGCCTCTCCTGTTTCCTGACGGCGCTAAAAGTCTGGAGCGTTTTCTCTACATCATACCAGGCGCTGTAGTGCGTGTACTCGATCCTCCGCAGCTTGGGGAACAAATCAGACAGAAACGCTGCAACCCGGAACCTCTCGGTAACCGGTGAGTGCGCAACATCAATCAAACACACTCGGGACGCATGGCGGCCTGGGGGGTGCTCGAACGCGTCCTCGGGAAGGGTCTTGGCGTTGAAAATGAGCGCGCACCTCACGAGCTCTGGACAGTTGGCGAGCGGAATGAGGCCGCGAAGCGTTAGCTGTGGTGCGGCTGCCAAGCCCTTTGGGTGGATGAGCTTGAGGACTTGCAGCCGCGGCCAGCTAGCCACCATCGTCTTCAGCAATTCGTCGTCCACAGCTATGGGCCGAAGAAGAGCGATGTGGAGATGGGTTAGGTTGCGCAGCGCGAGTAGGGGGCGTATCGTCTCCGGGGGGAACGGCACGTCGTCGTTTTGACTGTGTGAGTCGGCGGAAGGCTGCTCGCTCAGGAGCGCCAACTGGGCCGTCGGAGCTGCTACCACCCGGGATCCCATCGCTGTGAGCGCGCGTTTGACCTGTGTCGCTGCCGTGGGTTCGACGTGAATGAATCCAATGATGAAGGACAGCTGGGTCGACGACACAGATGCGAGATGGTGCATGAAGTCGTCCAGGTTTGGAACCACGGCAGAGAAGTTGTGGAGCGATGAAAACGCGCGATGGGAACTCTTCGTCGCCGGCTCCGGTGACCATGTCGGTACATCTGCGGTGATGATCTTGAGATTCGGAAGAGATGACAGATGGACGAGCACATCTGCTGGGCAAACGGGGGCCGTCTTGTACCACGACACTGTTATTAGGGCCGTGGATCTGCAAACCATCTTGGAGAATTCGCCTACTTCCTCTGCAGAAAGTGAGCAATTCGAGAGATTGAAGGACTCCAGGGCTCTGCACGAGCTTCGAAGTTGACCAAAAGAGGGTGATATCCCGTAAGGGTTAAGCCTCACGGCGTTGATGGAAAGCGTTTTGAGACTGTCGCTGACGAATGAATCCAGGGCAACGAATATGTCTCTGTTGGAAATGAAGAGTTCAAGCAGTCCGGGGAATATTTCCCCGGCAGGATGGGCGGCTCTGATATCAGAGAGAATCTCCGGACTGTTTTCACGTGCTTTCCACCCGAACCCCCACCCGAACCGTGGAGACGCATGATGGCGGAATCCAAATCGTCGGACACGTCGTGCGTAATAGCTGAATCTATCCCAATCTGACAACGACGTCTGGGAAATCATAAGTTTCGAGCAATATTGAAGTGAAAGGTACAAACCGCTGTATTACTGGAGGGCAAGCAGTTTTTAAAACAAGTAACGGACGGGATTTCGTGCCAGACCGAGTCCAGTCCCGGCTCGAGGAAAGTACGGCAGGTTAGGGCCAGCGAGAGAGGATGCGTGAACGGTCCGGTACTATTTGGATTTCGCGGTGGATCTGACGATCCATCTGGATCAAGCGAGAGATCTGGCATTGTCGCATACTCAAAAATATGCGTCAAAATGTCGTTAACAGAGAGACATGGATGCATCTAGGACGCGTATGGAAGTGGTCAAAAAGGGAAGTAGTGGCGGTGCCGCTTTGTTTCGTCGTTGATGGCAAACTTTGACCGTGACCACAAGCAGAAATTGGAACAAGGCAAGCCAGCGGTTTTGAGGATGCCTCGAATTTAAATTTTCTGGTTCCTTGGCTTGAAGATCCCATGGACACGCGTTCCGAGAATATCCTTTTGGCACACGTTTATTTCTTTGTTCTGTCGCGTCTCTCGTACACTTTGTTGACTCGTTAGTCGTTACCCATCTGCTTTCCTTTCAGCACTGTGGTACGGTAGAGTGTCATGTGGTATTCAGTTCTCAGTTAACACTTCTACATCCTAATTACCTCCTTTGACGCGACACAGGATGAATCTACAGCCCCCGGTACGCGTCAGTACACAAGAGGCCAGCAATTGAACACTAACATCTCATTTATATCTTTATCTTTCCACCTTCAAGCTACGCATACGTTCCTTCAGCGCAGTTCTACCACAGGGCTTCACACATGTGTATCTCTTCAAGATCATAACCAGGGTCACAATGCCAAAGAAACACAAAGATCGCGAGGGTAATCGTTAAAGAACGGTTAATGAGATGAAGATGTATAACACACTGGTGAGATTTTTAGTGTCGAAGCGAGCAGACGAGAGGAGCCAAGACACAGTCAGATGACCGTGATATTATCAAGAAGAGAGATTTCGATGACGCGTGATAGTTGAGTGCACCGCATACTCCGTGATAGCGATGTAAGACGACGAGAAGACGATGGTATGATGCACAAATCCTCTCACGAAGTAGAGAGGTGGTAGTGAGAGACAAAAGATAGATCCTCTTTTCCGTGTCTAGACAGGGTATTTAATGAAATCCCACCCAATGCGTCCGTTCTCTTGGACCATTGGGGCTGCCGTTATTTACAAAATGTATGTAAAGCCCATGACAAGGCAAAACCCGCGCGTCCGAGTGATTAACCACCCCACAACTCACGGTATGCTTCATTAGCAATGTCTCAGTCTATATGCAACTCAAGTGAAGGGTCTGCCCGCCAACAGCCCGGTGTCCCCCGCAAGACACCCTCAAGTGCGAGACCTGCACTTCATGAGCCACGAGGTGGCGCACCGCCCAAATGAACGTCAACGAAAGGTAAGTAAAATGACAAGCAGCTGGAATTTAAGATGCCAAAACCGTCTCAGTGAGAAGATCTTGATTCAGAGCCTCTTGCGAGCTCGGGGTGAAGCCTGAATGAAATAATGAAGAATCTGGAGGCATGGTTAGGACGAAATAGTGGCTGTAAATAAAGTAAGTGCAGAAATCTGAGAATGCAGAAAAGCAAAAATAAATCCTGTCATACCACCTGTCAGCACAGAAGCCGAGAAACCGAATATGCGGAGCAATTTCACACGTCGACCCTCTGCCCCTGCCACACCGTGGGGTGTTTGATGCTGCAAATAGGGAGTTTGCGAGAGGTGGGAGGAAGGGGATAGATAGGCTCGAAGGGGATGAAACCAAAGAACTGCAAACGAAAGCCGTCCATTTCGTTAAAGAAACGGTAGATAAAAGGCCACGGAGTAAACAGACCCCCGCATAACCGCCGATGCCTCCATCGTCTCTCAGTGTCCCGGGCATTCTCCTCCTGCTCGGCCTCTGGCTTTGCACCAAGCTCTTCCTATTCTTCCGGCATGGATCACACGGCACCAAGTTAGGAGGGCCTCCGCGCTCAAACCTTATCCTTGGGCTCTCTCCCTCACCGATTAAAGATGCTTTCTATGCCGAGTGGGTGGCACAGTATGGGCCTGTCTATGAGATCCCCGCCACGCTCGGCCGCAAGAAACTCGTTATTACGGACCCGACAGCGCTCCTCCACGTGTACAACGCCGAGCGCACAGTGTACACCAAAACCGAAAGCTCTAGGACCTTCATGGCCCGCGTCGTGCGTCTCTCGGTCCCTCTACTTTAGCCATACAGATGACCTCCGTCAGTTCGGGCGCGGTATTTTATGGGCGGAAGGGGAGGTCCACAAAAGGTCTCGCGGTTCATGTACTGGAAGTTCATCTCAAACTTTTTTTTAGGCAGAGGAGGGCCCTTTCGCCCGCATTCAGCAACGCTGCGATCCGGAAACTTACCGCTGTGTTCTATGATTCCGTATACAAGGTCTGTCCTGCAGTCAAAAGATTTGGGTCCGAGTGCTGAGTGCAGACTGGGTTTCTGGATATATAGGTCGGAGCTTACTGGGACGAGACATTTGAATCAACGTCCGATGATGTTATAATTGACGTAGAGAGTTGGTAGGTTCGTTCCAGTCCTTTCTTTTTAATGCTCTTATGAAAGTACCAGGATGAACCGGATAGCGTAGGTTAAATCCATCCTCGCATTGTCCTTGATGTTCATCCCTCCTGGTGCGCCGCAGTCTTGACAGCATCGGAATCGCGGGCTTCTCCCACGATTTTCGGTCTCTCGCCGGGGAGGAATCCCCCGTGACAAGAGCGTTCGCCGCGTTGCAACGCATCGAACGGACATTTTTGTCCGAGCTCATGTTCGGCCTGAGCTTCGTTTTCCCTATCTTCCTGCGCGTGCCAACGCAGCTCATGCGCCTCTTTTGGGATATGCGCCACAGCCTCGACGGCATTGCAGAAAATCTCCTCGAGAATACGCGCAGAGAGAGAGAGGGTATGCTACTGGAGGGGCCGGCGGAAAAGTCATTGATGGGCGTACTCCGTATGTAACCCTGCTGCGAATTTGTCAGGGTGTATCAATGTTACACAGTGAAAGCCGAACAAGAGGATGCGGACCTCCAGCTGCACATGACAAAGGAAGAAGTGGCGGCCCAGGTTCGGTTCCAATCCGTCTTCATAACGAGGCTGATAATTTACGACCTCCTGTGCAGCTGGTACGAGATTAAACTTTCAAACGCACCCCGTCATTTATTCACGATTTTTTCCCCAGGTCGTCCTCTTATTGGCTGGTACGTGTGACGCTTCTCTCCCCTTCAATTCTCCGTCATGAATCAACATCCCCTCAGGATACGAGACAACATCAGGTCAGTGGCCTCGATAATAATTGAACTTCCACGTTGAGGAATGCGCACATCAGCCACCCTCACGGTATATTTCATTGCATAATCGATCTTCAGGACACTCATGGCATTGGCCTTGAATAGTGGGCGCTCATGGAACTAGCGTGGCACCCGGAAACGCAGGATAAACTACGCAAGGAACTTGACCAATTCGGAGCCGATCCCACATGGGACCAGCTTGTCCATGAGCTTCCGTTCCTCAACGCGACCGTGCTCGAAGTTCTCCGCCTACACCCCGCGGTCCCAGAGACCGAGCGTGTCGTAAGGGCCAAAACATGGGACTTTTCCGAAAACTCCTAGGCAAATTTCTGACTTGTAATATTATCCAGGCCGCGCACGACGACATTATCCCGCTGGGCACACCCATCATCACACCGTCGGGCGAAACTATCACCAGTCTCAATGTCGCGGCGGGCACCGGCGTTATCCTGCCAATCCGGTGTGTCAACCGCTCGGATGAGTTTTGGGGCGCGGATGCGAAGGTGTTCAAGCCGGAGCGCTGGTTTGAGGATATCACCGACCGCGCCAAAGAGCTACAAGGCTATCACCATCTCCTGACGTTCCACGATGGCCCGCGCATATGTTTGGGACGGGCGTTCGCGCTAGCGGAGATCAAGGTGATTTTAGTTCTATTTCTTATTCAATTTTTTAGTCAAACACCACCAGGCCGTGATATCCGTTCTTATTCGACAATATGCCTTCGAGTTTCCCGATGGGCGGGAGACGAAGATTGAGGAGCAAGAGTTGCTCGTGTCTCGCCCCAAAGTTGTCGGGCACGATGGCACGAAGGTACCTTTGAGGGTTAGGAGAGTGGAATAAGCCACAGGTGGATATATTTAATTCTCCCATATTAATGTACACTAATTAGTCGGTCAGTACCCGATAGTTGTGTTGCTTTCTTCCTATGTAGTCTCATGTCGAACAGACACTATAATGTTGATTCGGATGCTCATACCTCACATGTCAAGGGGGAGTCGCCCTTTGAAAAACGAATATCCACTCGGAAGTTTTTTAAGCCCAGGTTTGGGACCCCCCCTCTGCCTCTATAGGGAATGCCTTCAGCAATGTATTCGATATTATCAATATTACAGCTGTTTGCAAAAGTAATGCCACTCATCAGATTTTGAAGAATAAGAACAAATTTGATGCGCCAGATTGTTATAACAGTGGTAGCACGCTGTTGCAGCAAAGCCCACTAACTCCTGTCTACTTCTCAAGAACAATTACAACTTCATGTTCAAGTGACATCCTCATGAAATTTAACTTTATGGAACTTGGGGCATGGGCGGGGTTTTTTTGGTCTATTTTTGGCATAATTGCTGTTGCAAGCTCAAACCCAGTGAAAAATCTGTCTTGGGAAATTGATTCAGGTAGTTGAAAATCAATTGAATATATTGTTACAAATGTTGCGCCAAAAATGTTAGCATATATAGATTCTTTTCCGTCGAAATCTGTTTATATTCAGATAGTTCTAGATTCAGCCAACCAAAATATGCGCTCAAATCTCAACCAATTTTCTTGAAAATTTAACTGATCGATTTGCATGGCGATTCTGGAGGGCACCTCGTCCCTATATTTTTGATGGCATGATCTAAGTTACCATATATAGAAAGCTTGATTCTATTTGGCGCCCCGGGAGCTGCTTATGAATGTAGCACCCTTGCTATTTTGAGTAAAATCCCAGAGGTCAAAAATGTGGCAACCGTATCGGTCCGGGCCCGAAGTGGAAATTTTCAAATGCATGAGAAATTCCATGCAGCTCGACAGATTGAACGAGGAAAACCAACGGCAATCCACAAGGGCAATGCGAACTTTCGACTCCAAGACCACAGCCACCAGTGCCAATTGGGGAAGCCGAATGCCCGATCAATGATGGCCAGCGGCAACTAGACCAATACGATCATGCCAGCCGCATGGCGCGACGCCGACGAAGCCCTGCTCATGGTTAGATCCAATGGCTTTCAAGAGACTGGATTTACTAGGTTGCCACGGAAACGCCTCCGCCCGCTCAGTCATCGTCTTTCTAGTTCTCCCATTGGCTATCTTGCTTTGGTTTGCTTCATTGACCCGACTGACGTGGACGAGGAAGCCTAATTCATCCTTACTGGATCTGATTTCAATCCCCGACGCATTCAACCTCGACTCCGCGTTTGATTCTCTGGCTCCACCACGCAGCCGTGTCTACCGATGGACTGTCTCCGCCGTAGCTGTCCCTAACACAAACCGGACACACCTTGTTGTCAATAGACGGTCGCCGGGGCCAATCATCGAGGCTAATGTACACGACCGCATCCTTGTGCGTCCTAGTTCACTTCCCCAACATACTCTCATCCTTTCCAGGTCTACTTGACCAACGGGCTAGACAAGGTCGGAACGTATGTTTGTTGCGCTTTCCGCCGCTAGTATCTACTACTAATAAATAACTAGATCGATTCATTGGTACGTCTCTCCCTCTGTAAACGCTACTCCCTGACCCAAGTGCGGCAGGCACGGCCTTCCCCAACCACAAACACCATTCTACGACGGCCCGGCCGGCATATCGCAGTGCCCCGTTCCGCCTGGCGTCACCCTCCTTTACAATTTCACGTTTGGTGGATGGACAGGCACGACCTGGTGGCAGTGAGTCCAGCGTGCTTTTTTCCTTTCCGGATATTCACACATTTGCTGCTCAGTGGACACACTGGCATGCAGCACACGTACGTCAGCCCCACCCTATATATGATCCCGACTCATTGCACTCGTTATTATTTTCTCCCCGCAGCGACGGCCTCTTCGGCCCTATTGTTGTTCACTCACCGCATGAACGCGCCTCAGAATATGCGTCAGACCATGTCCTTACTATGTCTGATGAATACGACATCCCTTCGGACGACATCTTGGAGACATATCTCACTGTGCGTGTTCCAGTCTTTCCCTCTCTCGTAAATACTTGATTATCCTGCGGCGTCCGCCCTACATCTTCTTTTTATCTTCTCATTTACTTTTCCAACTCTACTTGAGTTCCTCGATCTCCTGACCGTATTACCCTTCTTCTGTGGTGCTCGCTTTATTCCTGCCGTTTTATCCTGCATCCTTTGTTTCCTTCTTTTTATCCTCCTCCTTCACGTCACCCACTTACACGCATCCTTGCAGTCCACCTCTATTGAGCCCGTGCCCGAGCCCGTTCCAGATCGTGCTGAGATTGACCGGCTTGGCAGCGGCCCGCATGACGACGCCGCGCACAAAAAGCCGAGGACAATAGTTGGGAGGAGTAATGGCGATACAAAATATTTTGAGGTCCGCGCCCGGGCGGGGACGACGTGCGTGGTTCTTTTCTTGTTATTATTGGATGCTCCCTTCTTGCGTTCCTTTTTTCGATTATCTTCTATCTTCCTGCTACGTTTGTTAACCAGTGCGGTTAACGCTGCTTTTGCTTTTGCCTTTTTATCGGTCATTGGTATACACTATTCCGTTCATCCCGAGCTTGAACGTACCCTGGCCGTCGGTTTTCGGTTCGATGTGGCCATGTCTATTTCTCCTCGCCTTTTCCCAATGTATCGCCTCTCACCTGACCCTCACATTGCTAGCACGCGCCTTCGCCTCATCCACGCGGGTACCTTCGCTCCCCTGCGCGTTTCCGTAGACGGCCACGCACTCACGCTCATCGAGGCGGACGGCACGCCACTGGAGCCCAGACGCGTGGGCGAGGTGGTCTTGCAAGCGGCGCAGCGGTACAGCGTCCTCGTCACGCGCGACGCCCGAGACGAGCGGGAGGCGTTTTGGATCCGCACGAGGCTGGTGGAGGATGAGTTTGGGTACAACACGTACGTTCCACTGGTTTTTGCTTTTCTGCCTCCCATTCATTCGTTGGCGTGAATCTGACGGATGGCTTTCATATCATTGATATGCAATCCTGGATCATCGCAGCCCGCACCCGCGGCCTGAGGCGAGCGCTGTTCTGCGATACACGACGTCCAGACCCATCTTACATTCCAGACCGCTCCCCACCACGCGTCCGGGCCCGCCGAATAGAGATGTTGCCAAGTGGTGGTATGCGCTGCCACAGTTTGATGAATGGACGCTTCGCCCGGCGGACGCAGTTTTTCCATCGCGCCAGTCGACGTCTGAGGGGAATCCAAATACCGTCTCGGACGAACATCCGAAGAACGATCCTGGCCCCCACGGAAATTCCGACACCCACGAAGACGATGGTCTTACGCCCCAAAATAACGATACCTCCTCGCTGCGACAAGATATCGGTCTTCCCACTGCCCGGAAAAATACTCCCCCACCCGCCACGACACTGCCCTTCCTCTTTTCTATCCAGCGCACTGAAAAGCAAAACTGGCGGTCAGTCATCAACAAGACGATCTGGGAGGAAGCGTCGGTACAACACGCGGCACTCGTGGAGGATACTGCGGGGATTTTCAGTAGAGGGAAATCGGGTGTGCGGGTCTGGCCTGGGTATGCTTTTCTTCTCCTGCTTTGCGCTTCGCTTGTAACTTGATCTGACAGGAATCAACTCATCGCGACCTTCGCACACGGGCAGACCATCGACTTTGTTATAACGAATCTTGACGACGGAGGTGAGTGAAGTTTATGGTCTCTCGATGAGCGCTGATCGCTTGCTCGCTCTCCAATTCGCTGTTCTTTGACTATGCCATGTCAACTCGACGGACCTGAACGAATTATTGGACCGCATCCCCAGATCATCCATTCCACCTGCAAGTCCTACTCGTTCGATCCGTCCACGTTTCGCTGACCCTCATAATATAGACATGGATATTTGGTCGGCATTATTTTTTTCACCCGCCGTGTTCTTCAGCTAACTTAGACTTCACCCATTCCTCCCTGTCGCCGTGCGCCATCACTCTGGATGTTATTGTTCGCGAGCAGCTTTTGCTTCTCGGTGTCGGTTCCGGCCAGTACAAAGCGGCCGAAGTAAAACTCAATACCAAAAATCCCATGAGGTGCGGGACTTCTTTTCACCTTCTTCTGCCAGCCATGCTCACGGGATCCTCATTCATATTGTCCCTCACCGTGGTACCGCTCACTTGTGCCGGCATTTATTCCCACCACAGACGCGACACCTTCACGGTCCCCAAGCTCGGTTGGGCCGTCGTGCGCATCGTCGCAGACAATGCAGGCTACTGGGCGTGTGCGTATTTGCCCTAGTTTATCCTTCATGTGCTGACTTCGTTATCTCTCCTTCTCCCCAAATTATTCCCCACCCTCACAATCACTGTGTCCTCTTGAAACCATCGTATCCTCTAGTGTTGCCGCGACTCGTTAAGTCGGAAGTCGACTTGGCTAAGTCGACTTACGGCAACTTTCGACTTGACTTGACTTGACTTGACTTGGTCAGCCCAAGTCACTCGAAGTCACTTGAAGTCGACTCAAGTCAGTTGAGTCACACCATTGTGAATTCGGGTTTCTGGGGCTATTTCATGGATCGGAGAGTCCAGTATTCCTTCCTGTAGTATTTAGGATTTTTTCTATATTTTTACAGATTTAATCTGTCCTCAAAACTGGATGGAAACGCAAACCAACGCAGGTGTGACATGTGGTGACAAATGTCACAGGTGTGACACCCGCTTGGAAAAAAAAATTGAAAACTGCTCCAATCGCGTCTAGTGATGAAAATACACATCTTATACCAAAACCCCGACTCAAGTCACTCAAGTGACTCCAAGTCGACTTGCGTTGACTCGGAAGTCGCAATGAAGTCTGCCAATGACTTGACTTGACTTGACTCAAGTCGACTTCCGGAAGTCGACTTAAAGGGGGTCAAGTCCAAGTCGCGGCAACACTAGTATCCTCTTTACCGAAACTTCACACTTATGGGATCAGTCCACTGTCACATCGCTTGTACGCTCTTTTTATCACTTTCTTCCTCAATTTCGTCACACTGGTTCGTTATATAGGGCATATGGTCGCAGGTGGACTCTTCCAGATTGCTGTGATGCCGGCCCAAGGCACAAGGATGACGCTGCCGGACGATGTCGTGCAACAGTGCAAGATGTGGACGGCATAATATCCCGCATTCTGCCTTGCTGTACTGTTGCAGTCCGATTGGACCAAGTGGGAAGCACAGCGCCGTCCTTCTTGAGTTTGTTTGCTCCATGGTTCAGCAGAATGTGAGGAGTTAGATTCAGAATTGTGATCAGATAGAATCCGCCACCAAAACTCAAATGTGTGCGCTGCCTTTATTTTTCTCGCGGCCTTACAGCTTCGTCTTTTCGTCTTGTATTCGGTGTCACAGTTCTCTCCTTTGAACAGCCGGGGTAGGTAGGTAGTATTACACGGCACGGTCAGTTTGAATCTCACCCGCCTGACCACACCATGAGAGCACACCCTGGTTATAGTCGAGCTATGGGTGGAAGAAATGAAGGTGTGCGAAAGCATGGATGGTGGAGGTCAAGAGGAAAACGAGAAAATACGCAAGATGAAATGAGGATCAGACTCAACGTGATCAGGTGGACCTCAAATCTTTTGCGCGGTGGTAAGTAGTTCTATGTCGATAGGTCAATATCCGGAAGAATTCATAGATACCCATTTACCAGCAGTCTGAATTAAATGGCCCACAGACGAAGAATTGTGTTTTTGTCTGTGATTATCGATTATCACACAGTATGACACTAAGACTCGACCATGAATGCGTGCAAAGGTGCACAACAACAAGAGCTGAGACAATTTAGGCAGGTAATTGGAGGAGTGATACCAAAATTGGACGGCAAAGTCAGCCAAAACTGCCAGAAATCAACGGAAAATCGCTTACTTTTCAGATTTTCAGGTTCGGCGTTCGAACGCGACCGTTGCGCCCCGAACGCCAAACTTGAACGCGGTGTTCGGTTCGGTAAAATGCTGAACCTGAACCTGAACGTCGGGTTCGGTTCGGGTTCGAACCGATTCTTGAACCGAACCTTGCCACCTTTAGCTGTATAAAGGCGAACCGGCATACTTAAGAGGCTACTAGTAAGACAAGGTCCGAGACACAGCGAGCTGTCTAGGCTTAGAAATCGAACAGCATCGGAGTAGTTTAGCCAAGAATCCATTATTCCAGGTGCCTCGATGGCAAGCTGGCAAGGATTTCATGGTACGACGTGTTGTGTATGTCGGTTTGGTTGATCCGCAATGCGAACTCTGGTGAGCGCACCCGGCGCGCACCGCTGATGGCCGGGGATGTCCGAGTAGACTTTCAAAAGAGTTCCCTGGTAAAGAGGTTTTTTGTTGAAAGCCGGGTTTCCCAATATAATAATCCCATTGCGAGTCCTCGGCTCAGCTGGCTCCAATTGTGGACATTTGTAGACTCATTGTGGAGGGTATTTGGCAGTCTTCTATCCATTTATGGACAGCCAAACAGGGGACCTGAACATATCAACATCTGGACACGACTTTTGCCGTCGATTCCGTACAAATCGGTAGGTTCCGTACACTTTTCCGACCCTTGATGCCGATTCACCCGAGATTAAGGGCAGAAGTAGTCGAGACCCCGGATGGCAGACGGCATTCAGTTTGTAGGCGTAGCCTCTTCTGTGGAACCGAAACAAAGCAACGTATTTATTCACGTCCACGGCTCCTGTCAAGTATTTCTACCCCGCATCGCTTTCAGACCACCTCCCGACATGGAAATCATGTACGCAACGACAGCGTAGCCTGACGAATTCATTGACCAGACCTTCCTTCCAGTTCACGGGTCGTTTTGGGCCTTGTGATTACAGGGGTCAGTCTTACGGCCGCTCTGCTCATTCTGTTCGGATACGCAGCATTGAATCCTGCATCCCGACGACATCTGGATCGGGTCAGTTTCCGCCTCCTCGTGTATGCGCTAGTGGCACAGTAGGTGTCTTCCTCTGTCATGTTGGCGCGACTCACTGGCTCCTAGCCTGGTCTATGGTATCGTCTTTCTCATCGGCACAATTTCAGCGTGCCCCGGATGGATGTGCGACCTTTTGGCATTTTTCGATAAGGTTTGAATGATCAGCCCGTTATTTTCGGGCGCGCGCTCACTGATGCGCCACAGCTGAGCCTGATGTTCTCCGCGGGCATGTTCTTCTGCATAGCCCTCAATCTCCCGTACGCCGTGTCGTTCAGAGATGCCGCTCTCCGATACTGACCTCTGCCAGATTAGTGCTTGCTTACAAAGTTAACGGCCAGAAGATGGAGAAGTTCTACATCTTTGGAACTGTTCTTGTGTGTCTCGTATGCAATATCGTGCCATACGCGACGGGAAATTTTGGGCATGTATCCCTTATTTACCTACAATCGTACGCACCTGATCTGGCGTCGAGACAGGTTGTTCACTGCCAACGGCTCGGAGTCGTGCTGGTACCGTGGCAGCATCCCAGTGAAGGCGAGACCCTGGCTCCTTGCCACGCAGACATTCTGGTTCCTCCTCGCCTCTGTGGGGGAGGTCTGTGCCTTCCTCATTATTGTTGGGTATCTCATAGCGTATACGGTGCGCCTTCCCCTCCCCATTTCACGCACTGTCGCTGACTATTATACACCTCGGAAGCTCGATACACGATACTTTCACACGGACTCGCGGCTGAACGCGACTTCTGCATCAGGGGACTCCCTCGCTCCTGCATTCACTGTCCAGATGTTCCGAAAGATCATCCTTCGCATCGGTGACAAAACCTACCTACGGGTAACGAGAGTCTGAGACCATTGAGTATCTAGGCCTATACCCGCTCGTGTCCTGCCTGCTCAACATCTCGACCTCTGTGCTCGACTTCTACATGATGATGTATCCCGAGGCGGAACTTGTGTGTTTTCTTCGCTTCTCGCTGGCCACAACCTAAACTGAATTTCATCGACATGTGTAGAGCTTGCGATTGGGCGTCAGCGGTAAGCGCTCACTTTCGCCATATAAAGATATAGTCATCACCAACCATTGCTCGGTGCCCAGACCTCGTCATCTATTCCGCGCGTCCGCTCATCTATGGGCTGCTCGCTGCCACAGATCCAGTATGTTACGTCCTTGTCTCCTCTTTCAACTATGACTTTTTCTGCGTCTCTTGTGGAGTGCCGATTGCTGACTTAAACCTATTCAGTCGTTTCTGCGTGCATTACAGGCGCTCTGGTACCGCGAATCTGCGGCCCAGTCCGAGACGCAGGCGCGCCACGCCTACCGGAGCGGCCAGTGTCTGTCTACCGTCATCGAGATGCCCGAGGAGGAGGGGATTGAGTTCGCCGCTGGCTTCGCCAAGGGCGATGTGCGAGAGAATCCCACCTCTGCGGTTACCGGTCTAAAGGACGGGAAGGAGCAGCCTATCAACGAGGGACACCCCCCGAATCCCCGGATTGGGATGCCGATAATCACACTGTCTATTCAGCGGGCTTCGATTGATTTTGTGTGCCACATTTGAACCAGGACGCGGCAGCCTTGGATGGTCCGTCCGATCACTTTCGTTTGCAGATTACAGTAATAATTGTATTATATACACCGCCATTCGAGCATTTTGTTGACCAAACATCAAATATTGTTATTTTTTGAATTATTACCCACCTTATAAAATTACGCCTGTCTACTTGGCCACCTTAGCACTTTTGGCCTAAAGCCCACACGGAAAGTTGAGGGGGTCTGGGCATTTAGGCTCTCGAATGAAGAAATGGACCCTAGGAATTAGTTACAATATTTTCTTGAATTTATATGGCAACTTAATCGCTCTTTGGATTTATTTCCGGCGACTTCCCCGATAAACGGCCTAGTCGGCCACCCAGCCAAATCATCAGTCTGCACTACTTCTATCCACCCCGCTGCATGCTAAATCTTCAAGAGATGCAAATGAAGGATTCCACAACTTAAACTGTACATCTGAGGTGTATGGATAATGATACTAGTTCCCTTCCAAGCCAAGTAGGGTCTGCAAAAGGGCAGTGAGAACAAAATGGCGGCCCTTGCGACGTATAGAGCCCATTGAAGGGCCAAATTCAGTTCCAGATGCCTTAAAAATAAGTTTTTGAACATACCAAGTCGCATAAAATGGCTCTCACCTAACTGCAACCCCTCCAAAAATGTTCAGCTTGACGCGCAACTGAAGTCCAATGGTTTGGGACAGTAGCCAACTGCGACCGGGAACCTGTAAGCAGGTGACCCTATAAACTTGGGATAATACAAATTCAGCTATTCTCAATGTACAAACCAGATTCTAGGTTGGCAGCAAATATGGCTGGTTCGGTAGAGAGGTGGCTGGTCTACGTCACTCAGAATCTGCTCGAGGTCTTGATAGAAATGATGTCCACACACCAGCATCTTGATCTAAAACCTCTCATAACTTTTGATTACCCTGACAGTTCGGGCCCCCAACTTGACATACGAGGTCCTCATACGTCGCATTTCACCCCACGAATGCCAACCTTCAATATTTTAAACTACGCGGCCTTATATTATGCAAATGGCCGACTAGCTAGTGAGGCTGACTAGACAGTCACTGATAATAGCTCAGGAGTGCATTGTGTTTTGCCTCAAATGCTTTTAATTTGGTTCAGAATCGAGCCGGCACGCGAGTGGAAGGGGAGTGAGCGCGAAACGGCAGGCGGGGCGGGGCAGGAGATGGTGTAGCAGTGAAAGAGAGTGATGCCAACACTGCCACCGCCCAGATTTGATCAAGTTGTCGTTCGCATAGACTCTTTTTTTTTTTTTTTTTTTTTTTTGGAGTGTTTATAATAATACAACTCAGTCTGCAAAGCATTCCCAGTGTATCCGCTGTTTGAATTGGGATTTACCAATATAGCCAGGGAAATGTCCAGGAAGAAATGCCGTTACGCACATGTTTTAAATCTTTGTGTGGGACTCTGACCGTAAATCTAACCCACTCCGTTTTTCCGAGTGGTAGGTCGTATACCCACTAAAACCCCCTTTACTATAGTCCAGTCATCTGTCAAGGAGTCTCCATCAAGGAGTGTTCCACTCCAGGTGTTAAGCACCAGTTGCTTTTTTGTTGCAAGGGAACCAAATCTAGCACGATTTGAGAGTAGTCGATCTCGGTTCTGGGCGGCATTCGTCAGTGACACCCAGCGATTGTGTATCTCGTTTTCAGATGCCGGTGTATGTGTTTCAAGGACTCTTTTATTCCTCAAGCTCCAGATTAGACTCATTGATGTCAATACAATCATTGTAAAGAGACGGCTCTGTGCCGGAGTTGGTTTCCCTTTGGGAGAGGTGAATCGTGCCAGTATACAACCCAAAATAAGTCCCCAATTTAGCTTTGGCCACTTGCGATATCTGAGCTTCCAGAATATCTCTGTAAGTCGCTATACCTGGTGTTGACCAGGGACATCACATTCCAGTATAATGTGCTCGAGAGACTCAAGCACTCCATATGTTTGACATTGTCCCAGCATCTCTAGGTTAGGCACGTGGTCCCAGTAGGAGCCGACGTGGAAGATATTGTGTACACATTTCCATAAAAAATTCCGAGAGAGACGATGGATATTGTTGGATCTAATTGACGTCCATATAGCGCTATCAGTTGGTCGATATCCAAAAGTCTCCTCGATACAGCATCGGATACGGTCCAAATTGGTTGCGGTTGATTTCCGTGTTGGTTTCTCCCTCAAGGCTTCAATGATTTTGGTGAAAGCGCGCTGGTTTCCTTCCTTTAGTAGGATTCCCGGGGTTGTGAACATGAGGTCCGGTTGTGTATCTATAGTTATTCGGGTGGAGTTTTGATTTTGAAAACCTGGTGGCTTTGGATCAAGAGAAAGCATATGATAAGGTGGACCATGAATACCTACTGGCCGTGATGAAACAAGTGCGATTTCCAGACAAATTTTGTAACCTGGTGAGAACTCTGTACACCGATGCAAAAACGCGAGTAATGGTTAATGGTGAAATGCGCAAACCTTTTGTTGTAACGCGTGGAGTTCGACAAGGTGACCCGCTGTCATGTCTTCTCTTTAACCTGGCCATTGAGCCTCTAGCTTGCTTATTGCGCAGTTCTGAACTGAAAGGCGTCAATGTTCCAGGGACAGACCGCAAATTGCTAATTTCTCTCTTTGCCGATGATACAACCATTTACCTAGCGAACTCGGACTCGTGAGCAGTGCTCTGAAACATTTTAGATCTATGGTGCACGGCATCAACAGCAAAATTCAATATGCAAAAAAAATTGTTCTCTTGCGCATGCCTTTCGGTTCTCCTGAATACAGAAAACAAGTTGTCCTGGAACGAAGAATGAATGCGACATCACCAAAGGTCCAGATTAATTTGACCATTGTCCCAGAGGAACAAACGGCTCGATTCCTTGGTGCCTGGATTGGAAACAATATCCCCTACTATCAAACGCCATGGCGTGAGGTTATTGAAAAGATCTCAAGAGATCTAACCCGCTGGAGCGACAAGATACCCACTTTAGAGGGCCGCAGACATGTGATAAACATGGTCTTAGGCGGTAAAACACAATACCTAACCCGGGTACAAGGTATGCCTAAGGATATCGAGGATAAACTGGTCAGAATGCGTGATGAGTTCCTCTGGAAAGGAAAAAAGGCCCGTGTTGCCCACGAGACCATGTGCCTCCCTCTCAACGAAGGCGGGAAGCATGTTCTAGACACCCGCACAAGGAATGAGGCAACTGACTTATGAAATCTGAAAGAATTCCTGAAACAAGGTGAGGCAAGAGCTAACTGGCCGTTTTTTGTCGAACATACTATTTTTGATCACTGGTATGCCATTCAGCCTCCTGGAAACCACGGATCGATGTACAGCCCATTCTTACAGTGTATCCATATCCCGCAATGGAGAAAAGACCCTTTAGCATATGACATCCGACGGATGATACAAGTGGCAAGTAAGTATCACCTGGAGTTTACTGGCCTCTCGGTTTCAAGGAATACCCAGCTCCAAATGCCTATCTGGAGTCATATTGCACTGATTGGTCACAGGTTTGAAAAAATTCAGAGAAAGGGAGCAGTTAAATGCCTACGACGCAACCACAATACCCAAAGCGTAGCCGATATCCTTGAAATTGCACAACGCAGGACTACAGTGATAAGACAGCCGCACACCATTAGCCCTTCTGGAATCGGTCGTAAGAACACAGGATGCCCCTTGTGTCGTCGGGACAGACTCAAATTTGCATGTGAACATCCTGGAGAATGTGTTGAAGCTGCAAAACTATTGTTGGAGTGCATCCAACCCAAATGGAGTCCCTTGATAAGGAACAACGATCTCTGCGATGATATCCAGCTATCTGAGATAGAGAGATCCAAAAATGACCGAGACTGCGACGAGCAAGATACGACACTGACATTTGGTCCGGAGCTCCGCTTGTCTGATCTTTCACACGGCTTCCGAATTTTTGCCTTCGAAGATCATACAACCCAGCTCTCAATAAAATGTTACACCATTCCAGACCCCGATTCCCAGGCCCTGGACTTGTATCTCCACGCAAAAAATTACACCAGGGCCAGGATGATGTAGAGATGCGTGCCATGCTATTGGTACACGACACGGAAGATCACCTAGATATCAAAATTAAAGAATCCTTCATTTTCTCTCTTCCTGACACACCGGCTCACCCATCATTCAAAACCGCCCTCCTAGGAGGCCTCCTACATGCCATACAAAAACTTCCCAAAAATGTTCAACTCTCAATTCATTGCTGTTCAGACTTCCTCGGCAAAGCGCTCGTAACGGATCGCACAAAGAGCGAAAATGATCCCATCAAATCCCACTATCAACTCTTAAAATGTGTGGTGGCAGCACTACAAGAGAGATCCGGAAGAACATACTTTAAGAAGGCCAATACCTAGTGCTGGCCAAAATATGATATGAATACGGATTTGGTGTATCATATTCATATTTGTATCGTATTCACCTGCATGGGCCCGTATCGTATTTGTATTCACAGCATGAATACGAATACGATACAATATGAATTAGATATGGATATATCCAAATATATTCGGCCACTCAACTTTGGGCACTGAAGACCCACCCAACTGTGCTGGAGTATGTTCTGGATATCCTAACACATGTTATATTGGACTTTCTTTGGATATTTTGAGCTGAATGTGCCTGGGAGTGAAAATTTTGTGGACAAGAAGTTTCATGTCAACATCACTACATTTTGATGCCGTCAACAGAGGCGGAGATGTCCGGCAGGCGGCAGATTCTGTGCCTGGGGTGGTCGCCCTCGGCAATCACTTTGACAGGTCGGCTGGTGAATTATGATATTCCGGCTTGTGGTGGGTGACAGCCGTAGCGGCAAAACCAACAACTTTTCGTATTCAAATATATTTGAATACGCTGGGGCCCGTATCATAGTATATTCGTATTTTATCGTATTCATATCTGGTGTATTCATATTCAATGGCGGCCTCAAAAGCCGTATCGTATTCATAGATATTTGAATATATTCAAAATTAAATTTTTCGTATCGTATTTTTTGGCCAGCACTACCAATACCAACCCAGCCGTCGGTTTGACTTAGACTCGTGGACCAGTCGACCCGATGAAAAATGAGGCCATCGTAGAACTGAGACTGGCTGGGCTCCCCGTCGCATCTTTATCCTTAACGTCCGTCTCTACGAGGAGGCGAAGACGACAGCTGAAGTTGTCGACAGCGTCGAGCACGGGCTTAACCCCAGTTGGGTGGGCCATGGCGTAAACTCAAGATTCAGAGCGGGTAACAACGTCTGCTCAGGTGTGAGCACAATATCCGTTAGGTTGTGAAAACGGCGGCCAGAAGAAGTACAACGAAAGTGACCACAACACCCGCATTGCCGGCTGTCTTTTCGCTGGCATTGGACGTCGGCAACGGAGCATTGGACGTCGGCAACACAGCATTTGATGTCGCCAACGCAGCCTTTGATGTCGCCGATGCAGCCTTCTCCTGAGCCGCGATCACAGTTGAGTTCCCACTGGAACTACCCAGACCAATGCATTCCACATTGGAAGATCCATTTGTTTTCACGATGGGAGTTCCAACGGCCCATCGCCCGTTCCTGCACACACAGTCAGTTTGGAAAAATAGAGGTGAGCGAGATGAGAAAACGAACAAGTCGCTAATCGCAGCTTCGAAATAAGATTAGCGTTCATATTAAGTGGGCCGAGATAACAGACGCGTACCTATCAACTGGGTATTGGGGTCCGCTCGGTCAATGAAAGTAAACTGGTCATCGGCAGGGCCTAGTACCGATAACTTTTAGCCTCTAGGTTGGTCAATGAAATGTCGATTGCTTACCCATAGTGACGTTAATAACAAGGGATGAGTTAACAGCGGCGAGGGTCAGACCGTAAGGCGGGGTACCACCATGGGACCTTAATCTTGATGCCCCAGGGCTGGCAGGTGGTGAGGGTGTCCGTAACGTTAGCCTCTACTGTGAATGGCGGATCGTTCGACGCAGCGGGGATACACTGTGTTGATTGTCCAGCTGTGCATTGCGTAATTAGATATAGCATATGAAATGAGTGCCAACAATTCATACCAACTACAGTAAACAGATTTGGGAGAACTCCGCCGGAAGAACTTTGCGAGTCAACAACCTGCAGCAGGAGCTGGGAGCCTGCATCCACGTGAGCATGGGTATGCTGTGGGATGCTCAAGAGACTTGCCGACGGGCTGGTTTACAGTCCAAGAGAGGTTGCTCTCATCTGTGCCAATAAGCGTAGTGCTGGGAGTGCCGCCGATTGCAAAGGCCATCATGTAGAACGGAGGGACGCCATGGGTGTTGTTCGCAGGATTGAAAGGTTTGACCTGGATTTGAAACTGCCGACATGACGGGAGCGACGAAGAGAGTGCCTGTGATTATAGGGTATGAGATGAAGCTCCTGAAGAACGATGATAACGAGGACGCACATTCCCCGCAAACTGCCACTGAAAGATTTTGTTGGTCTGGGCGCGACACGGGGCAATGAAGCAGGACAAGACGAGGAACGTGAGGAGGGTAGCGACTGGCCCAAAATTCATGGCCGTTCGTTGGGAGCGGGGGCGAAAGACATCCGATGACCCGGCGTGTGGTGTAGATTTAAGAGCGGCACCGGGCCCTGACGGGGTGCGACTAGCGCTCTATTTCCGATAGAATTTTTAGATTAAGTACCTTAAGACCAAGCCGCCGACCAAAGCGATGTAGAGCCTCGAGGACGCACCTTCGAAGACATAAGAGCGCTGGGGAAAAGGAAAGGAAAAGACAGAAAGCCCTGGGACACCCGTTCACCAGGTAGTAGATGGCAGTAGAGGATAATCCTATTTGGCACCCCGGGAATTGTCATGATGTTTTCTGTGATCGCGGGAAGGTCGTGATGAACGCTGTGTTCAGAACCGGACCTTGGCAACCATCTGCTAGAAACTCTACTGGCCCTAGTGCTGCCGCGGCTCGGCTCAGCTCGGCTAGCCGTTGGAGCCAAGCCAAAAATAAGCTGAGCTAGCCGTTGTTATGACGGCTTCATTGGCTTGACTACGGCTTGAGCCGGCTTCACCCGCGGCTTAGCCGTGGCTGCAAATAGCTTACACCAGATGAACTAGACCTTCAATTTGACTGCACTGTGAGCCGGTCGAACATCCCACACCTTTCTAACTGTTCCCTATGCATTTTTGTCCTCTATACCATAACCACCAACCTCTCAAGTCACTTTTAGAACTCCGGCTCAGCTGACAGCCCTGTCAGCCTGAGCCGCGGCTCAAGCTGGAAGCCGAGCCGAAGCCGTCGCAGCCAGCCATTTAAAAATGCCTTGGCAGGCTTATTCCCGTAATGGCTCCGAAGCCATCAAAAGCCGAGCCGAGCCAGCCGTAGCCGAGCCGCGGCAACACAATACGCAGAAGTGCTTCTGGCAGCTTCATCGATGCGGACGTATGTATGGAAATCCTCCGTTACGAACCAGCGGCGCTCTTTCGCATCGTTTACCAACCTGTTCTTGCCTATAGGTGGCCTAGTCTCTCGTAGAGAAATAGGTGGTCCCAGTAGCATCCGCGTCCTACGCAGAAGCGCTTCTAGTAGCTTCATTGTATAGAAATCCTTCATTACCAACCAGCGGCGCCACGTCCGCCGCCCATACCTTTGATGCCCAGCCTGTGCTCAGCAAGACGAAGGACATGGCCGAACCGCACATCCACACCCCTGCACCCACACGAAAAGACCAGCACACGCACACGCTTCTCCTTCCCGCACTGTGGCTCATCCGGAGAGCCTCAGGGAGCGTGCAATGGTATTGGAGCGAGGAAGGATGGAAGACGTGAGGACTCAGACCGCGCAGGACAGAAAGTTATTGTTTATTCCCTGGATTTCCATGCCCACACCGACCAAGGCTGCAGATGGTCGCATCTGCGCTTCTTGCCGAGTTTGTAATTGACTTTTCATCGCAGGAGCTGGTTCAATTCGGGCCTCAGTCGTAATTGATGCTGGTGCGTTGGTTTTTTCTCCTGTTTTCCATGGACCTGTGATTTATCCCCGATTCTAAAATCAACGAAACCCGCTTCCAGTGAAAGAATGCAAGCACGATCTCATTCCAGGTCTGATTCTTCGGCCCACGAGCCACACTCAGCTTACGATTATGCTGCGCGGCATATAATGAACTCGGTGACGGGTGGCCCATGCATTTCATGTAACGATTTGTGAAGTTCCTAGGAAGATGTAGCCGAGTTCGACTCCGGTTCGAGTCATACGTCAGCGTGGATTGCTTCGTTTTTTGCCGTCTCCTGCGACGGCCGAAAATTAATTATTCTCATTGGCGCGTGCTCCGGGCACCAATGATCAATCAACGGGAGAATTGTATTACAAGTCGTACGGACAGCGAGTCTTCAGATTCTTCATCACAACCAGTCGGACGACTCGGCGTCAAATGGTTTGCGTCTGCTTCGAAGTACGTCGCATGAGTGTCGTTGAGCAGAAATCGTGATTTATGATGAAAGCATCAAACAGACATAAGTAAGAGTACATGCCTTGCAAAGCGGCGGCCCTATCTCCCAAGTGAATTTTCCGGATATATTTCACCGGGTACATTCTCACTTGACTCCTCTTATCCGTACATGGGAACAAGTAATGATAAATATTCCCCAAATGCTCGTCCCTCTCAGATTCCAGAACTCGGCACTGCTCAAGCATACAAATCGTCCGAATCCCGGACCGCAGCAGGCGCGACAAACGAGCCGCTCGTGACGGCATTGGGAGACCCAAGAGCGGTGGCAGCGGAACCCGGAGCGCCCAAAGTGCCAAAGTGGGCGCCGTGGCCAATACACCAACTGATACGCTAACCGTAGCCGCGGAAAATGTAGCCGCGGAACCGGGAGCCCCAGGAGCCACAGTGGTGGCCGCGGAACCCGGATCCCCAAAGGTGCCAAAAGTGGGAGGCGTGGCCGACACACTACCCGCCGACGCACTACCCGCACCCGCGAGGCAGTCGGAGTTAATCGCCTGTGCGCTGACGAGGGCCTGTGCCACGGTGGAGTTGGCCTGTTGCAGATTCTTCACGACCTGGGCAGAGGTCACGCCGGGTATTCTGCAGGACCGACACAGCTCAGTCATGGACGTCGAACTCAACCACAAAAAGTTGAAACCCACATGCCCACGGCCGCGAGGTTGGTCTGTGCGTCTTGGAGCGCGCTGATGATCAACCCCTGCGAGTTGCTGCCTATGGTGACAGGCACGGTGCCGATGTGGGGTCCGAACCCGGCGATCACGCTGCGATGTTTGACGCGTTCAAGATGGCGAGTTGGGCGTTTAGCAGGGGGCCTGCCTGCCTGATGTCTGCTCTAAAGTGAGGTCTCAGGCTCGAGTCGCATTGAGGTAGATCGGGATGTTATTTGACGCACATTGGATTGATCCCGCCCAGGAATATAGCGGCGTTCGAGATTTGGCTGTTGGGAGCCTGACACGCCGGATTAGAGCTAGACGGAATGCGTCAGAATGGCCGAAAGCCACTGGACGGTGGCTTACCGGCCCAGGCCTGGAACGCGAAGAGAAATGAAATAAGGGGCAAGATCATGCGAGCCGTTGGGGAAAAACAAAAGACAAAAGGGAGTATAGAAAAAGTTGGGCGAAAGGACGAATATTTAGTAACCTGACATACCGTAGAAGTGCGGAGTTGCCTAGAAACGAAAATCGTGAACAGCCTTGCTGTGGCTGGAGGCCGTGCTGAAGACAACGTCGCATGTGGTTCGAGTCATTGAAGGCGAAAGCGAGGATTTCACTCCAGTTCAAGTGGTCATGCATCATGCTCAGCCCTTGGAATGGCGGGATTGCTGGGTTGCTCGCGATCTCAAACGCGCATACCGCATTGAGCGTGCCAGAAGCGGAATGGAAAGCCGGAGTCAGACTGGTGGAATGACGAAACCTAGGAGAATTGGGCTACTATTACGCCCAATGGGTCTGAATTTGCACAATGGGTCTGAATTTCGCAGTTTTCTCTTTCATTTCTTGCTCTTTTCCCTCGGAGTTTTTTTCCATAGTTGCCTGTACTAGTTTACTACAGTTGTATGAAAAATCTATGGGATACGGCAAGAGGAAGGTATTGCGAACGGGTTCCTGAACCATCAAACTCAGCGACATTTTGGAAGATGACGATGTTCTGGCTTCCCAGCTCGCCCCCAGCATCCGGGAAAAATTGAGAGGTATAAGATACAATATACCAACTTTTCTACCTCCTCAGAATGTTTCTCCGGAGCGGAGGCGTTGCGTTCTAGTGGAGGAGCGTGACGAATTAAAACTCCGCTCGCTAAACAAATGACGTGACATGTTGTGACCTTCGAGACCGTTCCCTCCATAACGCAACAACCGCTTCCCGGAAAAAATATCTGAAGAGACAGAAGGTTCACTATCAACTATATTATACCTCTCAAAATTTTCCGGAGGCTCAGAGTAACCCGGAAGGCCAGAGCATAAGTAACTTCCAAAACATCACCGACTTTGATGGTTCAGGCACCCGTTCTCAATACCTTCCTCTCGCCGTATCCCATAGATTTTTCATACAACTTTAGTCAACTAGTGCAGGTAACTATGGAAAAAAACTCCGAGGGAAAAGAGCAAGAAATGAAGGAGAAAAGTGCGAAATTCAGACCCATTGTGCAAATTCAGACCCATTGGGCGTAATAGTAGTCAGGAGCAGCGACCTACGCCGCGGTGGTGGAGCAAAAGCAAGCGAGGAAACCGGATCAATAGACACAGCCACGCCGACCTCTTTCTTTCTGCTCTCACGTCCTCGAGTCATAATCTCTCCGAACTCTCACTGCAATCTCCGATAGCGTCTTGACCTGGAGGAGCATAACTATCTTGAAGACCGGTTCCAGTTCTGATTTACGTGTACAAATTGCATTAACCTCAGCCCATGCCATCGGTATTATTTTTATCGGAGCTAGACGCAGATATTATCTTTTCTATCTTTGCATTTTGCGACATCTCCTCAGTGGTTTCTACGAGTCAGGTACGACCTTCACGCATCCGGTCTCGTCTATACTTGACTGATTTCTCGCAGACCTGCCGGTATCTACATGGTCTTGCATTCCACAAAAGTGTTTGGCTTCAGCTTCTCGACAACCTCCGACGAAAGTCGATTCTCGACCGGAATTGCAGTCCTAATATTGAAACCCTGTCCACCAGCGAGCTCATCAAACTCGTGAAGCGCTTGACCACCGGCCCCGCAACGTGGAATCCCCTCAATGCCGCCTCCATACCCCAGATCTCCAAGGAAATAACGATCCGCACGGGTCCTGGAATCCTTGACTGGGAAGAAAACAATATTAAACTGCTCCCAAGTGGACGTTACATTCTCTTCCACAACGGGAATCAATTGGAGTGTTGGAATGTCGCCAACGATAGACTGACTTGGAAGCACGTGTCAGCCCTGGAGCACGGGAAAGTTGTCGAATTTGGGGCAGAGGAAAATGAAGGCGAAGACTCCATCATCGTGATTCGGGTAGGCACCTTTCCACCCAATGGCGACCGAAAGAAGTGAGTGGAAATGTACCAAATTCAGAGATGGCGAAATAATTTGCATTGTTTCAGCTACTTGGAGGTGGTGGGCGTGAATCTTGAAACCGGGACCTATAATACCCTCTTGGCCGTTCGTGCTCCTGATTCAGACTACGACAGTCCTTTCTCCATGCCCCTCATCCGGGGCGCACTCGTCGCTGTAGGAATCAACACCCAGCTAGATAAATATATGTTCGTCGATTGGAGAGAACAGTGCTACTTTATTCTCCAGTGTCCTGGCGTTCGTATTTTTGCTCCAGATCGTCTTCATATGGCTGATGCTGGAGCTAAACAGATGCCACCATCCAGGATTGCGCTTGTCGAACGGCATATCGTTCTTCAAACCACCCTCCTTGACGGCGCTGAGATCCACATCATCGCCAACGACACCCTGCGTAACTACTGGACACCGATTACCACCATCGACGCTCATTCGGAATTCACCTTAGTTCGGGCGGCCGATATCCCGAAGCACAGTACCTTCGTGGTTACCGAGGTCTATCAGTCCTTCGACCATATCTCCGTGGTCGACAGTCCCCTCCAAGACGATCACTACCGTGTGTGGATATATGGTACTATTTACAGCTCAGGCACCAGTGGTATCCTCGGCTATCAGCTCTCTATACCCCGCACCGGACCGCCCCAGTGGCGTACCCGCGTTCACGCTTCGGAGGTTGCGCCGTCCCTGCATCACACTGTGCCCTACTCTGGCCACACCTTCCATCAGTTCTTCCGCTCAGGGTATCATATATTTCCGCCCACCTCGTCTTGCAAAAATCTGCGCGTGAAACTACCACCCTCGGTGATCTACGTTGACGTTGCACCATATTCCGGGGCGCTGACATACGCAACGGGCACATCCATTGTGATCCAATATTATAAATGAGATGTGTTCTGTCGCCAATCCAGTATACCCTTCTGTTCATCTTCCCGGCCCATCAGACCTCCAGCCAAATCAATTTGCGCATATATGAATTGAGCTGGAAACAAGAGATAGATTTTAATTTCAGTTAGATCTATAGCGATTCATTCACGAGTTGGAGTTTTAATAAGTAAAGTGGGTTGAATCCATCTATTCGGTTAAATAATTGCGTGACTAAGTACATGCAAGAGACTCGGTAGTGGATGATCTTCCCAACGTGCTCCGATGTGAGGGTTCTCATGAGAATGAGAGGGGCGATGTATCACTCCCTTAACATCTGGTGGCATGCTACGACCTGTGCGCCTCTGTCTGTACGTCGTGTTCGGGGGATGCGCATTCACTAATCCAAAGTCCCATCCCCTAGCACGTCCACCATACATCACCACTCCATAATTCCTCGGGGATGCTTTCGCCCGTCCAGGCTGTATATGAGAGGAACCACACGCCCAAAATCGCGGTTTAAATTTGCGAGGTCTATTCAGCGCCGTTTTTATTAACTGCACTCGACATCTTCGCGAAATAAAAGAGAGGGAAAATATTCATTGGCAACGTCGAGATCTTTCAACCAGGTGACAAATGCAGCAGCCGAATCCAATTTTAAGAAAATGTACGCTCTGATTCAGTTCAATCAGGTAAAGGCCGTGTTCAGACAACTACCAGTAATCCTGTTAGCATCATTCTGTCTAAAAAGACCGAAAAACACTTACATGACGCGAGTGTAAAGACTTGGCGGCCTAGGGTTGTGTTGAGAAGTTCGAGGGTCAGCTGGAAGGAGCAAAGAAGAGGGGTGTGGATAAGCCCGGACAGTGCTGGTCTGGCTGCCGTGTCACCTACCGGGGAAGTGGGAAGAGGAAGCGTAGGCTGGAATGGCCAGGCGGTAAGGGCGAGCCCGGATCCTGCCTCCTGGATACTATTCGAACGGAAATCAAATTGGAAACAATTTGCATTTGAATGTTACACACTTGAATCCAGCACCGTTGGGAGAGAAACTCCAGAAGGTGATCGGGTTGGGATGCGCGCAGACCTGGGAGCGTTGTGGGTCGCCTCCGATGGGTGCGGTGGTGTATGATGCGAAGGTGCCAGTGGCGGCGTTGCTAATGCGCCACGGATTCCCGCCCGTAGTTGAGTTGAAGAGCCACTGCAAACGCGATGATGGCCATGTCAAATTGCCAGCCAAGTACAAGACAGCGTCCTACCTTCTGCGCGACGTCACCAACGGTGGAGTTATACGATTGGATTGGATCGTAGTCGACTGGACTCGTGTTGTGGAGGTCGACACTGCGGCCCTCGAAATCTATGATTCGCAAAAATCCATTGAAGGGGGCGACGGCGCTTGTCAGGGCGGTAAGAGATAGGAGGACAAGATGATACAACATGACTCAAGGGGAGATGCTTCAAACAGAGCAGGTAGCTAGCTCTTTATACGCAAGAAGTGTCCAAATATAACACATCTATTGGCCTACTCGTCTGCAAGAATTCGACTCAAGGGTCGAATCAAGGAACCAAATTAAAGCCCTTCTATTTGGTTCCTTGACTCTAGCTAGCAACGAGAACTGTGTTGACACGGTCTGTCACTGCCACCAAGTCTTTGTACATTTGGCGGGTCCTTTGATCTGACTGAAAGGTTAGCAGCAGTGCGTGTTGAATTCGGAAGAGATTCTTAGAGGAATAATGGTCTAAATTACAAAATCTGCCGGCCAGTCCTTTCCCAGTCACCGTCTACTTGTCAGCAAGGGATCGACCCTGAAGCTGAAGTCGAATCAAGGAACTAAATGGAAGCTAGGTGTTCAGGTAAAATGAGAATTGCGATGGACATAAGAAAAACCATGTTCATCTGAACTCGTGGTTTCACATACTCGAGGATGAGATTTCATCGTGTTGGAGGTTAGATGCATGTGTTCGTACGAGATGATAAATCAGTATTGTGGACGTATGCCCTCAAAATTCGCCTTCTGACTTCGTCAAAGGTACTCAGCTCCTATGGTCCTGAGCCGTGGAGGAAATTTCGCTTCTTACCGCCCAAAAACACCTTCTCGTGTTTCGAGGTCCAATCACTTTTGCGGACAGACTGAACAGAAAAATGGGCTGCCTGATCAAATGCGTACCAAACTGAAGAAAAAAGCCATGTACACAAACGGTCAAAATCAGGAAATTCTGATCCTTGCTGTATAAGCGACTTACCTCCGAGCTGTGTGACTCTGGCCCTTGGTAGGTTTTGACTTGATTGATGTTCCTATATTCTGAAGGAGCAGCGAACCTCCGAAGGTTCTCCGCACCTTCGCTTCAATTGAGTTGGGTTGCATTATTCAGGAACCACCGTGTTCGTCTTACATGTCTGATACAGCAGTCAGTCCTCTGCGTGCGCTGGGCTCTTCCAACGGCGCTGAACTCGGGTTATTACCTAACTGCCTTGGGAGTTAACTTTGGGCATTCAATGGATTGCGGTCACCGAACAAGCATCAACCTCCAATGGTTCGGTCTGTCCTCACCTTGGATCGGACATTCGTTTTTTTCTTGCATTTTTGTACGCATTCCCCCAGTATGATTTGATTAGATGTTTAAACTCAGGAAATGGGCGTGCCCGGGGTCAGGATAGACATATACCAGTGAAGGAGGACGGGCTGCCATATGCATATCTAGTGTTTTCGCATGATGGATAAACTGGCTACAGTATAAAGGACGGACATACCTAGGTGCATCTCCCTGGGATATTGCGAGATAGTTTTTCTCCCCGCGGGGAACGAGCTTGAAAATTTCAAGGTTGAAGTGTTCAAGTAATCAGAAAAACGGTCAAATAACCTCATATTAGTTACTTCTAATTATCCTACTCTAGATACTGCCCAAATTCAGTTTAGTTCAAATGATTCCCTCATTATGGGTGTATTTCTTTGCCTTGTACATGTCGATCCATCCACACTGAGTCTGGAAATGCGGAGCAATCTACCTGCGCCGACTTGGTCTGAGTTCCCTTTCCTGGGTTTGTTCGGAATTTGGTAATTGCTGGTTTATCTCATCCAATGTTGTTGTAAGTGAGACGTCCACGTCTGGGATGAAATTTAGAGCCACAGCTTGCTCCATTGACAACTTGCGGACGACACCAGGGCCGAGCAGAAATGCACCAACGCAATTATCTCCTTCGCTCAGGTAGTACTTACCTGTGTTCTTGCAGATAGTCTCTGATCTTTGTCACCAATGGGCCTCTTGGTAATGGCGAGGTACGAGTGGTCGACAAGACAGGGTTTGTGGATCAGCGGACATCGGAGATTCAGATCAATTCTCTCTTGCCCTCTTCCCCCATGTCCTTTCCAGCAGCACTTCATATAGGCCCTCCTGGCTGCATGAGTCTTTCCCCCCCTTTTAATGGTCTCAATTTATCGAGTTCTCCCCCGAAACAGTCCTTCCTTTTCCACTTTGTCTGCGTTGAGCAGCATCGACTGCAGCAAGTACGGCGCTGGACCTCAGACTTTCTCATTTGAGATATCTAAATAGTATATATACGGCTTCCATGTATCCTACGATAATCCATTCGCCCGATGGCAATCGACGCGTCCACTTTCAGCTTGTCACTTTGTTCGGGACGCGCGGCCCGTTTGATGTCCACGTGATCGTGTTTTCAAACTCCGCATCCTCGCGGTCTGCTCAAGGTCTGCTCAAGATTCAAGGCCGCAATAACTCGCTCCATGCACATTCAAGTCGCTGTGGTCTACTGCGGCAACTGTCCACTACGCACGGTTTATGATGGGGCACTAGCCTCTAATCTCGAGTGGCAATTATGAGCGATCTCCTGGCATCGGTGTTGGCTACACTGTACACGAAAAAAGAATCGCTGGCAGGCCTTACCTTGGACGATGATGAGGACAGATTCTGTGCGTATTCTATCGAGCCCTCTCTCCAGTCGCTCACTCTTTTCTCGTTTCCGTCAGCTATTCACAATTGCGTGCCCTTTTCACCCGTTCTGGCGCCCCTCGATCCTGCGTGATTCCTGCCATATTCATATTCAGCCCCGGTCGCATCCGCAGAACTGCCAAGCTCAATACTGGCATGCTAGCTCGATCCTTGAAATATTCGCCGTCGTTCGCAGATCATGTCGGCTGCGAAAACATCGCCTCCATGCTATACTCCACACAAATTAGGACGCTCAGCTCTCATAGTGCGTATTTCGCACCGTTTACCAACCTGTTCTCACCCTCCCTGTGTATAGGCGGGCCCAGTAGCATCCGCGTCCTACGCAGAAGCGCTTCTGGTAGCTTCATCGATGCGGACGTATGGATAATGGAAATCCTTCGTTACGAACCAACGTCACCACTTCCCCGGCCCGTACCCTTTGTACCCAGCCTGCGCTCCGCAAGACGCAGGACATGGCCGAAACGCACATCCGCACCCCTGCACCCGCACGAAAAGACCAGCACGCGCGCACGCTTCTCCTCCCCCCACTGTGGCTCATCTACACCAGTATTGTCGAGCTCCACATCCGCGCGCCCTCAGACAAGGGACGTGGACCGTACACAATCGGCGCGTACACGTCCAGGTCTGACTCGAATGAAGGGTGCTTCCCCCCCATCCGCGCTCGAGAGGCAAGTGTAGTGTGACACATTCGAGCCGCAGACTCGTAGCATCCTCGCCCGCCGCGCGCTCCTTCTCCTGGGATGGATTGCGCCGTCCAGATCCGCGCTCTCCGACCGACGCCGACCTGCACGCGCACTGTTCGGCGTACACAATCGCCTCGTCCACGTCTAGCGGCCTCCAGAGACGCTGGGCGCCGGTCTGACTCGACTCCAAGGCGCACCACACGCTGCTGTAGCAGAAGCGCACTGTGTGGACGCCGAGGGTGCGCGCGATGATGCCACGGAGGGGATGCATCCATGGATGGACCGCAGGGACTCGAGGAGGGCGTTTTGCGTGGGGCAGCGGAAGGCGGAGGGCATGAGGGCATGATTCGAGAACGACGCGCGCCGTTTCCGCCATGTCGACCGTGCAGTGCTCGTGCTCGTGCTTGCGAAGGAAGGGATCGGGAGCGGGAGGAGCTCGAGGAGGGGAGATGGTCTCCTGCGTGGTGGGCGGCGGAGTTGGGGACGCCGGCGCCGCGCTCGGAAGAAGTCAGCTCGCAGACTCATCGTCTGCGATCCTCCACACCCACGACTTCTCGATCCCGCACGGTGCGGCTTCCGACACGCAGCGGCGTAGGGCGTCTGCGTGTTCCGTCCGCATCGCAGCCGCCTGCGGCGAAGCGGAAGCGGAAGGCGAAGATGCTCATCGCGAGGAATGAGTCCGGGCTGTTATCATCGTTGTCGCAGACGGAGGAATAAATTCTTATCATTGGTACGTATGGACGGTTCCTTCCTCATTCGTTCGCCCACACGCTCATCCTGCTCCTCCTTCCTAGCGCTAGCGTCCGCCCAGTCTGCGCTGTTCGTATCCAGTCGGTGCGCCGCTCCCTCCCGCGTACGGCGTCTACATGGCGCGGTGCGGCTCCAGTCCGCTGCGGGTGTCGTGGCGCTCAGGGAGTAGGAGTAGAACGAGAAGATGGGAGGAACGCCCTTATCCAGATGCCGTCGCCCTTGGTGCGCCGCTGGGTATATTGCCTGCTCCCTCCCGCGTATGGCGTCTGTGGATGTCGCGTCCGCCGCGGGTGTCGTGACGCTAAGGGAGGAGGAGTAGAACGAGAAGAAGGGCGGGACGCGCATCTGCTGCGCTCTGGATCCTTGTCGTCGGGGTCATTTCTGGCGGAGGGGAAGAAGGGGTAGAGGGGAGGGAGGAAGAAGACCAGAATACCAAGACGAAGCTGACTGTGCCGGCGTGAAGCGCGAAAGCACGCTGTTGCGTGGACCATCGTTATCAGACGAATGGGGATCGCTGTCATCTTCCTTCGCTCCTTCGCTCATCCTGCTCTTCTCGCCCAGTCTGCCCTATCCGTATCCATACCGGCTGAGATTGGCTCCCGTCCGCTCGGAGTCCCGCCCACCGCCTTCGACACCCGCTTCCGGGGCGCATCAACGATGTATGCTACGACCTGTGCGCCTCCGCTGTATGACGTGCTCGAGGGATGGCCTACCCAGCGCGTATCTGGGCGTTGCGGTGCGCGTCGAGGATGTGAACGGGGTGGATCCGGGCGTGGAATGGATGGATGGAGAGGAGAGCGTTATCGAAGCGGCGGACATCTACGTCCAGAGATAGCGAGTGCGTACCGAAGACGTGCCTCGCCTCGTCCTGTCCGGCGCGCTTGCCTACCTGTTCTCTCCCTGCTGCACCCTCGCTTCGCCCTCATCTTCTCGGCGCTCGTAGGCTCCTGGGGTTTTTCTTGGTCTGGGCGAAACAGGAGATCGAGGAGGATGCGGCGAGGCCAGAGGAGGGAGGACGGGACGGGACGCCGAAGAACGAATCGAGTGCAGAAGGGCGGCGCTGATTTTGGTGCGCTTCGCAAAGCGCGTACACTCACCCCCGACCGCCTAGTCGTCTTCGGTGCCGCGGTAGCTAGTCCGCGGGGCGTCGAGTGGCTCGTGGGATGATAGACGGAGAGGAGAGGGACGCGGTGCGGCGCATGATCATCGCCGGTGTCCCGGTCGTCCTGATGGGCTCAAGAGAGGAGGAGGAGGAGGAGGAGGACCGGAATGGTATGCACATTTCTTCCCCGCTCTTTTGCGCGTCGCGCTTATGGTTCTCTTTCCTAGCGCCGGCCCAGTCTGCTCTGCGTATCCATATGCTGTTACCCTTGGCGCGCAGCTCAGTGTCCCGCTCTCGTCCGCGTTCTGCGGCAAGCACGCACGCTTGCAGGGAGCCCGCTGCCCGTTCACCGCTTTCTCGAAACCTGCCTCGCGTTGTGCGTCTCGTACCCGATGCGCTGCTTGGCGCTCGTCGAGCTGGGGAGTCGTCCTGGTCGCCTCGGGGCCCTGTGGAGGCGAATTTACACGGGAATGGATCGAGAGAGGAACGTGATCGATGGGCGGAAAACCAGATACCCAGTCGTCTTCCGTGCGGCGGTACGGTTCCGCTGTTCTACGGAGCCTAGTCCGCGGGAGGGACGTGACGCTCTCGATTCCCGTCGTCGGAGTCATCCTCGTCGTCAGGGCTCGAGAGATGGGGAGGAGGAAGAGAAACGAATGATGGAGGGGTCGAGGGGATACCGAAGCACGGTTCTGAACTTTGGACTAGGATTGTGCGTTTGCTCGCGCTACAGGTCGGTCCGTCCTTCTGCTGTTCTTGTTCGCCTATTAACGCCCGGAATCTTAAGGGGAGGGCGTCGCGCATTCGCATCCAGCTGGTATCAAGCTCGACCCCAGCCTTTCTCGCTCGCCTCCGCGGCCGTGAGCCCCGTCCTTCACCAACGTTTTTATACGGCTATGACAGATGCAGTTAGGGCCCCCCTCCTCCTTGCACCTTCTCCCCGGATATTGATGAGAGCGGCGCCTGCCTCCTGGACGGGCGTCTATTGGGAATATCATCTCCCTTTTTGATTTATGCGCGTCTGCTTCCTCCAACGTTGCTCAGAACATTAGCGACTGTTTGGGTCAGCTAAAGCAGTCGCGATTGGGCCGACACTTTCGCCACTCCCGTTTTCACGCTCGTGAAGGTACAGCCGGCCAGCACAAGGGGGAATGAGGAGGGATGGGCATCCTTCATCGGCTCTTTCTCGCTCTTCCTCTAGATAGAATACCAACTTCAAAGAACTGGAAAACCGTCCGAGTCGTGTTGTCGTCCGCCCAACGTCCGCCTCTCTTTTGTCTTCTTTTTACTTTACCTATTTGTACGAGCCTTCGATCTTTCTCCCCTCATCGTTCTCTCTGTGCGCTTGTGATTTCGTTTCTCCCGTCTCCGTCTTTCATCCTTCCCGCAAACGTTTCTCTGGATCTTTCCCGTGCCTCTTTTGTCGATTCTTCAGCTGAATCAACAAACCGTCGCCATCTAAATTCAACACGAGCAAATACGTTTCAGGTGTCTTCGCCCTTCAAGCTTCAAGCTTTAAAACGTCCCAACGCCTCAAAACCAGCTTATTCCATCGCAATTGCCCCGATTTTCAGTATGCTTTTTATCTTACCTTATGCCCCTGACTCGAATTCCTACCCACATCAGCAAAGGGCCTTGGAGATAATCCAGATTGCTTACTATCCTTTCCCCAGTCTCTTCGCCATGCACAAATCCCTTCGTCTCGACAATCTCGCTTATCTACCAATATCCGTCCGGGTACGCATCTGTTCATGTGAACCTTGAAGTGGACACTGAGTTTCCAATAAGCGATTCGCCAGTCCTGCAGCCAACGGCTCCATCGATGATCTGAAGCGTTTGATCACGTTGCTTGACGAGATTCACAGCGAGCATACATTCGCCCAGTGTCTTCCGGTCTTCTACGCCAACCTCGATCCTGGGGGCATTCCGACGGGGGTCAATGTGACCACCGACGAAGTGACGCGGGCAATCATGGCCCTAGATGCTCTGCACAAACTTGGTGTCGAATCGAAGCCGGCCTGGCAGGATCTGTGGACCCGTATCTGGCCATGGATCGCCTTCTTGCACGTTCATCGGGGTTGTCTTGCACAAGAGCGGGATGCTCGCCCATACCTTATGTTTTTTCTCAATCTTTTTTGTCGCGACCTCGACACCAAGACGCTGATCAGTCAGACTGACGGTGTTCGATCTCTCATTATGGAAGCGTGGGCTTTTATGCTGTATACAGAAAAGGTGGATGATAGAGCATTCAGTCGTCTGTCTACGCTGTTCCCCGACATGGAGGTCAACGATGACAAAAATCTGGCAGAGCTCCTTGAAGGCGCAGGCGGACCCATCGGCTCCGCATCAATTATCCTGAAATCTATCAAGAAATTTGTTCCGAACCCGCGCATCCCAGACGGGAACATTCGTGATTTGGAAGACGTTGTTCAATTTCTCGCAAGCTTTGCTCTGTGTTGGGATGAAGAAAGCCCCCGCTCAATCTCGTCCGCCCTTGTCTCATCCGGTGTGGTGGGGGCCTTGACCGCCGCCGCATGCACTATCGGCGATTCGCACTTGCGTCACAGTTCCGCCGCTGGCATTCTCCTGCAATCCTGCAACATTTTGCGCGAGTTACTCGCTTCGCATCATGCGATGCGTGACTCACTCAGAGCTGGTCTCCTTCGGTTGATCATCTACGGTGCAACCATTGAGATCGGCAGGGATGGTTCTTCTGAATTGGGGATGACATTGGCAACTCTGCGTGGATTTACTGTCTACTATACAGTCGTCGCTGAACTGGAAGTGGGGCTACGGGACGTTGAGCATATCGTGAAGGCTCAGGAGTTTCAGGATTCGGATTTTTTCCAACCTTGGTGCGATTTTGTGGCGCTCGCCAACGACCGCATTGCCCTGATGAAAGAGCTGCATGCGAAAACCTCTGTATCCTTGAAGGCCTGCGATAACATGGGGGTTCGATCGATGCTTGATTATAGACAATCCCCGCTAATACTTTGTTGCAGTGTGGGGTAATTAACCCGAGAGCAGATTTCAAACGCTGCTCCCACTGTCAGCGCGTGTACTATTGTTCAGCAGACTGCCAAAAGATTGATTGGAGATCTGGTGGCCACCGCGACATGTGCCAGTCCATGACATTTAGTTCGTCTTCTGTATTCCTCTTGCTTCTCTACCTTCTGACCTCCCTCGTTTTAAGAAACAGACGATTTAGGCGCGCGGAATCGTTCCTTCATGTGCGCGTTGATGCACAGAGATCTCACCGAACACAAATACCGTGAATCTCCTGTCTCGACGGATCCAAGTCGCCTCTCTTACCTTGCGGAAGTCACTTTTCACGACACGTTAATCCCACTCGTCACCGTCATGGACTACACGAAAGGATATCCGCGCATGTGGATCGACGGCGTAGATGGGCCTCGGACAGGCGATGTGCATCATCACGTCCACTTGGACGAAGACATCGCGCGCTGGGCGCGCAGTGGTGGGCAGATGGAACTCCACCTCGCAATTATCAGAGGAGGAGATCACACTCGGGGCGTGTATGGCAGCTCTGACCGCCGACTGATGTTTCCTCAGCGTTCCAACCGGCCCTCGTTGCACCACGGGTTGCTCCAGATTCTCAGAGAGCGGGACCAGACTGGCGCGCAGGATAAAACTCAACAACTGATGGAGGCAGACAAGAGTCTGGTCAAGATACACGTACACTAGCGTGCGGTTTCTATTCGAAATGGCTGGAAACGAGGCAGCTGGTGTTCTCCTGTTCGGTTTCTTTCTCTGCAACTTTTCTTAGATTTGGATACTTCCTTTGTTATTTTCTCAAATGGGTTCATTATTCATCCAGTGCCTAGCGGACTAATTGAGCACACAAATAAATCTTTCTGATTTTCGTCAAGGTGCCGTATCGCCTTCTGTAGCCTGCTTGTCCTCGCGATTCCCAACTGTCGCCGATTTGTACCGAGACAGTCTCAAACGCATGGGCTGAAATACTGTAATACTTAGCCATTAGGGGATTTCACGCGAGCAAAGTTTGACTACCTCCACAACCACAGATCAAGAAACATTGTCGATTATAATTCTCTGAAGTTCGTTCCTAATTTTTGAAATTTCTTCTGGATCACATGAGTCTCAATCCATTTTTTGCGGCCTTAGATTTGGAGGACCAACGTTGCTCTGTCCAACGTCTGAAACTCTTGATGTTCTAAAATCGGATGCACTTCGGGAGTAGGAAAGGCCTAGATTAGATCTAGACCGCGTCGATATGACGATCGGGCAACCCAAATCGGGAAGGTTGCCAAGAAAGTCTCTCCGCTTTTCCCAAAACGCCCATACGAGAAATCGAGATTAGAAACGCGGTCGAAGAGAAGAAGTACGTGGACCCTAACCACCTTATCTTTTGTTCTTGTCCACCACGTCTCCTAGGACTCCCTCCTATTTTCTAGTCTAACATCCTCGATATGGGCGAATTCTCCAAACCATGCCCTCCACTGGGGGATGACTCCTTGCTTGATATTCGAAAACAGGTTGGTGAGAGGAGGCGCCGTTAGAATTCGATTCATCGCTCGCTGTGGTGCTGATACTTGACCCAGGAAACCGACACTGCACGCCAGACACCATATATCCCGAAGGACGCGCTGGGAAGCAGGTACCACGCCGCGAAGAAGCGGCTGTTTTTCTTCGATTACGATGTGTGTGGGTCGCTCTCTTTGTCTATCGGCTGCTAACGCACCCACCCGCGCAGGGTACCCTCGCCCCGATCGTTCAAACACCGAGCATGGCCGTCCCTACTCCCGCGATAATCGAAGCCCTGGAAAAGCTCTCCGCCGATCCGCGGAACGTGGTGTACATTATATCCGGGCGCGACGCTGTCTTTCTCGAGCAGCACCTGGGCCACCTCCCGCGCTTGGGTTTTAGCGCAGAGCACGGCGCGTTCATGCGCCCTCCAGGTGTGGGGAGCGTATGGATTGATTTCACGGAGCGGCTAGATATGGAGTGGATGGGCGAGGTGGAGGAGGTATTCCGGTGGTACGCCGAGGTGCGTGCCAGCGCGCTGCGAACGTATGCGCATCGGGTGCTAACACATCAGAACAGCGCACATCCGGGAGCAATGTCGAAGTCAAGAGAACTTCGATTACATGGCATTATCGGGCGAGTGACCCGGAGTGGGGGTGCGTCGTTTTGCCTGCTTTTCCTTGTGGTGCAGCAGGCAATACTGAACACCGAATAGGCTGCTCCAGTCCAAACAGTGCCAAGATCAACTCGAGAGCAGCCTCGCGCACAACCGGCCCATCGAGGGTGCGTATTTGCATCTCCCTCCTTTTTAGGTTTGTCCGTCGCTGACGATGATTGTATGCACAGTTTCAGTGGGAAAGAAAAACCTGGAAGTAACGCCTATCGCCGTTAACAAGGGTGAGATTGTCAAGCGGCTGTTATACAAGAACCCGGATGCGGAGTTTATTTTCTGCGCGGGAGACGACAAGGTGTGTTCTACGTATATCTGTCTCCTTTGGTTCACTGCCCCTCTATCCCGCTCCATCCCGCTTCGTGCTTGATTAGCTTCTTGCTGACGCTCCACAGACCGATGAAGACATGTTCCGCGCGCTGTTGCTCTTCCCCAATGACTCCGAGTCTGCGATGATGGAGGCGCCGCTCTCCGTGACGCTCGTGGATACGCAGGACAATACTACGCCGCTAGGGCCCGTAGCGCTCGCGATCAAGCCCGAGGGTGTGTTCACAACGGCGGTAGGACCCAGTAGTAAGCCGACGCTTGCGCGCTGGCATGTGCGGACACCGGAGGAGATTGTTGAGCATGTGCTGGGTCTTGTCGAGGGCGGGGGCGAGGTGCAGAGTCTACTCTGAGTGCCGCGCGCATCCTCATCACCAATGCAGTCACTGGCAATTCTGCGTTGATATTTGTAATTTTATCGTATCCGTATACGTAGAGGTGTGAATCTAGACTTTTTATTGGATGTCAGCGGTTGTAAATTGTGGATGAGGGTAATGAAAAATCAGTTAGGGGGTTGGGTGAAGAATTCAGTAGGAGCGTTGCTTGATCTGCGGTGATAAGTAGGTAGGGTTACAGAGACAACATTCTCCGGATGGCGAACAGAGACGTCCGAGGGTTGCAGCAGATTTACTCGATAAAATCATGCGATCGGTGCGTCTAAAAACAAGTTGGAATGCATACAAAATTATTCGTTGAAAAGACAAGTCGAGACATACATGTGACGCAGAAACGCGGGGTTTAAAGAGTTAGGACGAGATTATATAGATAGCAAGTCAAGAGGAACGAAACTGGACGGGATTCAATGGGACGGACGAGTTTTCTGCGCTGGTGGGTTCGAGGTCGTTTAATGGAAAAATAAATGGACACGATGAGTATTCTTGATCCCAAACCCTGAATGAAAAACAAGTGGTGGGCATATTCCCGGACAACGGGGGAGAGAAAATTGATATCCGGAGTCAAGCGAAAGTCGAGGGCAGCATCCAATAACACGAAGCTAAAAATGAAAATAAGCTACTCGTAAAGGTAAAAGGTAGTATTCTTACCAGGAATCTTCCCCCTCCGCTTCTGAGCAATAAAGCGCTCGGCCGCTTCCCAAAAATCCACACCGCCCTCTGCAGCGGCATACCACTGCGCGTAATAGTCTCTGTAAGCCGTCACTACGAAACGTAGATCCTTGATGGGCGGTTTCCTGGATATCCTCCATCCTTGCACCGAGTGTTCTCTCGGCCATAGATTGACAAGCACCTCGAGCCTCTTGCATTCCGACAAAACATACCAAAATACGTCCCATGCCACTGCCGCACTCAAGGCCAAGTGCGTCAAGGCGGGGAGACCCGCCAAACCCAGGTAGATTCGGCTACCTACTATGACGTCGTCATAAACGTCGAGATGGGTAATGGAGAGGAAAAGCGGGTGAGCGAAATCGACCAGAGTAGGTGGAGTCCGGGTGGTCTGAACCCCAAACAGATCTTCCAAAGAGACGCTGAGTTTGCGGACCTGCATCCCATCAAGGATGGGCAACAGCCGCGGCCCGCAGGAAGAGTTGCTCGCTGTCAAATTGACGACGTTTATGCATTGCCGCAGCAGAGAGGGAGCGTCCTCCTCGGGCCGTCCAAAGGACCCATCCAGAAAGAGATGGTGGACCTCCTCGAAAATGTTGGGAGATTTGGCGGGCATGGTGGCGAGCATAGCGCTGGTTCTCGCGACACGTTCCATGCTTCTGTTGTCGAACCAGATTGCTCTATATAAGAGTGGTGCAATCCTGCCTCCTGATGAGACATATCTATGCAAAGAGAGGTAGAGAATTACCAAACGTATATCCTTCGTGCGACAAGCAAAAAAGTCGGGATCATCCGCCGATGTGCGAGGGTATGCCGTTCCAAATGCACTTTTAATGTTCCCCACCTTTTTTCGCATTTTCACCAACTTTTGTTGTAAATTTTGCAACTTTCCCCACAACTTTGCACACTTTTGAAGCTCGAAATAAGGTGGGGATCTCTCATGGTTTTCCCCTACTTTTATTGCCCAAGTCGGATTTCACCAACTTTTGTTTTGAACTTCACCAACTTTGTTGGTTCAAAAATTTCCCCAACTTTTGGGCACAATTTTTTTTATTGCTCAAATCGACACCTCAAGCCATTCAAATACTAGATCTTGATCCCCCAGAGGCCTAACCATGCTAGTTTCACCCCAGGAGTGGAAATACAAGGAGCATCAAACATCAAACACGATCACGTGTCACCCGGGCCGGCAAGCGTGATGCCTGCTAGTCTAGTTCTAGGTGTGCTACTTGTAACTTGAGTGACAAATATATTGAGAAATGAAGCCAAACTCGAAAGGATACAGCCCATATTCATGGTGCGAAGCAAATGCAGGGCTAGTGTAACTGGAGTAGGCGTGAACTGGACTAGCGGGCATCACGCTTGCCGGCCCGGGTGACACGTGATCGTGTTTGATGCTCACTGTATTTCCACTCCTGGGGTGAAACTAGCATGGTTAGGCCTCTGGGGGATCAAGATCTAGTATTTGAATGGCTTGAGGTGTCGATTTGAGCAATAAAAAAAATTGTGCCCAAAAGTTGTGGGGAAATTTTTGAACCAACAAAGTTGGTGAAGTTCAAAACAAAAGTTGGTGAAATCCGACTTGGGCAATAAAAGTAGGGGAAAACCATGAGAGATCCCCACCTTATTTCGAGCTTCAAAAGTGTGCAAAGTTGTGGGGAAAGTTGCAAAATTTACAACAAAAGTTGGTGAAAATGCGAAAAAAGGTGGGGAACATTAAAAGTGCATTTGGAACGGCATACGAGGGCGGCGGTCTTGAATATGAGGAACTCCAACTCGGGTGGTAACACAGGATCCATAGCTGGACCAGTGACGTAAAGAGGGTGGACTTTACTGTGAACCTGCTGTGAACACCCGTGTTGGATTGAAAGTAGCAAGAAAACGTGGCGGGCGCTTCAAACGCATCCGAAATGATGGGATCCACTCATCCACTAGCTTGGCACAGCCACATACCCATTTCTACCACCATCCTCTGCAACCGTACTCTGGAATATCCTAGTAGTTCCTTATCCTCAGACACTATAACAACGTCAGTTATACGGTCAAGAAAAATCCTGCGTGTCGATGGGAAGCGGGCAAGCGCAGCTGATTCGCGAGCTAGCCGCAGAGACTAAGTAGAGTGCTGCGGCGAACTGTCCCCGCAATCTGTGCCTGATAAAACCGTCTCGCCCCTGTACACTTGAACGTGTTCGCTAGGGTGTTTTCTACCTGGCAACTGCCAACGCACATATCTGGCCTGCTCCCCAGCTCGATGCACTGGCGCTGCTGCGCTGAGCCTGGGATCAAGATACAAACGGCATCACGAACTTCGTCCAATCTTGTGATGTCTTTAGCTTCGCTTCACAGGGGTCGGGGAAGTCTAACGCGGCCGATTGGATACGCACCGTGAGTCCACACCGCCCATCGTTAGTCCTAGGACTTATGTAGTCGGCAAATCTGAAAGGCGTACCATGTCATGGCGACGTATGATATTACAGGCGGTGCTGGAGAACTGGACGCCTCAATTCGCTTCGCCGCAGAGCAGGCGTGGCCAGAGGTATGGCTCTGTGGTGTCACATTGTTCGCTCTAATGGCCCTTTCGACAGGATGTAGGAATGGTTTTAATGAGGCGATGCTCATACTTGAGACTTTGAGTCACACCGACGTGTTGATGCTGGGGGGCCTGGCAGCCCTGGCGTTCCGTAGCCACAACAGGACTTGGATTCCTACATTGCCTCCTTTGCTCGCCAAGGATTTACACAAACCGAAATGATAGATCTCGTCGCATGCGGATGCGTACACTCTTGACTGCGCTTTGGATCTCAATGGCCTTAGACACACGGTTGGAGGCGTGCAACAAGCAGCGTTCCTCGATATCGTGCCCCAACTAAACGATCCAGACTGTGGCCCACTTTGATCCAACCTTCGATACCATCCCTGCAGGCGTAAATCTCATAGAGGTTATCGCACACCCTTGCTTATGAAGCCTGCGAATGTCAAACCCAACCTCGCTTTCGACGGGAAAACGATTCAGTTTGCTGGGCAAGTGCGGGTACGTCGGCTGTCCATCCATATCTATTGGGATTTTGTTTTTTTGTTTTAAATTCGGTGTATCTTGGTTTTGGAACATGACGGAGGACCCGAATCGCATCGTGCAGCCCCTCTGGGACGATCGTGTTGGCGGTACGCATAATGCCACGCTTGCCGCGTCAGCGGAGGGTGCCATACCGCTGCGTGGTATGATTTCGATGCCGTGACTGCTGGAATCACGAACATGCGGTTTGGCGTAGTTCATGTCGATGGGATCTTCTCCCGAACGTCGTGTTGGGATAATGTTGGTGGCCCATCAATTCTTGCTGGGCGCTTCGATGTCGCGGTACGTCAGATCGGAATCATATCCATCGAGGAGATAGGCTGATGCGGCACAGGTATCAATACGACGCGCGTTCATCTCGAGCAAGGTGGGCGGAACAACACTAACCGACCCTATTGTCAAAAAGATCTGACGTCGCCTGCCGAGTCAAACGCTTCTGACGCGGTCTACGCTATCTGGAGCGGTAAAGTCAAGAACACAGAGTTCCCGTTCAGCGTAGGAGCGGTAATTGACATTGACGGTGTCAAGGTCACGAGGAATAGCCTGCGCTCGCTCGGGGATGCAAGTCGATTAGGTGTCTATGATGCCTCTCGTCAGCTTTTTGTCGTTTTCGTCGGCCACGTCTTTCCCTCTTTGCCATACCGACCTGTTTCGCTGAAGGCTCGCAGGGCCCACCGGTAATATACTGTATTTGGGCCGGACTGGGTGGTCAGCCTCGTATTTGAGTGCCAGGCAAGTGTTGCAATTTCATGTCATTGTCATTGCTCACGGCCGAAAGCGCTGATTGCGGCCACTCACATAAATGCGCACAGTAGCATACTGTCATGGTCATGACGAGGTAGAGGACGTCAGCAGGATCCCTGTGAACTTTCTCACTTCTATTTGGGCCATTGGCGACCCTGAGAACTTGCCTCGCCTAATTATGATGTGTCTTACTCAAAGAAAAAAAGAAGAAGCGCGATCGTCGACGTCGTGAGTATTGAATTAATTTCCTCCGGCTCCCAAACTCATCCTGCTAGGCTTATACATCCTGCTGGGCTTATACAGGTCGTTTAATCTGCCAATCAAACACGCTTTTCTATTGATCGTATTACTCGGATGCGCTCCGAGCGCGGGCCGCGCTTTACGTCGTCCAATTTTGACATTGGCCGTGATGCGTCGGTGGCGGTCTCCCGTAATTCGGAAGAGCATCCGTCGAGAATTCGAAGGTCAACAGGATAAATAAAGCTCAGTCCAACTCACGCCGCTTGGTCTCTTCTCCCATCTACACAATGGCTTTGTTCGGATTAGCCGCCTCCATCGCTGCAACTCTTGGTGTCTACGCACTTTATGCACTCCTGAAAGCACTCTACCAAGAATTCACTTCACCCCTCAGGAATGTTCCTGGGCCCAAATCGGGACATTGGTTTCTCGGAAATAGGCTTCAAATATTCAAAAATGTGCGCTGTCTCTTGGTTTCTATGTGCTTCCTTCTATCCTTATATTGTATTTCTAGGTTGAAGACGATCAAGAGGGCGTGTGGACTGCGCAATATGGGCGCACCGTCCGGATGAGTGGATTTTTCGGTGTGCGTGAAGAATCCATCGTGATACAGCGATACACGGGGAGCTGAAATCTTCTTCAGTTCAGTCAACTGTTCACCACCGATACCAAGGCAATTCAGCATATTCTATCCAACAGTCATGTTTACCAGAAGCCGGCGATGGGGCGGTATTTCCTAGGACGCGTTGTCGGTCCAGGTGCGGAGCATCCGTCTCAGAATTCGAGTTTGGAGTTGAATATCCATATTCGGTTACTGTCCAGGCGTACTCGTAGTCGAGGGAGATGTTCACAGGCAACAAGTAAGAAACCACTGCGCGGTGCTTTAGCATTTGCTCACTACATTTACTCCAGCGAAAGATCATGGTAATCCAACGAGGTAAAGAAATGTTAGTATGCTGACAGTGACCTTTGCCAGAATCCGGCCTTTGGGCCAGCACAGGTGCGGGCGCTGACGGGAATCTTCGTTGAGAAGTCCAGACAGGTAAGCAAGCCACTTCATTAGCTATACCATGTGGATCTCAAAACGCGGTGCCCAGCTTCGAGACATATGGGCAGACAGGGCCGCTCAGAGCGGTGGGGTTGCTCGAGTGAACGTTATCCCTGAATTCAGTACGGCCACTCTCGATATCATTGGTCAGGCTGGTAGGTGTTTCCCATCGCTGTTCCGACCCAATACTCACAGGTATCTGCAGGGTTTAATTACCAGTTCCAATCTCTTGGCGCCGACTCCCAGAACCGCGGTCGCGATGAATTACACGAGGCATTTGCTACGATTTCCGCGGCTGGGGATAAGCCAGGTCTCTTGGACGCCCTGAAAGGCCATGTCCCGATTTTGCGCTGGATTTTGGTGAATAATTTATTTTCCTTCTAGGCTCCAACAAATAAATCTTCGCTCAGCCTCGCAGGAAGATTGACAAAGTCGTAGACAAAGCGCAGGCTGTTATGCGGCGTATTGGGCAGCGACTCTTGAGTGAAAGCAAACAGAAGATAGCGGATGGCAGCAGCGCTGACAGTATCGCATCCCGCGATCTTTTGTCTCTGCTTGTTCGCGCGAACACGGCGAAGGACATCCCAGAAGCGCAACGACTTTCAGACGAAGATGTCCTTGCCCGCAAGTGCTCTGCTCAGCATCATCTGTGACTCGACTTACAGACACACAGAAGTACCGACGTTCCTAGTGGCGGGGCACGAGACGTATGTCGGTTCCTCTCATAAGTATTTGCGCCGAAAATAACTTTGCTTTGTTATAGCACCAGGTATGGTCGTTGCCATTATCTCTCGTACACCCCTCGATTTACGCGGCTTTGTTCAACAGCACCGCGGCGACGTGGGCGCTCTTTGCACTGGCGAAAAACAAGGAAATCCAAACACGCTTGCGCAAGGAGGTACTGGCGGTCGACAACGAGAATCCCTCCATGGAAGAGCTCAATGCCCTTCCATACCTCGACTGCGTCGTGCGCGAGACGCTGCGTGCGCACGCTCCAGTGGTTGGCAGCTGTGAGTACTTAACACTGGTTGTCCTGCATTGCATTTCAGACATGTTCATTTTTTGCATACAGTCCGGGCCGCGGTGCGTGACGATGTAATTCCTCTGGACACGCCATACACGGATCGCACTGGCACAGTGCACGAAACCCTTAGGCGCGTCGCCCATTTTCCAACCTCTTGCTTCTGATTCTAACTAGCCCTCCCCACAAGGCTCACGAAAGGACAAGTCGTTATGCTGCCAATTTTAGCTCTCAACCGCGACCCGGCTATCTGGGGTCCAGATGCACACGAATTCATGTACGATAATTATCCTTGATCATGTTGCGGGCGGGCAACTGCTGACACTGTGTATGTAGTCCGGAGCGGTGGGAGCGCAGCCCTTCCATCTCGACGTCTATTCCCGGGCTCTGGAGCCACATGCTGACGTTCTTGGGTGGACCCCGTGCATGCATCGGCTATCGGTTTTCCCTCGTCGAGTAAGTGCTCTCCCTGCGCCTTCAATGTAGATTGCGTATTGCTTGCTCAACGTTGGGATGAGTGTAGATTAAAGGCGCTGCTGTTCACGCTTGTGCGCGGATTGGAGTTTGAGCTCGCAGTGAGCGCCGATGATATTGGGAGGCTCCCGACGACGATTGTGCAGCAGCCCTTCGTGCGCAGTGACCGCGCTGCGGGAGCGCAGATGCCTCTCTTGATCAAACCGTTTACCCAGTCGTAATATGTACGTGAAATGCCTCCGCGAAATATTTACGATGGCCAATCCCTATCTAGTCCTCTGTAAACATCCTTTGTTACTTGTTTGACTTGTTTATCGTACCACTGGCTTCTAATGTTCAGTGTTCAGTTTGTTGACGGAGTTTATCCCCGACACAGCTTGGAAACTCATGCTTGGACATACGTTTGCTTCGCACCGGCTGCTCACCCCGAAGTATGCCGAAAAAAGGTTTCACCCCAGATGAGCATCTCAGTAGTGGTCATTTTAACTTCCACTCCTCGAACCCAGTTCGAAATTTCCGAGGCCGGTCACAAGCCCTCTGCGTGTAAATTCCTGCATGAAAATTCGTACGTGCGGGAAGAGAACCCGGCACAGAAGTGGTTTTTCATCACATCCGGTTGGCCGCTGGCCGCTGAATCAGACAGATATCTGTACGCCTGTCTGTCTGAAGCTTTTTAAACTCCGACGCTTCTCTTGATGGCGGCTATATGCCGGCTTGGTCCGCAGAGCCGGCTCTCAGTGCCGACCGCTTCGGTCATGAATCGGGACGTATGCTGTTGCTCCGCACATTCAGCTCCATCACTTCTCTGTCAGATATACTCACAAATCTCTGCAGATTCTCCTTTTACCCAAACTCCACTGGCTCAAGGTTGGATACTTAACAGGACATCAGGAAAAAATGGACCCACGACATAGAGCTACATAGTCTATGTATCACTTGTAGCCCCGTTGCTAGGTACCCCTTTATGTAGCACCTGTAGCCAACCGGGAGGCTCTGTAGCCTCATGTAGCCATATGTAGTCAAAGGGGGTAGCACTGTAGGCCTCTGTAGTCTAGTGGGAGGCTACGACAAGAGTGGTGGTGCAACAAAAAATGTAAGCTTTAATACTTTTTTAGCCCTCACTTCTTTCTTCAGTTACCTTGCTACTTATTCATGAATTAGCTCCGGTTTCATCTGATTCTATTGGATTAGATTTAAATTACTACGAGCTCTGGGAATTGAACTGAGGACCTCCCGCGAACAGATAAAATTTCAGGAAGTACAAAATACCACTACACTACGATACCAATTAGAAGGAAGCACAATTGCACGGCGAGATGTGTTACTCAACCCTTCCGCAATTCACTCCTGGGCTGTCCTACAGCTCTTTAACTCTGTCGGAGAAGACATTTATTGGTGAATGGGACAAATTATAAAATCCTTTCCCACTCTTGAGTGCACTGTCCATATTGAATAGTTGGGTTCAATTTCTGCTAGCATTTGTATGATTCTCTCATTCACAAAAATTGTGTTCAAAATCAAAAGCACCGTGAACTTGAAACAATTTCACTCCCAATTTTGTACTGAACTTGAATTTCCAATTTCCGAGGTCAGTTAACTATGTATCTGCAGGGTAGGCTACATTTCTCTATATAGGCTACAGAGTATACAGAGACTATGTTGCATTTGCACTGGCTACATGATACAACATAGGCTACCCACTGGCTACAGATGACTACATTTGGCTACATACCTGCTCAATTGGCTACAGAGGCTACAGATGACTACAGAAATTCCCCCTTGGCTACAGAGGATTTGTTTTTTCCTGATGGAGAGGGTGTGGTCGAGCAACCGCCTGCGTGTATTAAAAAGAAAAGAAAACCAAGTGCCCCAACGTAGAGATATTATATGAATGTATTGATTCCCACCTACGTTATGCGAATGGTCCATTCCCACAACGTTTGCATTTGAGGACTACAACGCCACGAGGGACAGGGCGGCCAAACCGAGTACCACAGAACCGGAGATTCCGAACGACAGACGCCCACCAGCATTCTTGGCGACAACCGTGACACTCTTCACTGGCTTGCCCGAATCTGCGCAGTCTGCCACGAACGCTGCATTGCGAGTCAGAATGTGTACTACGGACGTAAGACTCTGTCTTACTATTGACTATATCCTGGAAAAATTCGACGGTCTCCGCCCCGGCTTTAGACTCGCAGTCGTAGCATTCTTCCATCTGTGACGTAACGGCTTTGGTGCATAGATCAACGTCACTCGCGGCATTCTACCTTGGCGTGTTAAAAATCGGGGGAGTATCGATGTAATGCTGCACTTACATTGAATGAATTTTCCATTGTGGTACATTGGGTCTTGCATTGAGAGACAATGGGATATGTGCCTGAAGAGCTTTGGCGAATGGATAGGAGAGAGCGTGGACTGTGAGGGGCTGAACTCGCAACAGCCAAGACTATAATAGAACGGACATCATCAGAATCACTTTCGGGCAATCGTGTTCGGTTAGCGTACCTGACTGGAAGGCCAGCAGAGACAGAGAAACAAGGATTACGGTGAAGCTGAGCATCGTCAGGTGAGGTTTGGTTGCAAGAACAGTCTATGCCGAGTAGAAAAGGACCGCCAAGAGAAACAAGGAGAAGTGAAAGCAGTAAATAGAGTGTAGAACCACACTTGGTGGGATCGCTGACTTTATAGAAAATGATCCAATGGCACGCTCTTGGCAAAGTGATAAGAAACATACCCAATGTCTGCCAGGTCCAAACTCACAGATGCCAGTGTCATTGTGACCCAAAATGCGGCGCCGGCGAAAAAGAGACTGGAAGATAATCACCGGGCGCTGATACGGTCGGCACTTTTCCCACGGAGGTTGTTTTGACTGGGAGAAACTTCTTCGAAGTGGAAATTCAAAGTCGTGTCCTCAAAATTCTGAAGAGACAGTTCTGTTCTGAATGGTTCCAAAAGGCAAATATATGATTTTCACAATACAAAGTACAATAATGAGACTGCTAGAGTGGAATTAAGTTGCACCGACCTGTTTTGGAATCTCCTATTTTTTCGGTTACCGATCGCTCACCATGCCGCCCAAGCGCTCAGATAGCGACTACCGTGATCCTTCGTTTCTGGGCGCCGCGGAAAAACGCGCGCGGGTAGAGCAGCACCATCTCCACGCTCCTCACCTGCCCGATATGCCCCTGAGAGTATTTTGGCCGGTTTCACTGTGCGGGTGTAGCGATGGGACATTAAGGACAGCGCAAAGGTTTCTCGGCGCATTTTCAAGCTTTACTGGGTCCAAATCAGCCAGAGGCGTAAATGGCATAATAAAGTGGGGGCATTTATAAATGGGATCGACGAACAGAACTGTCTCTTCAGAATTTTGAGGACAAGACTTGGAAGTTTCACTTCCACGAAATTTCTCCAAGTCAAAACAACGTCCGTGGGAAAAGTGCCGACCCTAAGTGGGAGTAGCAGAGAGGGTAAGATTCAAGGCGTGAAAAGGCACAAACACACAGCAACGCACCGATAGTCGAAGCGAAGCAAGGTCTGCATTGGGCGGTGTGACGTTATTCGGCCAAAAAAGGACAGATTAAATTTCTTATTTGGAAGAGCTTCATCAAATTTTCAATGTGCCCCCAAACCCACTTTCAATATTGGTAGCCGGTATAGAGATCTTTTCTTTACCATGTCCATCATAATCTTCCTTTGGGATAAACACGGTCATAGAAATCGAAAGCACCTTGATAACTCCTTTTTTATAACTCGTTTTCGCCTACCAAGGCATACATAACGAGAGAGAGGTCCAGGGTTTAACTGAGCCCCTACCACTTCCTCGGTGCCACATACCGTTCAATTTCTCGACATCCTCCATCCTCGTTGCTGTGCCAAGCGCTTCTCCCATCTCAGACGGTGATTTAACCTAGAAGAATTTATCTTGTTGGCGCACATGGGATTGTCAAGTCTGCTGTTTTGACGGTCCTCGTTCAACTGCCTAAAGATAATTGGATCTGGTTGATTCGTCGTTGAAAGGATCGTCGCTAAAAATTTGCTCGTATAGGGCCGTTCCAGGCTGAGTGAACAGGAAAGGCACTTGGAAATCGTGCAATCGAATTCCGTCGTTCGAATCGTGCCATGGAGAAGATATGTGTTTTTGCGGTAATTTCGCAGCTGGCAAGCCGACCTAAGACATTTTATTTTGACTTACACTCGGTTCGAATCAATATCGCACTCCTGATTCACTTAGCTTTATCTTCCTTTATTGCGGAGGCGTTTGCCGAGGCAGGCCGAACATGACTCCACGTGATCGCGATTCAAACTCCGCTTCTCTTCCACCCACAAGTCACCCACCTTCCGGAATTAGAGTCGAGCTTTGGTCAAGGAAAACAAGGCATTTATCTTGCAAGAATGGTACTAATTCTGCAACCGTTATGCTTTCTGACTCAAATTTTCTTACTAGAGTCTTCGTTGCTTGGATCTGGATGAAGTGGCTGCCAACAGAGGAAGCAAAAGAGACCTGCGTTAACGGATCTTCTGCCATTCTTGTCGTTCCTGCAAGTTGGATGCAGAAGCATGTTAGTTGGCCCTCTCGTCCAGAAGACCGTCGCATAAGATGTAACTCGAGCAAAAAGGACGGCAGAATCGTCGATGATGCAGTTGTGCGTATTCTCGCAGTCCTCGCTCTCGTTGTTCATACTTTCTTTCCTTCAGATGTCGCCAGAGCCTCCCCCGCCCCTGGGCAAATACTACTTAGGTCCTATACGCGCAAATGAGCCCAAGCCCGGACGTGCATGCCCTCCACGCTCAAATGCAGATGAAGACTAGACGGATGCAATTGAGAAGCAGGGACGGGTTTATTCGTCGCAGGGGTACGCATATTTACCATCCTTGCGACTCGCTCGCTCCTCGTGCTCGAGCTCAGCCTCTTTCAGTTGGCCAATACCGCCCAGAATCTCAGACTGCCAGCAATTGCTCTCCCTAGCTCGATCTGAGGCCCTGCGTCTATTTTCCCGACGGCGCCTACTTCCTCTGTGGCATCTTTCCTGTCTGCGTCTACGTCAGCTTTGACTCCCTTTGCCCGATGCGTGCGCTCCCGCTGGCCGTTATGGGAAATGGTCTCGTCGCATTCCTGATCTCGGCTGCAGCCAGGCGGAATGAAGACGCAGTGGAGCCTAGGAGATGGGCAAAGGCCCGCTATATACGGCTACGTGTGTGCGTATCCGCCCCCCTCTTTTTCGTGCTTGTGCTGATGCTGTCTATCCTCTTTAGCATTGCGATACGAGTCACGCATTTGCTCCCGATCCCTGGCGCTCTACACCGCGGGCGCCGTCATCGTCAACGCCGTTGGGAGCGACACTACTGCCCCACTGCACATCCTCCACAAGCTGCCCCAGATCCACGGTCAACGGCGGGTGAGCCTCAGTGTCGCACGTCGATCTCCCCTAGCGCTGACGTGGGCGGGTCAGATACCGGCTCCGCGCACGAGGAGGGTAACGTCAAGGGACTGACGGCTGGCTGGATGGACGACGCATCTGGTGCACGGTCAATCCTAATCCTCGCGTTGGAGTTTTGGGGCGGCGACTATCCCCTCCGCGGGTGTCTGGCGATTCCCGCAACTGAGACGCGTCGCCAGCTTGCTCCTGCGTCCCTCCGCACGATATGTGTTAGGGAAAGCGGCGTCGCCTTGTGACCAGTACCCAGTACGCCCCGCGGCTCTTGGAGGTCGTTTTGGCTGGGCGGTGAAGGACACGGGGGAGATAGACAAGATGCAAAGATGCGTATATTCAAGAGCCTGAGGTATGCCATCGCCTTCTCCTCGACCTTCTCGCTCAGCTCTTGCGCTTCTAGTCTTACTTCCGTTCCCCTGCCAGTCCCCATCGTCACCCCCCAGGCGCTTTCCCTACCGACTTTCCCGCCCGTCATCCTCAGCTACGACAGACGAGCGAGCGCTCGGGACGATTTCGAGCCCAGATAGCCGGTCTCAAGCGTCGCCATGGGCGGCATGTCCCTCCACCGCATCTTCCGCCGAGCCTTCGTGGAAAGCGCAAACACGTGTACTCGTCCTGCACGCTTTATTTCTACACCCCAAGTCGGTGGGATACAAGATGTCCACCTGCTCATGTGCCGGATGTCGGGTGTGCGAGATACAAAATCTGTGGGTGCCGATCCAGGCGCGGAAGGACAGGATGGAGGCGGCGCGGATGGTGACCGATCCGGGTGGATGGAGGTGAGGTGGATACCTCGACTAAACGTGCGCGCGCGCGTCCACATCCACACGCTGCGTATGCTACACGTCCCAGCGTTTTCGGTTTCGAAGGTGGATGCGGAGCAGGAGCAGGACGGGTAGGTTCCCTCTCGCTCCTCGTTTCCGCGCTCGTGCTCATCCTTGCTTGTTCGTCTCTCTCAGACCCTCGTCCCAATCCAGCTCATCTCGCACCCACACTCGTATCCAATCCAGCGCGGGCTTTTGTGGCGCGGGTGTACGAAGGGCGGAGCTTGCGCTGTACGCGCTCGGCGACACGACTCGGCGGAGCAAGACGCTGAGGCGCGGTGGAGAGTGGAGGCGCAGGTGGATCTGGGCTGGAGGATGCGTCGAAGGATGGGATGGAGGCAGAGGGGACCCCGCCGCGAGTTCTTCGATAGCGAGCCCGGCCGCCTTGTTTACGCGATCGTCGCGCCACCCTCCCCCAGAACCATAGGGCCGTACATCCAAGAGGGTCGTCGATGGGCGCGGTGGAAGAGGGAATCCCCAAGGTGAAGATGGATGAGGAGGGAATATGACCTGGTGCACGCCCTCCGCAAGCTCCTGGTCATTAAGTCCGCCTTCCTCGTGGGGCCGGCGCCGCCCTCCGGGACTCGTTGACGCTGGGATGTCATTGCCGGAAGGCTGAGGCTGAGGCGGCTGCGGGGAAGAGCGTGCTATCAATATTTGGCTCCATTGAGACGCCACGGGCCCCAGCATCGAAGCGCGGCGCAAACAACAAGCTCTCCCCGTGGACGGCATGCATCTACCCGCTTTCATCGCGGCTTTCATCGTGCAAACGTGCTCGCTGCTTCTTCTGGACCGTCTCGCGCCAGATCGCAGTCTTCCGAGAGGATTATTCTCAGAGTCAGGGAGAAGCGCGGGGGCTGTGCTCGTGTACCATAGCCGCTGGGTCCCAACAGCACGCTGCTTGTGTCGCCGTTCTCGCCTTGAAGAGTATCTCGACAGGCCCCAGCGCCCAGCACACTATCCTTGTCGCAGCACGCATGCCTTTCATACCGACCTCTCCATCAAACGCCGCCTCTCTTATCAAGTTATCCGCCGCTCCAGTCGTGCGGGGATTGGTGCATGCGTTTGGTGGCACTTGTCCATGAAGCTTGTTCATCCCACTTCCAATGTCCGCCGGATGTACGATGGATGCTACATCGGTGGGCTACCGTCCATCATGCTCGGATTAAGTGGCCCCCTTCATATGCGCGGGCGACTGGCAGGCGTCACCGCCCCTTTATCCCTCTGCTCCTCGTTCGCATGTCCTTCGAAATTGACCTTATGACACTAGTAAAAAGATCGTGATTCGCCCCTCTGTATTCTATGCAAACCCCCGTTTTCACCTTATTCATCTTTTTGTCAGCGCTTTGAGTCTTTATTATTCCTGGGTCGATATCTCACATCCCTCTCTCGTGCCTGTCACCTTTGTACTTTTTTTTATTCACCAATTTTTTTCCCGGTTTGGCTGAGCACGTCGTCGCCATCTGAAATCCACATGAACAAACACAAGAGCTTCCTGATTATCTCCGATTTAGACCACTCATCCGAATTGCTCAAAGTGGCTATTTCTCCGCTTAAAGGGAACCCACATCGACCCGAAACGACTTGATTACATTGGCGGAACTTAGTCTCTACAGAATGCACCAATGGCTTCGCCTCGAAAACCTTGCACTGCTGCCAGTATCCTTCCGAGTAGGTAGCTCTTAATGCTCTGGCTAAAGAAGATGACATTCAGTTGCAATTGGCAGCGTTTCGCCAGCGCTGCTGCCAACGGCTCCATGGAAGATTTTATGCGCTTAACTGCGCTACTGAGGAAGACAGAATATTCACAGATATTCACCCACTGTCTCCCGGTGTTCTATGCGAACCTCGATCCTGCAAAAATTCCGACAGGCGAAGACGTGATTACTCTGGCGACTACCCGGGCCCTTCTGGCGCTGTCAGCTCTCCGTAAAATTACAGCGGCAGAGAAACCGGCATGGCCAGATCTGTGGTGCCGTATATGGCCCTGGATCCTCTTCCTACACACTTATCGCGATTACTTTCCTGGGGCTCTTTCCCCTCGCGAGCCTCGCCAAGACCTGCTATTTTTCATAGACTGCTTTCGCCACGACCCCGAGACTAATGCTTTGATCGGCCGCACTCCTGGTGTCCGGTCCCTCGCCATGGATGCGTGGTGGTCGCTCTTGAATACGAAGACGCCCGTGGATGATCCAGGATTTGATCATCTGTGTGGGTTGATGTACAACATACAGGCCGACGACGACGAGAATCTGACAGAGATTCTCGAGGGCGTAGGCGGACCCAGCCGCCTGGCAGGTCTCATCCTCATATCTATCAGCATATTCATTCCGACAACCACGATCACAGAGAGGAACCTTGTTCTTTTGAAAGCTCTTTTGGTGTTTCTCCGGAGTGTTGTGCCTGAAAGAGAAGATGAAAATGAAGGGATACGAGCCTCTGTATCCGCTGCTCTCGTCGAAACCCGCGTGGTGGCCTCCTTGACCGTCGTCTCATGGATGATCGGTGAAGCACACCCACACCATGATTCCACAGCTGGAATACTTTTGGATTGCTGCATCATTTTGCGCGGGTTGCTCGTTTGGCGTCGTGCAGTGCGTAACTCGCTCAACGCGGGGCTCTTTCGCACAATCATCTACTGTGCGACTCTGACAGGCGGGGATTCCTCTGGGTTGACCAGTTTGCGGGAGCTTTTGACAAGGACTTTGCCTGCAGCTACTGTCTACCGTACTGTTCTCGTGGAGCTGGACGCACAGTTCCGGAACGTTGCACTCATGGCGCGCGCGGAGGCCCCTGAGTTTCAAAATACAGAGTTTTATCAACCGTGGTCCTATTTTGTGTCTCTCGCTCTCGGACGGATTGCCCTGGTGAACGAAATGGATTCATATAATCACAAAGCATGTGATAACATGGAGGTGAGATGCGAGTGCAAAATAACTTCTCAGGTGCGAGGCTGATAGTCATTGCAGTGTGGTATAATTAATAAGAGGACGGATTTTAAACGGTGTTCTCACTGTCGGCGGGTATACTATTGCTCCGTCGATTGCCAGAAAAATGATTGGAGATCCGGTGGCCATCGCGAGATGTGCCAGTCCGTTAGGGCCTTCGGATTCAGTCAGTCTTCTGTAGTTCTCCTGGTCTTCTCACTTGTGACTTCTTCCGTTTAAGCGAACGAACCCGCCGCGCGGACCCGGTCCTTCATGCGCGCGCTACTGCATAAGGATCTTATGGAACGCCGATACCACGAATTACCCCTCTTGCTGGATCCGGATCACCTCTCCTACCTGCAGCACAATGTGCGCAGTGCTCCGTCGAACCCACCCGTCACCGTCCTAGATTATACACAGGGATATCCGCGTATGTTCATCGACGCTGCAAATGCGCAGCAAGCGGACGATGAAAATCACCAAGTGCATTGGGACGAGCACATCGCGCGCTGTATGCGGAGCCATGGGCGGATGGAACTACACCTTATGATCGTCAAGGATGGTCCGGGTAGCTGGCCTACTGGCCGACGGGTGATGTTACCCCAGCGCTCCGATCGCCCCTCATTACATGATGGGTTGCTCCAAGTTTTCAGAGAACACGAGGAGAATGACGTGCAACCCAAAGTTCGAGAATTACTGGAGGCCAACGAGAGCTCGGCCATCGTCAAGATCCACTAGTCCGCACTATGTATCGTGAACATCTTGAAAATCTTGAAACAGTGATTCTGCTGCACTCTCTTGATCACTTCAAATTTGATTCCGAAACACAGATACACATTTGTCGCGGATACTAATTTTCACACCGATGTACGGGAGGCGTACAATTAGATCTCCAAGTGTCCCGCTCGATCTCTGGTTTTTCAATCTGCCCAATTTGTTCCCTTAACCCAATATTCGAATTATACTGCCTCCAACTACCAACCGGATTAGCGACGCGGAGATAGGGCTCTAATTTCAACCAGCTTGTATGACATGGATCGCCTCAAGTGTTATACCATTTCCATCTTGTGCGGGGCCCGTCTATGGGCGGTTGCAAAATGGCTGCATAACTAATGCACTCATATCTTTACCCCAAGGCCGCCCGAATAGTACAAGATCTCAATCCACCGCCGTTTTTCTCAAGAACGTCCAAAGAGAAATAGCTAAGTACATTGAAGAGCTTTGAATCGTACATGGTGAATTGAGTTTGTTTTTTTGTTTGCATACTGGTAGCATACACATGGCCAATGATATGACTGAAGATGGCTTCATGGGTGCAGGCATTTCAAATAGAGTAATTCTGAACTCTCCTCTTTCCTTTTTGGGCACATTTTTTGTAATTCTTCAAATTTGATGCAAGGCGGTCACGCTCGGCTCGGCTCACCCAAGGTCCACTTGCGGTGATTGCCTTCTCATACCAATAGCGTACAACCGTGCCTGGACTTAGATAAGTTCCCAAAAGGCCGCCCGACCCGCCGTACAATCCTGCCTACCTACCTACCAGTCAGCCCACTCGATGTCCGGGATGCACTGGACATCGAAGCCGAATTCACCCTCGGCGCCGGTGGTGGACGCCCAAGGCGAGGACGCAGCCCTGGCGGACGCGTACGAGGAAAAGTCAGCCTCCATGCCCCCGGCGACGACAAGCCCGCCCGAGTCGACGGCCAAGGACGCACGGGCGGGCGTGTACGGCGACGATGGCCCAGAGCTGCCCGAGGTGGCGGAGACGGTCCCGCCGATGTCGGCGGACGGTGGGAACGTGGGCGACATAGTAGGCGAGAACAACGCGCGAAGGATGTCAGATGGCTGCAGAATAGCCTATGAGCACAGCGCGGAGGCGAGGACGAGGGATACGTACATGCAGACCTGCCACTAAGTCCAAGTCGGATGCCTCCACGAAGGAGGGCATGAAGTCGAATCTCCCGCTCCTGCTGCGCACCCCGCGCGGCGTATCGCCCTCCGAGCGCTGCGAGCGGAGGTTCTCGTGCTCGCGCTTCTTCTCCATCGCGAGGACATCCCATTGCGCGCGCCCCTCAGGCGATAGCGTCTTCCACTGCTCAGAAACTGGGAGGAAGCCAGACGACTCAGACAGCCCATCACTAGCAACGGAGCGCGAAGGCAAGGACAAGCGGATAATGTCCTCTAGACTTCGGTTGCAGTCGAATGCCCTGGCGTCGGTGGGCATGTCGTCAAATCCCCCGCTCCCGTTAGGGATACTAGGCAACAGACTCATCAGACTGTCGCCCCCCTTGAAGGAGAGTAAGCCGTTCGCCGAGGCCGGCATGTAGGCGTTCGGGATCTGGATTGCCTGATACGGCGGCGGCGTGTGTGCGCTGGCGCTGGGGCCGTGGTGCGTGCGGGGCAACGGGACGATGAAGTTGACCTGCTGCTGTGGGAGCGGCGCGCCATCGAAAGCCGTGGACGGACGGGAAGATGAGTTAATCAGGGAACCATAGGAATATTGCAAGCAGGTTCCACAGGTAAACGACTTCGGGTTACCGACGCAGTCACTGTCGCTCCAAAACTTGCATATTTGACTTGGGCTTGAGGGCCATTGCATGCGCATGGCATAACCGAGTTGATTCTTTTTCTTGGAATTTTTCTTTTACTAAGTTGGTCAAAAGAAAGCCATCTGCAGATCCTAGTTCTTCTCAGCCTCGCGGGACGAAGTAATAGCGACACGACCCTTTCACAATATCTAGTCCAGGTATAGTTGTAGGACTCAAAGATTCGCTTGGTCAAAGCTTGAGAACGGAGTGAAGCTCGCAGTGTGGACAACGGGCGGACTCTGCACTTTTCGTTGTTTGTAGATATGAATTAGAGGAATTCATGAACCTATTCCAAATCAGTTCAGCAAGAACTCGTACGATAACGACGAGCTCACTGACATATCCACAAACCTTGAACCTGTTCATGCCTGGGACATCGATTGGACTGTAGCAGAGGCGTACCCACCTTCGTCACTTTGTTACTTTGCTTAAGTTTGCGAAGTTTCGTCACTTTGATAGAAAGTTATGAAACTTCGTCACTTTGGCGAGTTTCTGAAAGATGTACAACCCACACAAATCAAATACATCAATCCGGCCATCATTTCCCCCCCGCCTGGTTTTTCATATAGACAAGACTCACACCGGGGGCAAAGACCAAGGCATTCAATTTCAAATGCGGCGGACATGTTTGGTGTCACGGAGTGACCACCCACATAAAGCTCGTTTACATGCACAAAGGGCGCACAAAGGAGGGATAAAGGAAGCATAAAGGTTTCCTGAGACACCCTGGGGTTACCTTTATCTTTTCTTTGTCCTTGCTTTGTGTATCCTTTGTCCATAAAAACCACCTTTGACCCCTATTGTAAAGTGTCACACCAAAGGTGAATGGACTGCGTCCGCTGCATTCGAATTCGAATGTGTTGGTCTTTGCCCCCGGTGTCACCTCCGCTTCGCTCCGATGCCTGAGAAATAGGAAATAAATTATCATAGATGGAAATTACACTGGCAATGACTCAACAATACAATTAGGGAAATGGTAGACAGCTGAAGTGTCTGATTAGACTTCGTGCATGTTGCGAGCACCATTCTCGCTGGTGATCCGACTGAAGAAGAACTACGAGTACCCTTCAGTTAATTTATTCAGCTCCAAGGTTCAAAAAATAGAGACTCACAGTAGTAATTGTGTGACCGGAGACTGGAAGCCCCACCTACAGGAGAACGGAACATTGACGCGATCAGATCATTGCGGAGGATCACGTACCACCAAAAACAAAACATTTTACTTGAGGCTCTTGTGTGCAACAATGCAGAAAGGCCACAAATCGATCCATAAACGATGGTCTTTGTTGAGTCACATTTACTCTTGCGATGCACAGCAGTCCCGAAAGACACAGAGACTCGGAGCCAATAGACGATCCCGAGGTGTTTCAGCAGAGCACACACTTGGCTCAAAGATTGATATTGCTGCAGGGAGATTTTGAAGCCATAGATGAAGGATTCAATAGACTTCAGAGGACATTTTTGAGTGGATTGACATTGGTTCCAAATGAGAGGAAGGGGGAGGAAGGTGTGGGGGAATGGCGGATGAGGGGTTTTTAAATCAGAGATCCATATGCAGCCACATTACGATAACGCGCAAATCACAGGGAGAGTTTGATACTGAAATGAGTGTTTTCTGGTGGGTTGACAGTTCATGAGACTCGTCTATAATACTCCATGATCCCAATTTGGGTTGTGGTTGGCAGTTCGCAGTCGCTACGCAGTTGAGGAAATTAACTGCGTAGGTCATCATGGCTTGAATATCTTCGGGCAGTGTGGGAATCACTGTAAACCAAAGGAGTTAAGAATGGCAGAAAGCCAGAGGAAGAGGCCACATATCGATTGAAGGTTGAGTTCTGAATGTTCTCCTCTCCTGCTCACCATGTTTGCGACGGAATATTAGTTACTTGCTGGCTAGATCCCAAACTAAACGGAAACGGTGAGAAAACGTGTTTAAACCATTTAAACCATTTATAAATGGTATTTTTTGCAGGGGTACAAATAACTCGTATATTTGGGGCTCGGGTGGGGGTAATTCATGCTGGAGGTACCCGGCCTTGATCTGTATCTTTGTTAGCATTGCCAATAACCTTGAGACACCGAGGGAATGGTGAAGGAAACCATATTTGGCGCTCTCCAAGTGATTGCTATTACTGGTGTCTCTGTTGTGCCTCTTCTCATGGTTGCGCCATGTGTACCTAAAAGCTGGAGGCTCTAAAATTATGAGTATAGAGCCACCATAATACCCGGAAGGGTATTATGTGACAAATACTTTATTAGCTCATCTTAAGTTCCGGGTGATTTTTGGGCCCGCTGAACTCAAGTTCCTGTATATCTTAAGTTCTACTTAGTACGGCAAATATTCCAAATATAATAACCCTAAGGTGATTGCCCTGCATGACCTCGATCTTAAGTTCCTGCATGATCTTGAGTTCAGGAGCAACTCAAGTCCACGTGCATCATGAGCATACAAACAGCCTGAGTCCGAACTCAAGTTCCTACTCAACTCAAGTTCGTTCCCGAGTGGCAGTTAGTATAAAAAGGTATATTTAGACAAGCGCAGCGGAAGACTTAAATTTCGAGTCCATACTACTGAAGTTTTTGGATGTCAAGCTTTGGCGATGGACTTGAGTTCCACAAAACTCAAGCTCAGTTGACGGACTTGAGTTTTGACACAACTCAAAGATTTTCTATGCTGAGCCGACTTCAGTTCTAGTAAACAACCAAGACTTGAGATTTCATACCTCTTTGTCTTCTTTCCCCTGGGTGTGGCTGGGCTCCTGTCCATAAATGAAATTTCATCAGCACTGTTGACAGTTCATACAAGGACCCGTCAACCTACTACAGTCAGGCTTCAGAAACTGCTACTTGCTGGAGTGCGGGGTGGGTGGCAATCAAGGTGGCATTCTACATAGTAGATAAAAGATTAAAGGATTAAATTTCAAGGACCAACAAAGCTCATTTGGATGGATACTCACATATAAGGCTGTTTGTCGTCTTTATCAGGGCGAATGAGTTGCAGGTGCAACGACCGATGGTGGAAGAAGGAGAGAAGGACACTGCCACCTTGATCGCCTCGGCTGAACTCACGCCACAATCCACCAAGTCCGAGTCACTTGTCACTCGTCACATCTTTTTCTTTCTCCATCCACCAAGTCGCCACCAGCTAGTCCCCACTTTCAAGTCACCTCAACACCTTGCGGCAGCCCTCGTCGTGGCAAGGTACGCTGGAAAATCTCCTTGGCTCAACCCGTTCAACTGAACTTGAAGTTCAAGTTGTCTTCTGCTGGTCCAATGCCACCACCATTATACAGTCGAAACCAGCGCTTCCGTGCATCACCTGGAAGCAACTCCCTTACAATGTATGTTGCTATCCTTCCATTTTATTCCCGCTTCTCCTTAACATTTTCTTCTTCTGTATCTCTGCAAGTTGGTGGAGGAGGCACCAAAAGTGAGTTGTATGCCACTGATCGCGAATGCGCCACTTACTGTTATCTCCTCGTCGACTCGGAGGCCTCCTAGTCTCATGCATTCCGCCTCCTTTCTGCCCTTTCTCTGCAGAAACACCGTCGACGGTGTGGTATTACGCTATGCTGCAGCTGGTTGTGCAGTGAGAACTTAAGTTTGGATAGCACTCAAGTTCGAAAAAAAAACTCAACTTCTTGTTGAACTCAAGTTCGTTTGTAAAGATGTAGAACCTTGATTATATTTAATTTCTGGGACTGAAGTCGTGGGCCGAACTCAAGATACAATGCAGGACTTGAGATGTGGGTGAGACTGAAGTGTGGGCCAGCACTTAAGTGGGTGGGACTCAAGTTCCGGGAAAAGGGGCACCATACAACCATCGTACACGTGTGGTGCGCTGGCGATGACAACTCAAGTTCCTGCCGAACTTAAGTTCAGTGGGCGCAAAAATTGCCTAGAACTTAAGATGACCTAATCCTATTTCACTATGTGAACATGCATATCACCCCAGCAATGTGCAGCAGGCGCGGCGGTTTCCGCCGGCCCCACCACGGCATATGATGCCGGTTTGGTCGACTAGGGAACCGGCAGTTAGCGGGAGGGTCAAAGTAGCGACGGCAGCACTTGGGGAGTGATCCGATGGTGGCAAAAATATCACCAAGCCGAGGCTCCCGATACATCCGTCAATACAAAAACATGCCCGCAAAAATAACGCTTTAACCGTTGAGTTTTCATCTGTTACCCGTTTACAGGTCTGCGCAAACTAAACGAAAATTCTTCTTACCGTTTAAAACATTTAAAAACAAAAACCTCTGGAGCCTTAGTTCTCAACGTGCACTCTGATTGAGGCCTGGTCTACGGATGTTCAGAGAAAGCATTTCTGTTGGACAGTGAAGGGTAATATGGTACTCACATGAGATGTAATTCTGCTCTCACAGCAGATATTAATTAATCAACAATCACTTACAGTCATTCTAGGTTGCAGAAATAGTGGTAGAAATTTTGTTCAGGGGATGACCAGACTATCTATTCCCTCAGCTAAACATAAGATTATATTCCAATACCCTCGAGGAAGTAGTTCAGGCCCTGGGGATGTCTGTTTGCATCAGGGGCCTGTGTCGTGCCGTTGATCGGCATCTCCCAAATCACGATCCCGTGTCCGTCCCGGTGTGTCGGTATTTTGGGTTCCGAAACGGACTCGTGGGAGTGAGGACGAGGATGAAATAAAATTCGACTGAATGAGGACCAAACCAGGACAAGCGGCAATATTGCCGGAATTCCAACCCATGGATCTCAAGATGTTCGAAAGGATCTTGCAGGAACTGAGTGACTATGAGGATGCAACTGAGTACTTTGCTCTCGGAATTTTACTTGCCGGCAGTCGAGTTTGAGGAAGATCTTGAGATACAGGCCGCTATGATGCAACCCTGAAAGGACCCAAAGGCTAAAATTAATAAAGCTTGGATGCAGTGGGTCCTTCGATCTTGAGCCTTGGTGCAGTGATCGTGGAAGTTGATAGTAACGGAGAGTCGATCCCTAACTGTCTCCAGCCAACTGGGTATCTGCTAAAGGCAAGAAAATCGATGTAGCGGAAAAAGGACCTGGATACAACAAACTGCATCAGAACGGCAGGAATAGGACTGAGAAGAAATCGAAATGAAGACAGGAAAGGCTACGGGAAATCACCTAAAGCCGCAGCACTTCAAACGGCATCAGTCAGAAATATCTGGACGCAGATAGTTTAGGACTACAACGCTGAGCTCATCATCATCATCCTCATACAGCGACAACGACAGTAAATCCGACTTATCCGACGATGAAAATTCTTCAGGGTCAGACTCGAGTTCATCCATGTCCTCTGTGCGACGGCACAGACAAACCCCTCTGTCAAAGATAACGTTGGCGAAGAAAGTAAGGGAAGCCCGATCTTGATGTATTCAACCATTATAAACTGTATAAGTAGGAAGGCAGTAGATTCTTCACGAAACATGTGGCAATGCATCGCAAAGACTGAACTGTCAAATCAGTTTATGAAGGGCTCTTCAACAAATGTTTGCCACCAAATTTCATGTCACTGAAGGTCAGCTGAAGCAAAACTTCAGGTGAGGAATACAGCAGATCCTGTGGCTTTATGCAAAGGACTCGACCCAGATCGAAAATACTAGTGCGCCATGCCATCCGTGAAGAAAATGTTCAAGAAGTTTTGAAACAGGTGCAGAAACAGGCAGAAAAGGAAAATCAGCCGAAGAATTGGACCCAGGGGAAGAATACCCACGGGAGATCCAAGTCCAATGCCGCTACATAACCATAGTGAAGACATCGACAAATAGTGGCAACTGCTTGAAAGCTATTACCTGCAGGAGCTAGCGCATAACATTTCACTATGATCTACTACAGTGAATATTTGAGGTGAAGGACTGGCAAAAGTTCGAGAAACCATTGTGGTAGGCTGGAAGTAATTGGATGACACGTAATGGGATGTACGTTCAAAACTAGCATGAGCTGAGGACTCTCGGGCAGGTCAAGAAGTCAAGAACAGCGCGTTCCCGGACATGGAAAAGGATCACACAGTATACCGTGCTCTTGACTGGCTGCTGGTACAGCTCGTATTCGCGATGGACAGTAACCACTGGGCCAAGGTAACACTGAAAGAGCTTGTCTCCGTGACTCCACATCCATCTGGCTGTTGGGTCAATATTCTGGGTACGGACATATGCTTTTGATTTTGCACGCACAGCTAAAGGACCCCAAATTCGAACCCGGAAAAATGCTGGATGAAGAATTGGAGGATCTAGAGTAGCCAAACGCGCCGCAGGATGAATACTAGACTTCAAATATCAAGAAACAGATTATAAATTCGATATGGCGAACCTGCAATGATTTTGATTCCGTCCATATTTCCACACAAACCTGGTTGGCATGAACCCAACCCCAGTTCTTGTAGAATCACCGGAGCTACTGGAAATGCGGGGCCCAGAAATATCCTCAATTGAGTCTGCAGCAGCAGATATCTTCGAAAAGGACCTGAAAATATGTACTTGGCTCGCTCCGAAAGGAAGCGGTGGATTTCTGCTCAAACACGGCGGACACTGACTTATCTCCATTTCACGCGGTAAATCACACGCATGAGACGGGCATCTACAAATGACTTCAGGCCTTGAAATCACATACATGAAATCAGGCCGTTGGAGGATGGCTACTGGGGATAATCCTGATTAGCATGGTAAAAATCCAGACAGTAAGTAGTTGACAAGCAGGAATAGAATGTCAAGACTGTCAAAATCGCGTCACCCCTACGAGATATTGATGCAATTCTGAGAAATGTTGTTCGTCACCCATACTGGAGGTTGCTAGACATCAAGAATTTTTAGAGTTGTAACGGAACGTGTTTCAAGGACTTTGTTCGCAGCAAAATGGAAAGTTTTGTCTTGGGACAAGGGGAATCTAATGGACCGGCCATATGTCAGATGCTGATGAACCATATATTTGGGCCATACATTGGGGTTTTCATAGACGTATATATTTATGATATTATAGCCTACTTGGACACCGGAAGACTATACCAAACATATCAGATTGGTTTTTGATGTCCTGCAACGGAAGAAATTATACCTGAGTGCGGACGAAAAAATTCTGCGACATTATTGGGGAGCAGGAGATCCCCACAAAGTTAATTCTGCCGTTAATTGGAAGACACCAACCAACAAAGATTTGTGGAGCAGCTTCATTGTTTCTGTTGAATATTAAGCTGACAACTGCTACAGAATCCGGATACCAATGGGTGTGCTTATGCCGACGACAGGAGCTGAACACAGCCAAGATTGTGGTGTTCTGGTCCGGAAAGTTCAATTCGGTACAGCAAGATTATCCTGTGCATGAGTAGGAATTATCGAGAATCCTTGAAACGATTTCTGGTACTCTTTCACGGAGCTAAGTTCCGTCTCACCTGACCACAAAGCGCTGGAGCAACAAGAACCAAAATAATTTGTCTCGAGACAACACAGGTGGCTCGATATTCTTAACGGGTTTAATTATTCTATCATATATATTGCCGCAGATACGAGAGCCCCTACGTGTTGTACAAGACCCAATGAGTTCGTAGTACACAGTGAGATTCTGAAAAAGTCTCGTAGGGCTGCCGCCCGTGCCCGTCACGGCAACGGCCGTCGTTTTCACGGCTGGTCGACGGGCACGGCCCGTCGAATACACTTCCAGACCTCAAACGGGACGCCACGGGCGACGGCACAGCCGTAACGGGCAGACGGGTCAGAAACTCACCTAGAATTGCAACTCATCTTCGACATCTGAGTTGCTAATGGAACGTGGTAAATGTCGTATATCCCCTGGAGCTGAGAACGTGAGTGCATAAATTGTAGAAGGCAAACCAAATTTTGGAGACCCGAGTGCAGCGAAATCAAGGAATATATAGGTCCATGTCACATAGAATGGAAATTTACATCGCCCTTTCTATAGAGAATCTCGAAGAACTCGTGAAGAAAGGGTTTTGAACCGAGATCCGAAAGGAGAAATGTTGGTTCGGCATGACCCGGTTGGTGATACCTTCTTCTCGAAACGAGCATGGGTGTTCAAAAGCATCTAGCCAAGTTTGAAGAGAGAAATGTGGCAATTTAGAGCCTTTTATTGACCACGTGGAAGCCAGAAATCAGTGAAATATGGGGCATTTGGAGGCACCCATCGTACGGCCGTGACGGCCCATTTTCAACGGCAAAACACGGCTCCGACCTGTACCGTGACCGTGCTGTCAATGCAAGTCCAAAGTGCTCAACGGAACGGGTACGGCACCTGTTCGACGGGTACCGTGGACCCTTGGCGACGGTCACGGGCGGCAACCAAGGGGATGTCAATTCAAGAATTTTTAAATCGCCTCAAATTCTTATGCGGTTTTTGATTCTGATTCAGAAAATATGTGTCCGAAGGTGAACGGTGAAGTGCTTGTTGAGTTAGAGGGGGGGTACATTATTCCTTTATTTGGATGAGTGATCGGGCACAGCCCCTCCGAACGCAGTAATTGGGCACGTGCTTTTGCCATGGCCCGAGGCAACGAAAATGTTGTTAATAGATTGCATCCAAACCCATCTAGGGTGGCTCAAATCAACATCCTGAGTGATCATAGGTATCTCCGAAGGCCGAAAATCGCCGCTGTGGTCTGTTTAGAGCGCGTCGACATCACGTGAAATTACCTATTATAGTAATTTTCCCACGGGGGGAGGGGGAGGGGTCCGCCAAACCTCTGAAAAAAAAACTTCGAGGTATAGTGTGGATTTCGCGAATTGGTATCCCCTTGGCGGCAACCCTAAAAAAGAGGACCTCTAGTCAAGGTGACGAGGTCGCATTCACAGCACCAGTATACTCAAGATCTGCCACCCTTGTGAAGGGCGCACATCGACCCTCAAGTCGTCTTGCGAGAAACGAACGTATAGAGGCCCGGAAATTCGCAGGAGGAGTGCTGAAGGGACAGCTGATGGCACCCGTGATGCCCAAGCAACCGAGAACAATCAGATCAACCCGCGGAACAACCGTCGGGAGCACAAAGCTGTGCCCACTGCAACGGGTCCATCCGCATCTATCCGCATTAAATAGAAAGTGTCGTTCTCCAGGGCGGTGAGGCTACTAGCACACAAAAATATTATATTTCTCAAGCAGAGTGAATGACACGTGGTTACACAAGTACTTAGAATTATTATTTTTGCAGCCCCAGCAGCATCGACGAGCTTGACCCGGAAACTGCCCCGGATGCAGATTCGAGCCCATTTCAGGTCTCCACACGCGTGTCGTGGAATCGGCCGAAGATTTCTTAACAGTAATGAAGAATGTGTAATCCAAAACTCCTTAAGGAAGGGGACCACGAGAAATTACCATAAATAGAAACACTTCCAACACGAAGCCTCTACGTCACTCGACACAAAACACCCTCACTTTGGCGGGCAAACGGAGATAAAACCGAGTTTAAAAATAAATTTTTAAAACTCGGAACACTTGAGCGTGGGCCTCGAACCAGGATCTACAGCGGTTGGTTGAGTTATGGCTCCGTACTTTGATTTATACATACTTGCGTCGCCACAGACACACCGAAAAGCCTCAGCGAAACCCACAACCTCCCGACAGATCGAACAAATCTCGAGCGGGCTTGGTGCGTCATGTGAGACTACCGCGCTTTCGAGTGTCGTGGTTGTAAGCGTTATTTCCTCCCGTACATATCCGGCGCAGCGGTGTGGACTTTGCCCATTTGTCAACGTCAATGTGTTGACGGACGATGAGCGGTTGAGGTCGAGATCCCGCGAAATTCGACTGGCGACGGTCGCCAAGGATTGCTGTCCTCGGTCCAACGTCCGCCAGACATATTCCCGCCGAGGCGGGATAGTTGAAGGCTCTGGCTTCGAGAGATCTTGCGGCCTCGGTCCTACAAAGGACACCGAGGAAGCCGGACTCGGAGAGGCAGATGGAAATACGTTTTGAGGGACGGAATGTGCACGGGGCACATCGATCATCGCAGGTACTCTTTCGATGTCGTCATCTGCGACACAGGAGTGAGAAAATAATGCGCGACAGCAATATCAACTCGCCGTGTAACACACGATTAGCGGACCTCAACACCTGTAACTGAATCATCGCAAGTGCAACTAGAACCTCAAATATTGTATACCTTTTGACACAGTGCATTGAATACATTCCAAGACCTTATCGCATTATCTTCTTCTTGTCGATCGCTGACATCACTGCTGTCTGCTGGCATGCGTGGGTTAATGCTAATCAGGAAGCGGTCATTGATATCGAGGAAGATGTCAAAGCTCTGGAATAATTAAAGCCCTGTGCTCGAGAAGGGTTAAATAGAGGCGCACCTCTTCTTCAAGCGTGGCCATTGATATTCCCTGAACGCCGAGATAATTCATGCCGGCCTGAAAGAGGGTTGAATAAATGACCAGCGGAAGCATTTGAAACCTACGGAAAGTCCTGCAATCCGAGTCTAGCATGAGTCGTGAAAACTCCGGCATAGGAGATTGAACCACCATTTTGAACCCCAAAGTGATACTCTTTGCGAGATTGTCCTTGAGCGCAGCCGCTAGTGGGCCCTCCGCCGTCTTCCAATGAGCTTGGAATCCATATATTGAGTATGTGGTCATGAATGACTGAAAGAACGCACCGTGTTCATAGGCTATAAATTGCGTCGACGGTGTCGGTGACGAAACTCCTTCGAGCCGCAGGACGTTCGGATGCCTGCAATAGATCAATTGGCCGATGAAAATTGACAAACCTTTATACCCACAGCAGGTTTTTGGATAGCGCGACCGTCGATTTTAGCTGCTTTGGCCGGTGTCAGCAAAGAGAGTCCGGATGCTTCATCCGCATACCTCTCGAACAGTCGGGCCTTCATTGAAGACCTTGATGATGACAGCCTGACCCTTGATTTGTCCAGCGTGGAGGAAGTATCCGTGGCCACTGCCAATCTCCAGCGCCAGTTTAAGGTGTTTAGTTTGAATGATCTACTATAATATTGAGCCCATCGTTCTTGCATCACTCAGTTTATGGTGCCTTCCTGTACCTCAATTCCGTCCTTCGTGTCCTCATCCCGACGGCGACGTTTCCTAGCTGGAGCTCCCGATATATGCAGCGAATCCGGTGTATCTGAAAAAGACACAGTCACTCCAGCGGTTGTCCTGCAGGATTGGTGAAAACCCACCGTCGATCTCGTTACGACCACGCTTTCTCTGGGTCCCACAAAACGTGTGGTGGATGATGTTCAAGTCGCCCGAGACGTTGTTGTACACTCCGTCTCCGAGGGTGACGTGTGCCGCGTTCGAGATGAAGGACATCGAGAGGATGGGGCTTGGGAAAGGAGTAGCGTGGTAGTCATGGACTTATTACTATTTTAGCCCGGCTAATATTACTTTACACTCCACTCCGGCGTGAGTGACGCTTACCGTTTTGGAGAATTTCGCTCAATTCCAACTCGTCGAGCTGCTCGAGCGCGTCGCCTCTGTCCCGTAAAGGCTGAGCTCTGTCCTTATCATGTCACCCTAATACACTACAATGGCGGAGGACGCAATTGAGTCAGGCACGTTCTTCTAATTATCGCGCCGGCTTGATCATCATTGATGGTTGTCGCCTAGTAAAGTCTAATTTTGCAGAATTAATTCTGACCTCCTCTCTTTCCTCGAGGATCAGCGCTCGTCCGCAAACACACCACAGCCGTGATTAGGATACTGAATAAAGCACCAAAAACCCTGAGATAAAGTATGGAGTTTTAAGACATGAGCGTGGGTGTTCCCAAATATTTCAGTGATTTAAGAGGGCACTAAAGTGACGGAACTCTATGGTGGAAGCAAAGCTAACCACTCAACCAGTCTGGTTGAGTACTTTTCCAACACTCTATTACCAGGATACTGAGCGGAGTTTCAACCACATCAAATTATCGGCGATTCGGCTTTTACTGGGTTTCGAATATCTTCTTTGTGCGACGCGTTTTCGACGCGTCGGGTGTACCCTCCACCAATGACTTGCAGTTTCCTATGTCAGGGCAAGCCAAAACACTCCCCTTGCTAGAGTCCTAGCATTCAAGACCAAACTCTTTTTTTTTTCTGGCCTGCGGCGCCATCAAACATGTACTGCAGGCATTCTCCGAGTCTCACATTTTTGCTTTCACCTACAGTGGAAATCAGCGACGCGGAGATAGGGTTAAATTTCAAGCTTGAATCCGCCGAGCCGCAAACTAGAAACAGGTTGCTTCTCGCTGTTCCGATCGACTCTAGAGATGTGGACTTCACGACTTTCGCTGGCACCCGATCTGTTCTCTGTATCAATTAAAATAAACCTGCCCACTGGGCTATAGTCAAACTTGTAGTGGCCTGCTGATGTTCATACTGTCCGAGAATCTATAATTCTCTCTCTTTTTTTATCTCTCTCTTTATAAAATTATATATTATAAACTTACCTTTGTCTGTCCGAAGCCTTTTAAACTCTGCCTTTGGCAAATCAGCTCCGATTCTTTGGCATATCAAGGTTAAGCTTTCGGGCACTAAGCTAGGGACCCAAGTTCTTGTAATCCATAAGTTTTCCCAGCTGCAGTTGAATCATCCTGCAACCGATATTTTTCCTATTGAGTGAGGATCCCTAGTCTCACTAGCGTATTTCTAATCTAATGCTTGGCCATAGCACGGACTTCAAATTCCGTGTCCATGGCAAATGTCCAAGTGTATTGACCACCTTGTATGGCATGGATCGCCTCAAGTGTTATACCATTTCGTCCGCATCATTACCATCTTGTGCGGGGGCCGTCTATAGGCGATTGCGAATTTCTCATGACTAATACTTCGTATATTAAAGAGATCCTACGAATCAGAGTGTACATGTTTGTACCCCCGAGACTACCCCAATTGTTATGCCAGCTGACCCTCTGTATCAAAAACTAACTTAAACGCCTGGCGCTTAGTTCATTAAAACTTTCCGATCAGCCGCTCAATGCGCGCATCGGCGCTCCTACTTCCCGACGCCTTGCAAGCCCCAGCAACCCTTTTCTGGATATTATTATTATACCTCATATATTAAGCGGATGCCTCGTATCACATTGTACCTGGTTGCACACTCCCTTATTCTCCCTCTTTTTCTCAGCTGCTCTAGGACTCGCGCATGTGAGCTGTCTAATTTCCTTTTGCTCACCGGGTCCACCCGCCAGATCAAAGATTGTTATCTTCGACCTCCCCGATCAGCCGGTCAACATCCGCTCAAAAGGCCTCAGGGTCTACCTTGCTTCTTTCTTACGCCCCGCCATCTTCCCCCGTCTGGCGTCCGTTACTCTACCCCATCTCCAGCACGCGCACTCATCCTCTTACATTCTCAACAAAGCAAGCCCTACCTAATGTTTGCCGCGCCTCCTGATTATCGGCTTGCCCGGCTTTTTCCCACAAACGCGGTGTTCCACGGCCGTCCATCTGTAACCAGCGAATCTGAACATTAAGACCAAGCCCAATGCGACTCAATTTCAATCCTGCTCAAGTTTCCTGCGCCTCTTTTTCTATCATTGCTGTGCCATCATTCAACGTCCCTCCCCTTCAATTGCAATATCATTCTTAACTCGTACGGCTATCCGATCCAGCCCTCCGCAAAGACCCTGTAAAGGATCAATGATTAATACAACTGCTGTGTCTTTCTGTTGATCAAGTCGCGCTCCCCGTGCCTCGATGTTACAAAGCACCGTCCCAAGGCTTTTCTTGGATCTTTGTAGTCTCCTTGAACCACCTTACATGTTCTGGTATCTTCGCCCATTACCTGTGCGCCAGAGCGCTTTATATTTTGCATCTTTTCGTAGGTCAGGGCGTCAACTATCCTAACTTTAGCTCTGAGCGCCGCTTCCGCGAGCCCATATTGGCTAGCACGCTGAAGGTGTGTTATATGCTCGTGTTGCGCTCCATTGCGTTACTTTTAAACACGTTTCCGTCAGCCCGTGAGCTTTGCTGCCGACTGAGCCCGGTTGCGCTATGCGCCGTGCGCAGGATTTTGGTTGATCTTTGGTGTTCCCGTGCTGGTGCGTTTCCCGCTGGTTCATTTGCATGAGCTTGCTGACGATGCCGCAGTAGTGTCCGGTCGCACCCGAAATTTCTTTCCGAATTTTCACAATCCCGCGAACGACACGCGTGTTTTGATGAGATCCTTCCCATTTTTACATACGTTCAATGACACTGACGCTGCCTTGATGCGCCAGCACCACCGCCGCCAACGTTTCGCACGCCGCATCGTGTCTCCACGAACGTCAAGACGATATATCGACTTCCCCAGACCGGTGCATTAGCTTCACAAGGTTCCCAACACAATGTATTGCCACCCGCAGTCGGCGCTCAGTTTTTCCTCCCACTTTGCGGGGCCTCGAGTGAGTGTCATGTTTAATTTTCCATCGAAAATTTAGGCCGACCTTGAAGCTGCAGAAATATTTCTTACTTCGCACTGGTGACCGTCTTTACACCCGATTTCAAGTCAGCCTTTCGAAATGCATATTTTTCTACACATAGTTGATTTTTTCTTTCGCTGTGTCATGCTCTTATGACGTATCGCTCCAACAACCTGCTATATGGCGTTATGACGATTATGGATGCGCTGTGAGATATGTGTTCACTTTTTTTCCCACTCTGCGATCCGAGCTGATAGACTACTCGCGCCGCGCATTCGACTGCTTTGGTTGGATTCAGAAACTCGACGGATAGGCAGCCTTTTCACAGTGTGTAAGCTTCTCCGCGGATTTCATTTATCACTCCCAGCAATTATTGATTCATCAATGGCGTTTCTTGGCCGTCTCACAGCTTCTCGGCCACTTGGTTTGGAGTGGGATTTGCATAGGGGAGCTCTATACTGTCTGCAACAATGACTGAGTACATTACAGTGATAATTACCCCCCATTCACCAATACCATCTTACTCCTCACCTTTGTGTGATTTCGATTTAGCAGGCTGCGTACACGTCTGACGAGATAAAATTCATTTTCGGTCTATACCCTTACTATATACTGGAACTTCATGTCGGCCTGAACTTGTATCTTTGTGCATTTTCCAAGTCATTAACAAGCCGCATTAGAAACATTTGCCGTCGCTTCGCTCCGGCAAGTCTTGTTTATGCATAAATAGTGCACTCGTATTTTTACCCCAAGGCCGCCCGAAGAGCACCAAATCTCAATCCACTGCCGTGACAAGCGGAGTTTTTTTTTCTTCTTCTTTTTTCCCCGACGACGTCCAGACAAACAGCTACAGAAGAGGTTTTAAGGTCTAAGTCGTACACGGTGAAGATTCTCCGACTTTTTCCTTCTTGTCTTTGTCCATTTTCGGCTAAAATTCAAGTTGCCGAGCACACACAAGCGACGCAGCCGCAGCACCGCCTCCATCACTCTTCTCTGCTTCCTCCATGTCCTCCGACGAAGATCAGACCGGGGGCATCTCCATCCCTGCCAAGAAAAGGCGCGTACAGCGCGCATGCGATATGTGCCGACGCAAGAAGAGTCTGCCACTTCCCATCCATCTTACCATTGAAGCTAAATCTAGTTTTAGGAGCTTGTATGTCGCGTTTTTGTGCATTTGTCCACAACCTGAAGACTGAGCTGCGCACTTAGGCGATGGTCTACGCATGTCCGAGAAGAAATGTACGAACTGCGTTGAGAATGGGCTGGAATGTACCTTTGCGGGGGCAGTCGCAAAACGACGAAGGTGAGCGACTTCCATTTACTGCGCAAAATGTTTATCGATGAATCTCGAGTTATGTCGACGCCCTGGAAGCCCGGCTTGAGCTTACTGAGCAGTTGCTGCGCAAGGAAAGATATGATTACACGCCATAGAACTTCGATTTAACATCCACTTCAGCTGTCACCGCAAAATAATGAATCGTCCGCTTCTTCTTCCCAGAGCCCAGGGAGCAGCCAATGGAGCAGCGAGTCCCCTATCCTCAAGCATGGAACCCTCACGACAACCCCCGCGGGTGGCTCTGAAGCTGGTCCAGGCGTCCTGTTAGCCTCCCTCAACATTCGGTCCATGAATACCCCGGCGCCTGTTCCATACGGCGATGACCTCGCACACATTGCCTTGACAGAAGATTTACAAAATCTGTCCATCAACCAAGTTCGTCATCGGTTCCAGGGTAAATCGAGTGGAGCAATGCTGGTCAAGGCCGCCATTCAGCTCCGCGAAGGCTACGAGGAGAAGGACATAGGTTGGTCATCCCGTCGCATGCACTACTGGACTTATAACCCCGTGCGTAAATTTGATTCGGTCGATATGAATGCTAATTCCGTTATCTAGGTCAAGCACAAAGTTCCGCACGTCGGCCCCTTTGTGTTTCCAGAATCGGACCTGCTTCAGTCGCTCATCGACCTCTACTTTTTCCATCAAAATCTCTACTTTCCCGTCTTACACAAGCCATCTTTTCAGCGAGATGTCGCAGATGGCCTGCACATCCGCGATTCATCTTTTGGCACGGTCGTGCTGCTCGTTTGCGCCATTGGCGCTCGGTATTCTGATGATGCACGGGTATCTCCGCCTGGATCAGAGCCGCTCAGATGCGGATGGGAGTTCTTCGACCAGATCCCGTTCAATTTAGAACATCTGTTTGAAACGCCGACAGTTCACCACTTGCAGTACTATTGCGTGTGTGCCATTTCCCTGCTTCCCTCTCTTCTACACTTCAAAATCCATTAACACCTTCTAATGATCCGCCGACAGCTGGCCACTTCATTCCTCGAGTACTCGGCACCCTCGGCCTGCTGGACCCTAATTGGCCTAGGGATTCGCCTCGCGCAAGATGTCGGCGCTCACCGGCACCAGGGGTCCCGTCCCACGGTCGAGTCCGAGCTCTGGAAGCGCGGGTTTTGGATCCTTGTATCCTACGACCGGAAGATTAGCATGGCGCTTGGCCGATCATGTGCAACGCAATATGAAGAGTGCGTGTTGACTTCGTGCAATGACTCATTCACTACGGACTGACCTCCTTTTATCGCGGCATTACCCATCTAGCATTGACGCGGAGCTGCCTGTTGAGTGCGACGATGAATTCTGGGAAACCGACGATCCCACAAAGGCATTTGTGCAGCCCCCGGACAAGCCTTCGCAGATCACGTTCTTCAACTGTTACTTGCGGCTGAACAATCTTTTGGCAACCGCTCTAAAGATGTTGGTGTGTGGGCTTCTCCTTTGTGCCGCCCGTCTGCCATACACCTCGCATCCCTCCATGATCTCGCATCTTATTGCCTGTCACATCATCCTCCGCCACATTTCCCAGTCTATCCTTCTCTGGCCAGCGAGCACGAACTGAAATTTTATCATCCACAGTATACACTTAACAAGACCAAGAAACTACTTTCTTATCGTGATCCGGCATGGGAGGAAGTTAGTTCGCTATCCTGTATTTTGCTTTGGACGGATAGCTGAATATTCACGATGCAGCATATCGTAGCGGAGCTCGACTCGGCGCTGAATGGTTGGGTCGATTCAATTCCCCCTCATCGTGCGTCCATTCCTTTGTATTCTGACGAAATTAGTTGATCGTTGAGCCATGTTCTTTGTCTTCGCATCTTTTACGTCTCTTACATCCCGTAGTCCGCTGGGACCCCAATCGAAGAGACGAGGCCTTTTTTGATCAGTCGGTGTTTCTCTACTGCAGCTACTACCAGGTGCAGATGACGATCCACCGGCCGTTCATTCCCACAATTCGCGACGGCGCACCTACGGTGAGTGGTGATGGTATTCATAATCGCATCCGTTGCTCCTTGCTCATTATGCTTCACAGTCCTTGCCTTCGTTGGCAATCTGCACTAATGCTGCGCGCTCATGCAGCCACGTCGCCGACATCTCGCGGCTCCGTAAAAATGGCGTGCCCGTGTCCGTGCTCATTGTGAGTGCCCACACAATTCAACCACCTTGGGCGAGCTAACGTGCATTGCTATTCAAATCAGGGGTCCGTCTTCACCAGCGGGGTAATATTGCTTTTGAATGTGTGGAGCGGAAAACATACGGGATTATCACCGCAGATGAACAGCGCCATCACAGAGGTGCACAAGTGCATGGCCACTATGCGCGTTTGCGAGAAACGGTGCGCTTACAATCGGCAATGTTACTCTTCGTCCACTTATCCGTCACGCAGATGGCAGACTGCAGGTCTCTACTTGTGCGTCTTTTGCAATGTCGCCTCAAGAAGACCGGATTTCATTAATGTCTTTTCTGAAGCGATCTGTTGTCTGAGATTGCCACAATCAATCAGCTGCCGCTGCCGAAAGCGCCATCCCAGCCTGCGACCTCAGCTCCGTCCAACGCTCATAAGCGCGCTCGTGAGGATGATGACGCGATGAAGTACCCACGCGCCGCAGCACCGCTTGTCCAGTACCCGCCCTACGCAAACACTCACCATTCCGCATATCCTCCCCATCCCACCGCCACATCGGCACCGGCAGTCAACGCCACCCAGACCGTGCAGTACACTCCACTGCCGACGTACACCTCCGACTTGGGGCGGCTGCCCGTTTTCCACCAGCAGGCGCCGCCGCTGGTAGCGAGTACGAGCAGCTGGTACCCTACACAATCCGCGACCCCACTCGCGTACCCCGACTTTGCGGTTGTTGTAGCACCCCCGAATGATGGGACCCAGAATATGGCAAACGTGTCCGACGGTGGACCTTTGTTCGCACCAAACGGAGCATCCTTCTCTGGCCCGAACTTTGGTGCGGCTGGGGACGGCATGGACAACGATATCATGGCGATGTGGGCAAATGCGCCGACAGGCTTCGAGTGGGTCTCGCTGCAGTTGAATTTTAATGCACTCGCTAACCGGTTTCACCTGTAGGATGGATGATTGGGGATCGTATTTCAGTGTGATGAGTGAATTGAACCAGGGCCTGGATAAATCCGTGCCACAGCAGTGATACCGACACGATTGATGAACCATTCTCAAAAAATCACCAGACGTACTTCTCAGATCTTGTTGTCTGACCTCTTCCTGTTTTATTTACGTGTTGCCTTGATGATCCTACCTTCACCACAGATAATTTGTAATTTATTTCCCCAGTTTTATGTATAGAGGAAGGAATCAGTGGGGGTCCAAGAGCGCACAAAGAGGGCTTTCCAGAGGATCCAGATGGGTCACAAAGACGGGAAGGAACGGGTATAAATCTTGTCGTACTCGGACCCATTCAAAAGCGCAAGCAAAGGTTACAAGTCTTTCACGGCCAATGAGTCATCCGGGGCGACGGTCGCAATTTACGGTCCGGCGTGTATGTCTGAAAAGAAAAGACCCGCTTTGGATAGTGAGAGAAAACAGGGTGCATTCTTGCTCCACAGTAGCGGTACAAGTAATAGCAAGGAACAAAGAGATGTCGAAAATTCGAGGTATGGCCTTGCCGCTTTCCAGACGATCATTCTGAGTCGAGTCGAGAACGACCTGATTCTTGATGTCAAAACGCGCTCCAACGCTTGGGTGCTTGCAGTTCATCATTCAAATTCATAAACAATTAGCAATGAATTTCGACCACCCCTTCTCTGCTATTTTCCGAGTGTCCAATGACCGAACTCGAACGCAGCGGGAACATCCGGAAGCGTCGCCGCCCACCGTCATATAAAAGCATCACCTGCAACTCCATGCGTCCACCACTGGCTGCGGCACGCGCTACATGCACCTCCCAGTCAACGTCCTCCAGCCTGTCCTGGGCTCGCACGTCAGAAAGAGGCGTTACGTGCACGGAGGGTGCGTCGGCGCCGAGAAAGGCAAAGATGGTCACCAGCGGCTCCAGTTTCAAATAAGAGAAGGTGCTTGCGCGTGCACGGAGGCCTTGAAAGCGCGCCCGTCGGAGGGCGGGGGTCTGGTCAGCGGTATGCAAGACGGCGCGCATGAACGAGAGATTGCGCGTGCTCATATACTCGGGATGCTCTGGATGGGGCCCTCATCAGAGTGCAGGATGCGAAGGAAGGTGGACGTACTGAGCCTGAATAGTCGCATCGAGTTGCAGGCCGCCCGATGACCCCGCGTATCCAGTCCAGCTTTTGGCACTCGGCAGAACAGTAATACGTCTGCTGGCAAGAAGAGTATTTGTAGAAGTCTGGCTTTGGGGCTATGGCTCCGCACTTGGCGATGATTAGCAGCGTATCAGACGACTTGAGTTTTAGGAACATTACCTTCATATTGTCGCATGCTCTATGAGATGTAAGCTTCTTCGATTTTACGTCGCTCATGAGGCGTATGCGTTCTTGCGCCAGAGTGTAGAACGCCTGCCAGTGGCGGTATATTGGGAGGGCCCTAAAAGCAGGTGTCTCGACCAGATCCTTGACATCGAGGAGCGCCGCAGGGAGCTTAGCGACGACGGAGTAATACACAGTCGCCGTGGGGAGCGTTACGCTCAACATGTGCCAAAGAACGGTGTGTTCGTCTGCCTCTTTCATCGACGCACAGCGCGCCATGGCGCGCAGCAGCCCCGCCTCCAAGCCTGGCTGAGCGGGATGTATGCCGGCGATGGGACAAACTTGTCCAACGAAGCGAAGATGGCGAGTAGGAGATGTGCAGTGTCCGGAATGTTGGCGTCACCGACCGCGCAAGCGATAGTGGTAAAGGCAGGGACAAGGCCCGCAGACAGCAGCGCCCTGTTCATTGGCCCGTCGCCGTCGTTTAGGTCCGCTAGCAGCTCCAGGGGTCCATCAAGCATGTGTAACGTGGGCATCGAGAGGTGTACGCGCCGGTGTGGGATGAAAAAGGTGAGCTGTTGCACTGTAAGGGTAGCTAGGCCCTCGCAACCACCGGCGCCGTCGAATATCTCTTCGATATTGACGGGATCGGACGCCTTCATGTGCCGACACAGGAAATCGCAAAGAGCATTGTAGCCGGGATGGTCAGGTTTCTCCCTGCGTTTCAAGAGGAGAGACCACGCTCGAATAACGAGTTTACGGACCCCGCGCGTGTTTTCTATTAGCTTCGCGACCGCGGGATCATCGCTGAGGCGGTGGACGAGAAAGAGGAGGTCAACGCAAACGTCCGCTTCTGTTAGGCCGCGCGGGAGGTGCTCTCTATAGGCGTATATGAAATCGATCCATGTCCAAAGCCACGGCCAGAGATCCACGCCACATTGCGGAGGGAGATCGCCCGCAAAATGGAGACCGGTAATAGAGAGAATCGCACATTCGACCACATCAGTTACAAAGTCTTCTTCGTGGGTAGGAATTCCAGCGGGATCCAGGTTAACAAAAAAGACTGGAAGAACAGTCAAGTATATCTTTTGTGGTCCATCTGGGGGTGCCAATAGCCTCAAAAATCGCTCGAGGTCAGTCAAAAAGCCATTTGCCGCGCGTTTAGCCACTGCCTGTAATAACACCGCTGATTAGAATCCAGTCACTGGAAGACACAAAACACGAACACGGATCGATATAGGAAGGCTGGAAAGATTTTCTAGACGAAGGGCTGAGTGCATTTTTATTGCGAAACCATATAATGTCATCTGATATTACCTTTCGGTCCCTGACATCGTGGGTCTGTCCCGGCCATTGTCCTCCTGTCCGCCCTTTAGCAGGACCACACATCTTTGTCTGCTGACCACGGAGGAGCTCTTTGGGGTATTTCTAGAGCCTCCTGGACCCCCAGAAAAATATTTTCGTGACGCCTGGTCGCTGAGTAATACACCCATCACTTGCAAAGTCACCGGCGGCCACCAGTGGCCACCATTGGCTATTGGCGGCCATTGTCAATTGACGATGGACGATGTGTGACAATGAGGTAACTGTGGCTCACCAATTGACACCGGAAATCATCGGCCCACATTATCTCCTCGCCCACTGGAATCCAGTGGCTTCCGTCGTGTACTGTTGGACATCGATGGCTTTGACCCTCCACAATCTTCCATAAAATTTACTTGCACATGAATTACCAGTAATATCAACATGAGCTTGCGGCAAAGCACATGAATTTCACACACACTATAAACGAGTACGGTCATTTCTTACTGTATTTCGAATACAGTACGGCTACGGTGCGGTAAGCACATTTTACATGAATCGCTGCACAGTATGGTATGGAAGGAATAAATATGACTGCTCCGACTCTCCTCAATGGGAAAACACGGTCACATGGTTACATCAAACATTCAGGAAAGAACACAACTTTGTTCAGAGGTAATCGTACAGTGTTCATCAGTGTGCAGTGTGACTCTAGGAAATATCTTTGCATTCTCCATACATTTTCTACTCACAAAACGTACATTTACTCAAAAGATTCCGTAGAGTAACACAACTCAGGGAAACTGACTGGCTCTTCCAAATCCAATGAGTTCGACTGACTCCCACACTGGTTTTAATTGTGGTCCAGCGGTTACGGTGGCTTCCACCGGTTGTGAAGGCAGACACATTCCATCAAACTGTGTTGAGAACCGGCATGGGATCATGGAAAACACTGGAGTTCAGTGGGTTTCAGGTCGCAAGCTCCATTGGATCCACTGAATCTCAGTGGGCAAAAGCTCCATGCGTGTGGCCACTGAAGTCCACCAATTCCCAATGAGCCGGCAGTGGGGTACAGCGATCACCAATGCCGGCCAGTGCCGATCAGCCGTTTGACAGCTCCGCGTGTATTACTGTGGTCGCTGACCTTTTTCGGCAGAATTTGATCCGACTGATCTCTCGGCGAGAAATGGCAGATTTCGCCTTTCCTTCAACCATGTAGTCAAAGCTTTCAATAGATGGTTTGGAAACGATTTATTAGTAATCTATAGATAATCATATACCCCTGTACCAGGTTTTAACCCACCTGGATGTGGGAATGTATGTTCGTAATCCAACTACAAGAGGTGCCGGCGCTTCGCTCCGGCGTGAAATGGGTGTCATTCAGTCAACAGCAACACAATGTGTGGCGGAAGAGCTAGACAATGAAGCACAGTAATTCTGCAGTAACGCTTGCACAGCGTCGTAAGTACCGCGATCCGTTGACAGAGGATTTGATGAAGAAATCCACGGGATGGCAAAAGGCGGGAGGTGATAGCAAGTGAGAGTGGCACACCGGACAGTCAGAATGAGGGATGAACGATGTATGATCGTGCGCTTGTATATGTGATGAGAAGCCAAGAAGCCAAGAACAGGGCAGCAATGCGTGACAATATTCGATTTTCTCCATTAATCTCCAGCGGACGCGAAACCGGTCATAGATGAACGAAAATAAAAGATCATATCGGGTATGGTTGGGAGTGAATGAGACTCGAAAGGCCTCACTTAGAACCAGAAAGGTGGGCTTGGCACTCGGTCCAACAAGTATCTTGAAAAAGACGTCGGTTGGATCACACAGCAATTGAAGGATCCTGAACGCCAGGGAGCCAGAAAATATGGATTAAATCCAGATTACCCAGTGCAATAACTTGCAGGTTCCTGAGAAATTAGACTGCAGGAAGAAAGCCTAGCCCAGCTTAACAATATTGAGGGAATCCAAGAGCATGGCCCATGAAATGCGCCATGAAATGGGGCATAACCAAATAACCGAATCACCGAACACCAGAGGAGTGATGATAATGGATAATGAAGGACAGTGGAGGAGTGGGATTAGAAAGATGTGGCGAGAGATAAGAAACAAAGGTTTTATATGGGAAAACAGAGCCCATACGTGGCCACACAGCGTCAACGTGGTATCCTGCGCCTCAGTGGGACAGCAACTGACAGTAAGCACAAATATAGCATGGTCATCTTGTCTGCTGTGTCACCAGACTCGTTTCAAAAGCTCAACATTCCTAAATCGTTCAAATCTCCACACGTAGGACAACAGAAATTACGGAATCTCTGGGAGTAATTATCTTGGTTGACCATGCATGGATCTTAATTTTCCAAAAGGCTACGGGTGCTGATTGAGATTAGTCGCAACGACGCAGGAGTAGTTGTCGGGAGATTATGGGAAACGGGTGAGGAATTACCTTGATTTTTTATTCAGAGGGCTGTTTGCATGAAGTTGAGATTGGTCGAGGCTGTCCATCAAAAGCTTCAATGACGAAGGCTGGGTTGTGCAGTCGGTTCGTAGCATTTCTGCGTCTGATCAATCTCACCTGCACACAGGTATTGGACAGTGTTCGAACGAAGAAATGATGGGACTATGGAGAGATCCAAGCCAGCTGCAGGCTGTATGACAGTTTCAAAGCAAGGATTTGAAATACTGAATGGCTGATCTTAAACTCGCCGTTTGTGCACCAGTCATTTTATTTGTTAAAAAAGAACTCTAATGAGCTGTTGCAGCGCTCCACGCATGTAGCAAGAATTACTGGCATGTTGCCGGACGGCCGCACCCAACGGTCTTTCAATTATCGGTCACATTTAGTATCGGTAAAATTCACATGCTCTCGCATACTTCGCCAATGTGCTGATTAATCTACCGGAACGCGCAGAGTATAAACTGATATTCGACATCAACACGTCCATGGCCAACGTCCAAACGCGTTGTTCTAGCAACGGTTTTTTGTTTACAGAATATCACAGGGACGACATTATTAGCATGCCTGCGGTCAACGAACCTCATCTGCGTACAATCCCCGTAGGAGAGTGGGAAGCGATGGAGGATATCCAACGCGTCAGACTTTGGGCCACAGGCGTCGATTTGTTTATTCTCAGGATGAAAGCAGGCCCCAAAACCGATCATGTTCGCTCAGAAGTTACAAAGAATAATCGGATGGATGCTCTGATCGAAGTTCAGGGTGCGTATCTGGTCTGAAATTGATCCCGAGGATAGTTTAACACTTACTTTGCCACAGTACAGGGCCTACGAGTTCTCCATGACGACGACGACGATGATGCAAGTGCCGACTATACGGACTCGATTCGGACTAGTACTCTGAGAGAGGTGCTTGAGCAGGGGGAAAAACCGGGAGGTCTGGTGCTGAACGCATTAGACCTTCCAGGCGGACACTTTGTCCACCCGAACCCGCTGCTGGGAACGTGAGTTGCCTTTTAAATGTTACCATTGTTATTGCTCATGCTATCGACTCTCAGTGGATTTGACCTCGAGTACATCGCATATTGTCAGACTAATGGATTGCCAGGATTTCATGAGAAGTACCCTCCTTACGGAGAAATGTACTTCAAATTATTGGCGCTTGCTCACGCCTTTTCCCTCTTCCACTTCGATATTTCTGGGATGTGGCTGTACATTTCGGGCGCAGGTGAAAAAATTCTGGATCCGAGCGTGCCCACGAGCCTCTGACAGCTCGAACATCCGCATCCCCTCCCGTGATATCACCGATTCAACTGCGTTAAAAGATTGGCAGCCGGACAAGGCTAGTGTAAAGGATTGCGACTACGAGGTGGTCGTACTGCCGGCAGGGGTGGGTGTCCTGTAAGTCACCTCTTATTTCCTTATTCCCAAGACTTCAATGCTGAGTCTCCATACCAAGGCTGCAGCAGCCGGGCAGAGAACACGCTGTCATCTCTTCGGATACCGGCGATGATGCTGCCTCGGATATCAATCGCACAGCAACATGGACTGTAGGTGGATACTTCTTTTGCGCCTCAAGCATCCGCCCGGCGATGTCCATAATCTTTCATATGGTGATGCTGCAACACATTCTCACCAACTCTGACCACTTTGCGATGTGGCCAATCTTTGTTCAAGTGAATATGTTCTGGCTCGATATTACCACTGGTGAGACTGCCGCCTCTTCTGCGATCTTTTTGCTCAGATTTATCCGTTCAGCTCGTCCACCAGAGGATTTAAAGGCACTGGCTGCCTATTGCTCGGACCTGGACAATGCGCGAGGATGGATGGATATCATCTATCTCTCATGCATGATTCTCCTGTTCCCCGCTCTAGATCTGTGAAACTACACGCATGAAGCTATACCAGCAGATGACCTGTCTGAGGCCGAAGCTGCAAACGCAAAATACGTACTCTGGCATCAGTGGCTTGCAGAAAATTATGCATGCTTCAACAATGCCCAGAAACCGCTCGACTGGGAGAGCGAAATATTTTCAGTGACCTTTCCCACTCCGCCCATCTGCTGTAACTTAATCTGATCACGTCTCACAGCCTTGCCTATTGCATCTTGCAATCACGCTTTCCAAGTATCACCAGCAACAGAGAGCTAGAGATCCAGATGTTGAAGTGTTCCAAAGCTTCACTGAAAAAGCCTTCCCACAGAAGCTCTGTGCTGTGCTGGCTGGATATGATTTAGATCTGGTCAGCCAGTTCAAGTCGAAGACTGAATCCACATGGGCGTCTGAAGATACGACCAAGTTCTTCCTCTTTGATGGGAGCGAATTGCATTTTAGGCCTCTGAAGTAGTGAGTCCTTACAATCTCAGTTGCCTTGTAGTCGCCCAAATGATGATTCTCGTGCACGATAGAATTCGCTGATAACTCACCGAAGAAAATGACTGAGATATAAATTTTGGAAGGCTAATACAACAGTTAAATACTTCTATTGGATTTTACAGGAGTAGTGGTAGTGCTAGCTGTGGCGCATGGTTGGCTGTGGAAGCATTTGGAGGTACAAAAACTTATTCAGCCCGATTTGGACGGAAATCCGGACACAGTGAGCGAGCAGTTAGAGATACAGACTAATGGTTATTTTTCCTGGAAATTAATCGTGAAATGGACCAGAATAGTCCCCAAGATCATGGGAATTGACTGGGTGGTTGTTGAGATACTTAAAGTGCGGACCAAAAGCTGCTGTCTGGCGGGCCGGATTGGTTCGGCAGATGGACATCAATAAATGATCTACTGGGCCGAATATTGATTCCCCTGGGACAGAATAGTGGTTGGAAAAAAGGACTGGGAGGCATCCAAGTGGTGTTTGGGTGGCTCCCTGAGATACAAATGGAGTTGGGTGCAGAAGCATTTGAAGGTGCCAACATTCAATCAGCTAAGTTGAAGGATTTCGATGGACATCCCGACACTGTGACCAGCTGGCTGAAGGTACAGACTAATCGTTATTTTTGGCGGATAGTGCTCATAAAACGGAGCAAAATGGCATCTAACATCATGTAAATTGAATGGGTAGTTGTTGAGATACTTAAAGAGCGGACCAAAAGCTGCTGTCCGGCGGGCCGGAATAGTTCGGCAGATGGACATCAATGGATGATCCGCCGGGCGGCATATTGATTCTGCCGGGGCAAAATCACAATATGGCTAGGACAAAAACCCCCTGAAAGAGGGACCATATTAGGATGGCCAACGGGCAGAAATGTTTCAGTCTGGGGACACAATTGTTCCATTGGGAGTATATATTTGTCCTGTCCAGCAGACACAAATATGATGACTAGGACAGAAAGGTAATGTCGGCGGACATTAATAGTACACGCATTTTTATTTGTATGGTGGTGTTAAGAGGCAAAGGTTGTTGGTCACAGGTGGTCACACCATGCGCAGGATGATCATCCTATTTCGAACTCCGCCCATCGCTTCCTCGTGATATTCCTTTCCTCGATGAGAATCTCTGCCGATTGCCACGCTCTATGGGTTGAAATGACATAAATTAAGTGTGTAATGGGGATTTGGAAAAGCTCAGTGGTTCCGTTCGAAATTTGAATTCACGCTCTCGCCGTTGGAGTCAAAACATATCTGATTGTTGATCAAGAGTCGAACTCGCCAACTCAAATCGTGATGGAATACTGTAGTATTACGTTCAATTCGACACCACCGCCGATTTTTTGATACTTTTAAAAATCAAAGAAAATCGGATAAATCAAGAAAAAATTATTGCCGCCCTCAGAAAAAATGAGCGTGACGCGTGACTGACGAATTGAACGTAATACTACAGTATACTGATGTGCTAGCTGCGGGGTTGCAAGTGTTGCGCCATCTGAAGCTGTCTAATCTATAGCTGCGAGACCATGTGGATTGAGAAGATCATACATCAGGTTGCCCTGAAAGTGGCAAACTTGTCAATACTAAGTATTCCAACTTCCTTTTACATCAGTCTCGGATTGATCCGTGATGCATTGATGCATCACAGTCATTTGCCTCTTTCCTCCCATCCTTGTGTCAAGCCGTCGCGGTTGCTGGGATTCGACAACATTTCGTTGGAAGTTTGGGCCAGACTCTCGCTCTACCTGTTCCTGTGCCTTGGACGAATCATATTCAGCGCACCGAGGACCCTGCCAGTCCAGATGTGGAGGCACTGCATCCACTTCGTGACTCTGAAGCTTGAACATCCGGACAGTCCGCATCGCCTTGTGATCCTCACGAATCTTCTCTTCAGAATATTTCCGCCATTGCGCCAGTCGCCCGGCGAAACTCCACTCACCGAGGCTGCCCCGCTGTGTCTTGGCATAGGACCACAATACACTGGACTAAACATTCCGAAGGAGCTTTCACCAAGTTTTCCCACAAATTTTACCAGTGGTGAACCCTGGAAAATACACCTCCTGACTGACTCTGCAGCGCAAAGCGGAGGACAAGAGAGACCAAACAATATCCAATTCTTGCCTCGATTTGTTGTGGGCTGCGAGTCCCTACTATCTTCCGAGACAGTCTATCGGTTCTCGCTCTTGGCTCCCTCGGTTAACCATTCAACTGCCTCCAAGGGATCGAATGTTCCGCACTTCTACGGGCGCTGAACACCGCAGATATGTCAACTTGGGCGCTGTGATCCAGGAACAGGTGCGGGAGAAGATCTCATTACTCTGCTGGTCACAGGCCCGAACCGCTGTTGCTGTGGTCAGCACCTCTAGATTCCTAATGTTCCGACGTTGGCCCGCCAGAATATGGTCATCGGGCTGGCGAGGCAATCGCTTCACGGTACGTGAAATCATTGATTCATTCAATCGCTTCTGATCTTTCCGTTCCGTAAGGTAAAAAGCCGGTGAAACAGTCGGCGGGTGTATAAGTAAGAATACCATGCCCATGATTTGTCGTTCAGAAGTACCCAACCTTGCGATGTTGCGTATTTCTGTTGCTTTGGCTGCTGTCCTCGCTTTGTTGCCCGTCGTCATCGGGCAGGCACCTATCTGGGGCCAATGTAGGATTTATTTATTATCTCTACTAACAGCGAAACTAACGATTCACGAATCAGGCGGCGGACAAGGCTTCACTGGGCCTACAGTATGGCCCGATTGTACCTCAACATTCCGCTTACCCTTTGATCTTCAGACGTGTGCGACTGGCTCCGTGTGCTATTTCGAAAATCCTTTCTTCTCGAATTGTTTTCCCGTCTGTCCTTGCTTGCCTTCCCCGGCCAATTTATCCTGATTCCCCGCGCCGGAAGACGGCTACCTCTAATGCGGGAGCCAACGATGTCGCGAAATCATTCGGAGGCAAATTATACTTTGGAACGTACGTCCTTTGTTAATGAGGATTTTCGGATCTGTCATGGCGCCATCCCTCAGTGCGGCCGATAATTTCGAATTGAATGACGCTGCGTACGCTGCGAAGCTCAGCAATGTTTCTCTCTTTGGTCAAATTACGCCGGGGAGCCTGAGTTGGGTACGCATTGCGTCGGTTATCATCGCTGCTCTAATCCTTCCATTTTAGGCAGCAACTGAACCTGTCCAAGGTAAATACACCCAACAGTACACTCTGTGAATCTTACGACTATCTCTGTTGAGGTTTCTTCACTTTTGCGGATGTACAGTTCCGTTCGGACTGCACATATTGGCTGGGCTGATTTGTACTGTAGGGGGACGCAATCGTAGCCCAGGCCCGACAGAACGGACAGCTCGTCAGGAGTGCCAGCTGTATTTCTTTAGACGATCTCCCCGACTGGGTCAATGCAGTCAACGTCCCTGCGGCCACCCTGCAAAACATATTGGTGAACCACTGCTCCACTTTGGTTCGTGCCGTTTCTTCTTTCGTTTTCCTTCATTACTTTTCAAGTCGAGTGTCACCACAGACTGATCGTCTTGACAGTTCAAACATTATACTGGACAAATGTGAGGTTAAACTTTCCCCCACGAGCTGCTTTTTGAACTTCCTTTAGTTGTATGTTTGTGCCACATTTTTGGCTGTAACGGCATACTAACCTTCAACAGATGCCTGGGATGTGGTCGCTGGTGAGTTTAGGCCTCCGCGCTCCCAGTGATGCTAACCGATTACCCCTACAGAGCCCTGGACCGACGACGGTTTTACTCGCCCAGTTGGACCTTCCCCTGCCGGCGGCCTTTCACCCGACTATATTGCCGCCCTGCTTTCCACTGGGCGTGCCATCGATCCAGGCGCCAAATTATATGTGAGTCTGTGTTAGTTCAAGTCAATCCACGCATTTCTTACTCGATAAATCAATGATAAACTCAAACCTAGATCACCTCCTCCGACATGGACAACGGCGGCCCGAAATTCACGTCCATGCTGGGGGAAGTGCAGTACTGGCTTGATCACGAAACGCCCATTGATGGTATCGGCTTCCGGAGTCACTTCTCCGTCGGGAACGTCCCATCGCGCGAAGCGCTGATTGCCAACTACGAGGCGTTCACCGCGCTTGGGGTGGAGGTCGCCATCGTCGCGCTCGACATCCGTATGGGCACTACGCAGAGCGGTTCACCGATTCTACAGCAGCAGGCAGACTACCAGACGGTTATATCTGCGTGCAAGGCTGTCGCCGGCTGCGTTGGCGTGACTCTCGCGGATATTACAGACAAGGTGCGTGCCGTTGAAGAAATTTGTTCGCTCGCTCCCCCTGACCACACCATACGCCACCAGTATTCCACCATCCCAGGTGATTCATTCTTGCTAAATTTATCGCGGTTGAGTTCAACATAACTGACCTTCGCGATAGCAGACTTCCCTGGAAGCGGGAATGCGCTCCCCTGGGATTATGTGCGTTATAAGTCCTTACACCTACTTGCGGGGCTTGACGTCTCCCCCATCGCAGAATCTGATCCCCAAACTGGCATACGACGGAATTATTGCGGGATTCACGAAGTAGTTGTAGTTGCATCTCGGGAGTATGTTGTCTTTGGTTTTAGTCTAAACATGACATTTAAATGCAGAACGGCGTATAAAAAAAAGGAGAGCTATGAACCGATCCTGGACTTGAAAGGTATTCATACGCAACGTCTTGACGTCCACGGGTAACCCTAGGACCACCGGTCTTCCCAACTCCTGTCTTGGCAATTTATTAGCTTGGAACTTTATAAACTCAGGAAGGTGGTGCCCCGAATTCACATGGAGCTTAGCCCATGAACCGATCTGGGGGGCGCAGCTCTACGGCGTCTATGATTTTTTTCTCTTTTTTTGAGCTCACTGGTAGCCAATAGTACTAGTGTGCAAAGCCACAACAAGACCAACTCGGAGTGCATGACTTGGCCCGAATCCAGCGGGCAATCCGCATAATAATTAAAATGTTCCACATATTCCCACTGCATGGGCATCAGCGCCACACGTCTTACTTTCTCCCTTGCAGTTGGCCACGTCGAGTCTGGAATTTGTACAGCTATCCACCGCACCTTCCATATTTAACTCGGGTCTGCGCGTACCACATCAAGACTCGGTGTGCGGAATACACTTTCATCTCGCAGTCGGTTCATATCTGCGTTAGGGCTAGGCCTGGGCACGCGTCAATGGTAGACATGCCGAATGACAGTATTAAAACTCCGGCGTAAATACGTAGGGATGCGCCCACGCAATTTTTCGCATACACTGCATTCAGACCCCCCCGTAGGCACAGATGTGCCTACTTTCGCCGATCTCCGCCTAGGGGTGCCTACCCGAGCCCACGTTGGCCTAAGTTGGTCTATCACCCCAGCCGAGGCAAGGTGTGCCCACCTTGGTCGATCTTCGCCGACGGTGGTTCGCCTATCGTGGCCGACCTTGGTCGACCTTGGTCCAGGTTGGTGGCGGCTGAAATATGGCTGCCAATTAGCCCTAGTTGTATTGAAAGTTACTATTTCGACTCACCTGTTAGTCTTCGGGCACATATCTTGGCATATCTTTGATTGATTTTCGTGATAATCACTCAGTAATTATTCGGCAATCACGCACTAAGACACGGTCGGGGAAGTTAGATTTGAAGGCGGACTGATGGACTCTAATAAACTAACAAGGTGCGTATACGGGAGAATGAATTAAACCTGGTGTTTGCATTGAGAACAAGCACAAACCATGCCGGTTATCTAATTCACCTAGGTAGGCACATTGGCCCACATGAGTCTATGTGTGCCTATTCTCGTCGGAATACCTAGACCAACCTCGGCAGGGATGGGCAGACCTATCGGCAAGGGTAGGCACACTGGTCTGCCTACGCATCTGCCTATTGGGATTCGGCAGACCTGTGCCTACGGGGGGGTCTGAACGCAGTGATACCGCGGCCTCCGCGTTCTCACATGCACCTACGGGAAGCTTGGAATCTAGTCTACATATATTTGCTCAACTTTCGTTTGATAAACCTCACATTTGGTAATTGGTCCTCATCCGCAACGAATGGTCCGTGCTCTCATGATACACTCCGACATGGAAGAATATCTTTGTAATAACCTGATAGAACCCCATGCTATATTCAGAATCCCGGTCATGAGCGAAAGAACGCGACTCAGAGAAATTTGTGCAGCTCACGCGAGTCTGAGAAGAGCGGTCATGTAGAGCTCACAATCGGCGGCAAGCATTGAGACCAGAACGGATTGGCTTCTTGGCAGATCAAGCCGTCGCAGCAGGCGGGTCCAATCCAATTTAAATTGGTTGAAGTACATTGAGCCCATTGGTTAGCGCACTTGAGAACCAATTCAGCGTAGGCGCAGAGGGTGCATACCACCAATGGGATAACTCACGGCACCACCCGTGGTGGGGAGCGAGGTCGGGGCCGTGGTTGTGGCTTGGGGAGCGCGTGGAACGGCGGACCCGCTGATGGCGACGGCAGCCGAGACGATCAGGAAGAACAAAGAATTGGCGAAGACCATGATTATTGATACCGAAGAGGTTGGGGGAGCCAAATCACAAGCAGGGTCGAGTCGAGTTTCTTATAGGTCCGCGTAGGCTCTTAAAGCCGCTGTAGGATAGCCGGTCGAGAAGGAGGGGTGGGGTTGTCCAGCGCATGTGTCGCAATACCATTCATTCAACTTGAACACGACCCATCCGGAATTTCTCCAGACCGGGAATGAGCCGAGGCTCAGGCGCATTCGGATTCTTGGCTCGCTTGTGTTCTGTGCTCTGCCGACGGAGAGAGAGCAAGAGGTAGACACATGTCGTTCATTTGAATTTTGCTTATGTGTTCTCCGCTGCGACCTGCGCCCAATCTTGATCCATGTTATCGACGGTCCACCAGGCACAATCGAGTGAGTCATCTTCCAGTGATGTGTTTTCAGTCGATATGGCGCTCACTCAACGGCGCGGGGGCTCGTCGGCGGTTCTGTTGTCGACTGCCTTCTCGGCCACATCGGTCGGCCAATTGCATAACAGACGGCGTTTCGATGCTGAAACCTGGGATTTGGCCCCTGTGGGATGGAGCCCGACCTGTATGTCAAAATTTGAGGCGAAGTCATACGGCGATCAGAAACTGTGGGAGCTTTTTTTATCAAGATGCCGATGTGTGAACATCATTTCTTATCTCCGAACGGCCCTCGCGCGAATCTTTTGTTCTTTTCTCCACCAGATCTTCACCAATTCACAAGGTTTAAGACCCAAAGTTTTCCCTTGATGTTAGGGAACTCTCTTTTGCATTCAATATGCGAAGATAACTCCCCCTCCCCTTGTGGACCCGTCAAGAACATCTCGAGCTGATCTTAAGTTGCTCAATCCGGCCACCTCTCTGTCAATCCACCCGTCTTTGCGACGAGCTTGGGAATTGATATGTGCACTCGAAACATCTAACCAGAATCCTCCCAGATTTTTGGCTTTCAACTGTCCGACTTTCCCTTCACAGTCGGCCACTACCCCAAACCACCAAATTTCACTGGCATGTAAAGATGGATTTTTAGGACGGTTTATGGGGATGTGGGAGGTGTCTTGTGGTAATTGGTGTGTCAAAATACATCCTATTGGATATTTTGTACCTTCATTTGGCCCTAAATATGTTCTCTACTTTGCAGAACACGCCATTTGCTCCGCACCACCATCTCACCCATTCCGCTCGGCTTGAAAGGGAAAATGTCATCATCCTCATATACCTCAGATGTACTGCTTGGGTGTATAGGATCGTGTAATTATATCCTTTGAAGCATTTGGACTGCACTGGGGTGAGGAGAACCAGTGTAAACAAACGAAATAGTCGGGTGGCCAACTAGCCCGTTTGTTGCCCCTTTGGGATACCGCCGAAAAGAAAATTCGGTGAGCCATGGAATTGCCATTTAAATTCTTGAAAAATGTCTGGACTCACTAGTGAGATGCATAACCTTGGTCCAGAGCCTATAAACCCGTATCTACCAGCCACCATGGATGGGCTTGTGGCCAAACATGCTAAGGTGGCCGAGTACCCAGTCGCAGATAATAATGCTGGACGGAGAATTTTCTGCTTTGAATCGAGATCATCTACAGTTCATATTTTCCGGTGCGGGACAGCTGCTTTTCAGACGTCGGCAGTGAGCTAATCCAACACGAGGGTCGTTCTGAGGTGTTTGGAGGCCATCCGGGCCAACGCCTTCTGGTCAGCGGTTGAAGCCTGGACATGTGAAGTAACGTCAAGGCGGAGTAAATTATAGGCGGAAGTAATGCAATACACGTACTCCGAGCCAATAGCATGAATTAATTGGACACAGAGCTCAACGGTCAGGAGAAAGTGCAAATTTGAATTTCATATCCAACACAGCCTGAGGTCATCGCAAGGCAACGAAGATAACATATGTAGCATCTGAAAAATTCCCTCTCATTCACCATGATGTTTTCAGATCCATCCGGAAGACTACATCGTCCCAATTTTTGGCTAGGTGTCCATCTTGTCAAGGTTGTTTCAGTATCAAGGGACGGTCTATACCTCCGGTTTCTCCAGATGTGAAGCATCTGCCACATCGCTCAGCGCAAATTCTGAGCACGGCGGGGTTGCGGCGATGCGACTTTATAATCTTCCCCACTCAGGACTGGCCCCAACGATCTATTAATACTTGCTCCTTGGATCAGATCGGCTTGGACAATTCAACTTTGGCGGCCTCTGGCAAGAACTTGTAAATACGTGGGAAAAAATCTCAAACAAAGGCTCAAAGAGAGTATCAAAGATCAGTTCAAGTCACACGGAAGTTGTTTGGGCATGGAATTTTCCGCTTGGCCTTGAGTTTCTGCACATGCTTGGAGTTTTACCCGTGCCCCTATACATATCGGCCTGACTGCAGGTTTCCGGTGTTCTACTGGTTAGTGTTGCCTCGACTCCTGACTCGGGCCCCCCGAGTCGACTTGATGAAGTCAACTTGAGTAGAGCCGAGTCGAGTCAGTGGCGTGACTCGGCTCGACTCTGGAGTCGAACACAGTCCACTCGTCTCGACTTCGAATCAACTTGAGTCTTTTTCGGTAGGACCTAACCCTCAGCCCTTTGTTTGGTCCGAGTTGTACCAGTCTGCCTACGGCATAGTACTTGCACTAAGAATTGCCGTACCTTGGCAGACTGGTTACGAGTCTAGGTCCAAAGTCGTGATTTTGTGTCGCGCGGCCACAATTTTTTTCTTTTGTCTTGCATGTCTTGAATACATTGAAATAAGCTCAGAAGGCAGAGATTATTTATTCTTTTGCAAACCAGTGAAGTATGAAATAATACAGGCCTTTTAGTTAGTAATTGAACAGTAAGCTCAGCTGTGGGCAGTAGAATCTGCTCTGCAGTGAAATCGGTGTGTGCCTTTGGATGGTGTAGTTCAGTGCAGCGCAACTTACTGCTCACTTCTGTGGTGGGAATCCACTGCAGGGAACTTGAAAGTCGTACAAGAGGTCGATGCCATCAATTTCGACATCACTCGATCATCCATGTAACTCCGGTGCTTTCAAGAATTTTCTACGCACCCCCAACCTTTTGTCGCAAAGCCCCATGAACGACGAGCATCCTGAAAAATATTCCATACCTTCATTGGGTTCCGCGACCGCACACAAGGCTCTCAAACGAAATTTCACCAAAAGCCCCGGCCTAGGCCGAAGCCAGGCCGAGGCCGAGCCAGGTTTGGCGGGGGCGGCCTGGCCTGAGATTTTGAAAAGCCCAAGCCCCCAAAGCCAGACCGAAGCCGCGGCTTTCAGGCCGAGCCCAGGCCGGAACATCACTACCCAGGGTGCCAAGGGTGCCAGATTCGAGCAGAGGCTTCTCATACAGAATGCAGCGCTCATCCATGTACAAACCTGAACATACATACATGGTGAGCACGATGAGATGAATAAGGTGAGAAAGCACGAACGAGCTTTCACGTAGTCTGTAGTTTACCGCGCCACCAGTGATCGCTGGTCCCATTTATTACAAATCATCGGAGTTTGAATTTGTTCCCACGGCCCTTCCTCACTATCCAGCAATGCCAACCACAAACTTCAATGGCAGGAAGGTATTTAAATGTCTTTCTAAACTCAACAGTCCCCTTGAAACTCGTTTCTCTGTGTTCTTTTGACCAAATCAATATCACTGGCTTTGTCATCTGCCGAGCCATCAAAACTCGGCATCCATGTTCTTGGCTTCCCTGCGGTAACATGAATAGGAAAGTGGCGTATTTCAGGACCCCAAGCATTGTTATACACTCAAAGCAGCGAATGACGCGCTCTGAAATGCGATTTAAGATTCGAAATTTTTGTGATTATATAATAACCGGGGCCACCGATCAATGATCGCGGGAAACTGACCGACTATAACACACGAGGTACGAGTGAGATCTGTTGTAGCGTTTGTTTAGAAGAGACTAGCTTTCACGTTGTCCAGCGCATTGGTCACTCCGTCGATACCAGCGAAAAAGTCGTCGTTATAGATCTTGTCGGAAAAATCCGATTTGCCTGACCAGGGCCTGACAGTACTGTCAGGCCTGGCCAGGACATGTCAGGCTCCCCGATGGTGCAAGTCAGGCCAGGTCAGGCTTGATCATCTACCCAGGATTTATGTGGTGCAAAACAATTGTATTTCATGTACTTAACTTGTCAGCATCAATAGTATCCACAAAGAGATAAAGATTATTCATCCGACTGTCAATAGCCAGCATCAATATTAATTGTTGGAAATTTTCCGTTTGCCTGACCAGGTACATGTCGGGCTCCCCAGCGCTGAATGTCAGGTCGTGTCAGGCTTGATCATCCACTGCCAGGATTCATAAGGTAGGCGTCGTACACATCCATCGAGTCACGTGAACGTGATGTCACGCGTTACAGTAACGTGGGAAAGCGCGAAATCTCAGACCCTCATTGTACGTCTCGGGGATCAGGGAAATGTATTTCTAATCTTTCTCTGGGTCCCCAATCCTTAAGGTTTGACTCATACATGTTTCGGAAAACCATGAATGTGTAAATGATGGCGCCAACAAAATAAATCTACTTTGGCCGTGAGTCAGCCACCAAATCCGTTGTTTCTTGATCTGCTGCCATACCACATCAACCACCTCTTGCCTCAAAAAAATCCTTTACATGAAGCCTGACTTCCAGGCACAGAAATCCGTGCTGGAAAAACATTATGACAAGCAGGGGTTCAAGGTTGTCTTCTTCCCAAAGTATGTACCACCTGGAGCTCAACTTTATCGAGCAATGTGGGGATATGCCAAGCGGATTTACCACATGTTCCCACCATCTTCAAAAGAGGAAGACTTGACATGGAATATGCTGGATGCCTTTGATGCTGTCCCCTTGCATTATCTGCTGTTTCGCCACCAAATCAGCAAGGTTTGCCGATGCATACTTCCGCAGGCTTGACGGAACGGATGCTGCATGGGCCAACAAGTATAGGGCCATTGTACACTTCAACCTTTGTATCTTGAGGACCTTAGGCCTAGAAAGACTCGTAGAATTTAGATAGACCTGTTGTTGAAGTAGATCAAAACCTCGACAGCAAAAGACTTTAGGTTCCTTGCCTTGGCCTTGACCTTAGCTTAGGCATTTGGGAGGTGTTCTGGAATCATTTGACTCATTTAAGTCACCCAGAATGTGAGTGGCAAGGCGAAATAAGGAAGAAACGGTAGTGCACCACGTGAGCACGTGACCGTATAATTTCCTTTTTGGGAAACACGAACTTTTCGGCCTCAAAATACATGTGGTTACGGGGTGGCCTCTCAATGAATTCTGAGCACTTTGAGAAAAATAAGCATTAAACTTTTTTTTGAGAGTATATATTGACAATATAGAACCACAGAATTGTAGATACAGCTAAAACAAGTGTTTCTATGGTTTTACTTTGAGTCCCTACCCCGACGCTCCCGACTAGTATGGGCGGGAAGGCGGTGTCACGCTGTGACGCACGTGACTCGATGGATGCGTACGACGCCTACCTTATGGACTTATGAAGAACGAAGATTATCCTGCCTGCCAGCAGCTGTTGGCATCAATAGTCTTGCTCGCGAAATTAAGCACTAGCGAACATTTCTTTTTGTTTTCTTGTAGACTCATGCACTCAACATCCAACCAAACTGGTCCTTGGTTTTCATTTGCTGGGCTTGAATTTGTGTACCAGTGTGACCCTGAACTGGTGCTTGGATTTCAATATGCACTGCAACAATCCAAAGAGGGGCCAAAAGCCATCACAGCATCCAAGTTGAGCAAGACACATTTGTACCATGTTGCATCTATTTTCTGAGAATAATTAGGCCCGTGGGACATTATCGCGCCATATCAGGGCCTACCAGCCCTTATCAGGTGAAAAATGGATGGTATGTATGACACAGTTTGACCTATATTCCCAATGGTTCGATGGCAGAGTGGTAAACTGGTGGGATTTCCTCTACTACCGTGTGTGTTCAATTCCTACGGCGAACATTAATTTGTGATTGCTGTAGACTTCTGTACAAGATGGAAACCAATGAGTGGGAGGTGGTAGGGTCATGAAAGAAGTCAGTGATCCTTTTTCCAAAATTTCCCCACCTGCCTGATCAGCCTGCGTCAGGCTGATCAGCTCCGTAAGGCTGACCAGGGACTATCCGGGCTTTCTACCCTTGCCAGCCCCCCGAAAACCTGATGGCCTGAGACGACCTGACATGCCCATATCTGTGCATGTCATTCAATTTGGATTTTTCCGACACTCTAATTATCACCAGAAGTCAAAACATGAACAGGTTTTGTTATTAACAGTGACGAACCTTCAGTCGCCCGCTCCACAGCATCCCGCCTAGCCACGATCTTCCCCCGCAAGTCCGGATTCATCTCCACCACCGCCGCCGCCGCGACCTGTGCCTTAAACTTCCCCAGATCCTTCGGCCTGAACAAGAACTGCCGATTCAAGTTACTCTTCTCGGTCGTATCCAGATCGGTCACTTGAATCGCGCAGCGCGGCCCCGAGGCGAACCCCATCATGCTCCAGTCCTTCAGCATCTCGCACCCAATTGCGCCGGATCCCACCAGGAACTGGCGGTGGTTCGCGACTTTTTGGTGGAACGCGTTGCCAAAGACGGCGATTTGTCGGTCATAGCGTGAGCCTGTGGGCTGGCAGTCTGCCTCCGTGGGTAGAATGTTTGGAAGCGACGCGAGAGAGTCAAAGTACATGTGCTGCACCAGCGGGTGGAATTTCGCTGAGCAAGCTTTGAGAACTTCTTGGGCCACGAAGCCACCGATGACGGCCATCAGCGGCGGGACGTCGCCTTGGGCTTGGAATGCCAGCTCGGTTACGATCTTCTCGTCGATTTCAGCGTCGATCTGTTTTGCGAGTGAAACGACCTCCGCAGCATCTGCAGCATTACGCGGTCGCGGGAGCCTGTTATGCTGGGTCTGAAACTCAGAGAGGGCTTGGAATCCCGCATGAAGCGTCGCAGGCCGATCTAACTTGGCAAAGTCAGTGATGAGGAATTCGGGCGATTTCAGCGAGTCGCGGAGAGATTTCTGCAAACCGAGTGTTAGAGAAACAAAAGGAAAGCCAAGCGAGTTTTGCGGCATACAAAGTTAATGGTCTTTGGCATCTTGACCTGCGTAAAAATACCGCCGCGCCTATACACACCGAAAGCGTACGTCTCGCCGATGCTGAAGGTGTAAGAGCCTTTGACCAAGACCTTACGCGGCCCACATTCGTTCAATTCGGTCATGCCTTCAACTTCACTGAATGTGACATAGTCCCCGTCCTGTAGGCCATGCCTGGTTTCATCCAAACAGGCTACCAACCCTTCCTTTTGATGTAAGGGTTATAATGGGTGCAAGAAAGGGAAGCAAATAGCACGCACTTCATCTATGGAGACAACCATCCCTGTTACGGGTTCAGCGCCGGTTGTATCTCGGCATGTAAAAGCGGGACCGAAATCGGTGAAGACCGAGCTAGGTAGTACCGATGAGCGAGATTCCGGTCAGAGAAACTCAAATTATTCGGTCCATACCCAAATAAGCCTCGGGACTCGGCGGCGATGAAGGCAACACCATTGTTGTGGGTCCAATCGTTAATTTCGAGCTGCTTGCTACACGAGGTGTTGCATAGGACAACAACCTATAGGCATTCAGATCAATGGTCTCCGAATTTCCAAGTGGAAGAATTGACCTGGAAACTTTGAATAAGTGGCACAGTGATTTCTTGCCCAGGTGTCCCGCCCAGATTCCGCACGGGAACGTAAGCATTGAGCTCGGCGAGCCGCGGAACGGTGGCTTCTGCACGAGATTTGCCGATATGTTCTTCCCGAAGGAAAAACTGTAGTGGACGTTAGGATTAACACGCGCAACAATAAGATAATTAGCTTCCCTGTGAGCTGAGGTCCTGGATAGTGACAGGTTCCGGGTCGAATATGGTGACGGACTTGACACCCGCCAGGGTAATATTCTTGGCTATAGGATATCAGAGCCATCGGCACTGTATTCGCAAAGAAGATCCGAATATGAAAACCTATCTCGACGCCCAATCCTTGCACTCCGACAATGAGGACATTGGAAGCCGCCATCCTCTTCATAGCTGGCCACCATCGATAAGTACTGTACTTTTCCTCATGGAAATTCGTTCACCTTCATGCCCAAATACATACCTAATTCCACGATAGTCCTGCGAAAGCGTTCTTATACGAGTGAAAACATTCACAATTGGCGTGAATATAGCCCTTCGTCAATGACGGTCGTTTCGTCGACATTCATCTTTCCTTCGGTTTTGAGCGTGTTCTCCTCTTGCGCAGGTATTTGGCTTTTTCTTCGACGCGGCTGCAAGTCAGTTCTTTACTGATGACTGTCGAGAGTCAAGTTGCCTCGGGTCGGGCCCAAGTGATTGACATTCACGCTTCCTGATCTCAATTCCAAATGCTCTGGAGAAAGACATAACTTTTGATCCGCACACATTCGGTATGAGAGGGCTCCCAAGGTTCGTACTCTGTCCGTCGAGATCAAAGTCCGGGTGGCCGACTACTGCGGTTGGCCGACTAAACCCCTCGCCGATAGTACCAGATCTCAATCTAAGCACCGTTTCAAGCGAAGAATTTTTTTCCCGGCGACGTCCACAGAAAAATAACTACGTTTCAAGGTCCAAGTCGTACACGAGGAAGATTCTCCCACTTGTTCTTCTTCTGCTCGTCATTTTCGGCTAAAATTCAAGTCGCCGAACGCAGTGTTCGGGATAAGCGACGCAGCCGCAGCAGCGCCTCCATCACTCTTCTCTGCTTCCTCCATGTCCTCCGACGAAGATCAGACCGGGGGCATCTCCATCCCTGCCAAGAAAAGGCGCGTACAGCGAGCGTGTGATATGTGTCGACGCAAGAAGAGTCCGCCACTTCCCATCCATCTTACCATTGAGGCTAAATCTAGTTTTAGGAGCTTGTATGTCGCGTTTTTGTGCATTTGTCCACAACCTGAAGACTGAGCTGCGCACTTAGGCGATGGTCTACGCATGTCCGAGAAGAAATGTACGAACTGCGTTGAGAATGGGCTGGAATGTACCTTCGCGGGGGCAGTCACGAAACGACGAAGGTGAATGACTTCCGTTTACTGCGCAAAATGTTTATCGATGAATCTCGAGCTATGTCGACGCCCTGGAAGCCCGACTTGAGCTTACTGAGCAGTTGCTGCGCAAGGAAAGATATGATCACACGCCATAGAACTTGGATTAACGTCCACCTCAGCTTTCATCGCAAAACAATGAATCATCCGCTTCTTCTTCCCAGAGCCCAGGGAGCAGCCAATGGAGCAGCGAGTCCCCTATCCTCAAGCATGGAACCCTCATGACAACCCCCGCGGGTGGCTCTGAAGCTGGTCCAGGCGTCCTACTAGCCTCCCTCAACATTCGGTCCATGAATACCCCGGCGCCTGTTCCATACGGCGATGACCTCGCACACATTGCCTTGACAGAAGATTTACAAAATCTGTCCATTAACCAAGTTCCTCAACGGTTCCATGGTAAATCGAGTGGAGCAATGCTGGTCAAGGCCGCCGTTCAGCTCCGCGAAGGCTACGAGGAGAAGGACATAGGTTGGTCATCCCGTCGTATGCACTACTGGACCTATAACCCCGTGCGTAAATTTGATTCGGTCGATGAATACTAATTTCGTCATCTAGGTCAAGCATAGAGTTCCGCACGTCGGCCCCTTCGTGTTTCCAGAATCGGACCTGCTTCAGTCGCTCATCGACCTCTACTTTGTCAATAAAAATCTCTACTTTCCGGTCTTACACAAGCCATCTTTTCAGCGAGATGTCGCAGATGGGCTGCAAATCCGCGAGCCGTCTTTTGGCGCGGTCGTGCTGCTTGTCTGCGCCATCGGCGCTCGGTATTCTGATGATGCGCGGGTATCTCCGCCTGGATCAGAGCCGCTCAGATGCGGATGGGAGTTCTTCGACCAGATCCCGTTCCATTTGGAGCATCTGTTTGAAACGCCGACAGTTCACCACTTGCATTACTATTGCGTGTGTGCCATTTCCCTGCTTCCCTCTCTTCTACAGTTCAAAATCCTTTAACATCTTGTACTAATCCGCCGACAGCTGGCTACTTCATTCCTCGAGTACTCGGCACCCTCGGCGTGCTGGAGCCTAATTGGCCTAGGGATTCGCCTCGCCCAAGATGTCGGCGCTCACCGGCACCAGGGGTCCCGTCCCACGGTCGAGTCCGAGCTCTGGAAGCGCGGGTTCTGGATGCTTGTATCCTATGACCGGCAGATTAGCATGGCGCTTGGCCGATCATGTGCGACGCAATATGAAGAGTGCGTGTTGACATCGTGCAATGATTCAGTTATTATGGACTGACCTACTTTGCTTCCCGGCATTACCTATCTAGCATTGATGCAGAGCTGCCTATTGAGTGCGACGATGAATTTTGGGAACCCGACGATCCCACAAAGGCATTTGTGCAGCCCCCGGACAAGCCTTCGCGGATCACGTTCTTCAACTGTTACTTGCGGCTGAACAATCTTTTGGCAACCGCTCTAAAGATGTTGGTGTGTGGGCTTCTCCTTTGTGCCGCCCGTCTGCCATACACCTCGCATCTATCCATGATCTTACATCGGATCTTATTGCCTGTCACATCATCCTCCGCCACATTTCCCAGTCCATCCTTCTCAAGCCAGCGAGCCTGAACTGAAATTTTACCATCCACAGTATACACTTAACAAGACAAAGAAACTACTTTCTTATCGAGATCCGGCATGGGAGGAAGTTAGTGCGCTTTCGTGTGTTTTGCTTTGGATGGATAAGCTGAATATTCACGATGCAGCATATCGTAGCAGAGCTCGACTCGGCGTTGAATGGTTGGGTCGATTCAATTCCCCCTCATCGTGCGTCCATTATTTTGTAGTCCCATAAAATTAGTACTGACTGTTGAGCCATGTTCTTTGTCTTCGCATCTTTTACGTCTCTTACATCCGGTAGTCCGCTGGGATCCGAATCGGAGAGACGAGGCCTTTTTTGATCAGTCGGTGTATCTTTACTGCAGCTACTACCAGATGCAGATGACGATCCACCGGCCGTTCATTTCCACAATTCGCGACGGCACACCTACGGTGAGTGGTGGTTTTCATACCCGCACTCGTCGCTCCTTGTTCATCATGCGGCAGTCCTTGCCATCTTTGGCAATCTGCACCAATGCCGCGCGCTCATGCAGCCACGTCGCCGACATGTCCCGGCTCCGTAAAAATGGTGTGCCCGTGTCCGTGCTAATTGTGAGTTTCCACACGATTCAACCGCAATTTCTTTGGGCCGGCTGACACGCATTGCTATTCAAAATCAGTCATCCGTCTTCACCAGCGGGGTGATATTGCTTTTGAATGTGTGGAGCGGAAAGCGTACGGGATTATCACCGCAGATGAACAGCGCCATCACAGAGGTGCATAAGTGCATGGCCACTATGCGCGTTTGTGAGCAACGGTGCGCTTACGGTTGCTATGCTACTCTTTCGTCCATTAATCCGTTACGCAGATGGCAAACTGCTGGTCTCTACTTGTGCGTCTTTTTCCATGTCACCTCACGGAGACTTGATGTCATTAATATCTTTTCTGAAGCGATCTGTTGTCTGAGCTTGCCACAATCAATCAGTTGCCGCTGCCAAAAGCGCCATCCCCGCCCGCGACCTCAACTCCCCCCGCGACCTCAACTCCCCCGAACCCTCATAAGCGCACTCGTGAGGACGACGACGCGATGCAGTACCCACGCGCTACAGCACCGCCCGTCCAATACCCGCCCTACGCAAACACTTACCATTCCGCACATCCTCCAGTGAACGTCCCTCAGACCGCGCAGTACACTCCACTGCCGACATATACGTCTGACTTGCGGCGGCTACCCGTGTTCCACTCGCACGCGTCACCGCCGGTAGCGAGCACGAGTAGCTGGTACCCTGCACACTCCGCGACCCCGCTCGGGTGCCCCGAGTTTGCGGTTGATGTAAAGCTCCCGAATGATGAGACCCTCAATATGGCAAACGTCTTCGACGGTGGACCTTTGTTCGCACCAAACGGAGCATTGTTTCCTGGCCCGAACTTCGGTGTGACTGAGGACGCCATTGACAGCGACATCATGGCGATGTGGGCGAATGCGCCGACAGGCTTTGAGTGGGTCTCGCTTTAGTTGAACTGTAATACACTCGCTAACTGATTCCATCTGCAGGATGGATGATTGGAGATCGTATTTCAGTGTGATGAGCGAATTGAACCAGGGCCTGGATAAATCTGCGCCACAGCAGCGATATCGATACGACTGATGTACCATTCTCAAAAAATCACTAAATGTAGTCTCAGAACTTTTTTGTTGGATCTCTTCCTGTTTTCTTTCCCTGTTACCTTGATAGTTTTACCTACAACACAGATAATTCGTAATTTATTTACCCTAACTCTAACCCAGACTTGCAAATCGATCGCAACAATTGCAGACCTGCAGCTCTACTCTGAGCTCCCCTAATGACGGCCCTGTGCAAAATAGACGGGCCATACCGAACCGATGCCGCGTTTACGTATACAGTAGTGTCTTCTAAACAGACGCTACAACAATTCTCACTCGTACCTCGTGTGTTATACGTCTACAGCCATTCTCGGGGTTTGGATACTCCACAGTCCTCCTTCAAAATATTTTAACAGCCGAAGACGCATTCGACATTGATGCCTATAGATTCGGCAACAAATAAAGTGATATTCAAAAGCAAGACAAGTAGCACGTCGGTTGTCGACTCACATGGTGAAGAGCAGGTGCGGAACCGCGAGGGCGCCTGGCGGCTCGTCCTGCTCTGTCGCACAACGATGGTCTTCCATGGCTCAATTTACGTCTCCATTCTTCTCCACTCTTCGTCATTCAAGTTTTCTGTCATTTTTCTTCCTTCTTTTTTATAATGTTGACTTTCTCCATCCAATAATACCATCGTGTTCGAGCCAACAACTGCGCGGGGACTCAAAGCGTGCACGGGTCTCTTTAAGTTCGAGTTCTCGTCAGCTACGCCGCGGGGACTCGTATTTGATTTTGTTGGACGGAAATAAACGATTCCTGCTCGCTATCTTCGCTTGAGAACTGCCACAGAGAATTCCAATGGGCAAAATTTATATAATCATGAAGGTGGAAGAATATCACAGACGTGATTGAAAGACGACTCTTGGCAGGAACTTCAAGGGGCCATAACTATTTTTGTCTGTTGGTTGACAAGTCGGTGATTCGATTCACCTTCAAAAATTGCTTCTGGAGGGTGGCTGTGCGAGTCTGCATCTGCATCTCATTCCCAAAACCTGAAACCACATGGAGTTCCAGATGACTTGAAACTCTTCCCGAGGTCCGCTACACACGGTAACTGGTGATTTGCGTGCACCTTTCTCCGTTTTCTCTCTCCACAAGATGCGCAATCAAAGCAGCAACGAATCCTCTTCTCCCCTTCTAGATTCCTCCTTCCTTCCTTCCTTCCTTGACTACTTTGAATTTCAACTCAGTCTGGCCCCAATCGTGGCGCCCGCACCCACTGACATTTTTGTTGGTTAAGCTCCTCCCACCCAGATCTAAATGTTGACTTTCCATGCCTCGGCATTCAAAACAGGAAAACTTCGCACTGGACAAATGTCAGTTGACCCAGACCATCTGAGTTGCTCACGACTTGAATCCACCTTCTCGAATTATGCGACACAAACCAGACTACAATCAAATTTTGAAAGTTCTTTGTCTTTGTGTCGTCTCTGCACAAACACAGAGCTAACAATCTTCCTAAATCATAAATATCAGAATATGTGCCCTAGGATACGTCCAGCAATTCACCCTCGGCCCTTCCCGTATAGACAATTTGTTCAGCTGATATGAGGGTTTGCTGGTACAAAACATCCCCGAATGAAGATCAGCGCGCGCGAAAGAGAATCAGCGCTCGAAAGAATCCAAATTTGGTTCTCGGCACTCGAAGCACGGCGTGCAGATAAGTTGTCAAGTCCATATGCACTGTGCAACTATCTGAAACCACTCTTGAATGGATGAAAAATGACGAACCTTGCGAGCCGGGCAAATTGCCATTGGTTCCATCATTTTCGGCGCAACAGCCGGTTGATCTGCGGTCCTCGGCATTGATCAATTTACAACCTAATTTTCTTGTAGTATGCACCGGATTCCACAAAATTTAAAGTGGACCCATAAATTGAAAGCTTGAGCCAATAAGGCTACATAGATCATCTAAAGCCAAGAAAGGATAAATCAGTAAAGATTGAAGGTCGAACGCTTACGAAGGCTTAACCCTATACCTCGTTGACCTCTCCTCCACTTCTTGGTCAATGACTTTTCAATCAAGGTCATCTACAGATTCTAGTTCAAATTTTCAAATAATAGCCCCAAAGCATCATCAGGCGGAACATACAATCATTTTCAACCCGGTTCCTGAACTTTGATGGCTACTAGGATAGGAAGGAAGGCATACTGTAGATATGGCAGTCGGCTGTCCTGCTGCGTTATACCGTATGGGCCTAAGTAGCTTTTCCCAAACGTGAACTCTTTCAGGCGCTGATTCTCTTTCGCGCGCGCTGATCTTCTTTCAAAGATTTTTTGTACAAACAAACCCTCAATTTGTTTCAACTCATCTTGCTGCCACTGCCTGCCAGAATGTAAAGGTGACCCTTTGTACAATGTGATACGCATACGCCTAATTACACAACAGCTACGGGGTTCAAGCCCGTCAGCTTCAACAACGACATCCTCAGAGGTGATCTAACTCACGAGCTGCAACAAGCGTCCAGGTTTGCTGACGTTGTAGGGAAGCGTCGATCTGGGCGAGAATAGCCTATTTAGGGGTATTATATCGTGTTTTCGCTCCATTTCAAATTACGAACCGGAGCACCCGACATGCCCGGAACTGCCTTCCAGGATGTGAGTGCCAATTGACTGCTGACTTCAACGATCCTAACGAAAATATACATAAATCAAGTTGTTGAACAGAGCTCTATGAGATGACTTACCGGACAGTATTTCCTGAAGAACCGATGGGTTAAAGGGAGAAGGTGGCGGGGAACTTTGAGAAAACGACTAGCTCAGCGCCGTAGGGATTCCCACTGAACGCGGCAGCCGGGTATGACAAGAACAGGGACGAGTTCAACCCGTTAGCAATGTGAAAGTTAGATCCCTGAGGAATAAAAGCCCACTACGATATATGAATAAGGAGTCAGAAAGTCGAGATTAAATCGGTGCTTACTTCCTGATTGACGAAACTAGAAAAACTCCCGGGAAACACGAAGACTGCTGTGCCCTCACCAGGCCCAACAGCAGCGTTGTCGACGAGATTGAGGCCGAACCCTTGAAAGTCGTTGATATTGATCAAGCCTGCGACGGCGACGTTAGCAGGAGACAATGCGACGGGCTTGACTGTCGCGGCGACCATGCCAGCCGTAGCAAGGGTGATGAAGGCAACGAGAGAGGAGATGATCTGCATTAGTGGATCTTTGTCTGGGTTGAAGGACACCTTTCGATGAACGAAATATGAAGAGCCTTTTAAGTGTCTTGGAGTCAACTAAGAAGGATCACCTTCGGCATGCTGAGCACCGATGTCCTGTCAACATCCTAGGAAAAAAGCGGCGGTAGTATGCGCATGCACCGACAGTCCCGACCTTTCCGGATACTCCTTCAGTAAGTACTGTATTACGAAGAAGACTTGGATGTGCCTGATAGCATTCGAAATATGCATCGACCTGACGTTGGCATGCTCACAAACGATGGGCCTTGCGCCAAGCGAAACTCTACCAATGCCCTGTCAAGGAAAGAAGCCGCGGCGGTGATGCAGTAGTGTGCGAAAGTACCGACAGTCCCGACCTCTCCGGAGACTCCTTGTGAGCACTGAAGAATTGGATGAGCCTAATAGCATTCGAAATATGCATCGACACCTTGACATTGGCATGCTCACGAACGATGGCCCTTGCGCCAAGATCGAAGATGATCCATGTGAAACTCTGCCTGGATCAGGTGAGGCTAGATTCCTATGCTGTTGAGGGCGGCCAAGCCAATCCTCGCACAACTCACGTCTGCTTCTCCGTCTTGTGTGACAGTCTTCCACAACTCACGTCCGGGGAGGTTGGGAGGTGTTGTTCATCAAAATGTTTGAGGCAGCGCTTGATGCTGGACTGAGACGGAAGTAAAGAGGAAAAAAACATGGATTCTGCATCGGATCTTTTTTCGTGCCTCCAGGATGTCGACGGCTCGGATAGATTGATGAAGTTTGGGGACGTGAGCCAGGAAAGATTAAATCGGCCCGGAAAATTGCGCCATAGGAGCGAATTAGCCGAAGTTTTCCAAGGCAGTCCCAGGATGTGAGATCCTAATTTGACAAGACAGAACTTCTCGTCATTGAACGTACATATAATTTGCCACTGAACGCCGCCACTGGGTACGATAGGAAGAGGGACGAGTTCAAGCGGTAGGCAGTTCAAATATAGGCTGGAGCAGTGGCGGGCGAAAAGCTGTAAGATAAATTCGAGAAACACTTTATTGCCCCCAAGTAATGACAGTCAAGTCGATTGAGTGCAAGTTCATGAGCCATGCCTGCGTTGACTCTGGTCTTATCTTATCCCATTTTGTAAATCAGACTTCTTCGAATGGCTTGGCCGAATGCCTCGCAAGGGGCACTCACTGGAAGATACCGAGATACAGCCTTAGGATGGAGGGTGGGTCTCCGACCTCTTGTTTCACTTTTTGGACAAAATCTTAGAATGCGTCTCTGGAATCAAGAAGTCCTCGTGGTGGTCTCCGGGGACGGTAAGAATCTCCAAGCGCTCGAGACCTGAATATGAGGCAATATAGCGGATCAGCGCGTCCCGTGGATAATCAAACTTGATCTCCTTGAGTTGGACGCCCTCCTGCCCCAGCACGTCGTACAGCTCGGGATAGTTTTCCGGGGACAGGTGCGAGGTGCGGGCTGCGGGACGCTCCGGAGCAGCGTCCTTAGACGCACCCTGGTCTCGGGAGTCGATGCTGAGGATGAGGTGGCCCGAGAATAGGGTGGGGTCGATCAAGCGTCTCCCGTAAGTCGTGATATTCACTAGGCATAGCTCGTCCAGATGTTGGTGCGCATACCGTCTATTGGTATTCATGATCCACCTATCGCAATCGAGTGAGTGATCTGCCAGTGATTCGTTTTTAGTCGACATCATACTCACTCCACGGACAGAGACACGTCAGCGATTCTAATGCTGAACAGATTAAATTACTGTACTATTTCGACCAATTGTTCACAAATTTCGAATTTTTCGATGTCCGGGATGGCCGATAAATTTCCTTTCGATTAACGGCGATTTTTGCACACATCAAAAAAACTGAGGTGTCACCGTCACCTGAACAATTGGTCGAAATAGTACAGTATATTATGCTTGTACTCCGAGAGACGGAATTCCAAACCGTCGGCAGTGTGACCAAGTAGTTTGTCCTCCCGCAGGAGTTGCGAGCTGTGAGGCGCTTTCTTACCGACTCCTCTTCAAATCCGACGCGAGGGTCGTGGACGTACAGAGGAGGGCATCAGTTACACGTCTGAGGTGTTTGGACTTTGGAGGCTGCCCGCAACGCCTTCTGGTCAGCGGTCGAAGCCTCTACATGTGAAGTCACGTCAAGGGGGAGTAAATTATAGGCGGATATAATGCAATAGACGTGCCTCCGAGCCAATAGCTTGAAGTAATTCGACGCAGAGCTCCGAGTCAGCGATCATGGTGGAAGGAAAGAGAGATAAAAAAAAAACAAGGAGATCTGAGATTTTTGAAGTTATACAAGGAAGCGGAGCCGACGGAAACAAAAGGAATAAGCGTAGAAGAACAGGCCCAGAATCGGAATGCAAGGAGTGAGAGAGAGCTGTAGATCGGCTTTATCGGCTGCTTACGTACTGTGACCATGTCACATGTCCCGTGTTGTGACTGCAGGTGACCGTGCTTTGTTCTTACACTTCCTCGGTTTTCTTTCCTTGGCGTTGGCAGTCCTACTTCTGCAAAGCCTTCTTTAGACAACGTTGCCCGGAAACAACACTCTCGTAGGGAGCCCGCTCTTGGAATCGCCGACTCTAGGACTCACACCAAACGGACACAGCAGCACCGACGACCATCAAGCGCACGAACTTGACAATGAGCAGCAAAAAGAGCAGCAGCAGCACGAAAAAGGTCGAGCCGGAGACGTTCCACACGCGCGATATCGTCCTCGCCAAGATCCGGGGCTTTCCAACGTGGCCCGGCATGGTCAGTATCGTCCACCGATTTTTCTGCGATTTCTGGGGATTTCTTGTGGCTTTAGTGCCTTCTGGGTCTTTTCTTCTTCTTCTGAATGGTGTTCGTCGCGCGCTTTCCAGCCCTGGGATTGGTTGGAAGCGCACGACGAGTGGGTGGCAACAGGGTGGACGACGGCAGTGGAAGCCTCTGGATGTTATCAATCTTACCTCCATAACCCCCCCATTCACCCATATCTGACCTAATCCATCTCCCTCACCACCCCCCGCTCTCACTTTCCTTCCACTTTTCGTTTCCCGATCTCACCTGATCCGCCCTGGCGCGGCGCGGCGGCCCTGCCACCGGCTAGTACCCATTTATGCATTCGACACCTCCCCCACACGCTCTATTCCCCGTTTCCTACCTCTTTCTGCCTCCCATCTCGTCACTCCCTTCCCAATCTTATTTTCTACCTCTTTTATCGCTTTTCTTTGTCTCTCCGCCCTTTGTCTTCTTTTACCCTCCTTCTCATGCCCCCATACCGCTCTTATACTACTTCCCGCTTCCTCTCCCCTCTCCCCCCAATTTTCCTTCCCTCATCATTGAAAAATCTTTTTCGCACTTCCTTCACCTTTTTCCTTCGTCCCCTCTTTTTTTGCCCACTTATAAGACCCTTCTACCTGTCACCAGTCCCACCCATATCACCTCCCGCACCCTCTCCGCGCTCTCCACTCCTTCGTTCTTTCCCCATCCATGAAAATTCCTTTTCCCCCTGTATTCGTAAATTTCCTCTACCTCCGCTCACTTTACCCTCTTATTACACCCTTCTTCCGCTCCACAACACCACCCGCATCATCTCTCGCACCACTGCATATTCTCCTCCCCCCCGTCCTCCCCTCCGTCAATCAATCTTTTTCGTACTTTCCGCGCCCTTCCTTCATCCCTGTCCCCTTACCCTCTTATGACACCCTTTTACCTCTTCACAACCCCACCCACATCGTCTCCCGCACCCCTCTCCGCGCTCTCACTCTCTTTCCTTCCCTCACGGCGGACTTTTTTCTTATTCCTTTCCGCACCTTTTAGTGCCTCTTACACGTGGCTTTCACCTTCTTTTCCCTCCCTCGCTGATTCCTTCACTCGTTCCGCACCACCTCCCGCACCACCTCCCGCACTCCTGCCCTCCTCTCGATTCAAGTTCTCATCGTTTTCTTCCTTCCTCGATCCCGATCGCTGGCTAACCTTCATTTGTTCTTTCTTATACAGGTCGTCGACCCCGAGACGGTCCCAAAGGTCGTTAGCAAGGAGCGCCCGTCGAACAAGAAGAGTGTGGTGTATGCGATCAGGTTCTTCCCCGCGGGGGACTAGTGCGTACTGGTTTTCTTTTCGATCCCACCACCTCCATCGCCCTTTTGTCTCTCCATTCGACTCCATTCACCGCCCGCCGCTCCGTTGCTCCCCTACATGCTAGTTACATCGTCATTCTCCCCTTCCCAACGCTTGCTATCCGACCTTCCTCCCGACTTTCCCCTTCCCCTTCCCCCTCCTGCCCGAGCTGCTGCCATTGACGCATCATACCATACCCTCCCCTTTCTTAGCCTTTCCTTCCTCCCTTTGAATCCCATGCGCTTGATCCTCCTCGCACCCTCGCTGACCCATCTTTCCCAGCGCCTGGCTCTCCCCGAAAGAGCTATCGCACCTCACGGCGGCGCAAATCAACGAATTCGTCTCTGGTGCGGGGCAGGCACGTAAGGCGGGCGATCTCATGGAGGGATACAAGAAGGTGCGTTGCTCATCCCGTCTGTCTGAGGTCTTTCTTTCCCTTTCTTTTTCGCTGTTGTTGCGCCGTCGGGGTCGATGGTGCGCGGTCTTGTATCGGACGGTGGGGATCGCCTGTCGGCAAGGGGCACTCCATCATCTGGGCGTCGCGTCGGTGCAGCGAGCGTTTAATATTCTTCGATCTTCCTTCCCTTCTCCCTCCTGGCACCGTCAAATACATACTCAGATCCTCTTCTTTCCTAGGCTCTCGACCCTGCGGCATGGGAGAAAGAGCACACCGCGAACCCACCGGCGGCCAAGAAACTCAAGAGCAAGGGCAAAGCGAGCAAGAAGGACGAGGAGGAAGAGGAGGAGGACGCGGCCGCTGACGGTACTTCCTTCACTGTGCTGTGTGCGGACGTCTTTTGCTAATATGAGACACTGCAGAGGATGAAATCGAGGAGGAAGCGGAGGAGGAGAAGGCGGGCAAGAAGAGAAAGCGCGCGTCGCCAGCACCGGCGAAGGCCAAGGCGAAGCAGCCCAAGGCGACGAAGGCGAAGAAAGGCGGGAAGGCCAAGAAGAGCAAGGCGGCAGTGGAGAGCGAGGACGAAGCGGGCGAGGAGGCGGAGGCTGAGGGCGAGGAGGACGAGAAGCGCGCGAGCAAGAAGCCCAAGGTCACGGAGGAGAGCTCCGGTCAGGTGTTCTCCGTTAGTGTCGTGGACGATGCTGATGAGCAACGATAGCCAAACTCGAATCGGATCCCGAAGCGCTCAAGGTTCGCGAGTGGCGCCACAAGCTGCAGAAGACGCTCCTCGGTAGCAACAAGGCGCTGCCGAAGGAGGAGGTGCGCGTCTTGCTCGCGCTCGTGTCGTGCTGTTGATCCGCCATGCAGGAGATGCCCGCTATTGACGCGCTGTTTACCACCATCGAAGGGTACCAGACCATGAGCATCGAATACCTCACGGTGCGTTCGCGCTGCTTCTCCGCCCAACTTCGACTGTGCTCTGAGTGTATTCAGTTCTCCAAGATCGGCAAGGTCATGCGCCACATTAACCTGCTCGAGCCGGGCAAGGTCCCGCGCGACGACGAGTACAAGTTCCGCGATCGCGCCAAGGCGCTGGTGGAAAAGTGGCACGGGATTCTGAACGCGAACAAGACGACGGAGGGGGAGAGCGCAGCCGTCACCGACGACGCAGCGCTCAACGGCGCCGATGTCGGCGACCTTACTGTCATGGATACCAACGAGTAATTGGGTGAGTCGTCTGGTTTCGACTCCCGCCGCAGTCATTAATTCTTGGGTATCGTAGGCGCGTACCGCAAATGTACGAATGAATAAACGAGCCAAATCCATGTTCCCTGACCCTGGCGTCTAGCCAGCACTGGCATGGAGGGCTTGGTTATCCAAACCACTGCCCCGCTGTCTCCAATTGTCCTCCCTCTTCTGTCGGCGCCGCTCGCTGTCTATACCTGCCTTCCTACCGCCCATTGAATATTCACCCTCCGAGTCGTTACATGGATACCTACCTCTGTATATAGCGTGAAAAGGCGAAGAAAAAAATTATCGAATCCAGCTGTGCCCTCTGATGCGTTGAGAATTGTACCGTGTCCTCTCGTTTGGAGCGGCTGGTAAAGGCCAGCTGCAATAACTGGTATTTGGTGCAGTTTGTAGACGCGTCTGGTCACGGCCAAGTCACGTGTGCAGGCCCCAAGCTCGAACTTGTCTTCACTTCAGCTTGTCTTGGTTGTAACATATCTTAAAAATTCTCACCAGTAATGCCGTAAGCCGCCACCAAGGATTTTCCCATTTTTCTTTTTTGTCACTTTTAAATTTCGTGCAATTGCACTTATCGAACACTGCCGGATTTTTCATACGCGACCTTTCTGTTCTACGTATGCCCTCTTCAGCCGAATCGCTCGCGAAGTATTCTGGCAGCTCGACCAAGTAGCCTTATAACGGTGTTGATTGCAGAGTATTACTCACTTTACCGAACAAGATTTGAAGGATTCCTTGGCCGTCTAGGGAACGGAAGCAAACGAAAGGAGTTCAAGGATTCACCGCTTTCAAGAAATTTCGGATTTGATGGAACAGCCTTCAACACGTCGCAGTTTCTTTCCGGTAACTAGTTTAATGCTTGATAGCAACTCAAGCGCGTCCTGGATAATGGAAGTGGGATCGTAGAGCCGGCTTCCAACCTCTTAGGAAGCCAAAGACTGGCAAAAATCGAAAGTGTGGAAAACTTCCTGCATGGAATGCCATACAATGAAGGTTTCACTCGGGTCGACAGGGAGTTCGTCCGGATTTCATCTGAAGGATTTGATCAGCATACCTGTCGACAACTGTAGACATCTCTTTCCGGACGCCTCGACCTGATGATTGTTGACATTAAAGTTGCAAGCCAAGCTAGTCAAAGATGTCCGATTTCGGGGCCAGGAGATGTTCCTGGTAGTTCCTGGTGAAATAAACGTATGATTATAAGCCAAGGTAATACTAGTTCATAGGGATGTAACGGTGAGCCCTGAATACACAAAAGACAGTTCTCCAAAGCGACTGAATACACCGTCGAGACTCGAGACAGATCTGCAGCTATCTTGTAACCCGAAAATATCGCTGCGGCACCCAGATAGCACGACCAAGTCTTGTGCAGATATGCGCGTACCAGTCAGCAGGTGTCGCGCGATACTGAGCAGCGCAGAGGGACAAATCGCAATCTGCAAGATCAAATAGGCCAAAGCTCAGGGGCAGTGTTTCATACCCCGAGCCATCAGCAGGTATCGGACTGGATGGTATTGGACTGGTGAATTAGTCTGTAATAATCGATTGGGTAGGGCTTTTACAGCTCTAGCTACCAAATCACCAAGAGTATTAAATAATTCAGAGCCGAAGAGTGACGTGGCGCCGGGCCCCGGGGCGGGTGCGGTTATCGCGGTGGATTAGACATAAGAAGCTAAAGAAGCAGCGAGAAACACCGGAAATGGAGCAGAGACCAGGCACAGGTATCCAGTACGATATTTCAAGCTGGTAGAGTCAAAACCCCAGTGTCGCGCCCCACAAATTTGGCGCCAAGAAATGTGGTGATAGAATCCACAGATTCGTATATAGCCAAGAGAGAACTGCATTGAGAGAATTGCGCCGTTAAACAAAGGCCGTTGAGAATCCAGGCATTCAGTTCGACGCTGCCGCGGCCGTCAACAGCCGCGGCTTGGATGGTGGCGGCAGGAAGAAGAGAAGGCTGGTGGCGGTGCGACCGCATCAGGCCTTGATCCCAGTGACGTTGTCCCTTCAACTTGACCTTCACCAGCAACTTGCGGAATCGAGATCAACGATCCTTGCACTCTGATCCGTGGCTCGTAATCTGAAAACGTCCCTCTCGCTCACGATAGTACTTCCAGATTCATCCAGAGGACCTGAGCCACCTGCCGTTCAATCTCGTCGTTCCTCGTCTTGTCAAGTTCAAGCGATGGTCTTATATCGTCAAGTCTGTCTCTAGCTTCTCGAGATTCCATTACATTTTCTACATTTGGACATAATACCTTGATTCCTCGAGTCTGCGACTCGGAGTCTCAACCCAATGACACGCTTTGGTTGCCAGCATACCTTGGAAGCCACACTGGACTATGTTCCTCCCTGAGGCTGTACCTTTCGTTCACTTGTTCTCCCGCAATCTCCCTTGAACTTTCCTAATTCAGTCTCAGGCTTGACTCTCACCGGCAATTTGCGGAATCGACAAAAGATCCAATTGCGCCGTCCGACTTCAAGCAAAAAGAATTCACCATCTTTTCAGGATCAAGGGACATTCGTGCTTCATTGAAAGATCCTTAGCAGAGCAACTTGAAATTCGACTTTCCTCGCGGGTTTCGAGTATGCCTGGTTCACTTGAGTCACCAGCTGCGAGCGGCAACTCACCAGGCACTTTTGTTGGCCAACATGTCTTGGCCCGTTCTTCGACCCGATTTCTCTGCTCCATTGCAGCAGGCTTCTCGTTTACGGGTGAATACTGCTCTCTGCTCTTAATCAGGTTAGAAACACGCAATAAATTTCTGGTGTCAGCCGTACCTGAAATATTCGGCCTGCGCTGGGTCCTAATGCTTACCTCGCTGGCTGTCCCATGTCTAAGAAAAGTGGATAACTAGTGCTATTATCAATATTTTGTCACATTCGACGCCTTTCTCAGGGACGAAAGTTACTTTCCCTGGCCCTAGTTCCCTCAAAATGTCCGTACAGGCTCAGCGCAAATGAAAACGCCACCAATGTTTATTTGAGTTCACGAGGAATATGAGACCTATTCTTGGCTCAGCGCTCAAGATATAGCTGCGGTTCAACCGCACATTCTACGCCGGCTGTGATCCACGTACCACTGGGAGTACTAAAACGAACAAAAAAAAGGATACTGGACATGGCGATATCACGTCAGCTGCAGTTTTAGTAAGGCTTACAATTGAATCTGTTCTTGGGGAATTTCAGCTGGACCATGACGAGAATGCACCTTGAATCCGGCGATTCAATGTGACGTCACGCGGTTCGGCGTCTGCCGTTACCCGTACCTTCTCTTCTCTTTCGCTTCACGATTTCTCCATGAATGTCGATTTTCTCGCCGGAGCAACCGATGTGATTGAATGTTTTGTGCGGGAGCTCGGGCTTTTGCAGGTACAGCTCAGGGCCGAGGTTTGTTTGTTCCTCTCAGCTCTGTCGATTCGCGCAGAAATACTGAGACCAATTCCGTGCAGGAGACGCGGGCCGCAGAGATCGCCGAGGCCACTCGAACCGAGGCTGCTACTGAGACCGGACTCTCAGTATTGTGGGTTACTAAGACTGCACTAGAAGTGACGCGCCAGCGGCTCGCGCAGGAGCGTACCGCCAAGAAGACCTTACAACATGTATGTTCTGCGTCGGTACTGCGCTTCTGGACTTACGGTAATACGGAACTGTTTAGGAGATTTCCACCCTCAAAATGTCCATCCAGAAAGAGCAAGAGAGACACAAGGCGAGAGAAGCACAGTTGGAAGAGGTATGCTGCATGCCACACTGTCTATATTCTTGACCGGTCGTCGGATATCCAGAAGGTAGCACAACTGAAATCGAATCTGGAGGAACGGGAAGAAGCGCTTTCCGTCGTGTGTTCATTTTTCTTTCCTAAGTAATAGCTTCCGGAACTTTTTCAGATAAAGAACGACCTGCGCACGGCGCACCAAGATTCCGAAACCGCCCAGTCCGTGCGTGTACATCTCCTATGTGATGTATCCCACTCATGCTTAGCATGCCAGGAGCTCAGCCAGATGAAAACACGCCTCGCAGCCTGCGATAGCACGAATCTGGTTTGTGATGCCACCCATCCCCTGATACTTCGGCCCCAGGCTCAGTGCACACTACTTAGCATCTGCACCATATGCGCTTTCAGTTCGAGGCCGCGGCGGACGAGCAACGCGCACACTTTTATACTCGATTGGCTGTTCGAGATCGCGATCTCAACACGGTGTGTATAGAGCTTTGGTATTTCTCCGGGGTATGAAACTCATCCATACAGACCCACAAGCAACTGCGCTTGCTCCGACATGCCGCTTCAGCCGCGCGTTCGGTGAGTCAATGATTTCCCGTATTTGTATATGACGCGTTAATATTCGTGAAGAGTGCCGCAATTTTTCGGGCGCGCCTCAAAACAGCCAATAGAAACCACAAGACGGCGACGGGAAAACTGAAGCTTGAACAGGCAGCACACGAGGAACTAAAATTTGTGAGTCTCTTGTTGTCTTTTTAGATCCAAGTACCGGACTGACTGTATGCACAGACGTGTCGCCAGCTGATTGAGATCGTCGAAGCACTGGAGGCGGCTGCCTGTATCAACAAGGTATGGTCCCCAATCTACATTGTACTCGCAACTTAGCTTTGGCGCCGTCAAGATCGAGACCCGCCATTGGCACGCAACCTCGGAATGCAAGTACCAGAAGAAGTACGAGAAAGCAAAAGACAAGAATCAAGAATTGAAAACGGTATGATTTGCATTGTTTGCATCGTAAAAACTGTACTGATCCGGTGGTGCAGAAACTTGTTAAATTGAGCGCAGAGCAGGGGTCCACTGGAGCGGGGAAGAGGTCCAAAAAGCGCAAGGCGGAGGGCGAGCTTGTTCAGCCGGATAACAAACGCCGTGTAAGACATTCAATGTGAGGCCAGGAATGTAGGTTCGTTGTTTTTCATCCCTAAAGTAACCTTTGTACTACCCGAGTTGCACCTGGAAAGCGAAATGTACATTTGTCTTCAATATTTTCAATATCGGTTACCGTTTTGGGACAAAGTATCGACAAAGAGCCACACATTGCGCAGTTCGGGAGTTTCGCCACCAGGAGATCAGAAGTAAGACCCCAAGATCGTAACTGGGAGTAGGAAAGAACTCTAGATATTCTCTCAATGGTGGTTGGATGGACAGGCATTCCCGACCGGGTTGACTGCTTCATCATTTCGTACCGGAAATTTCGTGAGAGGACTCGGTCGAGTCCAGGAAAAATTCCAAGTCTGGTGCTTGTGATTGATTGCATTCGTTCCCGCAGCTCACGAACCATCTTGAAAACGTTTATTAAGACTTGGCACGCTTTGTCCATAACATTCAGTATCATGTCTCAAACAGGAACGAATGCGTCCAAAGAACAAGCACAATTAACCACAAGTCATTTCACAACCATCGCACAGTAGTCAAATACACACAAATACAAGCGTTACACAAGAGCAAAAAACATGCAGGAAGAGTAGTAATAAGAACGAAATACATCTTGAACAACATCGTGATCGATCCATGAGTCTTCGTTTATTGGCATTCATGCCAATGAACGTTGATAAAATCCTGCGGGACCGGGGTAAATCGCACTCACACCTAGGTTCCCTCCCGGACATTCCATCCACGTTCAAATCCGCCGTTTTCCTGCATTTTAATTTTCAACCGAGCGGAAATGTACGATCTAGCCAGTATGTCACGCCGGCATGACGAACAGAAACTCAAGAAGGTGAACAGCCCGCGAACACGACCCCAGTCCTCGCCCATAAGTTCAGCACCCCGCGCCTCGGCGGCGACCTCCATCGCACTCATCAATGCCGCCGTGCGCTCCACGGAGTAGGTCTCGTTGTACACCTCCCACGCGCAATCAACGCTGGAGATTGACTCTGGTGACAGAGCCAGGAGAGCTATTCGTGGACGGCGGCGGCATCGGAGGGCGTGGAATCGGTGGTTTGTGGTGTTGGCATGAACTGAGAGATAGTCTATGAGTTGCACTTGGCAAATGAGTAGAAAAATTAAGCTGACCTCTGTGGTTATCTTTGACGTTTGGCGGGTGTCTGAAGGGGGCTGCTGAATCTACAGGTCAGGTCAAAGGCCACATGGATCGTTTTCTGAGTGCTCACCAGACGTGGTCGGCTGGGATCTCCAACAGCCTGGGAGACCATGGGGAATGGCCGGTGTTGCGTAACTGACGGTGTGAACGATACTTGAGTGAAGGAGGGCGACGCGTCAGGTCGCGGGGACGCCTCAGCACTTAATCCTTTTGGTGTATGTACTGACGTCGTCCACAGCCATCCTCCGCGTACTCACCTTCCGTAGCTCCCCTCGCTTCTTCCCGCCTCGCGGGAGCGTCGTGTACGACATGCACCGCGACTGCATGCACTGCCCGCCGCCCGCGCCGGCCTTCTGCAGCTGCACGACGCGGAGCGGGACCCGTTCAGCGACTGCGAAGCCATTCCTCACCTGTTAGATGCGGCCCACGCCTAGAACCTCACCATACGCGCGGTGTGTCGCCCCCGACGCCATATCACGTCCACGCCGTCAATACCAGGCCCCCGTGCAGAAAGACGGAGATCATAAAATGGAAATGCGGAGAATGTGTGAGAAATACGGGGAATCTGAGTGAAAGACGGAGACGGAAAAGTGTCAACCGTGGGAAAAAACGGGATAGTTGTCCGCTCCGTATTGCGTATGCGTTGTTTTGCAAGTCGGGGCCATTCGCATACCTGTTCCCGTCCACAGCGCGAGCTGATGTGTATCAACGCGCACAGGTTCCGAATTAACGGAGAGATAGATGGTGGGTCCTCCATCTCGAGGGAAATACGGTCTAACAGACGCACGGCGTTTGTATCGTCCAAACGACGCACGGCGTTTGTCTGTCCCACGGAGAGATGAAACGCGCATCAGTTCCAAATTAACGGGAAGATGGTGGGTCCTCCTCGCTGAACTCGGGTTCGGGCCTTCCAAAATAGTATCAGTGTGGGTCCAGTTTGCAGTGCCGTGGTCGGACATAATCGATGTGCCGTCCGCCAAGGAGACAACGGAAGGATGTGGATGTGAGAACTCGGCATAATAGAGTGTATTAGATTGAAGGAATTATCTGAGATGCTGCAATCTCATTGGCTCAGAGCTGTGGAGCAGCGCAGAATCTCACAAAAAATTGAGTTCTAAGGCACTCTAATGCTTTCGTTCTTCACAGACCGTGCATTTTTGAACACTTGGTCGTCGGCAGCGGAGAACAAGACCAAAACATGCTAATTCGATAACACGTCCGAGGTCCCAATCTCGGAATGCCGATATTCTCCCCGTCCTTCTCGCGTCCAATCGGCACTGGTCGGCTTCGCAGGTCTAGCGATGTTCCGTTGACAACTATCGGTCCTATATATACAGCCTCAATGTTGCCATTTCGTAGTAAAGATGGATCAACCGCGCTCATTGCCACCTCCACCCCAAACCCAAGCTCGTCGTCCTTCTACTTTCGTACCCCCTCCTCTCGATGGGACTTTGACGATTGCTGAGATTTATGATTGGCATTTCGAACATACCCCTCTCCATCGGTTGTTCGTGTACGCACGTACAGATGAATCCATTAGGGAGATTTACTGGCCCGAGGCAGTTCAAGCCATTTATACCGGTGCAGGGATTCTCAGGAATCGGTTTCAATGGACCGCCGGAATACGTGAAATGCCCGTCGTCTCCATTCTTGCGTCCTCTGGTATGTGGCATTTCCTCTTCCGGAATTTTCTCACAAAAAGACCCAGACACTATACCATACTTTATCCTCTTCATGAGCTGCCTTCGAGCCAACTACGTTCCTTTTCCCATCTCTCCGCGCAATTCCCCTTCGGCTGTTGCCAACCTCATCTCCAAGGCTGGAGTCAGCCATCTCCTGATCGGTCGTGAACCTGCGATGATGCGCCTCGCGGACCACGCCGTGAGGATATTAAAGGAACAGTATTCAACTACCGCCGTGCCGGACGTGTCCTACGCACTGTTATTCGAGGAACTCTTTGTTTCGGTAACTGATACCTCGGTGGCATCTGAGACTTTACCTTTTGAATACAAAGGTCCAGATGCGACTGCGTGCATTATGCACTCATCCGGTATTATTCACTTTGTTTCGGAGCACGTATGGGATGGCTAGAATGCTCTAGGCTCGACTGCATTTCCCAAACCAATTTACTGGTCAAATCATCGCACGATTGAAGCATCCTTAATCCCATGGTTTGGTGAGCGCGATCTGACCAACCAAATTCTATCCCTGCATAGCATGCCCATGTATCATGGTATGTTCCGATGCCCCTTCTTTTTTTTTTTTTCCAAGTTCATGCTCACATGTGGGTTCAGGGATGGGTATTCTACAGACATTTTGGTCGGTGAGCTCCTCTTCATTCACCGTAACGGTATCTGTTTTATTTATTTCTCTTTCAGGCCGCGTGTGGTTTAGTATTAAGCGCTTTTGAGCCGAAATCTCCTCCAACGATCCCGACACCAGAAAATCTTTTCAACGCTGCGAGAGCAACTGGAAGCGATATCATATTCTGTGTTCCTTCCTTCATCGAGGTATATATAGTCATTGGTTGCTATCTGAAGCGAGTCTCAAACATTCACAAAAGACGTGGTCTCGCAGACCTGAATACATCCAGTGGCTTGTCACGCGTGAAGGAGTGGTCAGTTTTATGTCTCTACGTCGGTCCAGCAAAATACTGATGGGATCATCAAGCTTTATGGAGGTGGTCCGTTGAATAAGGAAGCAGGTGACTACATGACATCTCAAGGTGTATCGATTTTCATCCTCTACGGCTCGTGAGCGATTTTTCATTCTTCATGGAGGTTAACTGAGAGATTTAGTTCCGAGGGTGGCATCATGAGCCCGATCTTGCCAAGTGATCTCGCTACTTTAAATCCGCGACAAATCATAACATGTTCCTCAGCGCAGGTCGGATATGACTGGGAATATTTCAGATTCCCAGAGTTGGTTACTGCAGAAATGGTTCCGCACGGAAACAACACTTTCGAATTGGTAATGGTGGTATGCGAACATTCGCGTAGTTAGAATTCCCAATTCATCATCATTCAGACCAATAAATTCTGTCGGCCTGCCGTGCTGAACACCCAGGTCGGAGGGATCGACGCGTATGCAACCTCTGACTTGCTGGTTCCGCATCCTGTAAAGTCAGGGTACTGGAAGATTTATGGCCGCACCGATGACCAAATCATGCACAATACTGGAGAAAAGGTCAACCTATTCACATGAATCTGCTCTGTTTCTTATTTTGTTTCGAAGACAAATCCCGGTCCGCTAGGTATGCAGGCGAACTTCACTCTGCCCGTAGGTACTGACCCCGTTATTAGAGAATATCTTGAACCAAGACACCCGCGTCTTATCCTCAGTAATGTTCGGACGCGGCCGTTTCCAAGCGGGGGTGATCGTAGATCCCAAGCCTGCATTCAAATTTGATCCTTCTGATTCAGTCAAGCTTGCGGAATTCCGAAACAAAATTTGGTATGGTTAATGCCCGTGCCTCCCAAGTAGACCCTCAATTTTTTAGGCCCACTGTCGTAAAAATGAACGAGTTTGCACCTCAACATTCGAGGTTATTCAAAGAGGTAATAAAAATTCAATCCCATTTTAAAGTCTCTCAGATGTATGTGTTCTATGTAGATGATTCTTGTCCCCAAGCCGGATAAACCGTACGTTGCGTATCGCCAGTTCCTCGATTTCCTTCTGACACGTACATTTACAGATTTACATACACGGCGAAGATGACCGTACGGCGACAAGCAGTGATCGCAGATTACGAGACTGAAATCGCGGCCCTGTACGATACAGTCGAGGAGACTACGGCACTGAACATCCCGCCCTTGGTAGAATGGGACATGGGCTCGGTTCGTGACTTCGTACGGAACGCTATCCACAAAGTTATGATTAAAGAACTCGGAGACGACGAGGATATTTTCCAGTACGGCTGTGATAGTTTGCAGGCGACCTGGATTCGGAACTGCCTGCTGGGAGCTCTCCGCGATTTGGCACAGCTCGATACGCGTCGGGACACCCGTAACTTCGTTTACGAGTATCCGACAATTTCGCGGCTTGCTCATTTCGTCTTTGAGATCGCATCCGGACAGCACGAAGAAGATGCCTCAATGGGCGCCAAATATAACGCGATGCATGGCATGGTGGCGAAATATAGTCAAGATTTTCCGACCCACACTGGAGAGCGGCAGGTTCCCTCACCCGGTACAAAAGTGGTTCTAGTTACGGGTACGACCGGAGAGCTCGGGTGCTATTTACTGTCGCTTCTCGTTGCGGATCCTGCTGTGGCTCAAGTGTACGTCATCAACCGTTCCTCTCCACAACAGTTGGCTCTGCGCGATCGGCACGCCCGCGCTCTTGTCAAACGCGGGCTAGATGCGAGCATCTTGGAGTCCTCGAAAGTCTCCCTTCTTTCAGGCGATGTCTCGAAACTCGGGTTCGATCTCCCTGCCCCAGTTTACCGCGAGGTGAGTCGGATAAATATTTCTGCGCAAGTCAACTTCACCATTCACAGATGCAACAAGGAGTCACTCATATCATCCACACTGGTGAACCAATACTTTTTCCGATTCAAAATTCTGCTAACTCTATATGACAGCTTGGCCCGTCGACTTTAACCTCGCGTTGGCCTCCTTCGAGCCCAATATGAAGGGTCTTCGGAATCTTGTTGACTTTTCCTTGGGCTCGCCCTTTATGGAGCCACCCAGGTTGCTTTATACCAGCTCCATTGGGATCTTTAAGAGTAGGAGGTTAGTTGCTTTTCATGAACTGAGCCTGAGAAATTCCTAGATGGCAGCAAAAATATTTTCACCGAGACCCCGGTTGATTCCGATCTAGTCGGTCGAAACGGATACCAGGAGTCGAAGTGGATCTCTGAGCAAATTCTTGCTAAGGCAGCAGCCGTTACGCCCGCGAAACCATTAATTATACGGGTCGGTCAGCTCAGTGGAGGGATAAATGGTGCATGGAACATCCAAGAATGGGTTCCGGCGATCATTCAGAGTGCCAATTTCATCGGATGCATCCCCGAAGACAGCAGGGTAAGTACACTATCTGGACATCCTCAATCCCAAAGAAACCGATTTTCTCGTTTGGCAGGATGTTACCTGGCTGCCAGTTCACATCGCCGCTGCAGCCATTATCGACTTTCTGGAAGTCGATCCGTCCACGAAAATTGTGCACCTTATCAATCCGCACCCCGTTTCTTGGTTGACGCTGGGAAATATCATCGCCGATGAACTGAGCGTCCGGCTCGTGCCATACGCCGAGTGGCTGTCACAAGTCGAAAATGTCTGCCAGACACAGGGAAATTCAAAGACATTCCGGGCCCTTCGCCTCTTGCCCTTTTTCCGATCTCAAAATAGCCAGACGGACGAAGGAGAAGACGCATTTGGATTCCCAAAACTGGATATGAGAAATGCTCTCAGTGCGTCTCAATCTCTGCGCTCTCCAAATTGTCAGCTGCGAGAGAAGGATGTGAGGCAATGGATAGGATATTGGCGAAGTGCTGGGCTGCTTTGAGATGATGAGTCGGTCTACATGATGGATGGCTTGCACCCAAATCGAACGAGCATCGTCTGCAGGATCGTCAACAGTCATTTTTATGGGGTGCAAATGCGGACCGCACCACTAAGCCTTGTGCATATCTTTATAAACCTGAATATATGCAAGAGTTTTGTGTTTCGCAAATCAAGCGTGAGTACGGAAGTCAACCTGACTTGGAATCAGTCCTGTCGGATCTCTCATCCGGATTCAGGGCGAACGCAGACATACAAACTGCACGTATCTCGTACTTGGCGTTCTTGACCGCAAAAAAGGAAGAAAAATAGGACAAGTGGTCATCATGGCTATGCTGGAATTGAACCTGCACTGTTTCAGATAATGGTGATTAGATGTGGCTCTACCACCACCAAGCCGTATTGTTGACTTGAACAGATGAGTCGACGACAAGCTCTATTTAAATTTAAAGCCACCGTTGCAAAACGGAACCTGGGGAGGAAGATTGACAGTTGGCGGAGGAGAAGGCAGAGATACCCAACAATAAACGGTCTGGGGCCACTCGGACATCAGGGCACAAGGTTGCCTGCAGATCAAGTCTGCACAATAGCATTTGTTGATGTCAGACGAGGTTTGTGTGAAAAAAGCGAGAGCACACCGCACTGCTCATTTGTAGCGGGAAAGGACGAAAAGGTACATGCCTGATGAGCAACTTAAACTGACACATACCATGGAAAGGGAAATCAGTATACCGCAGCCTGAAAAGTGTGTGAATAGAAGTCGCGTCAAAGTCTATATAACCCGTTAGAAATAGGAAGTTACATATCGGCTGAGATTAAAAAACACTTCAATGATGATTAAGAACCTCTGCAAACGATTCCCGCGCAGTGTCTGTCGCAGACATATCATTGAACCGCGAGTCAGTGATGGTCGAAAAGCTCCCCGGTCAACGGGACCAAGTTGAGTCAGAATCAGAGATGAACCAATAGCATTAGCAAGCAAAAGAAACTCGCCAAAGACTAATCTCGTCTGGTCGCAGCCTCAGTTTTTAGAAAAAAGGATGCAAGAGACGCGCAGAAAGGCCTGGAGTGAATATTACTAGAGTGATGGCAGAGGAACGATAATCTGAGGCGACAAAGAGGTAAGTCCAGCCGGAGGAACGCGGTCTAGAACCTAATCGCGACCAAGAAACGTTTGTGCGCGTTCAAGCGCATGATGCGCCGAAGACCGAGAGGTCGGACGTCGGTACCGGGTAGATACGCGTTAACGACGCAGAGAGGTAAGTAGTAGCAAGGCCTGAATTGAGAGAGGGTCGGATTCGGATGCAAGCGGGAATAGTAACGCAGAAGGTAAGTATAGTCAATATGGTCGCTTGACGCCGGTGTTGCCCGGGCATGCGAGTACATGCAAGGCGACCTCGCGAGCTGAAGCATGTTGTCCGCATGGAATCACAGGTTTGAGCACATCTGCCGGTGGCGGATCAAAGGCATCAGCCAATCGGGGCACGCACGTTTCACTCGCGGATCATTTATCCCCGATCGTACATGAATTTAACGGCTTTCGTGTTTTGAGCGAGCCAGGATACGACGCCACGCACTTTCTTCCCCAGCCATGACTAGACTCGCGCCTGTTCTGTTTCTCGCTTCCTCTGCGCGCTTCGCCGCTGCTGCCACTGCCCAGGTCTTCGCCCAGCCATCCGAGGGCCCCCTCGTCCAGACTAGCAACTATACCAGCTTCTCTAATAGCCCCCTCAAAGACAGGCCGACGTGCAAGGGAAAAGCGTTCAACCGCATCATCCAGGTCTGGCTCGAGAACACCGACTTTGCCGTGCGTTGGTCGCTTTCTCGTATCACTGCGTAAACTCAACTCTGGTGCAGACCGCTGCCTCGACGCCCATTTTCGAGTCTCTGGCGGAGCAGGGTATTCTCCTTACTAACTACAATGGTGTGACGCATCCCTCTGAGCCCAACTATATCGCCGCCGTCGGGGGCGACTTTTTCGGCCTGCACGACGATAATATGTAAGCCATGTTGAATTCATCGAGCTCCGAGTCCGCGCCTCACATTTTTTCACAGGTACCACATCCCATCTAACATCACAACCGTCATCGACCTGCTCGAGGACAAGGGCATCTCTTGGGCGACCTATCAGGAAAACATGCCGGCCGACGAGTTCTATGGCTTCATGTTTGTCTCTATCATTATGTCCCTCGTCCTTCTGTTTAATATTAATTTCTTTCATACACACAGCTACGACGCACCCAACTACGCCTCGCCCTCGTCACCCGCGTACCCGTACTACGTCCGCAAGCACAATCCGCTCGTCATCTACGATGCCGTCTCGCAGGATCCCAAACGCGTCAAGCGTATCCGGACATTCAATGACTTTGCCAACGATGTTGTGAACGGAACGCTGCCGCAGTGGGTGTTCGTGACCCCGAACATGGTTTTTCTTCCTCTCCATTTATCCTCGCAAGAATTATTAACGCCCGCCCTTCAAGGTTAACGACGCACACGACACCACGATCGACTTTGCCGCCTCGTTCCTCGAGTATTGGCTCCTTCCTCTCCTCACCGACCCCCGCGTGAACGACGAAGAAACGTTGCTTATTCTCACCTTCGACGAGACGGAGGATTATACGATCCAGAACTCCGTGTACACCGTGTTATTGGGTGCGTCTTATCCCCCTCCCTTCCCCACATCGACATTTCTTCGATCTCCTTTTCTGGATATGCAACAAAGCTCGAATCCAACTGACGCACACTTTTTCACAGGTGGCGCCGTCCCCCTCAGGCTGCGCGGCACTACCGACGATACGCTCTACACGCACTACTCCTCCCTGAGCACCGTCCAGGCTAACTGGGGCCTCAAGACTCTCGGAAGGCAGGATACCAACGCGTGCGTCTCATTTCTTTTACTTTTGCCTTCCTTGTCTCTACACCTATAATGAATTTATATTTGATGCTAACGGAGAGATGCATATCACAGGTCCGTGAGCAACGTCTTCTCGTTCGTCGCTGAGAAGACGGTATACAAGAACACGCACCTATCTGCGAAGGAGGTCCCACAGTTCAATCTCACCGGCGTCTTCCCCGGTGCTCTCAGTGCGTTCTATGCCCTCCCTCTTTCCCTCCTTCCTCCACCCTCCTACCTGCCAGATTTTCTTTCATCTCACATTCTAACTACGCTACCCCGCAGACTCGGGCTCCTTCATCCCCTTCGCCGCGCCGAACCTCAAAGCACACGGTGCAGGCGGGGGCGGCGTCCTCACCCGCCCCGGCCTCAACACAAAGCTCACGCCGGGCTCGCTCCCGCCGCCGGAGAATATGACGGCGCTGAGCGGGACGACGCCATGGCAGATGAGCCCTCGGACGACGAGTGGGAAGAGTATTATCCCGTGTGCTAATGCGGCGTGTGCTTAAAGTGAAGATCTAGTGCGGATGTGGTGTGTGCTGGAGTTACTGGGGAGAGTCTAGTGGGGCATAGCAAAGTCCCGAGGACTGAACACACTCGTTTATTTATATCTTTAGAGTAATGGTTTGGTTTTTCAATATATAGCTGTGTTAAATGTGTTGTTATGTTGTTATGTTACTATGTTACTATATTGAACACCACCTATGCTAAAATACATAGCTGAGGTACGACTGAAAAGCCGACCACGGTGGGCACTGGGCCGTAGTACAAGTAAATAATGAATAACGACTCGATGCATGATACCCGCGTGACCGCATACATAGAACCACATGACCATCTGACATAATCATCCACCAAAAAATTCCGTTATGTCGTGGCTGGCTAATGCGATTAATGATATTTATTTTGGTAGAGGCCATTTGGCATTAGCACACGAAGTGGCATGCTTTGATGGTGATCAAAGCGCGCGTGCAGTAGCCTTGCGTCAAACCCTCCGAATGAATGGGGGAGAGGGCAGAGAGGCGGATCATCCCGTGTTCACATCAGTGACTTCCGTGACCGTGACATCTAATTTCTCGTCTTCCCGCGTCATCCGCTTTTTTCATGAACCTAAGCCCCGAACGGGCCATCGGCCAACTACTCACCGCATTTGAAGAGTCCAAGAAACGTGTCAAATCTTTGGAGGAAAGCCTCGCTCTCGAGGTACGAAGAGCGTCCATTGAGCAAACACTTTGGGGTCAAGCCTTCGCAGCGTCAGGGGGCGCAGGATGCCTTGTCTGAGGCCAAGGCAGATTGGGTTGCCGTCTCCGTCAAGATGGGGGTAGACATAGCTTCTCTTCGTCAGAAAATCGCAGACTTGGAGGAAGAGGCAGTCAAGGTCAGTGGAAGTCGAACCGTTTCAACGGACATGGTATTTAATCGTTTATGGCTGCAGCGAAGTGCCGAGATGGATGGCACAATACACTCACTCCGGCAGGAGAATAGCTTCCTCACCGACAAGCTTTTGGAAGCCGCTGATGCGGCCGCAGTGGTGAGTATACTTATCCACCGAGTTCAATCCCGCATTGAGAGCTCTTGTAGAAGGCTGAGGTTGAGGAGGTATGTGCAGCATGAAATTTCATTATCTAGTCTTCATGAAAATTACGTTCTTAGGCCGATGGGGATTTGCGCGAAAAGTATGAGAAGCTGGAGAGCGCATATCGAGAACTCAAACATGTGGGTATGTTTCCGATTCATACACGGAGATTCTGAATGGATTCCAGGCGTTCTCTGAACTGCAAACAGGGCAAGCAGAGCTGGCTGCGAACGCAAATGCCTATGAGCAGTTGGCGTTGGAGGCTGCGCAAGAGGTATGTATGTGCGCCCAACCCTATCATTAATGACCGATAGTGCATCACAGAAGGCGGATGTGGAGCGTGTAGGATGCCCATTTTCTGTCTTTTGCCTGGGATTCATTTTTTTTTTTCGTCGCCAGGCTTTGCAAGATCTCCAGAGCAAGTACGCCTCGAAGTCCAAAACGGCAGTTAAGCCTGTCCAGGCGGTACGTCTACTAGCGCTCCCTAATTCATCACGGGACCCGTTCAGATGTTCACAACATCCCATTCAGATTGCCTCCCTAAAGACAGACATTGAAAGACTGAAGGCCGAGTTAGCGTCGGCCACGAGGCTGGTCTGCCAACCCAACATTTCACCTTTGAGTCCGTTAATCCAAACTTCACAGCATGACACACATGGAGAGGTAATCGTTGCTCCATTGAACGGCGATTTGCTGACCGGAAAATTGTAGGCCTACGCCAAGCTCGAAGGAAAATACAAAGACCAGAAGAGCCTTGTCCTCGAGCTGCAACACGTCAGTTATCTGCAGTCAGTCAAACAGCAGCGGCGCTAAAAGCTTCGCAGCAATATGACAAGTTGTCAGATACTAACAAGAAGGTGACGAAGGAGTTGATCACGCTCAAGAAGGCTCCAGCTGTAAGTTGAATGTGTCCTCCGTGGGTCATGATCAATTAAACACCATTCAGCCCACGTCGGAGAGTTGGAAGGAGTACGAAGAGCTCAAGACTGAGCGTGATCGCTTGAAGGCGGTTCGTATTAGTTGATGATCGTTTCTGAATCCACCTGAAGGACCGCCTAGACTTGCAGCGACCTCGAAGTGCAGAATCTGCAGCTCCATCAGGTGCGTCCGATATTTTGTCGGCGGGTGTTGCAACTGAGATGAATGAGCAGGATTGTCGCAACGTGCGGACAAGCAAGAACCTCCTCGAACAGGTCAGCGGTTTTCTCTGCGTCTTCCATCATTTGCTCATGTAAACAACCTAGACCTGCGACGAAATCATTGAAGCGGGCGAGAATTTGGAGTGCGAAGCTGCCCATCTTCGGTGAGCGAACAGTTGGCTGAATACAGAACTGCTTTCTCACTGCGTGCTTAATAGGGATACAATCGCCGTAAGTCGCTGATGGTTTAATATAATATTGATATCCTGAAGCACATCGATGGAAAATTGCAGTCACTCCAAAATGTGTGTAGAAATTGGGAAGCATTTGACACCATCGCCGATTATTTGCAGGAATCTCGCTTGATGGACGACCGACTCAAACACGTCGAGACCGTCAACCGAGCTTGTCGGAGCCGTATTCAGGTGAGATTCTATCTTGCAACACAATTGCGATTCACTGAGATTAATTATAGAACGGCCGAGTGCCAGTAAGTGCACGCTACTCATCCGGGGCAATTCTCACGTGGGACAGACTTCTGTGGCCCGTGTCCTGTACGAGGACTTCATGAATAAGTTCCCACCCTCCGTGGGCGAGCGACCCGACTCCTCCTCTCTGCAACGGATCGCGAAGGCCGGTATTAATTTGCATGATTACCTAGCCTCAGTGCGTTGTTTCCCCGGAGTTTTATGGTGTCGCTAATATCTTGACAGGATCCAATCTGCAAAGGGTAGATTTCCTCTGCCGACCTCCCATGGTGTATTCTCTGACGTACCTTTAAGCTATCTTGAGCATGTTCTGTTCTTGCCGAAACGTACTGTCTGGTCGTCAACGGCGCGTCTTCATGCTTTGGCGTTCTACCCCACACACTACTACCACGGGTGGGACACGTGGGCAGAAGTCACGGACCTTTCGGCCATGGCAGGCTCGTGGAGCGAGCTCTTCCTGGATGTCGACGACTCAATAATCTACGCTGGGACCTACCGGCTTTACGACCTTCGGTATTTGTGTCCCGGGGGAACAGCGCCGCCTGAGGGCGTTGTAAGTTGTCTGACCAGACCTACCGCACTATTTTCTATTGACTCATCCGCTTTCAGTCATCCCTCGAGATGGAATCCGCCGCCCATCTCGGGGCGCTGCCGCCCAATCAGCGAGCTCAGGTTATCGCCGCCAAGTTTTCGAGCGGTGTTATTGACACGGACTGCATGGGGCTGCAGTGCATCGGCTTCAACGCCACATTGTATGATGCCCTGCGGCGCCGAATCCATGGTACGAAACGCGAAGGAGATGAGATAGAAGGACCGGAGGTTAAGCGTGCACGTTAAGATAATTAGACAACTACCCTTGTACATAATTTCTGGACCTATCATGCCTTCTAGACCGGTGACCGTCTGTCTATGAATTCTGTCGATAGACAGCGACGGAATTCATAAACAGCCTGGTCTTGAGCCTACACTCCGAATGTCGCCACGATCACACTGGGTGCAATCGATTAAATCTCGTACTTATATTTCACGTCGCCTCGCCGGGCCCGGGAGAGAATGTCGACTGATCGAGCAAGGACACCCTTGGGAAAATACTCATTCCATCTCATTGTAGTCTCGTTTAGTGTAAATTCATCAATACTAACTGTACACCGTCTCTCGTTGTATCTATCACTGGAGTAATTAGTGAACTACCTAGCTGCGAAACATTCGCCGGAGCGAAGCGGAGGCACGACTTGTTTAATTGAGTGGGATCAGCTTCTAGGCGACGGACCTGCACCGGTGTTGCGGAAACTGTGTTCTCACTGTACAAGTTGTAAACCCTACTTAAATAAAAATCGACTCCATCTCCTCTTAAATATTAATAATTGCCTGGTCACTGCCTTGCGCGCCATCGCATCTCGGGATTTACCGGGACATCGATATGGAGTGCATATTGCCCGGAGGACATCGTGCCGTATTTGGAAGTGATGTGCCGCCCATAAGCCCGGTGTGCCGCATCGCAGTGTGCTGTGTTTGCCGCATCTGGTGCATCTCGTCAGCGTTGCCCTGACACCAAAATTGCGGCGAGGGCCGACAAACTTGACGGAAGCCGTTCCCTTCGGATCCAGCTTTGACCGAGGCGTCAAGCTGCATCGTTCGAGTCGACATCGAAAACTTTGTACCCGAGACCGCTCTCACTCGTCTGTCCCTCCATGCCAGCCAATCCTCGGTGTTTTGAATCTGACAGCTCGTCCCATCAGCAAACTCTGATTTTCGTGGTAGCGTCATAGTACTATGCTACAGCACCAGAGTATGTATTGCTACGTAACGAAGGGACGTACCATGCGTCACTATGCGTCACTACCGGCACTAATATGCGGCACTATAACAGTAATCAGGGTTTGCTAATGCCTTGGCCTGTCCGAAGAGTTACGGACCACAGTACCGTCTTTGGAAGGTTCGCGCCATCGGCGAGTTCTGACCTTGCTCCCGTTTCTATTACTATTCACTTTTTCGTGAAACCATCATTCGCTCCTGATCGGCATCCGCACAAGTATATGCATTTGGCGCTCTCGCGGAATTAAAAACCCGAGAAATTGCGGAGGACAAAGACGCGTCGATAGGAGACTGCATTTAGTTCGCGTACTTCCACTTCCATAGAACACGCTTGCTGATTTCATGTGAAAGACCTTGGTTTCAAGGCACTTTTCTTTTTCTGGTCAAACATGGATCACTCCACCGGTGGTCGCTCGGAATGATCAACATCGATCTCGAATGGGTACTATTTTCCATGTGGTAGGATAGGACGCGAAATAAAAATAAGAATGTGATCCAATTGACTTGCCGTAATTTCCTAGAGGGTCTCTCGAGGTCGACGTGGCTATTCGTGAGATGCAAGTTCTTGTTCAACAAAATCAAACCCGCCAAGAGGTGTTTGATCTCTGGATCATGAAAAAGTCCCACGGCCCCCCCCTAAATAAGGCAGGTATGTGTAAGCGGCATCGGCTCGGCCATCAACAAATGCAATTAACCACCCGCTTCCGTGCATTTCTAAGTGTGTGTGCTTAAACAAGCACTCAAGTTTCTATAATCCAGGCTGCCGCAAACATTATGGATCATGTGGTTTCATTTCTAATATGCTAGCCTGCAGCCAAGAACGAGAGCCATGGATACTGTACCATTTCGACCGAAGGTTCAGGTTCAGGTGACACCCGAGATTTTTTGAGGTGTGCAAAAATCGCCTTTAATCAAAAGAAAAATTATCGGCCATCCCGGACATCCAAAAATCCAAAAATTGTGAACCTTCGGTCGAAATGGTACAGTATTGTGCTAGTACTGTAGTATCACAATCAATTCGTCAAGGGGTGTGATGCGTGACCAAAAATACCATTTCGTCACTTCGTCAAGAGGTCCTGGGCCGCGTGACAGACCCGAAAAATTTGTCAAGTCTTGGAAGTCTCACTGGGGGTGGAGAGCATGTAGATTCGGTTTTTCAGAAGTGAACAGAGCTAAACAAACACCTTCATAGATTATAAAGCATCAAAGTTGAAGAAACCATGACTTTTAGTGCTGGAATTACCTTTTTTCATGTACAGATGATGGTAAGGCTCCAACCATTTAGTTTTCGTGTACGGAATCCCGTAAACTAAACGGAAACGGTTAGAAAACGTTTATAAACAGTTTAAAACAGTTTATACACGGTATTTTCCACGGATTTGTGCGAACCAGTGGATGTATGAGGCTGTCAGGTCTCTATTCTTTCAAGTATTACTTGTATTGTTGTAGGCAGTACAAAGGTCCTTGGCTGATACAGAGCACATGCCCCCAATTGAATAATCGAGACTGAATGCAGAGTGACACTGCAACCCGAGTCGTTGCTGTGGGCCCGGGTTGAATCAACAAATTTAACAGGAGTGGTAACCCTACATGGCAATTGTTCAATGAGGGTCAATGAGAACAAAAACCACTCAGCAGAGGAGCTGAATTAATTCTTGAGTTCAGACTGCGAAGGGCGCAAGCTGCATGGCGCATCAATACCGAGCCATCGATCACATCATCAATGGCCATATTTGGATGGATCCCGCCAATTAAGCATTCTATGACCAGGACGTGGTCAATTATGGATGTGGAGAAGTAACACTGGGTTGAGAGACACTTTTGACAGCAAGGAGTTGTCAGATTTCCACCAGTAAGTCCACTGTCAGCGGATTGAATCTCCCCAACCGTTTAAACCGTGTAAAAACGGTTTGTAAACGGTTTGGACCCCCGGGTAAACTAAATGGAAACGAAAATGGTTAAAACCGTGTAAAAACGTTTATAAACGGAAACGGTTGGAGCCTTAGATAATGGAATTTTGGCTCTATAACATCTTAGCTGTTGAGAATAGACCTCAGATGGTTGAATTGCATCTGCAGCGCCGAAAAATCTCAATTTTATGTGATTTCAACCTAATTTTGAATCTGGCGTGACGAAAAATGTATTCGTCAAGACCCTCCGTGACGCGTGACCAAGTCTCAAAATTCGTCACGTCAAGGGCCCGCGTGACGCGTGACTGACGAATCGATTGTAGTACTACAGTATTTGTCGACCATGCCGGCATCTATACAACGCCACCTCGCGTGGCCAGATCAAATCTCGCGATCCAAAGATCGAACACCTCTTGAAACCCGCGGACAGCCGCGTCTGATCAGGGCCCGGTCACTGCCTATAAACCTGCTTCGCTGTAACACTAGTACTGCTGGCAAACACCATGACTGTGGGTTCATGGCGTTTGATTTGTGTATGACCGACACTTGCCATGGCATTTGCCCTGGCGTTGCACAAGTGATCAAATCGCCCTTTGTTCTTTATTGTCACCGTGCGAAGTGGGGCTCGCGTAAGCGTAACTTGGAGGGGCTTCGGACTGCTTCCATGCCTGTCGAGACGCTTTATATTCCCTCCTGAATATCGTACAGTAGCATGAACGTAGACTCAAAGGAAGTACATGCTTCGGAGAATAACAGAAGATGAGACATAGATTGAATTCAAATTATAGCACGGATTTGGCAGTGAGCGGAAGCTCAATGATAGAAGTGAGACACTTACGTATTTGGATCCGAGAGGCTGAAGAATGGACGCAAAGATAAAACCGCTTGACCTGCTTCGCTTCGGCCTTGTTGGGAGCGTGGGAAGCCGAGCCTGCGGTGGAGGAGGAGAAAGAGGAGATCTATCTAGCGAAATTATTTACCAGAAGTAAGGAGTAAATAAATATAGATGAAAGAGAATGAGGACCATTGATAGCGTGTGCAGAGGACAAAATAATCATAAGGCGTCAACGCATACATATTTGAAACAGCACCCAAATACCGGTTGGCTCCAGGGCAGACGGTAGTTGCCAACACCAACACAGAAAAGAAGAGGACCTCCTGGGTTCAAACATCGTAGGGTCCGGCACGAGCGTAAAGCAGGGCAAAAGGTGCGTATATCCAAGAAAGCAGAGGGGGATAGCCGAAGCCGGTGTGCGCAAAGCAGACCTGCCCAGAAGAGGCGACGCCAGTTCGATGATGATGGAGAAGGGTAGCGTATATAGATGATACAGGGAGGCGGCATACAATGAGAGAAAGGTGGAAGATTGTAGATCGCGGACGCGAGGAAAGCCGAACATCAGGAATAAAACCACCTAGCTATAAAACTATGCAGTGGTATGATAGCAATCCGTAGCACTTTCAGAATGCCGTAGCTAGGTGTTTTTATCCTGATGAAGGTGTGACGTGACGGTGACAATAGAACAAAGCAAGAACAAAGGGCGATTTTTGATCAATTGTGCAACGCCATGGCAAATGCCATGGCAAGTGTCGATCATATGCGGATCAAACGCCATGAACCCACGGCCATGGCGCTTGCCCGCAATATAAAGTAAATCAAGGTCCCAAAGCGACCCCAACTTGGTCCTAGATATAGAGTAAAACAGCCCCAAATGAGTGACACTTTGTCCGCTATAAAGTAAATCGCGCTCCGCCCGAGAAAGTTTTTGACAAAAATATGGAACAAATATGTGCCGAAATTCGTTAGTTTCGCCCCGGCGCAGTCACTGAGCCAAAGGCCGCATCCTGGAGGAAAAATAAATCAGTACCGATTTTCGGCAAACCGCGCAGCAAGTTCATGGATAGTGACCGGGGGCCTGTCTGATCCGCGGAAGAATACTGATCGTGTTTGATATGATGGCCCCTAGGCTTTGCGAAAGAATTAAAAGCCCAAGAATGATTTTCACGCTCCCAGTTGGCCCTCAACCTCTCCCTCAGCCTCTCCTCCGCAATGGCTGACATCACAGACAAAGGCAGCGACGACGGCTCTTGCTCTAGCTCTGGCCCTCCCGAGTATACCGAGCATCCCAAAGGATTCAAGGGACTCTACCACCACCCTGCGACCCAGGTGTGTCGTGTGCTGTCGCGTTTTTTGTCTACTCATCTCAGTTTTCCAGGTCGCCATGGTTGGATTCGTTTGTTTCATGTGCCCAGGTAGGTCATTTGCACCGAGAGCCCGTTATTTTGACCAACCGCGCTCGCAGGACTGTTCAATGCATTGACCGGTATCGGAGGAGGAGGTCAACTTGATGAGACCACTGGTACGTATCTTTATATCCCATCGACACACAGTCCTAACCTCGCCGTACCTCTCAGGTGCCAACGCCAATGTGGCCCTTAATTCTACCTTCGCGGTACGTTTCTAATATTTCTATTGCGTTACCCGACTTATCATCCTCAGGTAATGGCCTTCTTTGCCGGGTATGCCACCACACTTATCATTACCACTTTCCTCATGATCCACTAGTTCAGTCAACAACGTGCTCGGTTCCCGACTCACGCTGCAGCTCGGTTCACTGGGTTATGGCCTTTACATTGGCGGCTTTTTGTACGCTATTCATTTTACACTAGTTTTCGCGGCATTAATCCCACTGTAGGGCTCTGAATATCCACCCTGGTGCCCAAAGCGCCAAATCCTTTGTCATCGCCGCTGGAGCCATTCTTGGTCTATGCGCGGGACTCTTGTGGACTGCCCAGGGTTCCCTTATGTTGGCATACCCGCCTGAAGCCGACAAGGCCAAATATATTGCGATTTTTTGGATAATTTTCAACCTCGGAGGAGTTGTAGGATCAGCCGTGGCGTTCGGGCAGAACTTCCACACCACTGTAAGCATATCTCTTACGATCAGAGTCAACTAAAATCAAATTATGATATCTAATAGGCTGGATCTGGTATGTTCCTCGTGTTCAGAACTATGAATAGTAGTTGACATGTTCCTTCCGAACAGTTCAGAACGGGACATATGTGGGTTGAAATTTTTGGGGCCGATAATTTGAGGGGTTAATTTGCTTCCTAGATTTCTTTCCTCATCCTCACCATCATTGGTGCTGCGATTCCGGCTATCATGGTCGACCCGAAAAAGATGATCAGGACCGACGGAACCAAAGTCACCATTGCCCGTAATCCCTCGTGGAAAGTCGAACTTTGGGGGTTGTTGGTCGCACTCAAGACCGATCCGTGGATCCTTCTTTTGTTCCCCATGTTTTTGGCGTCCAACTGGTTCTACACTTGGCAATTCAACGAGTTCAATGGTAATTGCTTGTTGTGTCGTTTCGGTTCTCGATTAATGAAGATACAGGTGCCCTCTTCAACATTCGTACGCGCTCCCTGAACAGCATGCTTTACTGGTCCTCGGAGATTGTCGGTTCATTGACCATGGCCCTGGTTCTCGACATGAAGAATGTCCGTCGTCGCGTTCGTGCATTCACTGGATGGGGCGTCATCTTCGTCATGGTGTTTGTTTGCCACGGCTGGGCGTATCATTACCAAAAGTGAGTCTATTTTCTTCTGTTCATGTTCAGGGCTAATATCTCCATTATCATAGGGAATACACTCGTGAATCCCTTGCGCTGATTGCCCCAGAGGACAGAATTGATTTCTGTAAGTTCTGTCTCAATTTGGCGCAGCGGATATTAATCGAGGATTTTAGCTGAGAAGCAGTACGTTGGAAGAGTGTAAGTGGAGGGTATCAATCGTTGTTCTCGAATACTTACATTTTCTTTCAGTTTCCTGTATATCGCGTTCGGCAGTCTCGATGCCATGTGGCAAACGAATGTCTATTGGATGATGGGCGCCATGTCCAACGACCCCAAAAAGCTCGCATACTTCACTGGATTCTGTGCGTGTCTTTCACCCCTCTGACTTGGGTTTCTCACTTCTTTTGGGTTAGATAAATCTATCCAATCTGCCGGTGCTGCTGGCGTTTGGCGTGCAGATGCAATTTTAGTACCGTCAGTCTTTTAATTTTTTTTCACAGCTGTCGGTGGCTTATGCACTATCGTAGCTTCATGAATGTGTTCGCGTCTACGTGGGCTCTGTGCGCAACAGGGCTCCTCTTCGCCCTGCCGATGATATATCTCCGCGTCAAAGACCACACCGATCTAGAAGACGAGGCCATGTAAGCGACCAGCGTTGTTTTTGTGTCTCATCTTTCGAATGACTTTCATCCATAGTGCCCGGATGGACGAGCATGGACACGTTCTTCCTGCAGACGCCGTAGCTCAGCAACTGCCGGCAACGAAAGAGAAGGAGGCGGATGAATAACGCCGTTTCCTGTACTTTAGAATTTATGGTTGTCGCTCCATGCCCTCCACGAGTTCGCCTTGAGGTCATAGATCTCAGATTTTTATCCAACGGAACGTCTCCAAGCCTCCACGCCGAGGAGCCCGATTTCGATCACCGCGTGTACAACTTCGGGTTTGGTCAAGCTGAGAGTGCAGAACTAGCGTAGGTTCCAGATTGGACTTGGCTGGGCCACCACTGCGCTGCTCGACATAATCGGAAGTCGATATATTTATGTTGTCCCAGTTGCCCATAAATCGATTTGGATCGCGCCTGCGACACGAGCGTCTTCGATGCAATAATTGGCAACAGAACCAACCACAGTGCAAGCAGAATCAAAGCACTTTGAAAGGCCGAGATTTTGGAGGACTTCGAGGCTTTCACGAGATGCACCGTTCTTCCACCAAAACGGGGTGATAGTTGTACTGATTATTTACCAGAATTTCCATGAGAAAGTCGGCCGAGGAGAGGCGAACATCACGAAGTAGCTGCAGAACAGTAGCGATCTTTTCGGGATGGAAACCACGGAGTCTGGGGGGAAGAGGAGCCGCTGAAATGACCCGAGGAGCTGGTGAGGCCGGGGGTGGTACATTCATGCGAGAATCCGCCTGAACCACATCGAGCAGAGTCAGGGTCGCGTCGAAATCAAACTCGATTGAAGTATCGGTAATCGATTGAGAATCAATGGCGGGAATGTCTGCCGTAGAAAGAGAAGAAATGGAGCCACTATGGGCTGGCAAAGTTGGTGTGAAAGTCAATGGAGCATCGTCAAAGAGATGCGGGTTTGATTGGGTCCGCCGAAGTAGTGCGGGTGTCGGATTTGAGTTGAATTCAGAAGACCGAAATTCTGCTCTCCGATTATTTATTAGGTGCGAGATCGGGCGAGTGATGTTTTGCATTAGGGAACTCGAGGTTACACTGCTTCTGGCAAAAGAATAATTTGAAGGAAGAAAGAAATCAGGAGCAGCGGCTGGATTTGCAGTGGGAGCACGCTGGGCGATGCGCTTATGAGAGCGCTTCGGTAGCGCAGACGTACTTAGATGGCTGCCCGGGGCTGTGACTGATAGGAATCGTACGAGAAGGCGGGTTGCTTGTAGTGGGGAATGGGATGCTGTCAGACATGTTTTGAGAGACGAGATAGGTATGCGGCGCGCCAGGAAAGCTGTTGGAGGTGGGAGCCGAAGAGCGCGAGCGCGTCCGATGGTCGTGTTTGGTCACTGATGGGGCATCGAACGTGACTTGTCCTGGGCGACATCGGAAACGACTGTTCGTAGTCGTATCCTTCTGGCGCTTTTACGACCAGACCGCCACACGCAATTCAATCGATTCGCTCTATCCCTCCCGGCCCGTCCTCAGTCCATCGTTGTGGAGATTCTTATCTCCTGTGCGGCGGCTATTCCCCTGGGGCCTGCAGCCCCCTTCATCTCCACGTCTGCAGACCTGAGTCTCCGCCACACAAAGTCCACATCATTCTTTTGGATGGCCCCGCAGTACACCTTTCCGCACCGTGGCTCATCCATACCGGTGCTGTCGAGTTCCTGCGGCGTTGGGCAGATTCACCCTCCCAGACCAGCGCCGACCCACCTGCACGGGCACCGTACGCCATGGCTTGGTCCACCTACAGCGTGCATGACGCTGGGTGAAGGCCTGTCTCGACTTCAAGCTGCACTCGGAGAACGCTGTGGGGATTCTGTAGGGTAGCGACGATGGTGCTAACTAGACCGGGGTGTTCCTCTGCGCTGCGACCTGGGCATGCAGTAACGTGGCACGCGCCGTGGGCTCGCTGACTTGGCGCGAGCGTCTATCTTCCGTGACCCACTGGCTCCCTTGACCCACAAGCGCCATATGGACACGGGTGCTGTGTGCGTATTGACTGCGCGTCTGTCCTCCCAGACCCCAGCCCCACGCAGCTTCGCAGCGTGCCCCCAAATCTTCTCGCTGCAGGATGTCTCACTACTATCGTCTTCCCCGCCTCATGGACGCTGCGCGCCGCCCATACGCTTTGGTGTTGATGCGGCCCTTCAAGCCTTCAGCGGGGAGATGAATGTGTTTTAGGACGTGGGATCGACTCCGATGGGATATCTGCATCTTCGTAACGGGAGGAAGTCTCCTCGTCGTGGGCTTGACCTCGATCACGAAGAGCGCTGCTCTCGCTCCTTCAGCCTCTGGATTCGGCGTGAATGCGTAGATTGCTGTCGATAGCGCTTCGGATTCTCCTCCACCGCCAATTGTAGAGCCGATGCGCTGGACTAAGTGCGGCGTAGGATGCCGTGGTACAATCTTCCCAGTCGTCCCACATTCTTCGTCCCTCCCCTGAGCCCCTCTCTCCTCGGCCCTACTCTTCACCCTCTCCTTCTGCCATCCTCCTCGCGCCCAACTGGACTCCCGACTCGATGCGGCTTTGTTTCACTCTGATAACGGGCCAGCGGTGTTGCTGACGACGCGGGAGTGCATTTGCCGGGGACCCGTCCGTATGGTCAGCGTGCGTTCATGCGTTCCTCTCCCGATACCGCCTCATCAACTTCAGGCGTCCTCTCCCCGCTATCACCCACACCGAATCCGATTTGGCGGAGAGCCAGCGCAGGCCGCTATGCTCACCACTGGTACACCTCCCAAACACCTCCCGATTCCATCGCCCCCGATTCGCCTTGGCTTCTCCGCCAGACGTTCGTGCACGGGAGCTCGTTTGTAACCGCAAAGACTATTTTCTAATCGGGACATAATCGCGATGAGCCAACGATATAGGCCAGAATTTAGTCTAGAATGGCTGAAACTGAGGATTCAGCTGGTGTTTGCCGGTATCTGATATCTGTCTCCTCTCCCCGTCCCCGCCGCCTGCCGCATGTCCATCAACACACAAATCCCTAATCCACGACTTGGCCGGATTTCTCCGCATTCGTTCTTGGTCTCCTTTTTCCCGCTTCAATGACGCTGTTCCTGTCTCCATTGAGATACATTGCGGCCCACCCGGCTCTTCTATTTACGTATGCGCACTTGTCTACACCTCTCGTTAGATGACCATCTTATTTTCGTCCATATCGCTGGCTGCAATGTATTCTGTATTGCAACCCTGTACTGCGATTTAATCATTTGAAAAAACACTCAAATCGCTTGGACGGCCAACAACACGGGAAATATCCTTCTACTCCTCGCTACGACTCAAAATACGCATTCTCGTACAGCCCGGTCATTCCCTTCCATCCACAGTTATTCTCCACACCACCGAGAACTTCCTGGGTGTGGAATGCGACTTGGCCCACGCAGTCGCCGTATTCGTACGATTCATGCTGGACACCGATGGACAGCAGATGAGTCGTGCGCGGATGTCCGAAAACAGTCTTCTGGTAGGGAAGCTTCGCGCAGTGGTTCGGCGGGATACCGCCGTTCCAAGGGTACCATTCCACGAATCCCGCCTGAGAGCTTTGAATGCCCCCAGCGCTTGCAGGGACTGTGTAACTCCCGATGTGAGTGCGGGCGGCCGTGACAGTGTCGATGACGGTGCCGACCCACACCGACGCGGAAGTGTTGTACTTGACCTCGAAGTCATACTTGCGGCCGTAGACGCCGTTGTGGTTGGGCTAGACAGCGCGTAGCGTACTTTGGCTGTATTAGATGTAGATGGCTGTCTCTCGGCAATCATATTGGGTTTTCTTCCTGCTTCCACCCTCCCCGCTGCGAGCCCTGTTGGCTGTTCTCCCTCAAGAGGTCCTGCGCGCCCTCCACCGTTCCACTCGACGCTGCACGACACCCCCGGGCCTCCATCCGCACCAGCAGCGCAGTTCTTGTCCGTTGTTGTGCTTCCGTTGATGAAGCTCGAGAAAACACCATGGAGAACGGGTTTGCTGTTCACGTCCGGACGCGGCTGGAGGCCCGTGTACCCAATACCGGAGCCAACAAACTGATACAGCTGGGCGAAATAATAACCCGAGATGTGGTCCGCCTCCACGATGGTGATGGGGAAGGTGATGTCTTTGAGCCCGGTGCTGGGGACGTTGGTTACAGACCAGCTGGACCCCACCAGCGCTTTTGCCGACGGGAGGAAGCTGATCAGCGACGCAACGAAGAAGGATGTGGTTTTCATTTATTGGCTCTAGGAGTAGAAAAATCAGGGAGTACTCCAGAACCCGCAATAATGCTCACCTGTTAACGGGAGTTGCTGGGCTCGTCGGATACTGCTCGTAAACTCTCTGACCCCCAATATATATACAGCAAGATGTGCGGGCGTGACCAGCATCATGGTACCGTAAAATAGGATTCAACGAACCCCCGGTGGATCTACCGCAATGAAATCAGGACCGGTGGCGTAGTTCTAATTATTAATAACGGGATGTCGCGTTGCCGGCACTGACAATCTTCCCGTTCTGTCTGCGCGCCGTCCGTGAAACAGCATGTACTAGCAGGAATTATTCAGTGGTCAACATTCTGGTTGATGGATGCGGGGTCTGAACTAGTTTTTAAGCAAGGCTAATGAAATGCCCATGGGACCGATCTGGCAGAGGAGACCGTGCATTTCGGAGGACGTCCTTAAGCTTGACATGCAAAATGTTTCGCAGATGAACATCTTCGAACTTGAAAAATCTGGAACAGGTAAACGGCACTTGATCAACGCCGGACTTCATTTTCGCTCCCTGCTACAAACGTGTTCAACCGTTCGCCTTTGTTGGTTGGTTTTATTTCAACCTTGCGTGTAGATGTCGAGGTACTTGAACCTTACCTTCTGTTAGCCTACGAGAACTTGAACTCCGTTCGTGGACCCTCGCACTTTGAATGGACAAGATTTAGACAATTGCGCCACATGATATTGAAAGCTTATATAATTAACAAGAGCGCGGTGGGCCGCTTCGCGGCCCACCACTTCGGCTGAGGGATTATCAATTGGTGCTTGAATTGGCGCCGGCCTATGGCTGATAATCCAAGGACTCGCAACTGATCTCGAAGAATGGGCGCTAAAACGTGAGGTCGCATTGTTTGGCATTGTATACACTTTTATAGAGCGGAAATATGGCGTATGAGCTTGTGAGACAGATGTGATTGATAAAGCGGGGCCAGCCGTCGATGCGAAAGATGGAAACCAAAGTTGTGGATTGATAGACCCCAAAGCGGAGTTTGAAATGGCTTCGGACAGACACGCATAATCTTATAAAGAGAGTAATGCATTTCGGGCGCGTTACGGATTATGCACCGGCGGCGTAGAACTTGAAGTATTCCGATACCGGCGGCCACGATAGGTGATCCAGCCGTTAGCGGTGTTGCCCAGACACCTATACGGCCCAACAACCCCCGCTAGTTAGCGAGGGAGCCTAGTATGGTATCCCACCGCAATACCCTTCGGATAGTGCTCGCTGTGGGCGGGGGACCAGCCATCACATCAAATGGCCGTCGTTGCCACCAGAGATGGGCGGCGACGGCGCCGCGCGCCTTCCCGGACACCCCCAATCAATCCCATCAAAGTCCCCGCCCCTTCCGCCGAACTCGCGCGTTTGGGCGCAATTTTGAAGGTAAATTCACAAGAAAATTAGTGTATATTAAGGAGATGCATCACAGTCTATATAGCCATACAATGTACTGAACGATAGCATAAGACGAATTGAATCTGTGAATACACCCTCTAACTACTGTCTTCAGCCTCAAGCATGAATAGTACATATTTCAGTCATGATTGCCTGGGCGATCGTCAGGGCCAAATGCTCTGATGTATTGATGATGGCCGCCAGACGGTCACTGAGCTTGCGGAGAGCGATCCAGAGGAGTATGAGCACCTTATGGCACTCGAGGTTGCGCTGCGGAAAATTCATTCACCACGGACAAATTGCTCTGTACATGAATGTATTAAACCTGACTTTTCCCGACATGTAAGATGTACATGAACGGGGGCTTGGAGAATTTCGACGTGTTTTGATCGCGAACTGATTGAAGTCGCGAACTGACACCTCTGCTCAGTTCACCTGCTTCGACTTGCATGTTCGAGCTCAAACTTTGGGAGCTGTAAGTACACCATATTTAATGAAGTTACGGAACTTTTCATTTTTTTGGCCGACAAACATTTGAATTGAAAATTATGTAGGATATCTGCGGCTGCCATTAATTAAGTATAGACTGCCCAATGTCAGAGGAATACACAGTTAAAGATTTGGAGCCATCCCAGTTGTTGAGCAAGAGTTATGAATTAAATAATCTTTAAATTCGATCGCGAACTGATTCCACAGGTGGAATCCATCCTTGATTTAGGTACGCGATCATTCATCTGAACCTCCACAACTTCCTTACAGCTCCCTCTTCCACATGGCCCCGGGCTGTCCACGAGGACCTCAACATGTAAAAGCAACACAGTTATCAAGGTTTACTTCATCTCGACAACAAAGAAAGGTGTGGAATGTCGCAAAGGGGCCCAAGATGTGCTTCAAAGCCTTGACCTTTGGCTTCCCCACAACTTTTCTGGGGTCACCGCAAATTCAAATATTAACTCAATGAAGATATACAAAACAGCTGCAGGGACAAGAGATGGTGTCTATTGGCAGTGATTCAGGGCTGATGATACAGTCCCCGCCGCGTTTGTGGTCAGTGGCAGAAGAGCGCTCCCGTCGCATCTACCCCTGGGCCTCCATGTAGGTTTCTCTTTGGCCATCAGCGGGGTGACGGCAGAAACACATCCAAGACGGATGATACGGCCACACATACGGCGAGAATGAAATGCCCGTGCGTCGCAATGCACGCACCTAAAACAAGAAAGCCACAATACGGCGTGTGGATGCTGGTGACGTCGACGCTGGCACTGACACACGGCCCTGATATCAATGTATTTACCCTCGAGGGTGTGTTGCCCTGTGTGAGCATTCCAACTATATTGTATCATACTCACGTCGGACAATACTGTTTAGGCTCAAGGCAATTAAATAAAAGGTGTATTCTGAATACATATGTCTTCATGTTTATTGTGTGCTTCGGTACATATCTCCTTAATATAACCTAATTTTCCTGTGAATTTGCCTTCAAAACTGCGCCCAAACGCACGAGTTCGGCGGAAGGGGCGGGGACTTTGATGGGATTGATCGGGGGTGTCTGGGAAGGCGCGCGGCGCCGTCGCCGCCCATCTCTGATGGCAGCGACGACCCTTTGATGTAATGGCTGGTCCCCCGCCCACAGCGAGCACTATCCGAAGGGTATTGAATCCGTATTTATTGCGCTAGGGGCTTTTGCTCAAACCACCGCTAACTAGCGGGGGATACCATACTAGGCTCCCTCGCTAACTAGCGGGGGTTGTTGGGCCGTATAGGTGTCTGGGCAACACCGCTAACGGCCCAGGTTGCGATTGATTGAACGAATGAAAACGTTGAGGAAGAAGAAGTAAACAGATATATCATCATCGAGGAGAAACAAGTAGGTGCTCTTATTATCAGAACAGAATCCGCATTATTTGCGTACCAGAATAACTGAGAAGGCGCGAATGATTCATTAATGATTAAACAAATCCGCACGTACATCAGCCCACTGAGATCCAGGAACAATGACCACGATGTGGTACGTGGTCATTGGCGCGGAAATCACCGTGTACTGAAGAGTCACTCGTCCCAATCAAGTTCCCCCATCGCTCCGAGCTCTTCGAAATCGTCGACGAACGGACCCTGAGTTGAATTATTAGAACCGGGCCAACAGATATACAGCTTGGAGGATTCAGCCAATACCACAGTAGTCTTCGAGTTACGCACCTCGAAACATCAGAGACGCCGAGATAGTAGAATCGGTACTGATGTGGATCCACCGAGATCGAGTGAGATATGGACCCATTCCGTCTGGCAGGGTATAGAATGAAGTGTTGTTATGATTCAAGGTCACATTCCGCCAACCAGAAACGCAAGAGAGAGAGTTGAAGGCGCCAAAGACAAGGAGGTGACGTGGGGACCTCATAGTGATGAAAAACGGTAATCAAATCGCCGTGAATTGAGGCCTGACATCGAGACGCCAGGAAATGGCGCGATAAGACTTCGAATGGGGTCGAATTTCGGTCCCGAGGTCAAGTCGGTGCGGGTATCATGGCAGTGGAAATAGCCTCTCCTAGACAGACGCTAATTTAACGGCATGCTCGTACATCGCATATGTTGTACAGCGGAAAGGATGTTCGGGAATTCCCGTATCAATACCATCAGATGTGCCACGTCATTTCAGTCGTCGCTCACGACTTGCTCACACCTGGGCCTGTCGTTATGCTCTTCTGAGGGATTGGCTACGTTCTCTGATTCAGGCCGGCCACTAATTCGCGCCAATTTGAATCTCTGTTCAACTGAAAATTAATTCAGGTTACATCTCAATTTCCAAAGCCGCTATCGCCTTATGCTTCTCGTCGGAGGCCGACAAGGCTGAGGCCGACAAGGCTGAGGCCGACAAGGCTGAGGCCGACACTGAGGCCGACTATCCTGGAGCCAAAGTACGGATCCTGAGTTTGGTTATCGTCTAATCCGGATGCCTGAGCCTGGGTATTTTCATGGATATGTAACGCCAATGGGCAAGATTCCCCGCTCCAAAATGTGCATCGCTAAAATCACAATTCCTGATGCAGCTTAGACGATTCTGGACATTGCACCTTTTGGTATAATTTCCCGAACGTTCTGGTGCTATTCTCCGCGTCGTTGGTCATATTGGCTTATCCGACGTCCTCGAAAAGCCTTTTTGTCCGTAACTCTCCGTGCGCGGTGATCCTTTCCGCAAATCTCCCAGGTGTGGCGCTCCTTCGACTTTATAAGGAGGCCATCTACCCTGGAGCTTTAATATGATTTTCAAGTTAGTGCTTCCTGTCATTTGGACCCTCGTCTGCTATGGCTTGTTCCGTGTGGGGCAGTTTCTCTATCAGGTGGCAACTTCGCCACTGCGCCACGTAGCCGGCCCACGGAATGCGAGCTTCCTCTTCGGAAACTTCAAAGAAATGGAGGTAAATGTTTAGACTTGAATCTTTGTGGTTGAAAGTCACGAGTATATAGGACGACGCATCATTGACCGCCCGATGGCGAAGTGAATTTGGCCGCACTTTCGTCTTCAAGGGATTGTTCAGTGTTTGTGGCGTGCATGTCTTGCTTTCCTCAACATTGATGTGCAAAATAGATCAGCGAGTTGCACAGTTCCGATATCAAGGCCATAAATCACATTATGACCCACGGTTCAATTTACCGCAAGCCGCCGGCTCTTCTCGGCGTGGCAAAGATGATATTGGGCAATGGTAGGTCCACCTTATTGCTATTTTTCACCGGTGCAAATCCGAGCTCTCAGGCATTCTATCGGTCGAAGGTGATGACCATAAACGGCATGCGAGTAGTCCCAATTTCGAGTCCATTAAATAGCATTCTGACGCGGCGACAAACAAGTAGAGGCGGATTCTGGCGAGTTTTTTTCCTTCTAGAGTGTTCTATGTCTTGGATTTTGACATGGGAATCAGAATCAGGCTTTCGGTGTTGCGCAGATCCGGCTCCTAACGGAAATACTCGTCGAGAAGTCTGTTCAGGTGGAGCATAATTTTGTTGTGAAGGATATATTGACAAGAACCGGATCAATGAAGCTTCGCGATATTTGGGGACGTCGGGTCACACAGGAGAATGGCGAAGCGAGGATTGATGTATTAGAGTGGGTGAGACGGATCACACTGGATGTGATTGGGCAGGCAGGTGAGACCCTGCATTGCTCATTGGAGCTCAACAAAATACACCATCAGGATTCAACTACCGTTTCGGCGCCCTAACTGACCAGGGGACACCGAGCGAGTTGCACCAGGCGTTCACGGATTTGACTTATTCTCCGGACTCGCAGCGCCATGGACGGCTCAGGTTTGTAAGCGCCATTGTACCGGTGCTGAAGTTTTTGGTATTGGAATCTCGCGTTATTGAAGCTACGAGTCTGATTGCTATCCACGGTTTATCAGCCGATGCCTGGAACGCGGGCGTTGAAAGCGGCGCGGACCCAGATGTATCCACTAGGGCTCCGAATAGTCGGTGAGAGCAAGGACTTGATCAAGGATTCGGCGGATATGACCCTGAGCGGGAAGAGAGACTTACTTTCGGTCCTGCTCAAGTCGAATTTATCGCCGAATGTTCCCGAAGCTCATCGTCTGAGCGAGGATGAGGTCGTCGCACGTAAGGATAAATTCTTCTCCTCTTCCTTGGCATTCAACAGCTAAATTCTCTGCTCTTAAATTACTCCAGAGATACCCACCTTCCTCTTCGCAGGACACGAAACTCTGAGGTGTGTTCGTGCGGCCAAGTAAATTGTGTGTGGCTGATTTCTGACCAGTGCTGCGGTATCGTGGGCGCTGCACGCTCTTTCCTTGAATCCCGGTGTCCAGACGAAATTACGGGACGAGCTCTTCACCATTTCCACGGAGAATCCCACGATGGACGAACTCAACTCACTTCCATACCTCGAGAATGTTGGTATGTCGGTCCAGAAGTTTACTTGCATATTTCATGATCTTCGTCCAGTTAGAGAGACGATGCGTGTGCACACGCCCGCTCCGGCCACTCATAAAGTAAGAAGAAGTAAGTGAGAACTCAGTTGACTGAGAGTACCGAGAGATGATATTCGGGTTCTCGCAGATGGTGGTCAAAATGTCTGAAGTTGGAACTTCGAAGTACAGGGACTATATACTGTACCTGTAGGCATAGTAACAAGGGAGTAGTAACGAGTGTGCAGGCAACAGGGTAGGTGAAATAGGTAGATGAAATAGGTAGGTGAAATAGGTAACTACAGTAATGAGTAACGGGGCGCGTAGGAGTCGGGTCTCCTACAACACTCCCCCAGACCCGGCGACTACACGGTGATGGGACGAATATTGAGCTTGACGAGGTAGCTTTCGTGAGCGAGGCGTGGAAGGGGTTTGGTGAAGAGATCGGCGGGGTTCTCGTTACCCCGGATGAAGTCGACTTTCAGCTCCCCCTTCTGGACGAGCTCGCGGATGAAGTGATGCCGAATGTCGATGTGTTTGACTTTGGAATGAGATTTAGTGTTCTTTGTCAAGTCGACGGCGCCGCGATTATCACAGAAGAGGATACCCGGTAGTGGCTGTTCCAGCCCGACTTCTGCCATCCATGCGTACATCCACTTGAGCTGCTGCGCAGCTCGGGTGAGCGAGATGTATTCCGCTTCCACAGTGGACAGCGCAACCGTTGCTTGGCGTTTCGATGACCAGCAGACCGGTGCTCCGGCCATAACAAACACGTAACCGGATGTTGAACGGCGCGTATCAACGCACCCTGCGTAGTCAGAGTCGGCATTGCCAGTGGGAGTCAAGGGAGCGTCGCGCGAGTAGACCAAGCCGTAGTCGAGTGTGTTACGAATATAGCCGAGGACATGGAGAAGAGCACGCCAGTGTTCAATGCCGGGATTGGTTTGGAAGCGGGACAGTACGCTGACAGCGTAGGAAAGATCAGGTCGCGTCGCAAGTTGTCCCCACATGACAGAACCCAAGAGCTCGCGATACGGCTTTCCAACCATCTCAGCTCGGTCCTCAGGCGTCGAAGGGGACATGGAGGAATCGAGAGATGTGCCGACAGGAAGAGGTGTGGATCGAAGCTTGATATTCTCCAAGCTGTGATCAGCTAACACCTTCTCGAAGTAAGCACGCTGGGAAAGGGTTACGGTACCGGCTTCCAGGTCCTGGTCGACGCGCATCCCGAGCAAACGGTGAGTGCTCCCAACGTCTTTGATAGCCCATTTCTTCCCCAACTCGTCCTTCCGTGCCTCTGCTTCCTCGATCGATGACGAAGCACCCCAAACATCGTCCGTGTACGTGTCGGTTAGGGTGTAACTGCCATCTGCAGAGGTTTTGACGCGCACACATGGGTCAGCTCTCGACGTCGAGTACCCCAAGTCCTCGTACGTCGCAGCCAAAGTCTCGGCCCAGTCACGTCCACCCTGCATTGTCCCGTATATGGTCTTCTTCAAACGGCACGCCAAGCCTTCCTTCCCCGGGACCTCGTACCCGCGGGGCTGCTCCATGTAGATCTGTTCCTTCGTCTCGCTGTTCAGGTAAGCTGCCTCAAAATCAACCTGCCAAAGGTGAAGGTTCTGATTAGCTGCAATAGCGGCGGTCATGCGAATGGACTCGAGACGAGCGACGGCGGCCCACGTCTCCTCGTAATCGATGCCATGCACTTGCGTGAAGCCTTTCCCGACGAGACGAGCTTTGTCGCGCAACCATTGACCGGCGCCGTCCTTCTTGACATCGTAGACCCATTTCGATGCCATGACGTTTGCGCCAGGAGGCGGTACCTGGAGCTCCCATGTACCCTTTTTCTCGTGAAGGGCCATTTCGACATCCATGGCGGCAGTCCAGCGATCGGCGTCCAATTTGATCGCCTCGTTGTAGTGCTTCGGCGCGTAAAGATGATCTGGGTTGGACGACATGAGGGTCTGGGAGATATAATCATCAAGTTCAACATTCAGGCTGACGATGGGATCCCAAGCTGCGTTCGCCCGCGGCCGCACAGATTTGGTTGCCCAATCTTCGCGAGTGGTTCGAGCAGCATCCTCGCGAGCCGCATAGTCCTGTGATTCGGCCGCGTGGGTGGTAATAGTTGTATTGCGGCCAGAGCGACGAGGTGGAGGAGGCACAGAGTCAGGTGCAGGCGGCACAGGTGAATCTGAACGCGAACTTGGCGTTGACAGATTTCCGCCGCCACTGGAAGATGGATCGAAGTCTTGACCTTTATCACCTGGAACTTCTGGAGCATTGCTCTGAGCACTATTGGATGGAACCGGGTCCACAGGTTCGTCATCCGAGTTGGTCCAGAATCTCTCCCCCTCATCCAAAGTGCGGTTAGGAGCGCCTTCGTCAAACTCAACGTTACGGCTCTCAAACTGCTTCCCATGCTCGTCAATCAAGACATAATTCCCAGCCCCAGTGCTGTATCCGATGAACGTGGCAGGAATGGCACGACTCTGCAACTTACTTCCACCGTCCACCCGATGGCCATTAACGATATTGACCTTCGCGCTGCACTTGCTACCGAAGACACGCATGTGTGACACGTCAACGTGTCGACCATCGAACGACTCCTGCGGAATCTGTCCGGGATGACGAGTCGAAGGCATCCGATTACGCGTGTAGGTCGAGCACGCCCCAGCTGCTGCCCAGTAACGCTCGGGTAGGCCAGATTCGTCCAACAAAGTGCGGATGTCCTCGGTGATGGTACGGATGGCGCGCTCGGCGAGCCCGTTTTCAGCAGAAGAGTACGGTGCCGTGATCTCGTGGATAATGCCGTGAGTTTTGAAGTACTCATTCCACCTCCCCGAGCTGAACGCATTATCAGTGCGGACACGTTTGATTTTCCGGCCCGTCTGCGTCTCTGCCATGACACGGTACTCCTCAAACGCTGCAATGGTAGATTCGTCGCTCTTGTCCGGGAGGTAAGCCGTATGCTTATGTGAAGAACCACTATCGACAAATGGCATCATGTAGAGGTTCCCACCCGGCGACGCAACGCGAGCGGGACCCCATAGATCGAACGCGACCAGATCGAGAGGAGCCACGTTTGGATCTGAATGCCCGTCATATGGTCGTGTGTGTTGACGGCCCGCTCGGCAGCTGACACATTTACCATCGAGCGTGTGGTCGGTAATGTCCAGACCAGAGACAAGATTTTTACTGCTCATCTCTTTGATAGTGTTCGGACTTCCGTGAACGAGGCGGCGATGCCAATTCTTCAGTGAGGTCGGCTGAGCGGTTGAGATATTGGCGTAGGTGTCGGTAGCTTCGAGAACATACATTCCAGCTGATCCACGACCCTCCAGAATTGTCTCGCCTGCGCTTCCTTCACGGATAGTGACTTCTCCGCCTCCAAAGGTCGAGTAGCACCCTGCCGTATCAAGTTGGCTCACGGAGACCAAATTGGCGGACAACGTGGGAGCGTGAAGAGCATTCGCGAAGGTAATGTGAACTTCCTTCCCACCAACATTGAAAACTTTGGTGACAGTCCCTTTCCCTACGATAGCAAAATCACCTTCGGTTGCCAGCGCTGACTTGCCAGCCCGAACAGCGACAGCCTCGTAACTGCGGAAGTCCGAGCGATCACGAAAAAAATGATCGCTGGCACCTGAATCAAGAAAGGTGATTGCTTTTGCTGGGGAGTAATTCTGGAATGTACGGCTAACGAGCGCCTTCGGAGCAGTAGACCCGTTGACAATGAGCACCTTCGGATCAGTAGGTGCGCTTGCAACCACAGGCACAACCTCCTCTACAGATGTGGGAGTAGCGAGAGTAGCCTTGCGAGAAGGATAGACAATATGCGGTGCGTCCTCGTCCTCTACCTCCTCGATTGTGACTCGGCGCGTTGTGGCCATCAAGACGCGATGCATAGGAGGCTCCTCGGGGGCTGCGGCCTGCCTCGCTTGTGGCCTGTTCCGCCCAAAATTCGGCGGGAACTGGCCCTCCTTTCCTCCTCCAGGCCAGTAGCAGTTTTCAATAGTGTGGCTCGATTTATTGACTGCTTTGCATCCAGGGTTTGTGCAGCGGCGCTTGGGGGCGGAGGTGTTAAGCGCGGTAGATGTGGTCGCAATGGTATTATGCTCGGGCATTCCGGTGCTAATCGCGACCGTCTTGATGAGTGCGAACGCGTCATCGAGATCAGCAGAGGCGAAGAGCGCGCCCTGGAGACCCAGCCAACGCGGATCAGCGGGGAGGGAGCGAATGAGTACGTTTTTCAAGTCCTTATCCACCACTGTTCCTCCCATCATCCTAACGACGTTGCCTTTGTTGCGAATATCGCTCAACAGGCCGTCAAGATCGTCGCGGGAACTTCCAGCGAATTTGATCGACTGAAGCTCGCTCTGGGCAAGTGACAGTGCTGCATCGCTCTTCTTTGCACACGCTGCGGTAACTGAGTCCCAGCACTCCTTCGCAGTGCCGTCGCGCTTGAGCCCGAGCCCGATGGGGTCGGTTACGTTCGTCACGATCAATGATTTCAAGACGCTATCGCGATAGGTCCACTCGTCGCGGGATGGAGTTGTGGAGAAAGCGGGAGTAGGGGCATCGGCCGATGCAGCCGTTCCAAGGGGTACGGTAATTATAGGTGGCTTTGTGATGGTGCCGTCAAGATAGCCGGACAAGCCTTTGCTCGCCGCATGTTCTTCGATGAGCACTTTGAAGGTGGGGTAGTTGGCTTTATTAGCCTGTAGTTTCTCGCTTGCCAGCAACGAAGGTAGGTTGATCATTTGGGACGCCATCAGGGCGACTTGGTATGACCGTAAGATTGTGTAGGTGTAAGGTTGAGTTGAGGGGTAATTTATTGTGTTGTTCTTTGTCTGAGCTAGTTAGAAGGCTGCGGGGCCCATAACCTAAAGTAAGAAGAAGTAAGTGAGAACTCAGTTGACTGAGAGTACCGAGAGATGATATTCGGGTTCTCGCAGATGGTGGTCAAAATGTCTGAAGTTGGAACTTCGAAGTACAGGGACTATATACTGTACCTGTAGGCATAGTAACAAGGGAGTAGTAACGAGTGTGCAGGCAACAGGGTAGGTGAAATAGGTAGATGAAATAGGTAGGTGAAATAGGTAACTACAGTAATGAGTAACGGGGCGCGTAGGAGTCGGGTCTCCTACAACAACTCAACGCATCGCTGTGAATGATGATGTCCTGCCCTTATCTAAGCCGTATATAGACAAGCACGGGACGGTGCACAAGAGCATTCCGTACGTCGATTCTCTGGAAATGGCATGATGCTTATACAACAGTTTTCTGCAGAGTCCGCAAAGGCCAGATGCTGTACATCCCTATTTTGGCTGTGGATACCGAGGAGGACATCTGGGGAGAAGATGCGTTGGAGTTCAAGTTCATATTTGTATTGCCTTTATTCCGAGCACGAGCTGATATCTGATTGTAACAGGCCCGAACGTTGGGAGCACATTCCAGAAGCGGTTAGCTTAATCCCAGGAATATGGGCGAATCTTCTCACTTTCTTGGCCGGGCTGCACAACTGTAACTATTCTGTCTTTTGTGCTAACAATCCCAATATCGTTGGAGCTCAATGTGGTTGCCTGCAGGTATCGGGTTCCGCTTCGCACTTCTCGAGTACGTGGATTTCTTTTGTTACGTCCGCTGACCTGGTGGTTCATTCTTTCATATCTTTCAGAGTGAAAGTTTTGCTGTTTACGCTTCTCCGCGCGTTTGAGTTTCAGCCGGGCGTTCCGAAGGATCGCATTCTGATAAAGACAGTAGATTTGGTTCAGCGACCTGTGGTAGCCGGAGAAGGCTCTGGCTTGCCGTTGATTGTGAAGGGCCACAATGCAGCGGGATACTAGCACACCTTGCCCGACGGATCATATAGGTTGGCAGTCCTCACATATAATTATGACCCAAATATCCGGAAGCTTCTCTACTAGTCAACTTCCTCACTTTGTGTAATTTGAGTATTACATTCTAAGCTAAACATTTCCTCGCGTATCTGATGTACCAGCTAGTCCCATCTCAGTAGCAATTAACAAGACTGCAAAATCCCTGCCCATCGCATATCCAGGTAAAGTATTGCGCCCCATAGAATCTTCACTCATAGAACCGCGCGCAGCTCAGCGTCGCACGCACAACTCGAGCGAGCTCGGCCGCGAGCCCAGCCGGGTCGATGTTATTCGCCGAATCAGTTGCGATACGTGACATGGAGACCTGGAGGAAAGCGGGATCTCAAGCGTGAAGGTCGTGTCACCTGATGTGGACGCGTCGCGCGCATACAACAAACAGTTACAACCAATGATATGTTCGGCTCCTATACCATCTGTGTGATAGCCCAGCCACAGTCAAAAATGGGGGAAATGTTTCCAATGTGCCCAATAAATGGGAATTACTGTAAAAAAACCTGGGAGAACACCTTTACTAGGAACAGCTGATGCAATCTATCTTTCAAAAAAAGAGCTGAAATCCGGACAGCACAAGAAACCCGCTCACAACTCCATCAGGAATACAGTTGGAATGTTGGTTATATGTTATTATCGGGGATAGGCAAGGGGAGGTCGGCATTAAAATTTCGGATATAGGGTGGGGGGGGTCCGAGGAGGGCTGAAAAAAAATTCTTGGCCAAGTTATGTAGAAGGTTTAGGAGCCTTCAAAACTACATTTAAGCAATATTGGATGCATCCCTGTGTGTTTGTACGACGTCAGGAGCCCTTTGAGGATGAGTTTCCTAATTTGGATGACGGATCACCAGGGGATTAGCTGCCATTTGGGAGTTGCCGCTACGTTCCAGTGCGGAAAAACTTACAAATTGTGTATTGTGGTTAAGGAATGGATGCAGGATACTGAGTATTGTTTTAATATTTATATCGCATGAATGCACATGAAGCGAGTTAGTTTTGGACTGGGGTGTCCAGGTGGAGCGCTCAGCAGGCCTGGATGAGCTGCAAAGGGTGAGTAGTTAAAAGAAATGGTGCGCAGGGGTTGAAATGTCTATAGGCGATGACTGATTAACTCTTAAAATGAAGGTGGGCTTGGGGTGAGCCTTCAGTAGAAAACCGCTCAGCCCGGATGGACGGCCCGGCGCTAGGGGTGGGAAACTCCTTCCCTATATGGAAGGAGAGGGGGGAGGGGGGTCAGCTGAAGGTCGAAAAAAACTTTTCGACCCCATATCCGTTTTTCGAATCCCGACCTCCCCTTGGGGATAGGCAAACAATACAGTTCGGTGTAGAAGTTGGGTGTCGAACTGTGGTACATCCCTAGAGAACTATGGAGTTTATGCTATTGCAGTAATTTAAGAAAATTAACAGAATCAAGGGGAACGGGGAGTGATGGTCTGAAGGAGCGGACCATCGTGTGTACGAAGAAGGGCCGGCCCCGCATCAGGAATCCATCCCAATACTACACTTGTGCGTTCGCCCTCCCTCATAGCCTTGGACTCCAGGCCTCGGAAGACATTGTTCAGCCCTCCACCAGCGGCAGCAGCAACAAGATGCAGCGGATTTGCCGGGTCGAATGGGTGATCGGGCATTGTGCCGACGTGTCGAAACACTGCAACGCATACGACGAGGATAGTTGCAAGAGCAATTACTGAACCAGGAACCAAGACCCAGCAAACGGTGCCGGAGACATATGTCCAGCCGAGAGACTCGCTATGAAATTTCCCGGTCGTTTCTCGGGTCATGTTCGGCGGGATACCGTTCTCGAAAGTCATATTAAAGCCCGAGGAGCAGCCACGAAATATCTGGTGGGGGTAAGCTGATGGGAAAGCGTTGAAAATGGGGGAAATACCGATGCGCTGTATTCGATAAAGCCTCGGACATAATTCTCCTGCAAGTGAAATGAGTATCTTTCATTGAATTGGCATGAATGCACGAACCACGAGGATCAGTGTCTGTTGATTCGTCCAATCGGGGGCGGATGCGAGTGCTAGCCATTCTTCACCCACGCTGTTCACCACTACTCCCTGAGAGTTCGCCAGGGTTAATCCAAGCGCCCATATCGCTGCATTCGCCGTAGGGCCATCGGGGTCGGGGACCGAGGTGGCTGGGTCATTCACGATCTCGACGTTGATGATGTCGGAATAATCCACCTGGACAGGAACTATCCGGGGGACTACCGTACACATTATTGTTTGAAGAAAGTCGTAATGGTGGTATCCCACGAACATCAAAGCTTAGAATTACAAACTCAGCAGAGTCGTAGGCAGGAGGTGGTTGTCAAAACCCACTGTAATTGTCTTCGTTTCTGCACGATACCGTCGCAACAAGGTCCATATCTCTTCCAGTGTACATCTCAGTGTGATTATCTGGATGAAACAAAGTTCAGCGAGCGATTTGATAAGCCCGAGTGAACGCACCATATCCATAGTAGCCCAAGGCATCCTCGGGGCCATATGGGACGCGTGGACAGTCGGAAGCCATGGATACCCACGTTACGGGCACCAATTCATCCACATCTTCATGTTCCCAAGACTTGACTGAGTCATTCTTGAGGCTTAATGACGGCGTAGTCTTGCTTGTGAGATTGCGGAAATCGCACGAGACGTCCGCAGTGAATCCTAAATTACCCCTCAGGTGAACTTCCTTTCAAAAAAGATCGGCTGGTCACAGACCTTGTTGGATGACGGAGTAGTTTGCGACGATACCGGGGGGCAGAGGCGATACACTTGCGATTGTTGGGGGAACCACATCTGTGGTAGGGTTCCGTAAGTTTGGGAATCCAAACTTACATGTGTAAGTTTGGCCTGTAAGTTACATGTAAGTTACAAGGACCCTCAGAGAGTTGGTGTATAAAATGTAAGTTCGGGAGAAAAACCCGAAACAATGGTACGGGAGATTGGCTCCGTGGGATTGACACCATCGACACTGCAAGAAGCTGTCAATTGAATCTCAGGCTGTCAAAGCAATTTTTTGCCGCTCCGACTGTGCTGGTGGTATTGCAAGATGCTTGATGACGCCCAGCTTGTCGACAAGTTTCCCCTCTTCCTCCGGGTCCTGAAAAATCGGATCTCTCTCCTTCCCAATACTCTCCCGACCGCGCCTCCGGATAGCCCACTCTGTTTTCTCGCGACACTCGAGATTGACGCCGAGGAAGGGGCCTGGTTCTCCGCCAATCGTGGCTGGGAACGTGCTTTCCAATGTGCCGAAGCCGATGAGGCTCAACGGCTTGTATGCGGCCCGCACGGACTTGATCTTGTCTGCCAATTCTTGGAATTCTATGCAGAGGCAGACGGGATCAAAGGTCACTTCCTCCTCTGTCTCATGAAACGGGAGTTGGAGCGCGCGTTCAAAAAACGCACAGCGAAAGGCGCTGCATTCACTCTGGGTGTGTTTCCCTGGGACTTGGACGGGGCTGCTGCAGTGCCCGCATTTGAACAGCAGTTCGATGCATTATGGCGTCGCGAGTGGCCGTTTAACAGTGCAAGTACCTCCCGCTCAACGCCGCCGCTAGAATACTGGCGTCAGCTTAAGTCTCATAAGTTCTCCCGTGTCCTCGGGGTGCGTCAACATTATCTCAAATGTTTGCTGGGACTGATTTGAACGTAGTTTCTTGCAGTCAAGATCTTTTCTATCACAATTAACTCTATGGTAGATGAACGCACCAACTCGATGCTCACCTGGTTTAATAGTCCATATCGTGGCCGCCAGACTGCGACTACAATGGAAAGTATGGTTATGGTTGGACAGTGGTATCGGAGCCACGAAGCTGTATGTGTTCCTGCTTCCAATTCAAATCTTACCCACCTTTTTCAGGGCGAAGATGGTATCCAGCATAAGAAGAAAAAGGAACGCAAACGTCTGGGGGTCAAGTTTCATGACCTGGACAAGACCTATTTGAAGAGTGTTCAATCACGCCCACACCCGACGCGGACCGTCGACGATTCCGACAGCTCGGATGATAGTTCGACCTCAGCAACGATAATTTCGACGCCGATGATGATGAAGATGAGCCGGGCCCTAAGACTCGCGGACGTCGCGCTCGTGTCATTCTTCCTGCTGAGAATATCACAGTTGACGCTCCAGGTATCAATCTGAGCTCTCCGGGACTGCTTGCCATGATCACGGCAGATGGTGCAACTTCGGAGTCACCCCCTACTGTTACGGTCTCGGTTGCTTTAACACCGGTAGTTGTCGAGAGCTCTAGGGTTGATACAACGGTGGATTGGGCAGCTCTTGGGCTCAGTCTGTAACTTACCGTAACTTTCATACTTACAATGCTTACAAATTGCTACTTACATTGTAACTTACAGAATGTAAGTAATTGTAAGTTACAAGGTAACTTCGAGGTCTCCGGGAAGCCGCCGTAACTTACAAATGTAAGTAATTGTAAGTTCGAAACTTACGGAACCCTAATCTGTGGAGTACATCCACCTACTCATATTCACGTTGTCGAAATTTGCGGGCCAGATACCACCTGAAATGTTGTACACAAATGAGTAGCAACAATACTGGAATGAGTCTGGTACGAACCAGTCGAAACATTGAAAGTCTGTCCCACGAAGCCTACGGAAGTTTCAAAGCCGAACACCTTTTTAGCCGCCGCGTATCCAGCATCCATCTGGGCGACGGGAGACATCACAGCCCCATTTATACCTGGGAAAAGCCATTTTGGTAAGCTCTGCCAGGCACGAAATATCGTTCGAGCATACATTCTGGTCCAGTGGAATTCTCCGCTGCTACCATCGCGTCAAAAATTGGGCTTGCCAGATCGAGTTCGCGTCCGCTAAGCGGAGTGGATATCACGATTTTGACCGGCGTAAACAGTGTCGACCAGCTAAATAATGCAGCTATTCAGACCCAAGAGTCCGTAATTGTATATCGGACCATGAGGCGCACCCAGAGGTTTGGATTCCGGACAAGATCAGGATGAGGATAGATAGTAGTGGCCATTTCAAGCTTCGGCGCGAAAAGAAAACGCTGCGAGTAGAGATCGACACAGATGCTCCAAGCGTTGCCAGAGTTATCGGCCGATAAAGGTACAGAGACATTGAACGCCGAAGAGCATATGAGAAGAGACTGCGGATATCAATGCGCCGCATAAAATTTCATCCAGCGAACGACATACAACGAGGAACAGGCAGCGAGGAAGGTCGAAATGAGGGTGATCAGAAGAGTCACCAAGTGCGGGTTCCTCTCGAACCAGAGCGCAGATGAATGCGGGAGCACTACTTGGCCACGGATCTTGACCGTTGCAAAGAAGCCCCAGGCGAGTCCCTGCAGCACCAGCTGCCCGAAAATAACGATGAAGGGCCATCCGATGAAGTTGCGAACAACCATATACGAATGAACACTGGATGACGGTTTTCATTCGGCTTGGTGATTGGAAACGGTCGGACGCACGTATGAAGGGGAGCTGCACGTCCATCGCGATCTATAGATGCGTCAAGTGTATCAACTAATTCATCTTGAGGGTACGAAGTGAATTCGTTGGAATTTCCGCGATCGAGAAGCAGCTTAGATTTATTATGTTCGGCTGAGCCAGTGTGAGAGGGAGATGGGGAAAGCATTTGGTCAAGCGAAGGGGGTATTGAGGGTTTCGTTTTTTGAAGCTTTTGGGAGATGCGTCGCGTAGCGTGCTGACAGCAGAATCAAATCCACGAGCGCTTCCTGAGCGTCGCTTCGGAGACAATGTCCGAGCTCTTGGCGGCGCTTGCGCCGAGGCGTGCCATTTCTTCAGGTGTCCCTTAAGTATATGTTTTGTGTACTTTTTGTGAACGTACTTGAAATCAACGACAGTGGTAAAGGCCTCCAAAAGTAGAGCGGTCGTTTGATGGTGGTGGCAAAAGAGGAAATAAGTGATGAGATCACACCTACGTGTTGATCGCAATTCGCCCTTTTCCTCCCTCCACTTGGCCACCAGCGTCCCGACCGCAGAATACATTACTGCGGCGCCATCCGCGCCGTCCTGATCTCATGCAATTATCTGCCCACCTCTCGAGTTTCATGATCTCCGCGAATCATTAGAGCCCCAATCATTAGACAGTCTGCGCTACGGCAAAGCTTAGTGCAAGCACCAGGTCCCTGGGTCTGCCCCCAATCAAGGGCCACCTGAAAACGGCGGAGCTGGCAGACAAGCACTGAATTGAAGCCATTGATCATCTATCCTTCTCCTGAGAGACCCCCCCCCCGACGCCCGTGATACAAATATAACGCCAACCGACAAAATCCACATATTCAATCCTTGGCGTACGTAAAAAAACACGCTCTCGCTACTTGCATGCAGTCTGTGACGTGAAACGAACGTATAACATCATCCTCGCCGACGTCTGGTTACCCTGCTACTGTCGTTAGCCTCTCTAAGAATCAACCCATCTCTCGTTCAGAACTATACAAATAATTAATAGGATGAGTCTTGGCTTTGTCTTGGCTCGCTTTTTTCTCTTCAAGTTGACTATAGGTGGAATAGGGTACGATCAAAAGTGGCATATGATTCGAACACTGAGACCTTCCTTTTTTCATTTCTCCACCATGATGTCGGAACTCTGTGTGGAGTTACTGCAAGCGATTGGCTCGGAGGTGCGTCTGTGTTATGTTGTTCCGTTGTTCCGTTGAATTCAGCCCACTTACTGTTGAAGATAGCTTTCCGGCGTCGATCAGCGTGTCCTGTGCGCAGTGTGTAGACGCGCCATCGAGGCCTCTTCTGCGCGTCCCCGACCCTTAGTACGGGACGGCGCCATATATTCTGGGAACGGGGCGACGGGATATTGTCGTAAGTATTTTTGGCGCATATTTAGCTGATGCTTGACTGATCCAGTTCACAGGAACTGCTCCTCGAGATGGCGCCAGAGTTGCCTGAGCTGAGCAACATCGCCATAGTGGCCCCGAAGATACGCTACTCAACGTGATCTGGAATACCATTTGACAGACGCCTTCAGGACCTACTGATCACCTTTGGAAGAAAGAAAGGATCGTCAACTGTGACAGCCTTGAATGAGACGCACCGGGAGCACACTGCTAATGTCGGGAAACGACGGATGTTCTGGTACTTGAAATAATCTGGCATTGGCCAAAGAGCCCAAAAGAAATACGACCGAGTTACATCCACAGGGGAACGGAGTAGACAAACTAGAAGTATCCGTGAACCTGCCAGAACCGAAGACACAGAATTGTTTGAATTTAAAAGATAAATTGAATCTGACTTATATAATATGCTCAACTAGTTCGTCCGGTCTCGCTTCACCAGTCCTGATCCTCTGTGCTCTCAGCAGAGCGATGGTGCGTCTCAACAAGGGCTGCGATGGCTGGTGTGATCCTGGGGCTTCCACGGTGCCTGTGATCTTCTGCTGCACCTCGGAATAGCCGCTCAGAGGCCATAGCAATATTTGAAACTGTAATACTCATTAGGTGCAGTCTATCTGGTTTTATTGCCTTTGGGACTTCGGATACTTCACCTTCGCTTACGTCTTAAATTGTCTGTTTCATGCCATAGCTGATCAAGGACTAAGCAGCTCTGAAACTGGGTGACACCGGGTGTATTTTTTCTGAGAAAAAGTTTCATATACATGGCCATCTTGTGTCGGGCGGGTCTGGCGTTGACAACAATTTTGCTGTTGCAGATGATGGACTATGATGGAATTTTCCGATCTTGAAATGCGGAGGCATCGGAAGACGAGCCAGACAACGAGCAAGTCATCCTTGGGTGAGGCCAATACAAGAATTCCGTCGCACGTCGGTATCAAGGCTCTGTTTGAGAGGAACGCTAGGCCTTTTTCGTCGTGTTTTACCTTTTTTTTCTTCTTATCACATTTTGCACAGCTCAAAAAATGTTTTCCCGCCCTTGGCATCTTCCAAAATATAAGGGCTTCATTCCCCAAAAGTCACCGTCACCAACCCAAATTCCTTCATTTCACAACCCTCCGTCACCCGTCACGTGAGTAAGTGGTCGAAATAGTACAGTATGCCGATGTTGCGCAGCGCGGGAAGTTCCATCGCCATCTCGAGGAATAGTTCCTGGGCAAGCCAAGCCAGACCTCTCAGATAATTTGGCATGATTCGGGTTTGAATGCTCACGACGATATCACGGACTCCGCTCCCAGGTGGTGGCTCCATGCCAAACGAGTTGACGCACACCTCGAGTGTTTCGAGCCGCCGCAGCTGCGAAATTACTCGAGTGCTGCGCCGATTAAAGGAACACGCGCCCTCGTAATATCCCGCGCAAATAAGCACGGTGAGCGACGCCGCGTGGCGGGGGATGATGCTCTCGATCAACAGCTCCCCATCCAGGTCTTGGTGTACGGCGAAAATATCCAGGCGCTCGAGCCCTGAATATGAGGCGAGATAGCACATCAGCCCGTCCTCCGGATGCATGACTTCGACCTCTTTTCATTGGATGCGCTCCTGCTGCAGCATGTCATACAGCTAGGGACAGTTGTCGGAAGACAGGCAGCGCAGAACCTCGAGGTGCGGGCTACGACGGACGACCCGTGACAGCCAGTCCATGGCCGCCCTCGTCCACCCGTGGCCTCCTGCCTCGGTGCTCAGGATGCGGAGGCCCGAAAATGGGGCGAGGTCGAAAAAATGATACCCATAAGTCGTGAAGTTCACCAAGCATAACTCGTCCAGATATTCGTGCGCATTCAACACATTTCACGAGATGCACCGTTCTTCCACCAAAACGGGGTGATAGTTGTACTGATTATTTACCAGAATTTCCATGAGAAAGTCGGCCGAGGAGAGGCAAACACCACGAAGTAGCTGCAGAACAGTAGCGATCTTTTCGGAATGGGAACCACGGAGTCTGAGGGGAAGAGGAGCCGCTGAAATGACTCGAGGAGCTGGTGAGGGCGGGGGCGGTACATTCATGCGAGAATCCGCCTCGACCACATCGAGCAGAGTCATGGTCGCGTCGAAATCAAACTCGATTGAAGTATCGGTGATCGATTGAGAATCAATGGCGAGAATGTCTGTTGTAGGCTGGCAAAGTTGGTGTGGGAGTCAATGGAGCATCGTCGAAGAGATGAGAGTTTTACTGGGTCCACCGAAGCGGTGCGGGTGTCGGATTGTAGTTGAATTCAGAAGACCGAAATTCTGCTCTCGGATCATTTATTAGGTGCGAGATCGGGCGAGCGATGTTTTGCATTAGGGAACTCGAGGTTATACTGCTTCTGGCAAAGAAGTCATCGTAATTTGGGCTTTGCGCTTATGAGAGCGCTTCGATAGCGCAGGAGGATGTGTATTCGACGTAGATGGCTGCCCGGGGCTGTGACTGCTAGGGATCGTACGAGAAGACGGATTGCTTGCAGTGGGAAATGTGATGCTGTCAGACATGTTTTGAGACACAAGATAGGTATGCAGCGCGCCAGGAAACCTGGTGGAGGTTAGTCTCTTATAAACAGACGCTACAACGGGAAGCTCGTGCCTCGCTTGTTGTAGTCTGTCGATTCCCGTGATCAAGTGATTGGAAGGCGGCCTTATTATGTAATCTCGAATTTCTCGGTTGCCAAAGTCGAGTCCACAACGCGTCTTTCGCACTTTTTAAGCATCAGGAGCATTAGGTGACTTGATTCAAGCTACTTTGTCTCTGAGTCCATGGCGCCAAAGGTGGAGAACAAGAATGCAGAACGTTGATGCACCGCCACATGGCAAACACCGAGATATTGTTTTGCGCAAAAAGACCAACAGCGTGCACGTTCTGCGAAGGCGGAATAACCTTAAATACCATTACAACACACTTTCTCTCTTAGCCCTTGTTGGTAGGACTACTGCAGGCATGGAAAGGCCGTGGGAATACATTCAAACTCCGACGATTAGGTAATAAGGCTACCCTCCCTACATCAGTGGCGCGGTTAACTACAGACTAGGTGGAGGTGGGAGCCGAAGAGTGCGAGCGCGTCCGATGGTCACAGATGGGGCATCAAGCGTGACTTGTCCTGGCGACATCGGAAACGATTAGGGGCAGTCAGAGTAGGTCGTTTCGACGTTTCTGGGGTCGTTCCTGGGGTCGTTTCTGACGTCGTTTCTGCAGTCGTTTCTCTAAATTGTTGGCATCAGAAACGTGGGGAGAAACGACCTCGGATTTATTTTGGTGGAGAAACGGCCAGAAGCGACTTGTAGAAACGCCTCTGGAGGCGTTTCTGAGGCGTTTCTCGGTCGGTTCTCGTTTCTCCCACGCTTTAAATAATGTTCATGACATGGATTAGGCCTCTTCGAGGCGGAGGCTGAACCTTGGATGAATAAATTATATGGAGCAAAATTGGATCAGATAGACGCCAAAAGCGCTTAGATACACGGCCGCACTGATACCTTCATTTTTAATTATGACAAGAGGCTGGTCGGCCGCTTCGCGGCCTCCCACCCCCTTTTGTGAGATTGTGTCCCCTCTGTCTAACAATGGTCATGGTTTCATGTGTGACTGACTTCAGTTGAGTGGAATTGAATTGATATCTATTCCCAGTGCATATTTGCTCGTTCATTGGTGAATCTATGGGGAGTCTGGAGCCTAATATGGGACGGAGGAATGATGGTTGGTGATTGGAGGGAATAACAGTACGCGTTCTGGGTCTGTCCGCAAAGGTCACCGCGTAAAGCTGGCGCCTCGGATCGCACCGGCTTTCTAGAAACAGTGGGCGGCTAAGGAAAACAAAGGGTCGGTGTTCAAAAAGCTTCAGAAATTGTGGAAGGATCGACGCTCGTGTTGGCGCCGTCGCCTAAGTTCAATGAAATGGCTTAGGCGCCGTAGTGCATACCCACGCACTTCCTCCGCCATTGTGCTCGCTGTGGGAATTAGGGCAGTGGTGTCGGAGGTTATTGGATCAATGTACCGAGCTCGGCGCCGCACGGCACGGACCGAAAGCTGAGCCGAACTCCCGGGCCCAAAGTTGTAACGGTTAGGGGAGCCCTTGGGGAGCCCACAATTAAACCGGCAGCTACGTGAGTAATCGGAGCTTAAGAAGCTTCAGACGTGCGTAATTTTATAAGGCGAGGAAAGAGAGAGATAAAGAGGGGGGATGCGCCGCATTGGACCCCGCCGCTCACTCTACAAAATACCGATTGACAAAGATCAGGCGCCGACTTCATTTGGGCGCTTGAGTTTGTTCGAGAGATTGCCGACGGGAAACACACGCAGTGTGCCTGAGAAGCCGAAGACGGTGGAAGAAAAAATTAGCGCTGCTCATGAGAGTATCCACAGATTCGGGTACAAATGACCAAAGCAGGGGCGTCAAAGGCTTCGGACAGACACCCGTTATTTTATAAAGAGAGAGATTTTGAATTGTAACAAATCAACGATCCGTTGTGAAAGTCTTAAAGAAATCACAAAATCGGACCCCTTAAGATTTCCTAAGACAGACAGATCATAAGAATTTCTTACATTTGACGTGCCCTTCGGGAAGTATAGCCGGGACTGCCTGCAAAAGGAGGCACTTTCTCCCGCTTTTATTTCATATTCACATCTGCATGCTGGAACTCGCGCAACCAGAAAGGTATAAAGGAAATTATATTATATCTATTATTGACAACCAGAATACTAGAGCTCGATTGGGAACTGGATGCGACACCACAGGATAGGCTTGAAGTCAGAATAGTACCAAGAGGAACTAATAAATTACTTGGTCCTGTTGGCGGCGTATTGCACGAGGGGGGTTGAGAAATGCCTCCGGCTGCCTCCCTGAGCGCTGTGCTTGCGGTGCCGTCCGCGGTGGGCTCGCCGCGCTGTGGCGCTGCTTCGTGCAGAGCCGTCCATGACGCTCGCTTGGTTTTCGCGCCCTTCCAGAGTCTCTCTTTGACCCGTGTACTGGCTCGTGTCGAGCATTTTGGCGGAGACATCGCCCCAGCTTATTGCCGAAAAATGCCGTTTCGCGGGATGAAGCCCTAGTATTTAGTTTAGCCTTTATGTCGCATGTAAACTAGCTACGCTCTGCGCCAATACACAATTTTTTTCACGAATTTACACGTCATTTTTGTGTTCATCGTCGACGACGACGCCGAGCACTTTTGATCGCCGTGTTCTCAATGTGGTTATGTGAGCTCGTTGGGCAGCACAATGGCGACATCTGTTTGAATGATGGGGTTATCTCTCTGGGTGATACATCACGCAGGTCTCTGGCCTAGAGGGTTTGGTAGACCACAGCACGTCTCTATTTTAGAGGGCGTGATGTATCATTCCCCAGGCTCTGATAGCCGTTCTTATTTTAGAGCCGAATCTTCTCGAATGTCAACAGAAGGAATCTAATGCTGGGCCGGATATCTGCAGACGCGGCCGTTATTCGCAAGCTGTACCAATTTTCTTGGCCCGTTAGGCCCTCCCGGTCCACGGCAACTCAAAATGCTGCAGTCCTCCTCAGATTTTCATGTACTTATGCTATTCTCCCGTCCAGATCACAGAAATTGCCGTGACCGCGTGGAATCAAATCGAAACTGCTTCCGTTTCACGGGCCTTCCCTCGCGACTCAAATGATAGCACACGGTATCTTTCCCTCGTACGCTTGATTCGCTCTCCCTCTCACCACGTCTACAGGGCGAAACGCATCCCCGCTGAGTGCAACTGGCGACATGGACCTTTCTGCTCCGCTGTATGCTCGGCTGCAAGCAGAATCTGCCGCAATGGACTGGCTCGCTCATATGATTCTTGCGGTCAAAACGGTAGCGGCAGGAGCAGAGTTCATTCCCCTGCCTTATATTCGTGCGGCCTTCGGTACTGTGGTCATTTTCCTTGAAACTGTAGAAGTGGGTCAGACGTGTTCCATTGCGACGCCCTAACTGACCGAGACACAGAAAATGAAGAAAAATCGGGATGACCTGCGGGACCTGTGTGCAAGCACCGTTGAGATTGCGCTCTTGGTTAGAGATGGAATTTCGGCGAATGGAATCGCGGCTGGCGCACGATTCATGGGACTATGCGAGACGTTCATGTCGTGAGTCTTTACCTACCACAGTCAGGCGTATCCTATTGATTCCTTCTGTCTCGAGCTTTCTGCGTCTGGTCCAGACTGAACTGGAAACGCTGATGAAAATTCGAGCGGGAGTCCGTGGTCGGATCAGGGAATTCGTTGGAGCTACCAGCGTTGCGGCTCAGATAGAACGCTACAGGTGCCGAGTCAGTGAACTGCGTTCTAATTTTGTGGTACGCACCTCGTAAATGCCGTTCTAGAACAATGATTCTGAAGTATCATGCGAAGCTCGTCGCAACTCTAGACATCAACCTAAACGTGGCCGATATTCACAAGAGCATGTCAGCCCTCCGGGAAACTAATACGTCCTCACTCCAGGTGGGTCCCTCATTTCCGATTTCACACATTTCCGATTTCACATCAGTTTCGTCGCATCGCATTGGGTGATATCAACCTCTTATATGAGACTGCTCTATCGAGCAAGGTGCACAAAATCAAAGTGTTCACCGCCCGGATATCCGGGGAGCCATCCCTAATGACGGTTGCAAAATACGAAGACATCAACGAGGTAGATACTCTTGTCCGCTCAAACAACTATTGCTTCTTTTCGGTATAGAGGTGGACATCGGACCTGGAACTATGCTCTCGCTCGAGGTTTTTATTTCTTTCCCCGGCTGCCGCCTTCCTCATGACCGAGGCAGACACTCCAATGTCTGGCAATTATTTGGTGTCTCAACTGTGGCCGGTCTGAGCGCTTTGATATTTCACGACGGTAAGTTGAGCCACCTTCCGGATATTCGGAATCTAAACTTTGAGCGCAACAGAGATTATACCTCTTTGGATCTATCGCAAGTTTCACCGGCCCTCGTCAGATCTCGTGTGGGGGTGCATCGAAGGAATGCTGGTGCAGTCGCTTTTAGTTTCTGTATGCCAAAATTTGACCTCTCCATTCAAAGTTCAAGCAGTTCAAGGTGAGGATTCCTCCCGAACCAATTCAAATCTCACCACGACTTCCAGGAGTGCTCTGACCATCACTATTGGTCTACGGGTGACGATAAGGAGAAGGTATGTTCTCCGTCAAATGCTGCGGCCACTAAATGAGTCATGATCAGGGCCTTGAAGCGACAATTTGTGTCAAACAAAATCCCATACGATTATGCCTCACAATGCCTGGCCTAGGAAAGGACTCCAAAGTTCAGGATCTCGAATACGTCTTATCCGCATGGCACACCGAGCGTTTTCAGCATCAAAATATTGCTCCCGAAACCTTTTCCACCGTCGCCAATATTCTGATAGCGACTTCGGATCTAACACTGGCGACATTGGCCAGCCACATCGACTGGGCCCATTGTTTGACTGCACTGCTTCCCTTCCGCTTTAATTCGAAAATGGCCTATGGCATGCAAACAAAATTGTTTTTAGGCTCAGTCGTCACCCAAATAGGCAGATCCGACGATTTGGTTCCAGTCGCCTACATTCCCAACTCGTCCAGAATTCGAATTCCACATTGGGTGTTGCAACAATGCCCGAATGTGTCTCCAACTCCGGACGGTGATGGCCACCAAAAACGGTACGCCGCAGTGCCTGTCCTGTTCTGCAACCTGTTCACCAACTCAAGATTCTGCTTTCCCTCCGGGACCTTCAAGGCCTCCGAGATTCCTGAAACATGTACCGGGTGTCCATATTTGGAATCCTCTATAGAACTCGAGGGTTTCAGCGAGGACCTGGTCAGCACGAGTTGGCTGTCGCAAGCTAATCTCTGTATAAGTGAAATCAGTTTCGAAGGTAGAGAGCGAAACATATACGGTACATCTGGTGATAGGTGCACACTATCAAGGCTAACGTGTGTACTACAGGAACCATCGACACGCTTCAGTGTGTAATCATCGTAGACACTGAGATTCGACATCAACTACACCGCGAAGGCACATTGCGCGAAGCATATCTTTTCCCTTGTCCTATCAGGGTCCGGCACCATGGCCGACGTATTGGTCTTGAATTCCCTCACGCAGACCATTGGTACTGGTCATTGGATCCGTCAGGAGTTACCAAAATGACATTGGATGAATGCGACTCCATTGGACTCCCGCGGTGGAAGTTTTTCTTTCTTCCAATTGTCAACTCCTGGCATGAGTACCATTACAACGCCATCCGCGAGTTTTCCGCGACCAGAGGCTTTGACCCGTATAGCAATGACGCCGCTCGGCGGCTGGGGCTGCCTCTGGCGGAGACAGAATCCTACATTCCAATCAGTAAGGGCGTGGAATTTTTAGGGTGCATCCATTGTTAATTCCTTTGCAGGCGGCGCATGCACGGCGTTTCCGGAATCAGGAACAAATAGTGGGGGAGTGTCGCAAGGCCCTGGATAATGATGCGGTTTGTTCACGAAAAATTGTTGAAATTTCCCTTGGCCAGACTTCTCACCCGATAATCATACGATCACACTTACTGTCTAACTACACCGTCGTTCAGATGGAACATTTCTCACGTGTTTTGCGTGCTGCCCGGAAATAGATGTGCAACCGGCGGTTGAATGTTGTTCGAACCTCCCTAAATAAAGCCATTGTGGAAACATTTTTAATCAACCTTCGACGAAGGTTCTTTTGACATTCTGCCCACCTTCCGCACAACATTCGAATTTCCTTGTAATATATATTATTAAATCCAAACCCTACACACATAGTGGGTAGTAAACGACACGGACCATGTTGTGCCGAGACATGAGCCGAGTCGGATAGGACCGCATGCAGAGCGTCATCCCGTGACTCGTTGGGGAAGATAAGGGAAAGACTCATGAGGCGCACAAATATGCACGGCGGCAGACATTACTCAATACATGTCAAAGTAACCCTACGAACAAACCAACTTCTTTGAACAGGATCTGGGCGAGCTACTCGGATTTCACGACCCAGCGAGCAGACACACACCATAGAAAGCAAAATCTTGACCTAGGTAAAAAGGTTAGCAGAAAGACATTACAGCAGTTTGCGGTACATAAGGCGCAGGCCTCCTTTTTTTTTTTTTTTTTTTTTTTTGGTTGACATTTTTGGCTAGAACAGTCGTCACAGCCTCAGTTTTGATCGGATTACCTCGGGAGTAGGCGCGTTGGAGTCGCGCTGAAGATCCGCAGGGGATGGAGTACCGGCCTTTTTGATGTATTTACATAATGTAATTTTTTCAAAAAATTTATGGCTTTCACTAGAACAGCTGTAGCACACTGAATACTGGGCCAAAGAACTTAGGGTGATGAGTATTGATCGTGACAAGTTGATACTTCAAAAACGCAGAGATATCGTATTGAGAACTATGGCAATGTGCTCAAAATTCAAGGCACAGGAAAAGAAAATGATTTTTCGTCGATTCTTTCCGCCAGCGTTGGGGTAGTGCTCTAGATCCTCTGTTGCTGGTCGATAGCCGATCCCGCAGTGTCGCTGTGCGAAGGATGAGAGCAAGGTGAATCTGCTCTAAACACACGCAAGCATGTGACTAATCCACAGAATATCCCGGCAGACGTGCCCATGCGCACTACCGCAGCGTTTGAAACAGTTTTATCCAAATCCGGAATTATCTGGCGGTGTGGATAATTCTTTTCGAGGTCAGGGTATATTGGGTGAAATATACATACTGGAGAGGATTTGATTTCCCGTTGGGAGTGAGGGAAAAAAAAAAAAATCTCGTCAAACAAAGGTGTGGTTGTTTGCGCACACACTCAGCTTGTTCTCGTGTAATTTCGCACCACCGTGGTGCCAAGTTCTGTGCAAATGAGCATTTCTTTCAAAATTTTACACATCCATATGGCCCCAAAAAGCTTATATTTTGGAATCCGGCTTCTGGAATTAGTCAGATACTGGGTTCGCCAAAATCGCCAAAGGTTTTGGTCGTCCTCCCATTCCAGCGGTACCTCACCGATGTGTGCTCACATATTCTAACTTGCTTATGTGTGTACCAAACGAAGGCTCAGAACACAAATCTGCGAGCAGAAAAGTTGTGAGGTGGGATCGTGAGCCATGACCTTTTTTTTTTCATCCCGTCAAATTTATCTCTACAGATATATCAGTTCCAATAGCCGTTTCCCATGAAAATCCGCAATACTTGGCTTGGCCTAATCACTGTCTGCTCAATCCTCGGTCGAAGGTGAGTTGCTATTTTCCGACTTGCTTATGTTCTGCGTCTTCGAACTAGTATCGACCATCTTCCCTTCCATTTGATTTGGGACCTTGCCGCCATTCAATCATTCAAATTTGCGCTGCAATCTCTGCACAAGACATATCTTGATTACTGGCCTTTATAGTACGATAAATAACGCACCGGTCTTGCACATTTGTGAACTTCTCTGGATATGCAGAGCCCACAAGATATGTTGCTCTCACACTAGCGACCTCGATTGTCAGGGAGCGACTGATGTTTTCCAGAGTCAGTATCAGATTTTCACACCACCGGTCGCGGTTCCTGGCCTTGTTTACTGTGATCCATTGGATTTGCGCGACCTCTGCTTCCAGCCACAAGACATGCTTTCGCTTCGCTCCGGCGGAAGAGCAGGCATGTTGAAAAATGATTCCAGTTGCAGGAAATTTGGGCCGATAGGATGAATTTCGATGTGGGGTCCCAATTGTATTGTGTTCCGGATGTTGCAAAACCCAAAGTGGGAATTTCTTTTTTGTTTGGGAAAACCTGTTTTTGCTGAAATCTCAGAATACCTTTATACTGTACAAGGCTTTTGTGCAATTAATCTGTTTAAAGACAAAGCCAGTGGGCCGCTGTTAAAAAAGGGGAAATCAAAAGCTACACACCATTCAAATCAACTTGTTCAAATTTAAATCTTGAATTACAGTAAGCTGAGTCGCTTTTTGAGCATTCAATTCTGTTCATCAGTGGTGAAGGTTGTTCAAATTGAATACAACTTATCTGTGGGCTTGAACACACAAAAGTTATTGGGAGACTGGTCAGCTTCAACCAATGGGAGCAAGCCCTTTGTTTGCCTTGCAATGGGTGGGAGAGAAGGACGAGTTTCATACGTCATTGTGGCGCCAAGGCAATGCCTGTCAGATTACTGTCAGAGGTTAACGGTAAGCTGGCGTCAACGGCGCTGATGGTCTCACGGACCTCCATCATGCTGCGCGATGAATTTTCAGCCAATTTCCAGTGCGATCAGAGGAATTTGATGGTTCGGGATATTATGTTCAACCTTTTCAAGAGGAGAACTCAGCCAGATATCCAAATGAACAAGTCGTTTGAAGCTTTCTACATACCAGTACTGCCTTGTTACTGCCAGGCTCAACTTGAGAGATGGGCAGATGCCAAACTTCCAGGTGATATTCCGAGCCCGTGAAACTTTCTTGGACCTTCCCGACACAAAATACATTGTGTGCCGGTCAGCTTGATGCAAGGTAACTTGAAGCACAGAGAGATCAGACTATCTCACGGAAATTTTGTTCTCGCCACAATACCAGATCCGGTATTGATGGCATCAAATTTCTTGTCTCACTCAAAGCTACTCAAAGCAGCATTTTGGTGATTGTATTCCTCAAGCTCCGTTTAAAACATGATAACAGTTGAGTTGGAATATCCCGAGCCCTCAAATTCCTCTGATGGCACCGAAAACTGGCTGAAAATTCATCACACAGCATGATGGAGGGCTGTGAGACCATGTAGTACTGCCATCAGACTCATGTAGTATGTAGAGATACAGTATAGAGGGATTCTGGGGTTTCAGCAAAAAAAAGTTTTCCCAAATAAATAAAAAATTCCTGCTTTGGGTTTTGCAACCTCGGGAACGCGATACAATTGAATGTGTATCCAAGGATTTAATTCGGCCACGCAACATCTAGTTATCACATACAAAGTCCATAACTGTAATCAAATTTTTGGCGGGCAAGTATAATGTCAGCAGCAGTTTGGCCATATACATTGTGACGATGTACACTGGTTGAACATTTCAACTTTTTGTGTGAAAAAATTGGTTAAAAATGATTTCAATTTTACAGAAGTTTTTTTTTGCCAAAAGTGTAGGTGAAAAACTTGAATTGTTTTCAAAAGTTTTTACAGCTTAGGGCGCGGCCTGTTTTTTTTTTTTTTTTTTTTTTTTCTGGGTCCATTTTCAACAATATGATCAGTGTGAGCTCAAATCTCAGCCGATTCTCTTGAAAATATAACCAATCAATTTTCACGGCGAATCCGGAGGGCATCTCGTTGCCGGTATTTTTTGATGGCATCATTTAACTTACCATATATGGAAATTTCGGTGTTTTCATACATCACCGCTGTAGCGCTGGAGATATGGCCCTGGGAAACTTAGATTTTTGTTTTGAAACACTAATGACCATTCCCGAGGGCATACACAATGCACTTCAATTATATGATGAATTTAAATACCCCTTTTGATTTACTGGAGGGATTAAAAATGAATTCTGGCTTCGAGATGCCCTCAGGAATGGCCATGAGTGTTTCAAAGCAAAAAGCTAGGTTTCCCAGGGCCATATTTCTAGCGCTACAGCGGTGATGTATGAGAACACTGAAATTTCCATATATGATAAGTTAAATGATGCCATCAAAGATACCTGCCCTCTGGTGGTTATATTTTCAAGTGAATCGGCTGAGATTTGAGCTCACACCGACAATATTGTTGAAAACGGACAAAAAAAAAAAAAAAAAAAAAAAAAAAAAAAAACGCCCTAAGTTCTGCAAAGGGCTGTACTGTAAACTTCAGGTGAGAAAATCAAAATAAAATGGAAAACTGCTGAAAAACCTTTGAATTTTTCATCTACATTTTTAGCAAAAAACTTGTATAAAATCCAAACCATTTTTCACCAATTTTTTCACTCCAAAATTTGAAATGTTCAACCAGTAGTATAAGAATATACTTCGTGTATCGATCAGATATATCATTTATCACAATACACGAATGGGTGAGAGGACTTCAATTGACTCTTGCAAAGCGCACGAGTATCGACTGCCTTCCAGACAAATGAAGAATTCCAAGTGCCTTTTGGGAGTGGCGTAGAATTCAAGGAAGATTGGATGGAGGGGACAAGTTGCACAGGAAACGAGTTTCACACAACTATATCTTGTAAATGCTAAAAGGTCAGAAGGTTCAATGGGTTAGTGGGGTTTACAAGCAAAAGGTCTTCGGTGTCCAGAGAAGAGAGTTCGCAGCGAGAGGTTTTGAGGCGAGTATATCGAGTTCCGGATGTTGCAAAACTGAACACAAGGTTTTTTTCTTCTTTCAGATTATTATTATTATTTGCTCGGGTCCTAAACTCCATCCATACTGCATCAGTACATACCATATACATATTCAATCCTTGGCGTACGTGCAAAACGTGTTCTCTGGGAACTCACACATGCTCTCGCTACTTAATCTCTCGTTCAAGAACTATATATAAAATTTCTCTTCAAGTTGACCATAGGTGGAATATAGTACGATCGAAAGTGACATATGACGCGAACACTGAGGCCTTCTTTTTTTTCATCTCTCCACCATGATGTCGGAATTCTGTATGGAGTTCTGCAAGCGATTTGCTCGGAGGTGCGTCTGTGTTATGTTCTGTTGAACTCAGCCCAGTCACTGTCGAAGATAGCTTTGCGGCATTGACCAGCGCGAGACGATGCCTTATGATCTGGGAACGGGCAACGGGATATTGTCGTAAGTATTTTTGGCGCACATTCAGCTGATGACTTCCCTGATTCCACTCATAGGAACTATTCCTCGAGATGGCGGCAGAGTTGCCTGAGCTGTGCAACATCGCCATAGTGGCCCCGAAGATACGCTACTCGACGAGATCTGGGATACCATTTGACAGACGCCTTCAGGACCTACAGGAGGAAATCGACGATACCATGGTCACCTTTGGAAGAAGGAAACGATTGTTAGCTGTAATGACTTGGATCGAGACGCACCGGGAGCACATTGCTAATGTTGGGAAACAACGGATGTTCTGGTACTTGAAATAATCTGGCATTGACCGAAGAGTCCAAGAAACATGCGACCGAGTTACATCCACGGGGGAACGAGGTATACAAACTAGCAGTGTCAGTGAACCGAAGACACAGAATTGTTTGAATTGACAAGAGAAATTAAATCTGACTTGTATAATATGCTCAACTCGTTCGTCCAGTCTTGCTTCAGCAGTCCCGATCCTCTCTACTCTCAATACAACGATGATGCGTCTCAACGAGGCCTGCGATGGCTTGTGTTCCCCTAGTACGTCCAAACGCGTCCACGGTGTCAGTGATCTTCTGCTGTACTTCGGAATGGCCGCGCCATCCGCCCCCCTGGCCACGTATGCGAAAGTACATCGTTGATGGTTTGGCCGCCGCCAGTATGCCGATGTTGCGTAGCGCGGGCATTTCCACCGCCATCTCGAGGAATAGTTCCTGGACAAGCCAAGTAAGACCTCTCAGATAATTTTGCATGATGCGGGTTTGAAGGCTCGCGACGATATCACCGACTCCGCTCCCAGGTGGTGGTTCTATGTCAAACGAGTTGATGCTCACCTCGAGTGTCTCGAGCTGCCGCAGCTGCGAAATTACTCGAATGCTGCGCCGACTAAAGGAACACGCGCCCTCGCAATAGCCTGGGCAAATAAGCACGGTGAGCGACGCCCCGTGGCGGGGGACGATGTTCTCGATCAACGGCTCCCCATCCAGGTCTTGGTGTACGGCGAAAATATCCAGGCGCTCGAGCCCTGAATATGAGGCGAGATAGCGCATCAGCCCGTCCTCCGGATACATGACTCCGACGTCTTTTAATTGGATGCGCTCCGGCTGCAGCATGTCATACAGCTAGGGACAGTTGTCGGAAGACAGGCAGCGCAGAACCTCGAGGTGCGGGCTACGACGGACGACCCGTGACAGCCAGTCCATGGCCGCCCTCGTCCACCCGTGGCCTCCTGTCTTGATGCTCAGGATGCGGAGGCCCGAGAATGGGGCGAGGTCGAAAAAATGATACCCATAAGTCGTGAAGTTCACCAAGCATAACTCGTTCAGATATTCGTGATTCATCACATCGACGACAATGTGCTGTGGCCAATCGAGATCTACGTCATTGTCATCTATAATCCACAGGCTGTCACAATCGTATCGAGTGAGCCATCTGCTGATGATTCGTTTTCCGCCAACACGGCACGCACTCCAAGACACGGAGACTCTTCAGTGATTCTGATGCTGAACGGAGCATTTTCTGCATTGGATCATTTGCCACTGCGAGAGAGATGATTTTGAGCCGTCGGCAGTGTGCCCAAATAGTTTGCCCTGCAGCCAGTGCTTCGAGCTGCGAGGGACTACCGTCCCGACCCTTCACACCCAATACGAGGGTCGTGGACACACACAAGAGGGGCTCGATCACAAGTCTGAGGTGTTTGCAGACTGCCCGCAACGCCTTCTGGTCGGCTGTGGAAGCCTGGACGTGTAATTTAACGTCGGGGGAGGATAATCACTGCATTCAGACCCCCCCGTAGGCACAGATGTGCCTACGTCCGCAGATCTCTGCCGAGGTGTGTCTATCCAGGCCGACATCGGTCGACGTTGGTCTAGCTTCAATCAACTCGACACAGAGCCCAATGATCATGGTGGTTTGAGAGAAGAGGACGCACATGATCCGCTTACTGCGATCGAATCGTATTCGACCCACAGGATTCACAGGCAGAATGGGTGGTTCAAGCCAAAAGGTTTGTAACCCTATTAACCTCAGATTGTAAAGTCGCGCCGAAAAAATCCTAGCAGATGTAGGAGATCTCAAAATATTGAATTACAGAGGAGATGAAACAAAGAGGGTTGCAGTAGCTCGGCATGGAGAACTTCCGGGATGAAACCAATCAAGGGCCCCGACTGTAAAAGTTTCCTCGCACCTTCAATAGAATCTTCGACTTAACCAAATTATCTATACTGCGGCACCCATATGAATGGGCTCCGAATAGGAAAACTGGAGGAAAAAATAGGTGATACAAATTACGCGTCCATCGAGGCACTGTACTTGATAGTCTCCACCGTCTGTTTGTCCGGAATCATAGCTCCCCGCATGATAGCGCTCGTTCAAAATCACGTCCGCGTCCGAGATGTCGTCCTTGGTGAGCCAGATCCGCCCCGCAGTGAGTTTTGCGGTGCGAAGGAGCTTCGTTCACGTCGGCGCAGGTTTCGCAGACGCGTCAATGCCAATTACCTTACGCGGCCTCCAGCCCGTCTTCTCGAGGAGCTTGAACCCCACGATGATGCTCGCATGCATGGAGCCCGAGACAGAGCACACGATGATGGTGTCGAAGAACCTGCCCAGCTGCACCTCTTGCTCCGCCATTTCGAAAGCCCAGCGAGAAAAGCCGAGCCCGCCGAGCGGATGGTCCCTCGCACCGGCGGGGATGTAGTATGGCTTCCACCGGCTGCGACCAACTCCGCCGTGAGCGACGTTACATTGGGCTGGTGCTCGATGCTAAGCGTTGTGGACCCGAGGAGGCACGGCTCCGCACCCATGAGGCGCGACAGCTACAGGTTCCCGACCTTGTCCGAATAAACCGGATCCGACCACTCAACCCAGTATTTCTGCACTAGTTTGGCCTGGACGATGTCAATTTGTTAATGATGCGCACCTTGTCCGTATTTTGCGGCGACGGCGGCGAACATACTCGAGCTTGGGCGTTTTTTTGCCGCTGAAGGCGAGGGCGGAGTTGCAGTCTTCATGATTCGCCTAGATTTTTACCTTGTCTGCGGTCATCTGGTCAAGGGGATGAGTAGGAGAGGGTCCAAAGAGCAGCGGCTTAGAGCTGCTTCCAAAGGATCTCTGAAAATGGCGATGGGAGAGCAACAGAAATGTTGCAATCTAAGGAGCTAGAGGATCGAAGCCGACCTCGAAGGGGGTTATCGATTGCGGCGCCCTTGCGTACCCCGTCCCAGCGAATCTGTTGCATGGTGTGGAAGGCGACGTGCGTTGCCGTCGGGGAAGAGGAAAAGAATGAGGTCACGGGATGGATGCGACACGACGAAAGTGATGTAGTACATGACCACACAATAAGTCTAATTATTGTCCAGGTGTTTTACACAATAGATGAGCGATTGAAGACCAGAGTATGAATGCAAAACGAATCGTAGAAAAGTCTTGAAAGCTCACCACTTGATTGCACAAGGTGATTGTTGATTGGATAGAAGTCACGATTGGTCAATTCCAAAGGTGCGGCATGTTGATTACAGCCGTTTGCAGTACAACAGGCGCGGTCCGCTTTTTTTTTTTTTTTTTTTTTCAACGGTTTTCGGCAGAATCGATGCCGCGGGCTCAATTTTGATCCGATTGCCTTGGGAGTAGGTGCGTTGTATTCACATTGAAAATCTGCCTGGGTCGCAATACAGGTTTTTCTGATCCAATTACATAATGAGATCTACTTATACAAAAGACAAGGGCAACGTAAGAGTTCTACTGGCCAATCAGGTTTGTCCTTTGACAGTTGACCAAACACTGACAATCATCGGACATATCGGGTCTCTTCGGAGCTTCCCTGCCTTCCTTCTTGTAACATTGGGCACAAGGCAGGGCACAGGGCACTAATCACGAAGGCATATTACAGCCTTTTGCGGAACATAGGGCGGGCGCTGTTTTTTCTGTTTTCGATGATTTTTGGCAAAAACACTCGTGTGACCTCAGTTTTGCTCGAATTGCCTTGGGACCGGATGCGTTGGAATTGTATTAAGAATCTGCAGTCAATCCAGTACCGGCTTTTTTGATCATATTACATAATGTGAATTTGACCAAAAAAACCTGTGTTTCGGCAGGAACACTGTAACAGTAGCAGTAGTGATGTGATTGACCTAATTCTTGGATATGATATATACGTCAAGTAGCACTAGTCACTGTCAATCTCATATGGACATTATATTAGAGATTCTGGTTCAGCACACCTTTTAATGATGTGCATATTCACATACCACAAAGAATGAAGTACCTCACAGGGATTTGAGTACATTGATATTTGAAAACTCGCCAGCTGACTAGTATTCCTCGACATATATACCATATTCAAGAATTAGGTCAATTGCATCACTACTGCTAGTGTTACAGTGTTCCTGCTGAAACATAGGTTTTTTGCGTCGAAATCTCATGATGTAATACGAGCAAAAAAGCCGGTACTGGATTGACCACATATTTTCAATACAATTCCAACGCACCTGGTCCCAAGGCAATCCGACAAAAATTGAGGTCACAAGAGCGTTTTTGCCGAAAATGACCGAAAACAGAAAAAAACAGTGCCCGCCCTATGTTCCGCAAAAGGCTGTAATACAGTTGTAAGTAGTCTTACATTGGTCTTACAGTCTGTCAGCACATGACTTTCCGAAAAATATTTGCTGCACTTAGATTTTTTTCGTGCAAGCATATTGTACATGGACCAGTTTTGTTTGAATTTCTTTCGGTCCTTGGTAGAGATTTTTCGGTGTGATGTCTGATTGGCAAATACTGTAAGGACATACATGTAGACGAGTTTGGTGTGAATTTCTTCGGTCCTCGGTAAAATGGGTCCCCAGGACACGAGGAACCAACTGAAGGTTGGTGACAAGTGTCCAATGGAAATCAGATATCCCACTCAGTACTCAGCCTTCAGTGTTCTGCTTCCTTAATAATCAGTAGGGTAGCATAGCATGGGTTACTGCTATCCAATACATTTATTTATTTATTTACAAGCGGTCGCCGGCGCTTCGCGCCGGCTCCCACTTTTTCTATTATACAAAACAGGTGATAAGGGAGAAAGGGATCCACTTGCTAACATACAATAGCAATAATTCTTCCCAAACGATATTTGTTGTGGAGGTACTTGAATCCCCCTCGCATTTGAGAATGAGTACATTCTCTGTATCAGGCACTCGAGCCATTGCTGAGTACAGCTGCCCATGTGAGAAAACGTCTCTTCTCAAGTCGAGTCCCAATCTTTGAACTGTCAGGCCTTGGCATCCGTTGAAAGTAGTCGCATAATAGAGCGCAAGAGGAATCTGTTTTCGATGAATGACAAAGTTGAAACCTTGAGGTTGAAAATGACAATCAATACGTGGTAGGTGGAATCGAATCTAAGTGAGAAGGTTAGGGATCAACGGATTACGGCCAAGTTTAAAGAAATACCGGCTGGATAGTTTGCCCTGCCACAATAGCAGATATAGTTTCAACTTCAACAGAATGGCGCAGCAAAGTTCTAACTATAACTCGTGTATTCTTCGTCAACCCTCGAGAAGCGTCGAAGTTCCGCGTGAACCGGCATATGGTACCAACTTTGAGTATTAATTGGTGCGGCGGAATCCCCGGTTCCTGTAGTGAGTTCAAAAATTCTGGGTCCTCAAATACAGCCTCGTTTGAGCCCTGCAGATCTTCGTCGATGGAGTCTTTGCTCAGGTATACATAGAAGTTTCCTGGAACACTGTTTAATATGGTTAAGTTGAAATCATCAACGAATGCATTGTAAGGGCTGAGAATAGCCCTCGTTATGCAAGTTGCTGGATCGGCAACAACGTTTTCCGGGAAAACAAAGTCGATAAGTCCTTGCGTTGATTGTGTGTGCCGCAGCCGTCCAAGTTCAACAGAATCGTGTTGGTAATCGTCTCCGATCGCATCCAAAAATGCCGAGAAATTGGGATCATTCCGTTGTCTCATTGATGCTCTTAATTCAAGGATTTCGAAGTGTTGAAAAAGAGCTTGAGTGCGGATGGATGCCTTACAAATGGCAGCTCGACCTCCGAAACGAACAACAGGTGCAACCTGTACCATCTGAGCACATATCAAGGTTGAGGTCAATTATTTGGACGTACCTGGCGAAAGTCTCCCACCGTAATTAACATGTGTCCTCCCCAGACGCGGTTTGAGCAGCCAGTAATACTTCGCATAAGTCGATCGGCACAATCGAATGCCTTGAAGTGACGAAGTGAAGGCCACCGATTTCATCGATAACATGGCATTTTGCAGCGAGCAAGAGCCTTGCACGGTCACTCCGGGGGCCAACCAACGATTTGAGGTAGGGATTGTACTCATCAACGGGAATTCCGTATAGGTAGTGAGCTGTTCTCCCCCCTGGGTAATTTTTCGCAGCGAAAGCAGATGAAGCAGAGAGAAGAACAATCTCCCCCACTTTTCGAAGTGCACCAATAACCGGATATAGGACGTAGGTTTTTCCGTGCCCAGCTCTGCCATCAACATGAATTGGAGGGGGATTTTCCTGAGTTGTGAGGAACATAATTCGGTCATAGACCTCTCGCTAAAGAGGTGGTCAGTCGCAACCGAAGAATAAAGCACAACAAACCAACCTGTTCCGCCGTGAGACTATCTTTAAATGCACAAAGATTTGATGGGTCTCCGCTCCAGCGCAGACGTTCTTCATCGACCTCCTGGTGAGGCTCCATTGGCTCAGGGAGGCCAATTTCACTTAGTGATTTACCCAACCCTCGAAGTAAATCTTGGAGTGCAAGCAAGAGCTCGTTTATCACCACATGTGGATTGGGAGTCGATGAGGTTTGTAACAGGCGATCCTTTATATCTGCGCCAAGAGCATCTTGATGAGCATCCCATATTGTCAACGCAGGACTGCCCTCTGCTGCTAGAACTGCAAAGATCCAGCGGAGCTGTGAAGGGGGAGCTCCAAAATCTAGGAGTTCCTCGAATGCCATAATTCCTTCGTCTCGATTATCAAAAGTCCGAGAGCTCGCGCAGCTTCTTGATAGGTTCCATACAGCACATTGTCCACCTTTCGCAGTTCATCCCAGTCTCGTGCACTTCGATGAAGCAAAATAGCTCGCAGATAGAATACATCGCCGTGTCGGGGATAGACCATTTGGATGCGGCACACACCAACATGCTCAGGTTGATAAAACCTGATGCGCATCTGTGGGCGACCCGGATGTTTTTCCTCAAGTACTTGTAGAGGGTGCATATCCTCGTCTGGTTTGTGCTGTTCAAGTCGGCATTTTCCCCCAAATTCGATGTAAGTCAGATTATCGAGCTCGGGATGGCGTGGACGTGCCAAATAGCGAACCAGCAAGGTAGCATCGGATTGAGAACCGTCTTTGCGTGCCATTTGTCCATGTTGTCGGCCTGGCAAGTGAATAGGGAGCCGCTTTACACCAGGATGTTTTTCAGTTATATGGAAGGATGCAAGTCGCGTTGCAGCTTCGATACTGGAGAGATATCGACCTCTCTCATAGTTACGAATTTCATCAACATGTTTTTTACCTCCAAGTGAGCGAGGAATATTCTGGAGAGCGGGTTGCTCGATGGAAACTGTCCAGTTGGCATGATCCAAGGGCTTGAAGAAGTATTTAAAGAGATACTGGAAGAGCTGGACACCAGATGAAAACTCGACGTTGATATGGCAGTCGTACTTGAGAATCAGTGAGGCTATGTGAGAAACGATAAGGCTGTCCTCCGTGTGTCGACGCCGATGCTCAAAGTATCCTGTTATGTGTTTGAATAAAAAGTCTTTGACAAATGGAAAAAGAAATCGCACCACGCTCATTGCAAGATGAGTCTTGTTTCACGGGTTTGGGAAATCCATACTGACAGTGCTTAGGCCAGCCACAACGATGGTATGATTTTGCAGGGTCGTGAATGTGAGTCATGTGGCGTTTGACAGCATCCCGGAGGGCTCCAGAATTGGGTGGAAGTTCTGCGCTGAGAAATTTATCAATTTCGGCTGGTGTTTTAGGAACATTCTTGAGTGCGACTGCAATATGTTCATGTGGTAGCCCACGCTTCTGGAACTCGGTAACGCGAATGTAGTACAGCACAGGTCCAAAAACATTTTGGATATCCTTCATGAATGAAGAAAGATATTGCTGGAAAACACGAACAATAAGATCAGGTCGGTCGTTTGCAATCTGGCCAGGGCGCAACTTCGATGTAATTTCTGGCCAGCGGGGATTTGTTGTGAATGTGATAAAAAGTGTCACTGGCCCCAGTGCTCGCCGAAGAGCAAGACAATCAGAGATATTGGCCGCTGACCATGCAGGGGAGTGAACAAAGGTAGATGGTAGTCGAACATCATCTGTCGGCTCTTCATCACCAGTTCCCGCAAATTCTTCGTCGTCGGGGTCTGATTGTTGATTATTGCGAATATACGCAAGGCGTGCTTCCTCAACTGCACTCCAAGCGTCGACTAACCATTCGCCTATATCCGGTGAATATCATTAATCACACAAAAGCAAAGTTACCTTCACCTGCTAATCGTGAAAATGTACATCTGCTCTGCATTCATGAAAAATCTAGTTCGATACCACCTTGCTTGACTAATTTTTTTATTATCCTGTGTCTTCCTGGATGGAGACCAGCCCAGTGTTCCTTCAGGTAAAAGCAGAAGATAATGCAGCGGCTCCACTAATGGTGAGAGAATATCGAGATAGATAGGTTTGTCATTTCCCTTTCGTTGAATCACGACCTTTCGACGTGAGGGCGGAGAGGCTGGTGCGAGGGAGATAATGGCAGCTATTTCATTGCTGGTATTTGTGTCAGAATGTTCAATCTGCAATGCCAGGTTTGTATCTGGGTCGGATGCCTCGAGATGTTTGAGTTTTTGGATGAAGGGATTCACATGGTTCAGTCCCATGAGTGTTGCATCTATCCATGCCCGCGGAATCTGAAATTTGTCACCCTGGTCAAAAAAAGCTGAAGGAGCGTGGATAAACCAGCGAATTGCATGCTGGCCCTCGCGTGCAGATAGTATTCGGTGGTAGGTCCGTCCTCCATTTAAAGTCACTGCAGAGATCCCGGGCCCAAATTTCATGAAGTCTCCGTCGTGAACGGCGATTGCAGTCAGTGTGAACAGATTATTCAGCTTTCTTGAGAGACCCGCAGTTTTTCTGTCATTGATGAACAGATTCCATTCTTCCGGATAACTGGGAAGAAGGGGCTGGTAATGGCTACCTTTGGGACCACAGACAAAACACTTGTCATGCAGTCGCTCATTAGTCAATCCCTGTAAGATTATTGAATCAACAATGTCTTTGGATGTGAATTAGATACCGGCCTCAATGTTGCAAATTTTGCAACTCCTGTTCCAGCGAAGACCAAGAGGTTGAGGTACCTCCAAAGCGTTGAGCACTGCGACTCGGTCCCACCAAGGTACTTCCTGTGGATTTCTATGTGGTCGATGAGCTTCAGTATCAGCCTGCCGGATTTGTGCCCGGCGTGTTTCATCTAGATTATTCCGGGCATCATTCCGAGCGGCGGTATTGCGTTGACGGATATCTTGTTGCTGAGCATCGTCTAACGAAGCTCGGGCCAAACGTCTTGCACTGCTGTTATTCTTGCGTCGAAGCTCTCGCACATTTTCATCCTCGCTTGCTCGACGCTGCCTCTGCATTAGGGTTCCGTAAGTTTGGGAATCCAAACTTACATGTGTAAGTTTGGCCTGTAAGTTACATGTAAGTTACAAGGACCCTCAGAGAGTCGGTGTATAAAATGTAAGTTCGGGAGAAGAACCCGAAACAATGGTACGGGAGATTGGCTCCGTGGGATTGACACCATCGACACTGCAAGAAGCTGTCAATTGAATCTCAGGCTGTCAAAGCAATTTTTTGCCGCTCCGACTGTGCTGGTGGTATTGCAAGATGCTTGATGACGCCCAGCTTGTCGACAAGTTTCCCCTCTTCCTCCGGGTCCTGAAAAATCGGATCTCTCTCCTTCCCAATACTCTCCCGACCGCGCCTCCGGATAGCCCACTCTGTTTTCTCGCGACACTCGAGATTGACGCCGAGGAAGGGGCCTGGTTCTCCGCCAATCGTGGCTGGGAACGTGCTTTCCAATGTGCCGAAGCCGATGAGGCTCAACGGCTTGTATGCGGCCCGCACAGACTTGATCTTGTCTGCCAATTCTTGGAATTCTATGCAGAGGCAGACGGGATCAAAGGTCACTTCCTCCTCTGTCTCATGAAACGGGAGTTGGAGCGCGCGTTCAAAAAACGCACAGCGAAAGGCGCTGCATTCACTCTGGGTGTGTTTCCCTGGGACTTGGACGGGGCTGCTGCAGTGCCCGCATTTGAACAGCAGTTCGATGCATTATGGCGTCGCGAGTGGCCGTTTAACAGTGCAAGTACCTCCCGCTCAACGCCGCCGCTAGAATACTGGCGTCAGCTTAAGTCTCATAAGTTCTCCCGTGTCCTCGGGGTGCGTCAACATTATCTCAAATGTTTGCTGGGACTGATTTGAACGTAGTTTCTTGCAGTCAAGATCTTTTCTATCACAATTAACTCTATGGTAGATGAACGCACCAACTCGATGCTCACCTGGTTTAATAGTCCATATCGTGGCCGCCAGACTGCGACTACAATGGAAAGTATGGTTATGGTTGGACAGTGGTATCGGAGCCACGAAGCTGTATGTGTTCCTGCTTCCAATTCAAATCTTACCCACCTTTTTCAGGGCGAAGATGGTATCCAGCATAAGAAGAAAAAGGAACGCAAACGTCTGGGGGTCAAGTTTCATGACCTGGACAAGACCTATTTGAAGAGTGTTCAATCACGCCCACACCCGACGCGGACCGTCGACGATTCCGACAGCTCGGATGATGAGTTCGACCTCAGCAACGATAATTTCGACGCCGATGATGATGAAGATGAGCCGGGCCCTAAGACTCGCGGACGTCGCGCTCGTGTCATTCTTCCTGCTGAGAATATCACAGTTGACGCTCCAGGTATCAATCTGAGCTCTCCGGGACTGCTTGCCATGATCACGGCAGATGGTGCAACTTCGGAGTCACCCCCTACTGTTACGGTCTCGGTTGCTTTAACACCGGTAGTTGTCGAGAGCTCTAGGGTTGATACAACGGTGGATTGGGCAGCTCTTGGGCTCAGTCTGTAACTTACCGTAACTTTCATACTTACAATGCTTACAAATTGCTACTTACATTGTAACTTACAGAATGTAAGTAATTGTAAGTTACAAGGTAACTTCGAGGTCTCCGGGAAGCCGCCGTAACTTACAAATGTAAGTAATTGTAAGTTCGAAACTTACGGAACCCTAGATGTCATGCCTGTGTCTGTTTCATCGAGTCCTTTACTCCCAGTAGCTGATGGTCCATCCCACAACAAGGGGAAAGGTCCTGATCCTCGTAACTGGGGTGCCGTTGGTTCCTTGGTTGATTTTTCTGAACAAGAACTTGAAGCGCAGCGTGACGCGTTCCAGAACTTTGCTGAAATTAACCAGGTGGTTAAGCAAGAGGAGCGAGCTGAATCCACGCCGCATGTTCATGTTCCGAATGTGGGACTGAAACCACCGATAAAGATTTTGAAAGTCAATCCGACTGTCTCCGACCCCTTGCCTGAAAACAAGAGAACAACTAAGCCTGGCCAGGCCGATGCAGAACAAATTGCTGAACTTGAACGAGAGCTCAGCCGACTGAGACAATCAGAATTGCCGAAACGGACTGTGTTTATTCCACCCTTGAGTGAGGCAAAGTGCGCCGTTGAACAAAACATTGCCGATTCCATTCGCCGTGGTAATGCCGCGAAGAAATCAAGCTTGACGCCTCGAGAGGCAACGCCCAGTCGAATCGCTGCTGGAAGCTTCTTGGACAAAACCATCCGTGGTGCTGCAAGGTTGAACCAAGATCCACCCTCGTCTGAACCATCAGACTGTTCTTCGAGCTCCGGCTCCAAGCCCAGTTCACCGAACGCTGATGAGTTACCTGATGTTGGGCGTTGTCGCTCCACCTCTACGCGCCAGACAACTTTGCCGCTCCGAAGCAAGAAAAAACGAATGCTTTTGAAGCCGATCCCGCCGACCACGTACAACGGTGATCCTGATGCCAACACGTTTCATCGATTTGTGCGTGAAGGGTCAGCGTACGTCAACATGGGACGCGTGCCATCCAAGAATCAGGTTTTCTACCTGTCGTACTTCTTGGAAAATAAAGCGCGCGACTTTTATAATCAAGTTGTCGTTCGCGATGAAGATTATTACACTCTGGAGAAGTTCTTCCTGGAGTTGTTCGAATTCTGTTTCCCTATTGATTTTCGCGGCAAGCAGCGGAAACGTTTGAGCCGTTGTGTTCAAAGCAAGAAATCGGTCGCAGCTCACGTTGCTGAATTTTCCCAGATTTACAACACCATTGGCTTGATTGAAGGCCAAGAGAAGGTTGTAAAGCTGTGGAACAGCCTGCGTGCTGACATCCGCCAGGAGATGTATCGTAAGGATCTTGATCCTGAAATCTCTACCTGGGATGAAGTCGTCAGGGCTGCTGAACGTGCAGAAATTGTGCGAAACCTTGAGTCTGAGTCCTCAACATCTAGTGCTAAAGAGGATACTCCAGAGACTCAAAACCACCGCTCGAGACACCGTGGTGATCGTGCTGGAGGGCGCATTGACTCGAAGCATCCGTCTAAGGTGATGCGAGTATCTTCCGCTGAAGTCACTACCAGTGAGCCTGGAGATCAATGTCGCAATGAGATGCTTGCGCAAGGTCTTTGCTTCACCTGTGAGCAGCCAGGTCATTTGGCTCGTAATTGCCCCACAACAATGAACATCAAGTCTGATGTGAAGGGAAGACCCCCCGGATTTGGAGCCCACAGTGTTCATTTGAATGCGACTGATGCAGCACTGTTTGAAACCACAGAAGTTCTGGACACCCTTCCCATCGGGGCGATGGGTTTTTGGCGATGGAGCATCGCTGACGGTTGGCATTCCTGTGGAGTTGAATGCCCAAGATGACACTTCTGCGGAGAATGAGAATCCAAAGGATGGGAGATTCCCACGGTTCGTTTCATCTTCTCGGACTCGAACACCTCGCCACGAACGATTTGAAGATCATCCCAAGAGCCGATCTGGAGGGTGTATGTAACGGAGACGAGTCTTCGTAAGGTCCTCGGGGTGCCTAATTACTTTTCCATGCTTATCCTTTGCCGATTATGTCTTTATGCTCACCATGTTGATCCTATGCTGCGGCGTCCCGCGATCCATATGCTCTCATCAATCCCAAGCACTGCCTCTGATTCGCCGTATAAATACCTGAGCTGTCTGTAGTTACGTTCGGCGGTCAATCTACCACTTACGCCAGTTCTCCCCGAGTGATATCCCCTCTGAACGTGTGCCGGATCTCGACGCTTCTCGCATCCGTCACACAGTTGCGTTCTCACCAGATGGGCAACGGATTCTGTCCTGTGCTGGACTTAGGCCCTGATCGGCAACGCTGAATTGACGGCTGAAAGCTGAATAGTCACATTGGTCACATCCAGTAACACATAGTCACATTGCATATCTTCAGCTTTGACCGCCACACACAACAATATGCCTGCTCTCCGCATCGCAAATCGCCCTCGGGTCTCATCTACAGCTCTGCAGCTCCTACAGCGACGTCGGCACATGCTACACACGGCTGTTATTACAACTGTATTCTGTGCTAATAGCTTATCATATCTGGAGCGCCCGATTCCCATTCCTCGTCATACCTCCATCCTTACGGGGCAAGACTGGCTTGATGAACTGATAAACGGCCATCCCGAGCGCTGCCTCGATCAGTTAGGAATGTACCCGGCCGCTTTCTTGCTGCTGTGCTGGGAGATGACTATGAACGGAGGGCTGGGAAACAGTCGGCACATCACTGCGCAGGAACAAACAGCCATATTTGTCTATTGGCTTGTGCATTGTGATTTGCTTGGCTTGGCTTCAAGCCAAAAAGCCAACAAGCCAAAGCCGTGGCTTGACAAGCCAAGCCAAGCCAAATCCTTGGCTTCTTGAGGGCTTAAGCCATGGCTTTGGGAGCCCAGACGAAAATCAGATGCAGAGCATCTTTTTTAGGTGAACAGACTTGAGTTTACATGTAATTTGAAGATTAATCTGAATTGCACCAAGATGGAACTTCACCTGATTTAATCTTCGTCCGTCATCATCTCCAGTGGTAATACCAACGGTTTTTGATCTTCACAAATTTCGTGATTCCAACGTGTCTCCACTTCGAGACCCTCACTGAGATGGAAAAAAACCAACTTGGAACTTCTTGGAAGGCATGAAAACCACTCACTTGACATTTCGCTCCGTCTCGGACGAAAAATAAATGCCAGGGAAAATATAGAGCAAGCCCCGGCTTGAGCCAAAGCCAAGCCAAGCCAGGCCCTCCCCGACGGCTTTGACTTTGGCTTGAGGATAGGAAAGCCAAAGCCCGCCCAAGCCAAGCCCAAGCCGGGGCATTAAAGCCAAGCCAAGCCAAGCAAATCACTACAAGTTGTGCATGGAAGTAGTCAAAGGGAGCTGATAGAAAGGTTTCAGCGGTCTGGGGACACCATAAGCAGATATACACTCCGAGTTCTCGATATCGTTACCAGCGGATTCTACAACAAATACATCCAAAACCCGGCCGACTCCACCCCTCCAAAGATAGCCAACAGTCCCTCCTATTTCCCCTTCTTCCGATATTGCCGCGGGGGTGTTGACGGCGTGCACATTGATGCGTTCGCACGAGCCGACGATGTCGTACGGTACCGGGACCGTCATGGGGATATCTCTCAGAATGTCTTGGCGGCTTGCGATTTCGACCTGCTGTTTGTGTACATCATGCCAGGATACGAGGGCACTGCTGCAGATGGACGACTCTTTGATACAGCACGTCGGAATGGATTCGCTCTTCCCGAATACCGATACTATCTCGGGGATGCCGGATTTCCAAATTGTGACCTCATCATGACCCCATTCCCTGCCGTACGGTATCACCTCTCCGAATGGGATCGGGGCGGGCGTGGACCAGAAACCCCAGAGGAGTTATTCAATCTCCAGCATGCAAAGCTGCGGAATGTGATTGAAAGAGTTTTTGGTGTGAAGAAGCGTCGTTTCAAGATTCTCACGTCGAGCCCCGAGTACACATACGACGTACAGGCAAAGATTGTGGCAGCTGCTGGAGCACTGCACAATTTTCTCCGTATCCACGACCGGCTCAATTCTTTTCATGTCGACGATGAAGAGGAGTATGACCCTGACGGCCATCCTTTCCTTGCAGGCGCAGTGGTTCCGGAGCATCGTGTACTTGCAATCACGCCAGAGGAGTCACAGAGGGCTGGGGAGAGGCGCCATAGAATTATAATGAGTATGTGGAATACATACATTGCTGAACGTGATGATAGTAACTAGTACAGTGCAATAAAAACATTACGAGAACTCGGATTGTAAGAAAACATGAGAAAAGCTACTAAACCCAATTGGCAGGAAGGATAACGCTGTGCTCCATCAGGATCCGCTTCAAGAAGCCGATACAATGGGTGCGCTTGGTAGTTTTGACAAAGGCTCGTGCACGCCCTTCATTAGCACTCAAAGCGTCAATGATAACTGCATAATACTCTCCTTCCGGGTCGTCAGGGAGGGTGGGATCAGCATTCAAGACGTCAACAACTGCGTCGACATGAGATGTGTTGGCCTTGGTGATGATGGGTGCCGACATGCCTTCGCCTATACTCTTCAGGCCGCGGGCGATTTGGTTGCCAGCCTCAGCTGTACGCGAAACACGACGGCCGCCAGAGGCGATCACGTTGGTTCGGATTTTTCTTGGTCTCGTCATCAGCATTGCTGTCGATTTCGATAGGGGTGGGAGTAGAACGTGCACGGTTGGCGGGCGGAGGAAGCAGCTCATCGTCATGTGGTTTCGGGGAATGAGGAACCGAATTGTCACGAGCAACATGAGGAAGAGCACCAGCGTGGACATCCAAGACTTCATTTTCGAGGTCAGCAAAAGGCTCACGATGACGTTTACGTGGGGCGGGGCTGGTTTGGGAAGGGGAAGCGGCGGCAGAGCGAGATGAAACGGCGGCGGAGCGAGATGAAGCGGCAGCGGAGCGAGAAGAAGTAGCGGCAGAGCGAGAAGATGAAGTGGTGGCTCGGGGCTTCTTGAGATGCAAAACATTTTCTCCAGTGGCCTTGTTACCGCCAAATAGGCGCGTCAGACGATCGTAATAAGGACAGCCCTGTTTGAAGCACTTGGCATATTTGGCGTGCTGGGCCTGCATCACATTAGTTCATATTGTGAGGCCCAACATAAGTGGAGGCACCTCGAGAAAGCGCTCAATGAACTCAGGCTCCGCCGTTGCTTTCTTTTCCTCGTCATCCCATCCTACACCACTTTTCCCGCGAACGAATTCATACTCCTCAAAGATCCCCTTTACCTACGACCGGATGAGTTCACAGAAAAATATGGATGTGGACAAATGCTGACGTATCGTATCCTATTTGCGATCGTCTTCGTCGAGCGAACAGGGTGTGTTGGGAACTTGTTTTTGAGGGATTTGGACAGGGTGGTAAAGGTCTTTGTCTTGAGACCATTTCCGCTGAGATATGTAGCAGGGTCGACGATGAGTTTATCCAGAATGTGTATAGTTTCCGCCTGCGAGAAAGAAGCTGCCGTGCTCTCGGGGGTATCTGTGTCGACGTCGGCAGTCGGGGATCCGGGGCGCGAGGCCATAGTGAGAGGAGGGTCGAGAGACACGTCGGCGACTGTTGGTGGTGGAAGCAGGCAAAATGGAAGCGAGGAAGAGGCGAAGCCACAGCGTGACAAAGCGTGACAAAATTCAGCCATTCAGCCGCTGATTCAGCGTTGCCGATCAGGGCCTTAATGCAGTATCTGCATACTTCAGCGGGAGGAGCCATTCTGGAGACGGTGACCGAGCAATGCGACTTTGGGATTCAACCACAGGTGCTTTGGTAGTCGGCCCATTTGGCGATCCTGACATTTCGTCGGTCGCATTCTTGCCCTATGGCAAGCACGTCGTGTCGGGATCACATGGTAAAATGCTACGGCTATGGGACGTAACGACTGGGGCTTTAGTTCCCCAATTTTCGTCGGACACCGGTGCGATTTCAGCGGTTGCGATTTCGCCGGATGGCAAGCGGATCGCATCTGGCTCTACAGACTCTAAGTCTCTACCATGCGTATCTGGGACCTTGCAACCGGTGACGCGGTTGCTGCCCCATTTATCGGGCATTGGGATGCTATTTTGTCGATTTCCTTCTCGCCGAATGGAAACTGGATTGCGTCAGGATCCGCAGATCCTATACATGAAAAGACGACGAACACAGCTTTTTTGATAAATCATGTGATAAGTCACGAGGCGTTTCCCACGGGTGGCGCCGCGCGCCGCGAGCGTTAGCGAGCGGCAGTGCTGTGGACCCGCCGGAGGTACGGAGCGAGCACAGCGAGCCTCCGTGCCGGAGGCAGGGGTCCTAAAGCTTGTAATACCCTACGAATCTGGGATTCTCAAACGGGTTCTGTGGTTGCCGACCCTTTAGAACATGGGTCACCTGTTCTACTATCCGTTGCCTTCTCTCCGGATCGCAAACGACTTGTTTCTGGTTCAGACGCAGTCCGAGTATGGGATCCCCAAACTGGGTCTCTGCTTGCTGGGCCGTTTATAGGACACAAAGATTTGGTTAGTTCGGTGGCGCTCTCGCCGGACGGCAGGCACATCGTGTCTGGCTCGTGGGACCACACCCTCAGGGTCTGGGACGCTGATATCGGCCTCTCGGTCAGTGAAAAATTACTACGGCCCATAGACATCGTCAGATCGATTGCATTTCTACCGGACGGTGGCCGGATTCAAGTGTTCGCGGCAGGTGATGGTACCGTGCAGCTTTGGGATCTGAAAACTGGCACCCTGATTGCTGGGCCATTCTCGGGCACCGGAGGTATTTCGAGTGTCTCAGTTTCAGCGGATGGCAAGCAGGTCGCATGTAACTCTTATGGGATATCACAGATCTGGAATTTCGAAACCGGCGCGGTGGTTACGAAGATGGGAGAAGGCGACGGCTGGGTTTTCAGCGCCTTCTTGCCAAACGGGGACCGAATCGTTATCGGCGGGGACAAGATATTCAAAATATTTGACCTGGAGACTGGTTACCTCATTTCTGGGCCGTTCGAAGGATATGACGGGGAAATTTCCTTTGTGGTCTTCTCGCCCGATGGTCGGCGGATCGTATCGGCCTCCCTGCACGATGTCCAAATTTGGGATGTCAAAACTGCTCTCACTGTAGCCAATATCAATGTCTTCATGCTCGACCTCGCATTTTCCCCAGAAGGAGCCAGGATCGTGGGTGGTTTGGTCGATGCAACAGTCCGAATATGGGAGGCTCAGACCGGTGTCCTGGTTGCAGGTCCCTTCATTGGACACACCGGTTCGGTTAGATCCGTTGCTTTCTCTCCCGATGGTAGGCGCATTGCGTCTGGTTCCACCGACTCGACGGTGAGACTTTGGGATATAAGACCAGTGCCACGGTTAGGACATTTGAAGGACACACTGCATGGGTTCAGTCCGTTACCTTCTCGCCAGATGGGGCGCGAATTGTTTCTGGATCCGAGCTGACTATTCGGGTGTGGGAGGTAAGACTTTGCCGAACTTTGAATTCACATCTGTCTTAACCAATTCAACCAGTTGAACGATGACACATCAGACGGTCAGGGAAATCATCCACATTTTAAAGACGGGTGGATCACGGATTCCTTATCTAACCACATCCTTTGGATCCCACCCTGGCTACGCGATGGCTTATATCTGCCCTGGAACCCACTTGTCATCCGGGCTGGAGGAACAACCAAACTGGATATGGCCCAATTTGTTCATGGCACCAATTGGCACAAGTGTATTGATCTCAACTTCGCAGAGGTCTCGGAATAGAGACTGCTGTAACCTTTTTTTTTTGTTTGTTTGTTGTGTAAATATTGTAAAGTGATAGTAGGCTCGTGACCAGCCTGCCAAAGAACGGCAATTCTTAGTGCAAGCACTATGCCGTAGGCAGGCTGGTACAACTCGGGCTGTGCAAAACGCCTGAGCCTGAGTTTGAAATTTTTGGCGGGTGCCGATCATCGGCATCACGGTGGCTGCGCAGAGCCATCATTTCCCTTATAATCTCTGTGTCCACAACTCACCCTCTGCCTTGTATTTAATTTTTTTGAACCAGCAGTATGATAGAAGGGTCCTCTTAGATTAAATTCTGCCTCTTGAGTTTGTATAACCGAGTTGAATTAACAGAACTTAGCTAAGAAGAAAAATGATTCAAACTCCGCGCTCAGCCCTTTTGTTTGGCCCGAGTTGTACCAGTCTGCCTACGGCATAGTGCTTGCACTAAGAATTGCCGTACCTTGGCAGACTGGTTACGAGTCTAAAGTGATAGAGTGCCAGCGTCAATTGTTTTATTGTTCTCGAGTATGTAAAAAGATTTTCATGCAACTTATGATCTTGGCTGTTTACTGTACACGATATGCCAAGGGCGGAAATATCGATATGACTGGCATCTCTCTCTTTATAATCTCTTTTGTCTGTCCGAAGCCTTTGGCGCCCCACATATGGTTGAACTGTGGATTTTCGCACAACAAGCGTCTTGCAGCAGTGTTGTTCAGGTCATCGGCTGCCCGTCGGCAGTCAAAAAAGTAACTTGTGTCAGGCAACCAGGTCATTTTTATGACTTGACCTTCCGTTTTGGGCAGGAGCTGTCAACAGCACGTCGGACCGGAGATCAACATCAAGCGCAGCATATACTGGGGACCGGGATAGACGAAAAGCCACATACACCCGTGTGATGCATGAAACATCCAACATCCAACACAACACAACACATTGTAGCTAACACAACACATTGATGCCTTGATTGGCATTTGGCTGTACGTTCATCATCACCAGATCACATTCACATCGCTGTGTTTAAACTCAGCTGTCCTCAGCAATGCTTGCGCCCCACTTTCTGTATGCTATAGTTAGGGATATAGTAGAAAAAGAACAAAACAGTCCTCCGCTTCGCTCCGGCGTCAAGGCAACAAATTAATTAATTTTGAACTGAAGCGTACAGAACAGTAATGGCGCAATATATGTAACTATCATTCGCGGTCAAGGGGAACCGGTCAGAGAACTTCTCCTCTTCACGCTCTCCGACCCCGTCTCTACCGATGTTCTCACTTCCAAAGGACTAAGCATCGAAGCATCCATCTGCTTCTCATTCTCAGAGGGTAGGTAATAGCTTCACAGATTTGGGAAGTTAGAGAGAGTTAGAGTTCAGAATCAAGTTGGTGGAGACAGAAACTGAGGAAGGCCCAAGGACAGACAGAAATCCGGACTCACATGCCGTAGAACTGTTTTTTGAAAATTTTGGTGACACAATGCGAAAATAGAATGGAATATTGAACAGCACTACCATGATGGTGCATGTTCGAAATCAAGAGCTAGTCCAGCGTGGGCGGATCAATTTCCCGGAACGACAGTAGAAATTGACGGAAAAAGAACGGCGCAGCGGACAGAAAGCTCCAGGGCGGAAACAGCGAGGCCATTTATTGATCAAAATTCGGAGTTGAATGAAGACTGGAAACACAGCGTAAGAGCCGCGCGGTCTGGAAGACATTGGAAGAGATCATGAAACCGACCACAGTATTGAAGTCTTGTCGCTGGTTCGCGATGATAATCGTCGTCAATGATTCACGAACCAACAAGAATGATAGAACTCACCACCACTAATACCGGGAATTAATCCTTGCTATCTGAACGAACCAGACTCGCTGATCCAGGTTGGTTCCCTGTTTTGCAGCAAGCAATACACGTCGTAACATTGCGGAACTTGACGGATAATCCAGCACAAATGAGACGTCCGTAAGCCCCTTAGATACCCAGATCTTAATGGAGCACTTGAGCCAACAATTATCCCGCCTTGAGAGCTTGAAAACATGCACTGAGAGGAACCCACAGTTGACAGATTAATGCAGATAAATATCTGAAGTATATGGCCGGTCCGTTGGTGGTAGAGGAAGAGGGCAAGGAGGTGGGTATGTGAGAAATGGAGCAGCAGCTATTTCTACCTCTTCTCTCTCTTTATAAAATTAAGCCCGTCTGAAGCTTTTAAACTCCGCTTTTGGACCATCAGCCCCAAACCTTTGGATCTCGATCAGGCTCTTCGCTGCTCTTCATAAAATTAAGCATGTCCGTCTGAAGCCTTTTCAAGCTCCGCTTTTGGGGGATCAGGCCCGAGGCTTTGGAAGCGCTGGGGCCAGACCTTTGGAAGCGCTCAATAAACAGCGCTTCCTCGGGGCTTTTCGCCCCATGATCAGCTTTAAGCGCGTGCACGCCTATAAAAGTGTACACAATGCCAAACTTCTCTTTTGGCTCACTGTTAGCTTCCGAGGCACTGATTCAAACACGGCTTTGGAAGTGCTGGACCTTTGGAGGTTTGGAAGCTCTCAATACATTGTCCAAAATTTTTATTTATTTGAATGTCCGCAAGTAGGAGCCGGCGCGAAGCGCCGGCGACTGCTTGTAAGTAGAAAGAATGCGATGGGGGACTACGTGGCATGCTTGTAATCTAATTGCAACTGCGGTGAACTGCGCGGGGTCACCTGTTATTGAAAGGCTGTGATGCTCACTATGTTCCGCTGCCAGCTAGGCTGAGTCTGTCCAGCTGATCGGGGGTCTGCGTAGGTCTGCGTAGGTCCGTGTAGTCAACTACACAGAGTCTTTGGACTATGCAGACCCCCGATCAGCTAGCCAAACTAAGGCCAGGTGGCAGCGGAACACAGTGGCTATCGATATATTAGGCATGCGAAGGCTTGTCGGGAAATGTTAAGGGCACCGGAAGTTCAGATCAAAGGTAGATGGAGGTGTTTCAGCAGGAGAGGAAGACAAAAGGATTTGCAAACAAAAAAATGGAGAAAGTTACAAACATCTAAAGAACGGTTGATATTGAATGCCGTATCAATATCGAGATTGATGGGATTTGATGCATTGATCGTGTGGAAATCAGGGGCGACACATTAGCACCGGTAGGTCTCTCAAATGCGACACGTAGAGGGAAATATCCAACACTTGATTGGAATGTGTTGCTTTTCCCAATGTTTGTGTGCGGTGCATTTCGTATATACTCGTTTGGGACGTACAAAACCTTCAGAATATACCTTACAAATTTATCAGTGCCTCAGTTGTTGTATCCACCCCAATTGCTTCTTCATCGACACCTTTAGGCTCACATTCAACCAACTTGTAGAGCTCCTGTTCTTCTTTCAAGCTGTTCCTGCCCCTGAGCCATGAGTAAAGATCCAACTAATGTCAGAGAAGTTGAACAAGTCAGCAATTTTGTCCGATTTCTGCTCGGCTTCGAGGCGGGAGTTGGCCTCCACAAGATGGAGATCGCGCGAAAGCATGCCCTGATCATAGTTCTTGTTGAGAGGCCTGGCATAGCTGCAGCCCGAAATGGACTCGCCGGTCAGATTGCCTGAAGAATGAAGTTAGATCTGGCAGTGGATAGATAAAATTCACTCACTCGAGGACTCGCCGCTGGAATTTTGAGGTAGAATCAATGATGTTGCACCTGAATTTGGAGCATGTTTAGTCCAACATAATTCAGTGGATGAGAAACAGCATACCAGAGCTGGCCGATGAATTACCTGGGACATATTAATAAAAATCTGGACAGAGAAAAGGAGACTCACTTGAGCTGGTCGAGGCAAGAGGCATATCGCCATGATTCAACCGATGGCTCTGAGTGTGACACCCTCCAGCCGCTTTGCAGTAACTGGAGCAACGAGAATCGGTATTTACCTACCTTTATTCTTATTTTACATTCGCCCCTACTTTATGTTACATTATCTATTCGTATTGTAAACACCAAAGAAAGTCCGTAAAGTCTATGGAGAAATAGCTACACACCGGAACATGGAAGCCAGATTGGGATTTGAGAACAAACAATGCCAACTATACCGATCCGATCAAGTGTGGTGCTCGTCCCCATATCCATCAACCATCTAATCCGGGATTAGGCTATCAAAGCAAGAAGTGAGCGATATACAAATCAGTGACACAGACCTGCCAAAGTCGGTGACACCTGAAGCATCACGAAAAAGTGAAGATACTTGCCTGAGATGGCAATCAACAAAATGCGCTGCAATCCAGGCAATCGCCACAATCATTCCCAATTTTCCAGCAGGCCTTAAGGTAATAAGGAAGTTAGGATCCGGGTACATGCGTTCGTAATTACGCTAGGACAGATTCCGCTGATGCTCCAAGTCCATGCCACTGATTATGCCACTAATTAGTGCCATAAAGGCCACTTTGAATGATCTGCTGTAGGCAACAGTAATTGCATCATTGTCGAATGCGTGGAGTGGGTGGCTCCGGTCCAATCTCCGAGGCACAAATATCAACAGCGAGGTAATACATTAGTTTGGGTTGTGCATTGTCCTCGTTGGACCGAGATTCCCTTCAGTGCCATTGAGGGGTGCAATAATACACTACGACAAGGCTAATCTGATCTGAGAGCTGCCAGCTGGAAGTCAATGGTGGGAAGCCGATAGCATCTAACCTCCGTTTGGTCAGATACTTCGGCATTCAACGCCGTACTTATGGTCATTTTCAGTACGATATAATAAGACCATGTCGTAGAAGAGCGACACCGTTTTCGTGCGCATTCACTCTCACCAATGCCCTCCCACCTTCTCGATAACACGTACGTTCCATCTCTTCTACCGCCCGCCATGTTTAAACCAGCTTGCTTTTACGTAGTTTCGGAGTTTGCTTCATTGGCGTAGTTATTGCGGCCGAGTATGTATTTTATTCTTTCCCCACAATTAATTTACTTATGAAATGCGTCAGGCTGCATGGAGGTTAGCACAACTGGGGAACCATGTGAATATCTCAGCAGTAGACTAATCCTAAAGTCAACTAGTTGCTGTTCTGCAGGCTTGGTGAGTCTTTCTAGGATGTCTTCTGCACAGAAGCGGCTGACGTTATTTTGTTCGAAGGTACTATTTCACGCATCAGAACGATAGATGGCTTCTGAAACTCTACGTGAGGCCCAGACTCTCTCAATGCCTGAGATTGTGTTCAGCTTGACATCTAACTTCAGGTTGCAACTGTGCTGTGTTTCGACACAGTTCATCAAGCTCTGATCACCCATACTGGTGCGGTGACTCACATGGACCTCATCATGCATTCAACTTTCTTTTCGCAGTTTATACGTATCTTGTGACCAACTTTGGCAACCCCGCCGCACTGAATACTATAGTCTGGTGAGCGATACCTTCCATTCGGAATGCAGGATCTCAACCCCGCTTCAGGAGCATGCGGGTATGATCCTACTGTCTGAATACCAAGTCTCGCGGAAATAACCAGAATATCTCCAGCTTCAAGTGATTTTCAATGTGCACCGCTTTACCTTCAATCATTGATGGAAGCCACGTCTGATTTTAGTTTTTCAGGGCCTGACAGCACTATTCGTTCAAAGGTAGAGGTGGATTCATAGCGTAATTGTCTAGACCTTAGTCTCCATATCTACAGTTTCATGGCGGTTCGTATATGGCGATGTGCGTCTTGGTTTATGGTTCCGTTCTCATTTTGCTCACGGAGAAGCTGTACAGTGAGTAAAGAGAATAAATGGTTGAGTGGAGCCGCAGTGCGTCCACTCCAGCAATACTTTGCAGCATTCCGTTCACAAATTATCTCAGTGGGTCTCGGTTCTTGCCGAATTCGGTGAGCCATCTCGCCGCATCTTTTTCGTTCAATCTGACATGAATTGGTCCTTTTGGAGGTTGTCTCGTTGGTTAGTAATATTTCCTGGTATCATCTGACTGAAAAATCATACGTCACTTTAGCTTACGTTACACTGTCGTAAGTTTAACCATCTCCGCTCAAGACCAGTCATTTGAAACAACACCAGTCGCTCGTTTACCACTTGGGCCCAGGTAACGAGTCTAAAAGTATGTCCAACATCGGACTGCACAGAAATGAAACATCTTACAACGCTGTTAGACACTTTCAACAGCAGTCAATGCTTTGGCGGCATCTGGAGACGTACTTGTTGCGTCGATTTTGTGTGGGATTCTTTTACGCTCTCGCACTGGCTTCAGGAGGTCTGCTTCATGTTCAAAATAACTGGACTGACATATTGATCGCCGTTCCAGGTCGGATACAATGATAAAGAAGCTCGTGAGCAGTGAACACAGTTTTGCGAATATTAATATACCCAATTCGTATTCAGATTTTATTTTTGGTCAACACCACCTTACTTACCAGGTCAGTCAACCTCTTGTTGGGCCTTCTCGAACTTCGCCTGAGACTATTCAGCCTTTTTGCCATCGCATCACTGATATCGGTGCACATTTTCGGAATTTTGAATCGCAAAGTTGGGCCTGATTCTCGGCATAGATCACGGCTGCACCAGCGACGTTTATTTATATACTGTTCTTTTTCTGCATGGGCCGCCGTGAGTTGATAGTTTCTACAATTGATGAATCTCAACTGACCGAGTGGCGCCCAAGTCTACTCCAACTCGTTACTCGCCATCCTTAACGCCCGCGAGATAATCAGTTCGGGTGATGACGGAATTTGGAACACCAATGATATACCTCTCTCTTTCAGTCCACCTACGATGGCTACGTCATCTTTCAGGGTACAGTCCCAAACTAGCAAGCGCAACACAATGTAGAAGCACAACATTAGGAATTATGTACCTTTGAGGCTCCTGACTACGTCCAAAATTTATAAGAGTATACTGTGGTAATGTATCATATCATGCCGTCCCCTGGAATATATTTTCCTTACGGGAAGGCACCCAATGGAGAAACATTGGGTGTTAATGAAATGAATATTAAAGATACTCCAGGATAATAAACTCTTTCTCAAGCCTAAGAAGTGCGAGTTTGATCGCAAAGAGATCAAGTGCCTGGGAGTGATCATCTCATACAACTCAATGAAGATGGACCTGGTGAAGATCAAGGGAATCATTGCAAAGAAGCCCCAGGTGAGTCCCTGCAGCACCAGTTTCCCAAAAAAAGTTGCCCCAAAAAAATGGCGAGGACCACCCGAGGAAGTTGCGAGCAAGCATATACCGATGAACACTGGACGCCGGTTTTCAGTCAGCTTGGTGATTCGAAACGGTGGGACGCACGTATGCAGGGGAGCTGCAGGTCCACAATACTCGTTGGTATCCTCATCCATCGCTATTTGGGCTGAGAGGGAGCTGAGACTCGACTTATGTTAAGATTTCACCAAATTTCGCTTCAACCTGTCCTTTGCCTTGCTGTCTCGAAGGTGCTCATCACGCACAAGCATTTTAAGCTCCGCCAAATTGGTGAGTGTTTTCCCGAGCCGATTAGGGAGTTTTGTCAATATTGCAACAAAGACACTGAACAGATGTTCGCAAGATGCAGAGTTGGCACAGATTGAAAGGTGCGCTTGGCAAGCTTGAATAGAGGTTGAGGTACGAGCATGCCGTTGTAATAGAGGCTTTGTGCTGAGCCACCAGAAGCCACCGGGTGGCTCATCAGGCATGCGGTCATGGTGGCTAAAATGACGCAAAAATCGTATTTTTAGCCACCAGTGAAGCCACCGGATGACGTCGTGGCTGGCGTAGCCACCGGACAGTGCATGCCAAAATAGCCACCGGGTGGCTCCGGGTGGCTCTGCGCAAAGCCTCTATTGTTGCGAAGGGGGTCGGGGGTGAGCGGTGAAATGAGTGGGCACTGTAAAGTTTGAGGGCTCCTGGCGGCATGTATTGAAAGGAACGCAATCTATTCACTTGCTCCGAGGATTCTGGATCAGCACACACCTTTTTTGGGTTTGCTTCTCCCCACCACATACTCTTCTCGTTTCCGCGAGAGTTCTGCAAATCTCAAGGTGTGTTTTGGCCTTCTCGTGTTGCTCTGTCTAGCATCTGCTTGCAGGACCAGATTCACCTCCGAAGAGGAAACGAACCTCCTACTTTATCTATCTGCGCCGGTGAGGCTTTTGGGAGGACCCAACCGGCGCGAGACTAGGCGGGAGTGAGGTAAGTATCTCGTCACGAGTGGAGTAGAAACCTTTACCAATATGAACAAGATCTGGACGCTAGGATCCTGAGAGAAGCGCGGAGGGTTCACCAGAGGTGCTTTGGCACTAGTTTCACGAGCTTACTTATCGCTAACCTAAACGCAGAGCGCAGAACAAAAAAGACAAATATATGAACACTTCAAACCTTGCACAAACCTTGCACTCATGCTTCCCAGACCGGTGATAAGCCGTGTAATAAAACAGGCCTGAAAAATCCATTTTCTTCGGGCTTACCTTTATTATATGCACATCTTGAGGATCTAAGGTACTTCCCTACCTTTAGATCAATACAATAAGCGAAGGGGATATATTACCTACCATGGGTCGATTATCACGAAATCACATACCTGATAAAGGCCAAACCAGTGGTTGACCAAGCTGTATAAAACCTAGTAAAGGTCGCAGTAAGGCACTATCGCTATCACGAATAAGGGGAAGGAGTTCAGATCCACTCTAGTGGCTTATGAGCTTATCACGAACCAAGTTCGCGATAAACACCTAAGTCCCTTGTTGCAGTGTATTGACGCGTTGGACGAGACGCGACAAGTCACATGACCCGATTAGTAGAGTACAAGCCGCCAAGGCAATCCAGGCACTTGCGATCGATATTCAATCGTAACTGTTTCGATTCCCGATTAGGAGGTAGGGAGTTCTCAAGCAATTGTGAACTCCACTCTGGCCCCAAACATGAAGTGTTTGGTATCATTGGAAAGATATAGGCCAGGGCTTTCTAACTAAAGGGACGAGGTTCAGAGAGGAACATTATACCACCAGGATATTATTTGAACTTGGTACTAGGAACACTCCTAACCCCTCAAATAATATCTCTAGGCAACCATCTTAATTTAGAGTGTCGTTGGAGACATCTGACTAACTCATGGACATCTGCTGACTGTTTTCTATACATTTTATTCACATGTAAACGAGTAGCTTATTAACTGTTTGTTCTAAGAATAGTTTAGCTCCTATCCTGTACAGTATATAGAGGGGAGGTCCCAGTCTGTTACAAGCACGGAATCGCACCTGGCTAGCATCTGGACACCTTAAACAAGGCTCCTCTTGCGCTGTGGGTAGCATCTGGGCTTGTCAAACTCGGGCTATTCACTTTCGTGATAGTGCCAATCTAACAAGCTTCTCAAATACAACTATACTTTGGGGACGTGATAAGATCAACGGGATATGACGTGATTATTGTGATATCAGGGGACGCATTTGGAACGGGATACGACGTGATTATTGACTTGTGAATTGTGTGTTTGATTGTCCCATATTTTGTGAAGGCTTCTATTTCAACTTCGTTGAAATCGTATATCTTCCAACCAACACAGACTCATTAGGGTTTCCTATCGGGAAAACCTTCTGAATTGCAACTTGGCCTCATCTGGTCTCATCCCTCGACTTATATACTCACACTATACTCTGATCCGAGGTTCAGAACTCATCAGATTATCTGTGACTATTCAATCGTTTGGACTACCTATTATTGTTGGTGATAGTGGTTTAGTGGTTGTGTTTCAGGATCTGAGTCTACTCTGCAGCTCATACCTAACCCGACTACCTTATCACAAAACCTTCCGTAGTGTGGTGTTTTAGTCGTAGAATCTGAGCAAGCCGTTCACCGGGCTACGGTTGTAGAGAAAAGGAAAATCAAACTCTCGTTAGACTGTACGCCCTCCAAAGGTGCGTCGTTTAATTTCCACGTTTTTACGAACCAAAGCTTTATGTAAATAATAGCAATTCATTTGTGTTTTTTTCCCACAAGAGTGTCCGTGTGAGCTGGCTTGAAAACGATATGGACTCCTCCTTTCCCCAAATCCCTGGAAAGATAGATCCCGGTATCTCTTGGTATTCGATCTTCCTGCCAGTTATACATGTTATCCATCCATTTATTCAACTCGTTGTTCCCGCAACAGCCTCGATCACACCAATAACAATTCATCGAGTTCGTTACTTCGCCTGTACCTGGGCCCTTCTTCTGGACTCTCTCCGTTGGCCCGGTAATAGTTTTCTCCTGCTCATTGAATTTACACCAGCTCTCCCACACACACCCCACGCACACAGACTTGCGTGTGTGTCCAACGTAGTGCTGGGAAGGTTCGGTTCGGTTCAGGTTCAGGGCACTTCGCTCTGAACGCTGAACTCGAACGCCGCGTTCGGTTCAGACCAGTGCTGAACCTCGAACCTGAACGCAGGTTCAGGTTCGGTTTCGCGTTCGAACGCGTTCGAACCTCGCCAATTTCGGCCTTCTTGGCGACCAAAAATCAGGTCAAAGATGACCAGGGATAGGATTTTTCTGTGAATGGAACGCACTACAAACGCTGTAGCACGCATTAATGTCCTCCACAGGTGTACGGGGATCACAATATAGTTACCAATATTCTTTGAACGGATGACACGTGCTCAATGTTACTTGAAGAGATCAAGATTTGTCCCAATTCTTTTCAACAAGATGCCAGAGAATTTCGTGAAGGTGAGTAGCACTTGTTGCCGAAAGGTCTAAGCCAAAGGGTGGCCAGAAATCGCCGAAAATGATGGGAAAATGAGCCAATTATTCAATTTTCAGGTTCAGCGTTCGATTCGGTTCGAACGCGACCCTCACCGCCCGAACGCCGAACCTGAACGCCGCGTTCGGTTCAAGCAACCCTTGAACCCTGAACCTGAACTCGGCGTTCAGTTCGGTCCGGTTCAGGTTCGAACCGATTCCTGAACCGGACCTTCCCAGCACTAGTCCAACGTTTTCATCGAACCCGCCAGCAAAACTGAACACAGCACAAACCACACCAAGATCCGAGGCTCTGTTTCAAAACCAGTTAAACGCGACATGGGATTATGCGGATCATTATATCACTACCTGCTCGTGAGATGGCGATTTAGGAATATGATCCAACTCTCTGACGCTCAAGCTCGCTTACCTATTCCCGACTGAAGCGGCCTGTATCTACCAAACCTCATCGTTAACGTGCGTTGGTAATTGGTCTCCTACCTCAGCTCCTTTCAAAAGACAATTCTGACCGGGCGACGGTACATCGATGACTTATTGCAATTTGGAGTCAGTTCGCAATTTGGGGTCAAGTATTTAGCGCTTTTCAGCAAGGGATCTGGCTCATCCGCAATCTCGCCTCAGTTGTTCTGAATATCATTGACAACGACCTAAGCGCGAATCCTCCGCGCGTATTTATGCGTCACTCATTCCTCGCACTCGGTGCGATGGGGCCTCTCCACCCACCCCGACTCAATCGTGTGCTCTACCTGTCACTGCTTTTTATAGGTGGAGTCCGGGATTGTTGCAACCGAAGGCTACTTCAACCTTCAACAAACAACACATGATGCGTGATGCCTGGCGGAGCGCCGCCGTTGAAACTGCAAATCGGAATTTGCGTTCATCCTAGATTTATCTACGCGTTCTTCCATTCTGCAGCGACTCGGCCGACCATCAACCCTTAGGCTCAGTTTAGTACAATCGCCGGTTTATTCCTCGATACCAGCTCTCTGCTTCATGCTAATTATGCTTGCTACCTCAATTAAACTCCTTGCAAATATAACCTGGTCTGCACCCTCTGAGCACTCGGTCTCCAACCTGCATTGCCAACCCCAGGACCCTCGATCAACAGCTGCTACGTGAAACTTCAGGGAATTGTATGCTTCACCCACGTCAAACGCCACGATACAGAACCCTTTGTTCTTACAGACGCAATGGGTAACACGAACCCGTTTCACGCGCGGGATTTTCCTTTTTGACGTCCCGAACTAATGATGACCGCGTCAACACATCTGTGATAGCGTTTATGTCTGGCTTCCTTCCATTCCCGCCACTGACATTCGGAATCTACATCTGCCAGCCCGACGTCATTTTGACCTGGGTTGGCTCGGAACTCTCTTGTGCCGGCCTGGCCTGGTGAAGCCTGCATTATCCTAACGGAGGCCTAAATATACACGTTGCATCATCAGAATCTGAAGCACGGCCATGATTTCGAGGCCGAAAGACCGGGTGGGCTGTCAATAAAGATTATCCGTGTCTAGAGAGTAGCCCCCTAGATCGCCGCCATCTTCGGTGTCCAGAAAATTAACCCTTGCCGCAACTGCATTCCGTGGTTGCACCGTTCCTTTCCTGCCCTCAAAATAATAACATTCCGCATCTGTGGCCCGCTGTTCAAACACCACTTGGCCGACGGCAGTCTGTTGAACCGCCCTCGCCGACTCTTTCGGAAGATTTGTTCAGCTGAGCTGCACCTAGACCGCGAGTTGGCTTTGACGAGATGGGATATATGGAATAGGATGCTGGAACGTACGTACTTTACAATGCGCTTACCTTTCCAATGCGCTTACTACGGGAATTCGCAGGAATGACACCCGCCATCTGGGATACCCGTCCGCACATAGGATCAATCACAGCACCCCATTTTCGCTGTATGTAAAGTTTCCACGCATTTAGCTATTAATATTGAGTCCTTCTCACAAGATTCAAGGCACTAGGAGAACTAAAATGAGAGACCAAAGTATGACATGCGGAACGAGGTGAGTGCTGAGTACAGTGACTACCTTCGCTGGCTCGTTTGCACTAACTTGAGCTGCGGGCGGATGCAGTAGGATTGACAAGCATCTGTGATGTCAGAAAGGATTGGAAGTCGCCACCTTCCTCATTCAATTCCCCGGCCTGAGCTTACACGATTTGTATCTCAGGACTTAAATCGCCTTTATTTTCGGCTGTCCTCCAGGCCACGCGAATGGCTCGGGAATACATTCCATAAAGTGAGTCAATGTATTGTGCTTCTTCATCCCCTCCAACATATTTGTCGAAAGTGCGCACTCCTCCTATTTCTGTCGTCTGATTTCTTCAGCCTGCTCCGTGCAAGAGTGTGGAAAGATGGCGACACCGTCGGTGAATTGGGGTCCAATGCAGACTGAGAAACAGCGGAATATCTGGGGACTTGAAATGCGCCTCAGTCATGTGGTATCATAAAAGCTACTACCTTCAACACGATTGTTGTGAGTCTCTGGGGCATTCGAGAGACTGCCTTGGGACTAGCGGCTTGTGGTCTCCGGATGTTCGCAATTCGGGGCCGGCATTTCTTCCGGATAAGCACAACTACTTAAGGGCCAAGGCGTCTTCAGCGAGCTCAGCCGTATTATATCGTTTCTTCCGCAAAGCCGCTGTAGCATTAAGTCGCAGCTGCGCTTCATCAGACTCACTTGGGCCCAGATACTATTCAAACTGACCGAAGTCATTCACGTGACGGAACATATTCCGGATCTTCTCATGAATAAATGAAATCCAGTGATGTGTATCCTTGAATTCTTGGTATGCATCGTTCTGGGCTACCCTTCGTCCAGAGACCCACCTAAAATTGGACGATTCGGGTTTCGGCACATAGATCCGAGATCATGCCATTTGGTTCGTTTCCTATTTCATGTCGCTGTGCGCCCATGCGAATTTTAATTGCCTGCGAGCCAAGAGACTCACCTTAATTAATTCCACACCCCTGCTGCATAGATCCGACCGATATCATGTCCAACACTGATACTGGCTTGCTTCGCAGGCACCTGGCAGATTCTGATTGCATCTGCTGATAACCTCATCCCATCTGCTGCCGTAGCTCCATGATCTGTCCTTGTGGGCATCAAACCTTCAATTGACCTTCGTTGAATTCCGTGTGTGCCCGTCGGCGTGCTGTAGTTTCCTCGAAGACATGCGTCTCTCCTAGCGCCGCCGCTCAGGTGTCGTGTATGTATGGTTTCCTTCAGCTGGACTGGACATTGGGTATTTTTGAAGCTTGTTCGTTTTATTCACGTTCTATTAGAACCGTGATAACGATCAACCTGTCTGCTTGCCAGCGTGCTGTCATTATGCCAGCTCCCACGATTTCTCGTATGCGTTCCTGTTATCCGGTGAACTCCCCATGTCGCCGCAATTATCTCAACGTATATTTGGTTCCGTACAGCAGTCTCTCGGACCCTATTAAGGCTGTTGAGGGGTACAGCTGTCCTTGCAAGAACATGATGTCTTGTTCGACTTACTCACTCCTGGTGAGCATATATCAAATCCCGCGTTCACGGCTACCATACAGCCAGATACAGCCAGGTTCATGCACCTCGCCTAAAGCTTAACTAACCGGATGACCTCACCTAGGTGGGTCCAGAAGACACTTATCCCGACACCGACGGGGTTGGCTCATCAGCTTCGCATCGACGAAGACGCCGTCGCCGTCGCCGAGGCATATGTAAAGCCCGTAACTTTGGAAGCGCCCGGTGTATAAACCGTATGCGAATCGGCTTAATTGGAGTACCAGAGGTGGTGGCGATTTGGGAGCGAGGCCGAGGCAGAGAGATAGAGAATTGGCGTTGATAAGTTATCAGAGGAGCGGAGTAACATTAATCTTAAAGGCGCTGCGTGTCATTGGGGGCGGTGCGGACCTTCTCCCGCCAGCCCATGCTGCTACAACGATACATCGCACAGTTCTAATGAGAGAGAAAATGCGATGCATCGGAGGTTCTGATTAGAGACCTCGCGATGCATCGCATTAGAGCGCTTCCCGGTTAGGAACCGTCTTACGAAAGATATCCACGAGGGCCCTCCCCATCACTACGGCGGCATTGCCCAAGGCGCGCGGCGCTGGCGGGGCGGGATTTGCCATTTTGGGCATTTTTGACCGGAACCTCCCCTGGGGTCAGAATTGCCAGAACAGTTAGAACATATGTAATATACGTACCATGCGATGCTACGAGACGCCCGGTGATCCCGTTGGTTCACAATGAGTCTCGGCATTCTGCGTCAATCAGAGCGAATGGGGTTGTTTGTCCCTGCTTGCATCACCCTCTCTCTTTGCTACCTCACTCGCCCCGGGCCTCCTCTTGGCCTGGGGTCTCTGCCATTACCCAGACACGTGAATAAGGTGCGTCGCATCTCAAAATCGCTAATTATGCCTTTTAAACCTGTTAATAGCGAGAGCAGTACAATTTGGCTCCGGGCCACCCCCACCTTTCCCCGTGCGTTCCCGCAGATGGAATTCGCTCATTCGCACCGCCATTCTTTAGGCCCACTTCGATCCTGTCTCTGCCCCGATATTCGGCCCACCCGCTGGCCGTGCGCGCTTGCAGCACGCGTTTTGGCACTGGGCCTGCCCCTATTCTCTCTGCCCGCTTCCGCCCCTGGAATTCACTCAGCGGCACTGCTAATCCCTTCGCACATCCCTACCGCATCTCTGCCTCGACTTTGGGTCCTGCAGCTGCCTCCAAGCGCGTGCAGTGCGTGTTTTGACATCTGCCCTGCTCTCCCGTTTCTTCGCGCTTCCGCCCCGCAATTCCCCTAGCGGCACCACTAATTCCTTCGCACACCCCCATCGCATCTCCACTTTGGCTTTGGGCCCCGCAGCCGGCTCCGCGCGCTTGCAGTGCACGTTTGGCACTGGACCTACCTCCCCTTTTCTTGCGTGCTTCCGCCCGCACGATTCCCCCATCGGCGCCACTTATCCTTTCATACACCCCCACCGTATCGCTGCCTCGGTCGTCGTCCCCGCAGCAAGCTCCGTGCGCTCACAGTGCGCATTTTGGTACTGGACCTGCACCCCATTTCCTCCGCGTGCTTCCACACCTACGATTCACCCAGCAGCACCACCAATATCTTCAAACACCCTCATCGCATATCTGCCTCGTTTTGGGGCTTTGCCGCCGGCTCCATGCGCTCGTAGCACGCATTTTTTTGCCTGGTGCTTTCTGCCCGCCCACCCATAAATGGACAAATAAATATTGTCATGCTTTTCTGCTGCCCCCGCCGAGTACCTCCGATGAATATGGGCTCATCTTACGTTTCTTGTGAGTAACGACCGACTCGGTGAATCCCCAGTTTGGTCGGATTGTCAATTTGATCCCGAATCTGGTTGGATGCTTCCTTGGCTCGACTGGCTCCAAGCCGGCACAATTACAGTTTTTACATGACATCTAATAGTACAAGTTTGTCGTTGTACACAATATAGAAATTAAATTCAACATTGAATGGACCAAAATATGATTGTGTCCTTTACGAGGCATTGGTCATGAAACACCTCTGGCTGTCGAGCGATACTATCAGGACTCTAATCGGTATTTTTCCTCATTGATACAAGTTCAGTATAGCTGAAATATACCAGCTTTCTATTGCTATTGCCGATAGAACGGACGGAAACCGACTAATGGCCCCTCACTACATTTTTGATTTTGCCCTCAGTCTGACTTGTCCAGATGGACTGCTGCCCTTAAACAAGCCATGGACATCGCATTATGCTCGGGGAACACGCCGTTGCTGTGTGACTCGGAAAATTCAAATTTTGAGTTCAGAAAAGGTGTCGAGTCGAAGGCTGATCCAACGTTGTAGTGGGTTTACAGTTGTTAACAGGCATATTCAGTGCACCCATTCGTCCACCTGTCCAACCAACGACTCCCTTATCATTAAATCTTATACTTTCGAGGACGATTAGACTCCCTGACCTTTGCTGTGATGCCAGACCACGCATTTGAGCCAAAATTGGGTTCCATCGGCGCCGATTTCTGAATTGGTGATTTTTGACTACCCCGTTTTTCTATTTTTTTTATGTCAAACGCACCGTTTTATGAATCAAAAGGCTTCTATTGTGTCAGATTTTCTCGAGGATGTTTGAGAGTGCAGCACGATAGAGTTTAAACCCGAAAATGGACTTTCGATGCGACTGTCTGCCCACTGACCTCCAAGTCATAAAGAATTGAGGCTTCAGCAACAATTACACTTCTTGATCTCACCTACAATGTTAGAAGCTTAATCGGACTGGTTTGGTGGTCCAATCGGGACCATTTTTTCGCATTGGTGATTTCTAGTATACTTATTTTTCTACTTTTTTTTGCACCAAACGAATTAATTCATGTATAAATGTGTCTTCCTGATGTCAAAATTGTGCGAAACTGTTTAGGAGGCTTAAACGAAGAGGAACTCGAAATCGGCGATACTCCCCAAACAGGCATGTGTGACCGAGTAACAGCCGTGACGGTCTCTCTTCTCTCCACAACATCTTCCTGAACGGCGACGTCCTCAAGGTCCCCTTTCCCCAAAATTTACCTTCAGACTGTCTCCGGCATATACCCAGGATCTCCTCTTGAGTTTTTACTTCTTTTCACCAGGCTGGTCCCACGTTTTCAATGATGCTTCTGCTGCTACCTTTTCGGCCCCTACTCCACAATATGTGCACCAGTACGAATGTCCTACCTCAACCGCCCTCTTTGATCTCGTCCGGATGCCTTGCACTTGTCAATTCAACACCTGTACATCCGTATTCGTCAAGAACAAGGTGTTTTGGGTCTTGATATGTGGTGGAAGGAAAGCAAATGTTATGGACAGCGGAGAGGGCCATACCTCCGTGAATCCGGTGCGTTTACAATAGCTTTAGGTGCCCCAAGCACTTACTTTTGGCCTCTTATCCGGAATCGGGATTTTGTGCGGGTTTTTCCCGCCACGTTATCCACGTACCCGCGCACACCCCACGTTACACGCTTGCACGCCTGGACATACACCACCTGCAACAGCTGCTGTTTATGCCCATCCCCACAACTCGCAGCGCCGTCGCACTCGTCCGTATCGGGTGAGTTACCAGCGCACGATCGGTCAAGCCACAGCCGGAACACCAGCGCTATGCCCCCAAATCCGATGCATATCCTTGCACGGACATCGTGCAGCACCTGACGAGTGGCTCCACTCGGCGTGACTGTCAGCACGGGTGTGAAGGAGGAAGCGGCAGCATTGCCGTGTTCTCGCTGCTGCCGCCGTGCGCAATGGCTACGTTCAGGCGGGCTCGCGTGCGCTTCCACGGTGTGCTGGTGCCGATGCGCGCACGGTGCCGGTGCACTGGCGGTGCGCAGTAGCCCACCACGTTGTATTGAGTGCCGCCCCCGTGCGCTCATCCCTGTCCTGCTCGTGGTGTGCCCAGCCAGGGTTGAGGCACTGTGCTCACGGTACTGCACACGTGCATGGGTGCTGCTGTCGTGGTGATGTCCGAAATGGGATTGCTAGCACGCCCCCGGCGCCCCAGCGCCCCAGCGCCTCGCCTCCCCGTGGGCGCGCTTTGCATGATGGGACTGCTTGAGTGCGTGTAGCACCTCTCGGTCTCGCTGCGTGGCTGCGGCGCACATGGACCGCAGCGAGGGAGCAGCTTCATTTGCCCGCCTGCATCGTGGTACTGCTAGTGCGCTTGCGATCGTCTTCACTGCCACCTGCGCACCCATGTGCGTACTGCTGACAGTGGTAGCGGGGCCTGGGTTGTGCTCGCATGCCGATTAGTGCCGCCGTGTTGAGCACCGCCCGCACGCTTGTGGGAGCGAGTTCTTCAAGCACGCGGTGATGCACGAGTCGGGTGCGCTGTGTGCCCCTCAGCGTCTTCCGCCGCCCTGCCGACCCATTTGCGCGCGTAGCCTGCTCTGTATACGGGTTTAGCCGCTGTAGAGCATATTGCCTAAGTACAAAAGTCATTTTGCGCTTAATCCTGCACGTATTTAATTCAGGTCTTTCTATCAGATGTACATTAGGCACCTTCCGCGCAATATTTATTTTTTTCATTAATTTAGGCAAACTTTTTGGGCTGATCGTCGTTGACGACGCCGAGAACATTTCATCGATGTATGCCAAGTATAGAATCTGTGTATAGTTCAACCCAATGGCAAACAACGGCTGGATTTGGTACATGCTTGATTGCTGCTGCAAACGATGAGCTCAAGACAGCCGACGACGTCGAAACGGCGTGCTTGTTGCTGGGTGGCTGGGACGATCCCCATCGGGACGTTCTAAAGCGATGGATCGTGAGGTCTCTAATGAGAGCCTCCGATCCATCGCGTTTTTCCTCTAATGAGAGGACGCGATGTATCGCCCCGCCAGCATCTGGTGCTCCCGCGTAAAATTGGCGCGGGGTGTTGTGCCCGTCGCGCGTTGGGATATGGCAGATATTTTTCGAGTCTTGGAGCAATCCTGAAGTGTATGTGCTACCACGATGTGCGCGCAGGGCGCCCGCTGCCTTGTTATCAATTCACATGGGACCGAGGTGAATGAACAAAACCTAGTACGGCGATAAATAAGACCTCACTGGCTGCCACATAGAAGCGGGATCATGTCGAGGCTGCGCATCGCTGGCAGACAGGCGCCCCATTCGCTGTACAGTACACACCCATAGCTCAATTGAACCACTTCGAACCGAGCCATCTGTCGGGGGCAGGCTATCTCCGTTATCAGATGGCGCCATCTGATACGGCCTCGCGCCATTTACATAAGTACCTTAACTCCTTTTCCATTTCAAAGGCCTTATCTACCGTTTCTTTAAGCAAATGGACGGCTTTCATTTGGCACTCTTTGGTTTCATCCCCTTACAGCTTATCCCCTTCCTCCCACCTCTCGCAAAGTTCTATTTCACTGCATCAAATGGCTCACGGTTTATACAGCAGTTCCACCCGATTCGTAACATCGATCCCACGGAGGCCGAAATTTCAGATCTCAAAAGCTGTGGAATCTAAGCCAAATCAAGACTGTTCAGGAAATCACCAGATATCAGCCAGCCCGATTTGCGACAAACAACCTCATCGGTGCTCTCGTGATAGAAGGCAGAGCTGCGGGATTAAACCTAAACGAGAGTCTTGAGCAGAGGAGGCAGATCCCGTGGCGCAACAGCTTTCGGACTTCTTCCGGGTGTCCACGTTGACACCTCCCACATAAAAGACCTGGCCCCTCAATTCTCCCATGCTTTCAGCCTCGCCCACTCCTCAAACCGTATGCGAGCCCCGTCTCAATGCAATACTGATCCCTTCAATATCTATCTACCTGCAAGCATTTCAAGCCCTCAACGCCCTCAATTATGTACGCCAAACCTATTTACCAGCTGTATCCACTGCCGTTGTCCTGCTCTGCTGCCCTGTCCCTGGAGCCTCAACACCTCGGTCAACTGTTTTTCTTTCCTGAACCTCCGCCTCCCTCATTGTGCTCCAAACCGCCATCATCACGGTCGAAGGTATCAACGTGCGCTCAAATATCCGCGCCGTCACGTAGTTTCCCCTGACTGCTGTCTTGCTGCTCTTGCCGGGCAAAATAATGTTGCAGAAAAAATTCTGGCTGGCAGCACCAAACTCTTTTGCGTCGAAATTGGCCTCACCCGTTGAAGCTGATCTTTGTTCCACGTTGTGGCTACGGTCGTCGATGTCTTTGTTGGCCTGCAGTCAAACGAATCTTGAGCTAAAGCCTTCGTCAATATACCCCTTCTGCTCATTAGTGAGCATTGTCCAAGTCCACGATGATTTGCGATTGAAGTAGCGGTGAATCCGACGGTAGCCGGGTGCTACACCAGGTCCACTTTCCATATAGCTTGGCTGTGCCATACCGACACTGAGCTTGGGGCGCCACTCATTCAAGGTTAATGTACAGTGTTTTTTGACTTGACTTGACTGGGAATTTCAGATTCTGCTCATCCACCCCACCCCCAACATCAAATTTCATGGCAGAGAATGCGCTCTGAACCACATTACCTACAGATCTGTTCCAACATCTTACGGCTCTGCTATTTCTGTAGTCCCTGCTTCTATCAAATATCTCTCTCCTTTGCTCTCGTGGTATCGAGCGCCGGAGCGAAGCGCAGGTACATCTTGTCCTAATTCGGGATGGCGCGAGGACAACGTCACCCCGCCGGCGATCAAGCGCCCATGATGTGAAATTCTGATTCAGGGGCTCCTCGGCGCAGCCACCGACGGCATCACGCGGATCCCGACGCACGCATTTTGTTGAGTGATACAATCACCTATAGCGACCCATTCGAGCGACCCATTTTTATGTCTTTCCCTCGACTTCTGTGTTTTTCTTTTTGCTTTCATTTCGCTAAACCCCTCGCCATAGGAGGAGTGGGAATTACTCAGGGAAAAAACATGCCTAATTTATGAAGCGGGTTTGTAATACGCCCTGGCCGCCCGAATCCGAGACCGAGGAAGCGGTATGACAAGAAGTCTCCGCGTTCTTATTCATTTGGTGGATTTTGGACATTTCCACATTTGCCGTGTGTCTCCGCAGCACCCAGCAACCGATCAAAGTGAGCCGGTTTCCTATTCGACTTCGTCCACGACCCCTGACTCTTATGGAGCCGGGCGTTGTTAATTTGAACGAGGTATATATATAAGCGAGGACTCGGAGCTAGGAGATTAATTTGAGATTGAAGGAATGGTACTCCCTCCAAAATCCCGTCGAGTACCGTGCTCCACCAGACACGGGAGGGATGGATAGATACGGCGTCCGATATAGTAACGGAGTTGCTCAACTCCGCAGCAGCGCACGCGACGTGCAATCAGCGTCGCTTGTTCCGTTGACCGCTGCCTCTTGATCCCCGACGTCTACATTCGCGACAATACTTACCGCTTTCGGGCAGGCAACATACGCGCATTGCCGACGATTCTCCTTCGAGACTCAATTGCCGCTCATGACTTGAGACCTACCCAGCCTATCTGCGGGATTACGGTGCAATAACAGCCGGACGCAGAACGCCGGATTGCGGGGTTTGTAAAGGCATGTCGCGGGGTTTTTCCCCCCCATCAATCTCGCGAGAAGACGAAGTCGACAACTTCCATGGATTCAAACGCGGGCTGCGCCGGGAAAGAACGGGCTGAACGGGAATGGGTTGCCAAGTAAAAGAAACTTCTGAAGAACTGACGCAACTGACCCGGCAACTGTTGCAACAGTTGAACTGCACCGCCTGTGATGATACGTCTAAGTAGCGGATCCTCGTCCCGACCCAAACTCGCTTGGCTGCAGGTTGCAAATTGAACCCTTTCCGAGTATTCCCTTTCTTCGAGTGCCGACAGCTCCCGACGAATCTGATTCATCTGATTCACGCGCTCAAAACGCGGGCACGCATCTGATTCATCTGATATGAATTTATTAGGATATATATATATATAATATTTTAAATACGCCGCCGCCTTGGGTCCGGCGGGCGAAGGGAGCGCGGAACAGTTTGCAACAGAGATGAGATCGAATCGCGATGCTGATGTGGTGATTAGGTGATGCGGTATCAGTCTATGCGGAATCCGTCATGCCGCTGCGACGCGGGGCGCTGGGGTAAGTGGGTATGACCGGACACACGGAAAGGTACCCGTCGGGGCTGGGCCGTTACTTGCAGTACGTTTGTCTGAAGGTCGCGGTGAATTCACATCATCTTCTAACCCCTACTTGCAGATATAATATTTCCCGACACGTCCTCGTACTACGCGTACTTGGTCCGAGGAGGGCCGTATTCGCCGCGCCTGACAAAACTCAAAACATTACTTAGCGTACTCGGCTCGCAGATAAGCTCCAACCGTCGGGCACACGCGCATTCGGCGTCGGAGCCGATATCGGTATCCATTGACATCAGCGCATTCACTTCCTGCTGAATTTTAACGGTATTACATACACGAATATGACACTATTGGTTGCGAGCGGCTATGTACATACCTGCTGCGGCCGTAAGGAAGTGAATTCAAAAGGCAGGTTTATTGCTTCCAGCTCCGATATGTACGGCGAGTTCCTGAATTAAATAGCCGCTTACAAGTTACAGGCTGCGGGGAATGAATGGAGTGTCAGATAGAGTCCGCGGAGCGTGTCCCAGGCGAACGCGAACGCTTTTCGCCGCATTTAAAGAAGGCCGAAGTGGGTGCATTGGCGAGAGCTCGCGTCAGTAGAAATTAAAACTAAAATAAGCGCTCGGCTTTGCAGGCGCCTCATATATCGAAAAGCGCCCGTCGCCCGACGGTAAAAGAAACTTTTCCGATTCGCGACTTTGCGTGAAGTAAGCACTGTGGAGCGGACTCCGAGTCCTCTCAAATTCAGCCCAACATCGCTTCGTGAGGTAGGTACTTTTATTTTCATTCAGCGCGACTCTGCGCGCGCGGCGCCGCGCTCTGGGCGCGGGTACAAGATATGTGTAATCGTATCGTATCGTACTTTGTAGGTATCGGTGTTTGGTATCGAGTATACGTATACATACATGGACAGAAGACAGAGTAGCGAGGAGGAGGGGGGAAGAGAGGACAGCAGCGGTATCGACATCGGCGCCGGTCGCGGGCTCGAGCGGGGGGGGGACAAGAAAGGATACGTATGTCACAAGTGTACGAGGGTTCGGGGGGTCTGCGAGTGTCTGTCTGTGGGGGAAAGAGATAAATACAGCGCCACCGCGTGTGGCTGTTTTTTTTTTGTGCTTCATCATCTACTCCGGACTCCGGTCCCGCTCGCGTCTGTCATCGCGCTCGCGCTCGCGGCGGTCGTCGCGCGACGGGGGCCGATCGCCGACCTTTGGGCTGCCGTTCGCCTGGGGATTGGGCGTGCTGGGGTGGGAGGCGGAGCCGTTGGTGGGGGCGGGGGGAGGCGCGGAGGTGTTGGGATTGGGGGAGGAGGTGGCGCCGTTGGGGGCGGAGGGGGGCGCTGAGGAGGGGGGCGGGGCGGAGATGGAGGCGGGGGGTGGGGGGTAGTAGGCCTGCTGTGGACGCGAGTCAGTATTGGTGTCGAGGGGTGATTTCCAAAAAAGGAAATCGGGCGAAGGAGAGGACGACTAACCTGAGGCTGAGGCGGGGAGCGGGAGCGAAGGGTGGAGGACGCGAGGGGCCCGCGCTTGTGCGGGAACTGCTCGGGGCGGGGACGCGAGTGCGTGCGCTCAAAGAGACCGCATTTGTTGCACAACTGCGCCAAGAAATCAGCATCAGAGAAGACACAGAAAGCCAGACAAGACACCCACCACTTTGCCCGGCGACAGATTCGACCTCCGCCACGTACTCGTGTCGGTCGTGCAGCAATTGAAGCACCGTCTCCGCACGCGATCGCTCAGCTTGGTCGCCGCGTCGTCCGTGTGCACCACCTGGATCACACCCGCGCCGCCGGCGCCTTGCGGGGGCGCCATGGGCGCGCTGAGGATCGTGCCGGGGAGGGGGTACGGCACGTACCCGCCGTGCGCGATGGGGAACGGCTGCGGCGCGTACTGCGCGTGCGGGTGCGCGTGGGGGTCGTACCCGCCAGGCGGGCCGCCGCTGCGGTCGTCGGGATGGTGGTGGTACTGGGCGTGGGCGGGGGCGGGGGCGCGTACATGTAGCCGCCCTGGTAGCCGCGCGGCAGCTCGTACGCGGGGTAGTGGTGCTGCTGCTGCTGCTGCTGGGCGGGGTGCTGCGAGGGCGGGGGGGAGCGACGGCCCGGGGCGCCGACGGGCGGGGTAGAGACGGCGGAGCGGTCGAGGGACGAGGCGCTGGGGGAGGGGGAGCCGGAGTGGGTGGGGAGGGTGGCGATGGGCGGCGGGGACGCGCGGCGGTCGTATGGCGAGCGGCGCTGTTTGCTGGCCGGGGCGGGGGGCGGGGCGTAGGCGTAGGCGGGCTGGGGCTGGGCGTTCATTGGATAGGGCTCGACGCGGTGGGGCATTTGCTTCTGGGCGTCGTCGTCGGTGGTGGGTTTTGCTTCTTCTGGGGACGCGTCTCTGGACTGTGTGTGTGTTTTCTCCCTGGAGTGATGATGGATGGCCAGTCAGGGAATCACAAGCGGGCTTATAAGCAAATCCCACTCACCACCCAAACATCGCGCTTGTCGATGATGCCGTTGATCAACCAAGAAAAGAAAAACACACGAGCCAAACCAGCTCGGTTCAACAGCAAGCCCATCAGGCACGCCCTTCCCAGCCTAGATCCCCTCGGATCACCCGGCCATCAGCTTCCCTATTCACTCAGCCCAGCCAATCCCCGCGCAGCACATGTCTGTGGGCACTGGGCGTCTCGCTGCTTATCACCCATTCATCGAGCCTGCCTGTGCGCGGCTGTGTGTATCAGATCTCGAAGATCCTCCCGCGTTCGGATGAACATATTCTCCCCCTTGGGAAAAAAAGAATGGGAGCCAAGAAAAGAAAAACTTACCCACCGCTGGCGCCCTGCGCGCACTGCCCGACGCCCCCTTTTGATAATCTGTAATCTGTCTATCGCTCGTGCGGGAGATGAACGTTGCGTGCCTGACCTTGTAGCTATAGATTTTGCTGAAACGCGTACCCTTGCAAGAGGATATCGACATTGTAATTACGCGCGAGATGATCTGCACGCATAATGAACTCTGATCCCGCCTCGCCATCGAACATTGACCCGAGGCAAAACTCGTTCCGTGAGCAAGACAGCGATGCATCATTGACCCGACCAGGCACCTTCCTCATCGACGACACCGTCGATCCTGATACCAACGCCTCGCTTGCCTTTTGCGCGAATGATCTACAGCCAGATCATCACTCCTCGACATTTCACACCCGCAATATGCTCAGTCTCTTGAATCAACCACTCACCGCCACCTGCATCAATCAGCGGCGTTATCGACACTCTAACACCAATCTCACCCCTGCCGCATCGATATCACGCACCGCCGAGGTGCTATCCTCCCTCTGCCAAGATTGACTACCAACGCATCCGGGATATCGTCTCATTCGCGGGGATGCTACAAGCGAATACTTTGGGCGACGGCGAGCCTCTGCGCGTAGTGGTGGCAAGGTTCGGTTCGGTTCAGGTTCAGAGCGTCTCGCTCCGAACGCCGAACCTGAACCTGGCGTTCGGTTCAGGCATTCGCTGAACCTGAACGCCGGACGCACGTTCAGGTTCGGTTCCGCGTCCGAACGCGTTCGAACGTCGGGTCCTTCGGCTACCTCGGGCGACGGAGAGGGCGTCGAAAATATTAAATACCTGATTCCACGGCACTATCGTTAATCAAAATGGGTTCTGACATACCATGGTTAGTGATAAGACGCCTACCAATAATGAATCATACTCCTGCAGATTTCGCTAGAAGATGACGTGACCAGAAAATGTCACCTCACCATATCAACTTGACAAGAAATTTATTGAATATGCCTCGAAGGTAAATCCAGATGCATTCTGTGGTGTATTAGTAGTCTGGGACATGCAATTCGAGGTACACCAAGGTCAAAAAAATGGAAAGATTCTTGTGCAAACCACTACCCTCGTCAATTTTCAGGTTCGGCGTTCGAACGCCCCGTCCTCAGCCCGAACGCCGAACCGAACCTGCGGTTCAGGTTCAGGCATTCTCTGAACCTGGACGCCGAACGCGCGTCCGGTTCAGGTTCGGTTCAGGTTCGGACCGATTTCCGAACCGAACCTTGCCACCACTATCTGCGCGTCTCCACCTTGCAACGCTAGACGAGCTGTGCCTCCCATTTACTCTTTCCAACCCGATCCGTTCTCTTCCGCGCTGCCATTTACCCCTCCCTCCAATCGAATCCACAATCATCAACGGAGGTAGACTATCTTCGCAGATCACTTGAACTGGAAAGCATCAAAGGCACCGCTGATATGTCCCCGTGAATTCAGATCCAGACATTTCGCTACCTACCACCTCGTCGTAATTGTGCTGTGGCAATGGGAGCGCGCGGGTATACTGTAGGCAGGGTCTCCGTATCCCGAAAATTCTTCGGTCTGGTTACACCGGTCTGTGAAGAGTCCCCAGAGTCGAATCTGTTCATCGTTTTCTGCGGAATCAAGAATCAAGATCGGACGTCAACCCACCCTCGCCTAACAGTGCCTGTCTTTGGGTCCTCCTCTTGAACATGAACACCGACAGACATACGCTTGCTTGTCCAGCAATCTCCCAAGTCTGCTCCGCAATGCGATGTGATGATATACACCTCTCCGTTCATCCAGCCAATCGAATCCTTAAATGATCAAACATCAAAACACCGGTTCAGCACGCGAACACAACAAAAACCTACTTGTATGCACCAACTGCCTTTTTTTTTTTTTTTTTGGACTCCAGTCCTCGCTCGTCGCCCGCTTGCTGATCAATCTCGCTCGTTCAGTGTGCTGCCACGCAGCCCATATTCCTCGAATCAAGATTCCAGAATCCAGAATCACTCCTGCAACGGAGGCATTTGCTTTCTTAAAGGCGTCCTGCACCCCCGCGCCCGAAATCACTCGGTTCGACTCGAATTGTAATATGTATGCAATAAGTACCCCCCAACCGAATCACCACGTTTATCGATAATCTGTTCATCTGCACCGCGTCGAGTCTTCCTTGCCTCATCAAACGATCGCACAACAAACTCACAGGCACACACCGCCGCAAGGGACGTCTTGCAGAGCGTCTGCTCTGTAGCTGCCCGCTGTCTGTCTGTCTGGCTGTCTATCGGGCGCTGAACTCTATACTTCTGGTCATGGTGATCCGCGGCCTTACGCGCCTGCAATGAGAGCACCCAAGTCAACATACTAGTATCTGTTCATCTTCCCTGATATGTCGGCGTCAAATATCTCAACTGCCAATGCCTCACTTACCGTGGATCTCACGCGCTCTTCCTTTTGTCTCGCTCATCGCTGCCAAAGTGGAGCGAACTTCAGCCCTGACGATGATGCAGAATTGTTTTGATTCAGCGAGCTAGGTCCCATGCGAGCAGTCAACGCTACAACATATCTGTTTGTTGAACGTCGACCGCCATTTGTCTGTTCATCGGACCTGAACCCAAAACACTCTCTCTTGCTTATACCAATTCAGTACAAACACCAGGGAGCGACCCTGCGTGCTTGCCGTTCAATGGTGCCTCTGCCGGTGGGGTTGCAGATCATCCATCTCTGGCACTGGTCGCTGCAGATCTTCCGTTCGGTGTGTACCAACTCAATATAATACACATCACATCACACACTTTCTGCTGATCTCCCACCCCAAAAGCTCCGTAGATCCGGGGTTGCTTCAATTGCTTTGTCTCTAGTGCAGATCATCCCGCCGTAACCATGGTGCTTGAATGAAGCAGTCGCAGATCATCTCTGGCGCGTCGTCCAACACCTGCTGATATCCCAACCTGAAGTCACCACCCCTCCAAATCCGGGGCTGGTTTCGTTCTGGTGCAGATCCTCCCGCCGCCGTAGGCAGTGATAATTAAAATCGCGCAGTCTTCACTCGGTGCTTTTTGTCCCCTGGTTGCGCACAGTCTTGCGCAAGCCTTACTAGTTCAACTCAATTCGTAGCACTTGGATACTCAGGGTTGATCCCTCGCCGATGATAATTCAACAAACCGTCGTAAGTGAATCAACTTGAAGCGCCACGATCACGGTGTACGGCGTCTGTTTTCCCTCATCTCATTCTCAGTTTAGGTCTCGGTCCTCGTCTGCTCTCTCCGTTCGGTGCCTTTAGTCTCCTGGCTGAGCACGTGCTTTGCACGAACCCTACTGATTCAGTTCAATTCATGTACTGATCCCTCGCCTCGCCGATCCGGGGTTGAGTTGCGGATCTTCCCGCCGTAAAGATGAAGACTGAAATCATATCGGTCTATAGCTCTGCTTCCGCTCGGTGCTTTTTGTCTCCTGGTCGATGTCTCCAGGCTGAACAACGTTCTTTTACATGCATCTCACCTCTTCCTGCTTTTGCCGAGGGACTCGCAAATCTGTTTTTTGGATTCTGCCCACGACTTGCATCATCATTCTCTCCCAAAATTATTCACCTACATGTCCATTTATCCCCGGTTCAATCAATTGTCATGATTAGAAGAAACATATTCTGGCGGGTCCCTGCCAACTACTCTCATCGCTGACCCTGACCTTTACTCCACCATATCCGGCATCTATCCATTCACCAGCGTTCGGAGATCTCGAATATAAACAGCATCATTCCGAGTAACCCCACTCCTTGACGTTCCCCGAGTTCAACAGTTGAACAGTTCACCGAGTTCCTGCTGATGTGGTGGCGCATGGCGACGTCCCCGATCCCTCCATTCTCGCTGTCCAACTAGATGGTACAGATAGGGTTCGCTTTTTTCGTCTTGTCTGCTACGCCCACCAGAGGAAGGGGGAAAAAAAGACGAAGAAATGGGATTGGATCGCACTGTTTGATCTCACCTCCCGGCAAGGTTGTCGTCTATAGATCTGGGCGTTACGTCGCCTCCTCCGCTCCAACTCCAGCACGCACAATCACTCACATTTTGGCGATTGGCTTGCAGGGCTACCAATGGCAGCCCCCCACGACAGACTGAGCCTCCCCACGGACTCCGTGGCCGCGATCTGTCACTGCGTGCATTCGATTTACGGATCAGCATTCCCGCAATCATGTTCGTAACTCGCGCGATGCTGCCTTGACCTTACTGAGGCGGACTTGGACTGAGACTGAGATGACTCACGCTCTCCATGGTGCCCTTGCATTGTCGAATGGCATGTTTATTCTGGCGTGTCCTATATATGCCCCGGAGTTTGGAGAACACTATTCCCACCCGTGCTATCCACCACGACGGTCTCAGTATTCTGATCACACGCGGCGGCGGAGCTCAGCCCAGACACTCTGTGATTCCTAAATTATCCTGGAGCTGAATCTTTGCCTATCTCGGCGCGGCCTGCAGCAGGAAGGAGGATGCATTCAACGTTCAACGTTCATGGTCCACTAATTTCTCAGCCTATATCGGAGAGTGTCTACGTTTCTTGTTCTCAACTAAGGGGATTTAAGACGTGTATTCTTGAATTTACAATCGATGTCCCAGTATTAATCCAGCACAGTGCGGAAATTCCTCCAACTAATCACGATTATATCCAGAGTTCAACTGCTGAACTGTTTTTTGACCACGTTCCTGCTGGTACAGGAGTACGGTGCATCTTCTTGGGTCTAACCAAGCTGATTTAGCAGATGGCACTCTTCAGAATAAATTCAGACCGCGGGGCATCAAAAGCTAAAGCAAATTTCCGTCCGATCCCAGCTCCATAGAAGGCATCCACTCAATTTGTTCAACGTCAGAACTGGCATTGAACTCATATGGTTGAATTTCACCACAGTTCGAATTTCATTGAATCAATATCATTCCGAGTACGCCGAGCTGTTGAACTGTTCACTAAGTTCTCGCCTGATGAAGTACCACAGGAGTACCACGGTGCGATTCCATTGGAGGACTATCCAGATTTGATACATATGCCTCCACCTTGGAATCGACTGCAGATTCGACACGCAGCTGTTGAATATTTCTCCCCGCATCACTCTGTGTCCCTCGTTCAGTTCAACGTCTACTACTTTCCCAACCTATAGGACAGCCGGGGGTCTCGGTCAATGTAGTCGGCTACCGTCGAAAGCTTGTTCAGCCCATCCCAAACTATAACATTTCCCAGTAGAAATCCCGGGTATTTCAACTTTCTGGCTCTCGTTCAACGTTGTAACTGACTGCACCGGACACTCATGATAGAATTTCACGTCCATATCCTAGCATTCCTTTACTACCGTGTCCAAATTCGCTTAATCAACAACGTCACTATTCCAAGGATTCGTTGACGCCCATCTGTTTATGGGCGTCAAGTTGTTGGTAACTGGCGCGATGTTGTTTTTCTCGAACTCCGACCTGGTCTCACCAACCCCGACTGAAATGACCCATGCTTCCAAATTGCCTGGAACCTTAGTGTTTACAAGCAATCCGTGTACTTCAAACGGACAGGCAATTTATTTTAACCGCAGCCGATCTATCGCCGCGGAGGCGAGTGTTTGATTTCAACCAGGACCACACGCTCCGTGATTCCCCGCGTTATGATGGAGTTTCAACCAGCCTCAAGACCTGTGAGCCACAAGATGCCCCGTCCGCCTCACCTCCGGCGATTGCGAGTTCCCTATGATATCCATGTTTCGGCCTTCACGGGTTTATCATTTTCAGAACCAACATAAGTATTTACTGCCGATGTACTGATATTATGGACAGAAATTATAAGCCAGGCTCCCCCCCATCCTATCTTACTCATGTCTCAACTGCCTTAACATTTAAGGCTCATCCAGGAACACGGCGTGTGTGGTGGCTCTTGCCGACTTCTTCATCGTAAATTCGCGCTTTTGTTCTCAGGCCAATTCAAATTGCAAATTTCTATGGCAAGTCTTTCCGTGTGGCTCGACGCTCTCAAAAAAATTGTTGTTTCACTATTCCGCCTCAAGTGAGCTACCTTTTCGACATTACGACATCAAGTCATACACGCGAGAACAGACGTCTTAACAGGCGCTCAACCAATTGGGGACTTGTACCTTACTGCTTCATTGAAAATATACGTAGGGGCCGTGCCCTCGTCGTGGGTAATTGGATATTTATTTTCGTCTAAACGTCGTACATGTCGCGCCGACACAGGAAATGTAGTCCCTCCGACACATCGCAGGCCCATCTTTCCAACAGTTGATAGGTGTGACTGCTGTTCGACTGTTGAACGGATTGAAATGATTAGAGCTTTACATTCGAAGTGTGACGAAAGTGAAATTTCGCGGGACTTACAACGGTAAGTAGCGAATCTTCTCCCCGTCAATCTTAGTTTAGCCTCCGTTTCATATGCCAGTGCTTGAAAAAAGCAATCCTGCGAGGAGAGGCTCGATGGCGGTCCAACGCTTGATAGATTCCGGGTTCATGATCATCTGTACTGCCCAACGACGATCTCTCCCTGCGGTCATTTTACTTACTAAGTCTGACCCAAAGCGCCGTCAGACTTGCTCACCAGGGCAGCTTTACGACCAGCGGCCAAATTTTGTTACGCCCAGCCATGTTCTCCTTCGCATGCTCCACTGTGGCTGCGAGCCAAGGAAATTCTAAATAAACATGACACAGATCCTTACCATTACTCCAACCTCCCGGCGCGCCGAAAATGAAATTCATTATTGCTACCACTCGTACGGAATCGGATTTCATTATCACCGTCAGATATTGTGTCAAGGTACGCATCGCGGGCGGATTCGTCACGCATCCAAACACCGCGATATCCGAGCGATCCTTTTAATAGGACTTTACTGCATGCGGGTGGTATAAATGTAGGAGATGCGTGTCGGTTACCTCACGCTGCGCGCTTCTCAGTTCAGATTTTGTGTGTGTGTTTGCGGGAGAACTCTTGCGCGATAGCTCACCACCGGAGTACCCGAGGTTGAGGTTGAATTGGCAAGTTCGCTAGAATAACCTCTCCGTAACTGTATTCCTACTACTTAGTATGGTTGATTTCAATGGATTCGAGCGGTCCGCCGGTCCGACATCACTTATGTATACGTGAGTCCCGATCTCTGATTCCTGATTACTACCAGCTCCCGGCCTGAGATGCGGTGTATGGCTGCCGTACCTATTCAGAATATTCAGAGTTAACCTTCTGATGCAACCTATCGCTATTGACGCTGAGCAGCACGGCTCAGTTCATATACTTATGCCTCTGTAACTATAAGTAAGGGCGCATCAGCTCCGAAGCGTCACCTGCAACCCGACGGGCATCACTGCATCGGGAGGGAATCATACCTTTGCTGCCGGTGCGCCTTCCATTGCGTTCCATTATTGGGCCGAGATGGGCTGGTTGATGTGCTACCGGGAACCCTTTCCTAGAGGCGATCACGCTGCGGGGGAGAAATGAATGGAGGGCATACTTAGTTGATAATTGATGACGATGATTGATGCACACCCGCGTCCCTGGCCAAAACGGGCGTGGGTCGCGTGGCGTCGGGTAGATAACTGTTCATAGGTACGTATACGGTAAAGTCCATGGGAGATCGACGATGGAGGATGCAGGAGCTTATCATGAGAAAGTCGAGCCGATATCAGGCCATGGGGCCAGATAAATTCAAAGAATGCGCTATTTCCGTACAAGCCCTCGAGAGTTCGCAAATTCGAATGTGCTCATAGAAAGTGGAGTTGAGCCAAAGCAGTACTAGCTAATGTGCGGACGGAGCATAATAAATATTGGACATGCCAAGGACGCCCAACACCGCACATAAAAATATTTACAACCGACGTACGATCCGGGGATTGGGGTACATCATCAGAGGCTGCGACCCCCAATCAAAAATCTACGTATCTGATCCCTGTGTATGTTCCTACGAGTCGTTCCGTCCCTGCGAGAAATATCCATTCAAAACTCTCCGCAAAGCACATTTTCAGGTGTACACGATATGTGGCGTCTGTGAACCAGGCTAAAGCACGGACTTCGAGGCACTTAGGACTAGCCAATCGCACAAGCATCATATTCAACAAGATCGGGAAGGCAACACAACAGATCCGGGTATTCACTTCCCACGAACGTTCAAGCACTTTCATTTGAATTGAAAAATAGCCCTGTGGCCCAAAAGAACGGATGCCCTACGGCTCGACGCAGCACAATGGCCCATAAATTTCCACAGCTGTCAGACACTTAATCGCAGTGCCGAACGGGATCCCCTCAGGGCTCAAACAACAGGTCAACTTCAAGGGAATAAATGACATTACCGGTGAATATGGCGAGCAACAAACTTACGCTGTAGGTCGTTATCTTTCCCCAATCCCTCATCAGCAAAAATAAGCCTCGGTGTCTTTTCAACGGGAGAAGCGCGTAAAGTGAAACACCGCAACGAGAATACCGCTGCGAGATGGATGCAATCAATTCAATCATCATATGCACTTAGACTGCGGATAGAAATATTCCATCTTGGAAGACAACCATGTACTTGCCTGAATTACAGAAGTGGCAGTCTCCAGGCAGCTCGTGTGCCAGCATACAATTTAGGATAATCTTGGTTGACATGAATATCTCACGCGAAGCAGTTCCCTCCGCTTCTTTCATCTGCCCTTCCACAGCAATTCCACAGCCTTACGTCACTCGGCGTTTACCCCGCAATCAGCCCCAAAATAAACAGTCACCTGGTTCGCGCAGAGTTGGAGCTCTCCGTTCCTTGGCGAAACATTGCAGGTAACGCGACTGTGATCCCGCTGCGTCGCAAGCTGAGTGGCATCAATCAAGATATAGAACACCAGAATCAGATTATGGCAAAATCAGATTATGGCAAAATCACAACGCCGTGCCGAATAATGCCGACCAGCACGGAAGACCGCACCTTGTTCGCTCCCAATGAATTTGGCTCACAAGTTACAGCACAACTAGAACTTCAAGGATACACTAAAGATATAGTCGGGCAGTGCGAAATTAGTCTATTTCAGGCTCCCATTGAGCTCCGACACATCGCACTTTCAGCGTCATGGTCGGTGACAGAGAGTGCGTGTTTGGCAGGAAGTGACCTCGCACAGGCCGCCTAAGAGTCCTACTGATGATCTCGTTGAGCGTAAAGATATCGTGATTATCATGAGCAGGAGAATGCTGATCGTGGATAGAGTGTGGATGGGTGGCTCAGTCGGACCGGAACGTGGATCGCACATAACTGTGTCGACAAGGCCGAAAAGTCGCTGAGCGGACGAATTTGAGAGACTCAATCTCACACTCTGGTATACCGTTCCCCAAACTGTGGTCACGAAATGCCCCGCGAGTTGTCCAAATTTTCACCATCGCGGAACCATCCATCCTTCTGCCGATCGCTCAGGAAGGAAATTCTTGCAGCGACGTATTTTGCCAGGGACCATCAGCACGTGTTCCTGGTCGTTGGGGAGCACGAGAATTTTACGGGAGGCAGCGGGACGCATGCGAAGCGAGAGAAGTGATCCTCAGGCGAACGTGCAGGAGCACACGACGCGACAGCGCACAGTTCAATTTTGAATTGATATTGTATTCAAGGCACAGTCTGTCAATAACAGCGATGATATCTGATATTTTTGTAAAGAAGGTTTCCTGGAAGAAAACTCCCCAGCATGGAAAGACTAGGGCACATAGAGTTTGACATCTGTGTGACTGTACCGGTGTACGCAAACTGTTGGTGATTGAGCAGGAAGTATGTGGCCCTCAGCTACGCGAGCATTTTACCCAATGCATTATGTTCGCCGTTCAAATCTCTATGCGGTATCCGATACTGCTGGAGAGCCCACGAACAGGGCGAGCCTGAAGGTTTTTTGTTGATGTCATTGCGCAAGAAATTATCTCATGGTTATAATATAGGTTCCTGCCTCCATTCACGTCAGGTAATCTGAAAGATTGGCCAGTAAACAACGGGAGCGAAAGGTCTACCACGCACCCCGAGACCAATGAACTGAGCCTAGTCGGGCTATGTTGAAAATACAATGATGTTAATTTTTACTTACCGTAGTGGTTATTAAATCAGAAACACCATACGAGCATCTGACACTATCCCAGAGGTGAATTGCTGCTCCCGTCGTCGGGACCATGCGGTCAAGTCGGACGAGTATAGCGGGTTTAAGTGTGAACTCTCCGCCAGGATTTGAACACTAGCGGTTAGAGCGGATCACAGGACATTCGTGGTCGTGAAACATGAGAACAATGCTGAATTGATCATTGGGATAAGTGACGAACCACAAAAGATGCGACAGTTGGCAACAACCATCGTTGACCTCTGAGTGGATTGTTGGTCTCACAGCTGGTTCATTTTCCACGCAAATCCAAGAGGTTGGTCTCTCATCAGCCTGAATTCTTTTGAGAAGCCCTTGATGGTGTATATCCTGACCAGAAATGTATCGCGGGTATGATGAGGCAGATGTGAGGTGCGGGAGAATTTAAATCGACATTGGCTCCCAGAATGCGCCGCCCTGTGCATGGTATGTTTCGTGAGCAAGTATTGTTGTACTTTAACTGGCTACATTCCCACAATTCTACTGTGAACGGTATTGATGATAGAGATATCGCCCACTGTAATCTCAATCGCAGTGAACCATCAATTGACCCTGAAGGATCGGGGAAGTCGGCTCACCTGGCGTTATATCTGGCTCAATTTCGCATTCAAAGTAGAGGCCGGGACGTGAAGGTATCTCTCACATCAATTGAAAATGTCAATCAAACCTGTCTCATCTGGACTCGCGTGCGTCGTGCTTGTCAAGGCACCAGAACTGCATATGAACACAAAAGCGAAAGTTGAAAGGCCTCTCTTCAAGAATGTGACACAGAGGGAAGCCGACCGAGTTGAACTGGCGCGAGCCAAGCGAAAAATAATGTTTCATCCCGGCGCACGCTGTCCCTGCAATATTGGGATGTATTTCCGGTCTCCAAGAACAAAATTATCATTGAGAGATGTAGACCCAGGGCTAACGTACATCCAGGGTCGCCGTGGCCGCCGATCCCCGCTAGCAGGCGACTTGATTGAAATGCTGCAACGACTCAATTCAATCGCGATTCTCAATGAGCAGTGACCAACAGAGTGGTAAAGCCAGTCGTTTTTTTTTACTCTTCAATACACAACATCACTGGTGGATTTCGGCAGTGGAGAAAAGCTACTTCGCAAAGTGGGACACCTTCGATTTCATGTAGCCGGCGGCGGTTGGAGCACTCAGGGTGAACGGGACATTTAATGGAACGGGATATGTAATGGAAGTTCGTGCAATCGAAGAACAAGGCCTCGTGTGGAATTATGAGTTTTTTTTTTTTTTTTTTTTGAAGGACCTGCAAGCGAGCCGCTTAATACGCGAATCCGGGCGGAAATGCCAATCGCGGTTGATAACCTTGAAAACTAAGAGGGGAAGCAGGAAAGCTTAGTAGGAACAAATTTAAGGCAAAATGTTGCATCCGGCGCTATATTCCGGTCTCCCAACGAATCCCCGCCATGCCCGTGTTCACCAGGGCAAAAAAATCGGAAGGTATCCGGCAATCCTGCGGCGAAGGAGCGTTTAGGCTTTAACACAATGCGGGTCGTACCACTCGGGTAGTCAGTCTGATGGATGGAGCATGTACCTCGGCTCGGAATAAATTGAGCCGCGAGGGGCCCTCAACATTTCGGTTCGCGTCGTATACTGGGCCTCAACCATCTGATAGTCCTCGCTCGTGGACGTAGGTATAGATGGTTGCGCTGCACCCATGCGCACGGTACCGCCATTGAGTGGCTGCGGCGGTATGCTCTTTATTTTGCCTCGCAGGAAGTTACAACTCCCACACTCAGAAATATTGGAGGCCCACAAATGGGACGACATCTATCTGCGACATGATCCTTTCTTCATGCCGCCAGTTCATATTCAGTGTCGCAGTGGGTGGCACTAAGGAGTGAAAGTTCTCACATCCTATCTGCTGCATTTTCCATGGAGCGGGATAGCCGTAATGGGAGTGGATACCTACATTCTGAGTAGTTACTCTGTGGAGCTGCATATGGCAACAGATAGTAGCTGATAGCATGTAGTTCGAAGCTTACTTCTAATGCGACATTGCGTTCCACATCATCTATCCATGTTACACCTGATGGAAATGACATTCGGCGTGTGGCGGATGATACGCGGGGACTCTCCACAGGCCAAAAACGCTGTCTGCTATGTCCTACACCGCCCAGAATCCGTCAACATTTGAGATGATCAGCTTCCGAGCTCACTCGCCCATAAAACGCGGACCAGATGCTTCTGCGCGCGAAATGGTCTTGCGGGGGGCTGCAGTGTGCTGGGTGCTACGCCTCTGCCGAGTACCTACATGAGCCTTGTGCTAGGAAGTGAGCGTGTGGAACAAGATATGACGTAAGAAATGGACTCGGAGGACGATAGCTTTGCAAGTATCATGTCTGAGGACAGGTTGCATCATCTTCTCTTTTCGACATCGCACCATGATACTGCATCATGCAGGAGGTCCTCTCCAGGCACACATTGTCATTTTCCCGCAGCCATCAGCAACGCTCTCAAGCAGCGCAGATGAATATTACTCTTCGATGCGATAGTCTGTCCAGCATGAACTTTCTTTAGCAGCGGGAACTAGACATAAGCACGAACAACATCGTGTCCGCACCAAACCGGTATTTCCAGGAAAGATGCGGCAAGTCGTACCACCTCAAGATGCGACACCTGAAAATAGCGCGGCAAAAAAAGACTGGTTCCCGTTCCACGACTGGCGTAATTCTCCCGAGAATCCGCTGAAACAGAACCTGCGAGGAGGAGTGGTGCGTCTCGTCATCCCGCACTTCCTTCATTATTTCAAGAGACCTGAGTGGTATGACAGAGGGCTTTCGCACTGCTTGACCAAAACCCTAGGCCGATGAAATGCGCTAGTTTCAAGGGTAAGCCACCGTTCGCATGCTAAAGCGGAGTTCCTTTCCGGCGGAGATTGAAGCGCGGTGTATAGCCAGATTTCCTGTGCCACCAGAATATTTTCCGCCGCAGCTCCCGTGGTCGGTGCCGAGTGGCCAACGGGAGGTCGAATTTTCCGAGTGGGCGAGCAACCAGTCTGCAGGCTGTTATCGTTATCGTCCAGCATGGCACCTGCTTCTGGGTGTGGACCATAATTTCCTCCGTCGGGGAGGAGTAATAAGTGTAAGTATGGAACATATGACGAATTCGACTCGATGTAAGTCGATTCGGAAGCTCAACCTACATCGGGCTGACCCTTCATGTGGCTGGTGATGAAGATGATATGATCCGGGTTCAGTGGGTCTACTTACACTTCCAGATGCGAATCAGTGTCTAGACGCCGGTCCCGAGTCTGAGGAATGCTCACCGTGGGAGCCAAAACTGTGCGACGTGGCTTTTGGTTGGACGTTAATGCTAGAAATGCAGAATGATACCGGATCATCTCACGCTGATATCGGCCAACACGTCATTCGTTCATCGGGTGAATCGCCTAATGCGGCATATGAACTCCCACCTTTTAACCCTTCCTGTTTTCCGCAGTACAGCATTCCGGCAGTTTATGACACTCATGTTCCGTTATCTTGCGAAGCTTGCGTCCATGGACCCTAATTTTTGGAAGTATGTGCCACCAGATCCGTTTATTCTTCAGAATTCTCTTCTAGAACTCGGACTGAGTTCATATGGGCGTGATGCTATAATTGATTCCGCATCTGAGAAAGAGGAAGTCCGCTTCCCATCGCACTGTTATCGGCATATTGCAGGCCGCGTTTAAATTGGCAGCTGTCTCTCTGCCCTGTGACAGTAATACCACCGGAGGATGCCATTTGACGCCAACGCCTCTCTTTCCCCAACAAACACAAGAACAGGTCGTGAATCTGATTATCAGATGCGCCAATCTCATGGGACGACGCCACCAAAGGAAGCGTTCTCAGTCCAGTGGTTGTTGTGTCTAGAGCTTCCCGCAGTTTACCAGAAACCCGAGAGATCATCAAAACTGGCCTGATCTTCCCGAGGTGAGTAATCTATCTCGCATTCCATTCGAGATTCCTGTCCCCTCGCGCGGTCTTCCACCGTGGGGCGAGCATTCTGGGTGCTGATTTAGCAGATGCCGGTGGTGCCGCCACACGTGTTCTGATTCCTGACAGACCATCAGACATATCAGATGAATGCCCGCTGTCGTAAACCCATGGAGACTTCGAAGCCATTTATGGAACGTTCAAAGGTTTCACGGGCGAGTCGGCTTCGACAATTTCGACAGTGCTAGCGGGACCCACAGACTAAAAAACACAAAAGAACATGAGCAGTGATTGTCTGGACATCGCCGTATCCGTTAAATTGAACAGCACTCATCGCCACTGATATGATCTTCTCGCACATGAATCACAAGATCGCTCCTTCTTCTACCCGAAGAAAAGATTGGGCGTTTCATTTATATATACGACGCACAGCCCCATTCTTGTTCACTAATACAGAATCGGGAGATGTCCGCAGCCGGTATAACGCCATTAACCAAGTTCGCGGAAAGCGGCGTTTAGTTTTTACCTCAATCTCGCAGACTGACCCAGTTCGGTTCAGGGGCTGCCCCCGCTTCCCCGTCGTCAGAGCCAGCCCTCCGTCTACAGGCTGTACACCATAGCAATCATCATTATGCAGTATTCAGTGAGAAGTATTTATTTGCGTGCGTGATTCTCACCGGCAACCCACGCGGCGGCAAATGCGTTTCTCCTCCGACGAGCCAACGCCCCTCTGTCGATTCTCCACTTGCGTCGCAGGATGGGCGCCGACGTGCAAGCCCCGACTCTGTCCCTGCTTCTCGTTGCACCCACCGGAAACGGCCGCGGACGGTGCCGACAACGTTCTTCGACGACGCAAGCTATCGGTGTGTTTTTACGTTTAGCACGACGTAGCCAGTGACCACAAGCGCTAAACTGTACAGCATATGAATAGTTTGGACGCCAAAGTGAGCGCACTGTGGGCGCCGCCCGCATTTCGGCGTGCGGGGCGTGTAGCATGCGTTGTTATTTTACCGCCCACAGCCACTGATCGGGTTTGGGCGCAGAAAAGACGATTAGCATTCCATTCTGAAGAGAAAAAATTAGATTGTGAACGGCAGGCAGTGACACGGAGGAACTACAAGCGAGCCAGCTAGCATGGCTTGCCAAGAACGGAGAGCGGGGGCGAAAGAAGCCGAGGCTCTCGATCATGTGGACGCAGTCCTCCGATGTCCGACGGGCGGTAATCGCGGCGGAGAAGCATTGTGGACGAGCTACCACTGCGCGCTTGCTTGAAGGTTGAAGATGCAGACTTCTCTGGCATGCGTGGTCCAAATACTTCGACTGCGAGAAAGAAGCGCGGAGTTTACATTACCGCAAGCCAGACAGGGGGAGGAGGGCCTAAGCAGTAGGGTATTCCAGCGCTGGTATGAGAGGTGCTAAATTCGTCTTGGGACTTCTGTGTCCAGGTACAGACGCTCGCTGCCAGTGTCCGATGTCTATCAAGCGCAGAGCAGGTGAAGTGCGGCATATGATACGCCTAAGGATAGGTTAGGGACTGGGACACTGGGCCAAAGGTTTGGTCCGATACTTCGAAGCGCACCATCCGGAATTGAATGCGCTGCAGAGCCAGCGCCCAAGGGACTGTCTTCGTCACCAATGAGCTTTCAATTACCGCACAATATTAGCATCATCGGAAAATCGGAAAGAAATGGCTTTGACGCGTCCGTGCTCCGTAGGAAGAAAGTTTACGAAGGCGCCGCCACGCTCATTCGTATCACAAAAGGTTAGATAAAAGCACCCTTCGAAGGTCTAATTGAAGCCAGTCAACGTAGCAATGCACAAGATCGAAGTCATTCCGACGCAGAATGCGCAGTGCCTGTGCCTATTGTTCTATCGACCGTCGTGGTTGGTCGTGGTTTGGTTAAGCAGTGGTGATTGATGTCACACGGTCACCGTGACCGTCACTCATCCCCTCGCCTCCGACTATCACCGAGTCAAGTTCGCGTCTAGTTTCGAGATGCATCATACGCCGTGGACCAAGAAGCCATCTTCAGTTCCTTCCGATAAAATTCGACCCATCACTCAGCCTACGACCAATGCCACCAAGAACCCAATGGAAAGGGAAAAGGCGCCATTGCGGAGCCGCCCATAAGCAAGGCGATCAGACACCTAGAATCTCTCAAGAACAGACTTGTAGCGTCGTCTGGCAATGCGCAGAAAGATCCCAAAGGCGGCTGCTTTTGTCAAGGTATGGTTTGACATCCATCAAGAATACGTACCAAAAACTGCGCGATCTCTCAGCGCGAGAACACTCGTTGCCAACATACAGCGCGTTGTGTCGCAGTTGTGGACTTATTTTATGCGAAGTCAATCTCCCACAATACGCTTGTCCCCCACTGTGCTGCGAAACTGCTCACTGCGACGCAGCGTGATGCCTTGGTCGCGCAGCTGGAGGTGCAGATTGCCGAGACGCTCACAAAGGAAGTGCTTCTGCGCGAGCGTGCAGCAGAAGAGGCGCGCCGCGCCGCCGGGGCATTCCCCACCCTCGGGAACCCTACCTCCACACGTCCCTCCCCTCCAACGGCGCCCCAGACGCGCACAGTCATGTCTTTGAACTCAAAGACGAAGAAAGTGACGGTCTCGTCCTTCAGCACGCCCTCACCTTACCTTCTCGGCCTGCTTCCCGCGCGGAATCCGTCGAGGAGGAGCCGATTCGTGTGGGGATGCCCCCTACGGAGGTGCCGTTCGCGGCGGCGGCGAAGCTGGATCCGTTGCGGCCGTGGAAGGATCTCTCCGGTGGAAGCGCGACTTACATCCCTGCGCCTAATCTGGACGGTGAAGATGACGGCAAAGGGGCAGGGAAAAGGCGTCGGCGCAATAGAGTGAAGGCGAAGGAAAGTGATGAAAGCGTAGCGCAGGGGGCCACGGCAGGGAGCAGCGGGGCAGGGTGGACCTGATAGGCAATGAATTGGTGTACAGATAGAAAGCAATAGCGAGATCAGCATTAGATAGCCTCTGGAGAGCACGAAAACAACGATAAAGACGAGGCAAAATCTACAAGATAAAGAGGAGCGTGATAGAGTGCGACAGAAAAGAGATAAAATAAAGATAGAGACACTTTGAGAACCCAGATAGAAAGAGGCGAAGGGGAAGCGCAGACGCCGGACAGTCACGAAGCCTTGTCTTGGCTGTAGCGGCGATGTCCATTAATTCTTGGATAGCCTGCTCGCCAGGCTGCAATTGCAGCCCCACATCGACGCCTTCCCAGCTTTTCGGATCAGCGTCATCGTGCGGTGACAGACCCCCCGGGAGAGGGTGATCCGACGAGAGGTCGAGCGGCGATATTTCCGTGGATACAGGTAGTGGCGGGGCAAACACGAAATTCGACCCAGCCGGCGGTGGCGGAGGGGGGAACGTCGAGCCACCTGCAACCGGGAGTAGAACGTTAGGCACGAGAGGTGTGGCGAGGTCCATGGACATTTCCCCGTCGTAGTCTTCCAACAGGCGTCCCTGCGTAGGGGACGCAGACAGTTGACCGTCGATGTTTTGGGCGCCGGGCTGCGGGGACTGGAGGAAAAGATACTTGAGCACGTCTGCCTAAGTTACGGTGTAAAACGCTCACTTACGGGTGGCACCGGTGAGCCTGCTGGCGTTTGCCATCCATGTCGTGTCTGATGTTGTTGATTGGTGGTTGATCTTCGGGCTGGACAACGTGCGACCCCGCAGCATGAACGTGCGCCAAAAGGCGCTGTTTCTCAAGATGAAACTCATCTATTTTTGTGCCCAAAACGTCAATGTCGCGGTCGAGCGATGCGTGCATTTCCTCTGTTGTTGTAGAGCGCACGACGTGCAGAGGATCCGGGCGGATTGTTTGATTGGAGTCCAGTTCTTGTATGTTGTTGGAGGATGACGATGATGGACGCCGTCGTTCAAAAGAGACTGATCGCCGCCGGGAGCCCGAGCTTCGACGACGACGCTGGTGGTCCCCGTCGCGGGGCTGCGAGTCCTGTCTATCGCGTTTCCGTCGCCCAGAATTCGAAAGGCGAGCTGGCGTTTGATGAAACCCTTTAGGAGTAATCGTTGATACCGCTCCCGTTTCGTGTGTATCGGATGGAGGAACCAACCGGTTTTTGCCAGCTCGCTCGAGCTGAAAACGGGATGAGTATAATTCAAGTCCATCATCGTCCTGAACTTACCAGCGCAGTCAAATGATCCACCTCCTCCTCGAGCTGGGCGTTGTCGGCGGGATTCATGTTCGCTATTGGTACTGGTGGAGGCGATGGCAGAAAGACGGGGATATTTGGGGGTGGATTGCGCGCACTGGTGGATGCGCACGGAAATGTCTGGCCAATATTATTGTGCAAGAAGCATTCCTCTAGAGATCGCGGCGTGCCACCTGTGCCTCCAGCAGAGTGATTCGCGCACGGGCGGCAGCTTGTGTCTCCGCATGCGCCCGACGCTCGACGGCCAACGAACTACGGAGGAATTTGATCATCCCCGAGACGTAAGTCCACAGGTCGTGTTCCGAACTGATGTTGGAGAGGCCGTTAGGCATCTTTTCGAGGGGCTCTGGCAAAAAGAAGATGTCTTGAATGCAGCCCACACACATATGGAGATTCGTTGACCGCACCTAAAAGATGCGGAATTTTCATGCGGCTGCGAGACCAGGACTTGAGATCACCGTTATATATCTCAAATATACATTACAACGACACATTTAGGGGTCAAGAAACTCCGGGCCAGTGAAAATTAAAAACGCCTACCTTTGTCGACAAGATCACTGATCACATCGCGCATTTCAGCTTGCTTGAGTTCACGGGCTTCCATGACGGTGAGATATCGTGCGAGTCTTTTCCGAACACGTTCCTTCTCCTCAGCTTCAGCCACTAACTCCAATACGTGGTCATTCTGCACGGAATCCCGTGTATCCAAACTTGAAGCCAAAGACAGTCGCGAATTTGTTGCTACTGCATGAGCGTTATGGGCTTCAAGAGATGTCCGGAGCTTCTGAATCTGTTTCGAAGTGCAATCAGTACAGGACAACGACATGTAAAAGTTCTATATCTTTTTCTGTGATGAGCGCCACCAACTGTCTATCTTGCTTATGCGAGTCCATCGAGCACTTTGAGATACAGAGCAGCGATATATAACAAGGCAAACACCAGGGAATAAAAATACAACAGAGGGTTGTAACAGTTAGCCGCGTCCAGAATGCATGGTCGTTTGCGCAGAGGAGTGTGGCTGTCAAAGTGTGACCAAAACAATAAGCGCCGGAAGATAAGATAAGATAAATACACAAGAATCCCACTTCGGACTTGTCGATATTCCCGAGGATTTTGTGCATGATGGCACGGTCACCGTGCATCCAATTGGAACGTGGATATTTAAATATGAATGTCATGGTGTGCCACCAAAGGACACCCAGCTTCCCTGTCAAATGTGCATGTATGGGGCTTACAACCGCGGGATGCTGTGGCGCCACTTCGGCGGCAGGCTCAAGGCAGGCTACTCTTCAAAATCGACGAAAGTGAACTCACGCAGTGAACGATAGCAACGGATCAGAACAATGTTGAATGATGATGTCAATCCTGATTGAGCTATAGCGCTTCGGGCCATATTCGGAAATCCATCAGATGCCGGTGTTAAGCTCTCATCAAGAGTGATAATCAGCTCAAGCTTGCATTGGTTCATGCAAAGTGTGAACCGAGTTGTTCGGGAGCACATCAAAGATCGCTGATGAAGCGGCCTTGAAAAGGCTGTAGCTGAGCGATTGGTTTATCGTTCAATTGAACAAGGTGTGCCTGCGCTTCGCTCCGGCTTTGAATTCACACTGCGGCGCATGCTGACCAAACAAAAAATTATTCTAATACCGAATACATCGACCAGGGTCCCACGACAATGCTTGGGCCACTGAGAACAGTTAAAATGAGCAGAAACTCTGCCGCCCAGTACGTTTTAGCCTTTGAAATTGAGCCACAACTATAAAATCACACCCGAGGGGAGAAGGTTCGAAAGCAAATGTGAACAGGGAATACCCGAGAGATGAAAGCCACGAGACATGCTCAATTTTCCATGATGTTGCGAAACGAAACATTGCCGATACAGTAGTCACCGCCCATATAGAGGACGGGTGTTGGACTTACAAAGCAAATAATTATGAGCAAAACAAAACTGCCTGCGAGGAATAAATGATTTGAGGTTCCGGGACATCGCGCGAAGGCGAACAATGAGCTGAGGACCAGATTGTGCTTCCTGAGCCTGCAGAATTCAGAGGCAACCGTCATTGATGTTGAGATATTCGGGGCAAGTGCGACTGAGAAGAGGATGAATTTGGTTGAATGGATAGTCGATAAAGTCGTCGCAGACGAACTACATGTTTGAGTTGTCTGGGAGAATTGATAGACAGGCCGTATTGAGGAGAAAGGGAGATGTAGGGAACCATTTGAAGTACCCAAGATCCGGCTTCAATCATTTGGCCTTGTTGATAGTAGGAGCCAATCTTAACTAGTGGTCAAGACGTGGGTGGAACTATTGAGGGACTCTGGATCGTGTGTTTGAAACCCGGGGAAGTGCAGGGCAAGAAACAATAACCCAGCGATCTAGAACTGCAGACAACAGCTGGAGACGAGCGTAGCTGCAGGGAGAAAGATGGGGGAAAAACAGAAACTTGCCGCCTATAAGAAACCATCCCGACTACGTGGCCGCAGCACAGTGAACGTGATATTCTGCGGAGCAATGAGAGTCTTGGCTACCGAGATACTTTTTTTTGAAGCGTGTGGTTCACGAGACTCGTCCCTGCAGCGTGTAAACACACATACGAGCAGGCAAGGAAACAGTTAAAATTGGTCCTGGAGCGAAAAAGACAACGAGTGGCCCATCTTGAGTATTGCGAGAGTATTAAATTATTTGAGTTCCAGCAGGAAGTGGCAAAGCGGGCGAGGAAAGGGAAGGAGGGAGGAAGCACGAGAGATTAGGAGCCCTGGCTTTTATGTGAGCAAATACATACGTCGTAACGTGGCCGTAGCGCGGAAGCTCCGAAGGCTGTGGTTTCATGGGATCCGTCTGTAGGACTCAACGTTCCAATTATGGTTTAATTCCACAGTGCGGAGATCTGGGCTTGCCGGGAACGATCGAACATATATATATCGATTATGGGCGGTTCATCTGCACTGCGGGAGGATCGATCTCCGATTCCAATTCAGGTCGTTCAGAGATCTGGAGGTGGCCTCGGTAGGAACAGTCGGACAAATCAAGCTAGTGTATCGTCGGGCAGTGCATCTATTTTGGACTTTTTTGGGCTCGAGGTGAGGAGATTGCGAGAGGGAACGAAAAGAGGATCAGGCTTCATGGGGATGGGGCCAAACAGACCCCAACGAAAGCCGGTCATTTCGTTAAAGAAACGGTAGATCCTATATGTTGTCCATCCCAAAATATCAGGTCATTGGAACATGTCCTGGACATGCAAGATGGTATTTGGCATGAAAATGGTCCAAAAGCACAGACTACCTAATATATAATATTTTCATGAATCGCTTTCTGTCGCTAATTGCGCACGAATTAGCCCAACAGAACTACCTATACACAGGGAGGATAGCCAATTATTTACCAGCAAAACATGTGAAAAACATTGAGAACCAATTTACAATGTGCTCCATATTCTCGAGGCTACAGCATGCAAAATATGTTCAAAGTATATTCTCCATGGCCAACATCATGCAGAAGATATCCAAGTCATGGAGAAAATATTTTGAATATCTTTTGTATGTTACAGCAGTTTGCGGTACATAAGGCGCGGGCCTGTTTTTTTTTTTTGGACAATTTTGACTAGAACACTCGCCACAGCCTCAATTTTGATCGGATTACCTCGGGAGTAAGCGCGTTGGAGTCGCGCTGAAAATCCGCAGGGGATGGAATACCAGCTTTTTTGGTGTAATTACATAATGAAATTTTTTCAAAAAATTTATGGTTTTCACTAGAACAGCTGTAGCACACTGAATACTGGGCCGAATAACCTAGTTCTTGGATATGTTGTGTATCGTAACTACCGCTAGAGGATGGTCAATTCCTCCCAGCGATATTACCACATATACTCATTTAACACACACTTAGATGAGGATATTATTTGTGTACCATCATAACCAGGGCTCAGTATGCAGATTTGGTTCAACACCTGTCTGTGAACCTTGCAGTCCCCTAGAAATAGTTCAGACGCACAACATATCCAAGAATTAGGTTATTCGGCCCAGTATTCAGCGTGCTAAAGCTGTTCTAGTGAAAACCATAAATTTTTTGAAAAAATTCCATTATGTAATTACATCAAAAAAGCCGGTACTCCATCCCCTGCGGATTTTCAGCGCGACTCCAACGCGCTTACTCCCGAGGTAATCCGATCAAAATTGAGGCTGTGGCGAGTGTTCTAGTCAAAATTGTCCAAAAAAAAAAAAACAGGCCCGCGCCTTATGTACCGCAAACTGCTGTAAACCAGCAAACATTCAAAAGGCATTGTAAATAGGTTCTCAATGTTTTTTGGATGTTGTGCTTGTCAATAAATGGTTATCCTTCCTGTGCTAGGTTTCATTCAAATCGGTATAGAACTGGTTGAGCTACTAACAATTCTTCGAAAACATCCCAAAACAAGAAATTTTCGACCGCGCCTTCGGTTCCGACATTAGCTGTAAAGATCATTCAGCTGATTTGCGGGAAACACATATTAAATTGGGAGTATTGTATGGATCGAACTGGAACAAGTGCGACTGTAGTACGAGGATGCAGGTATAGGTAGGAATATAAGGACAACGGTAAGTGTAGGTGTAGATGACCAAATGATTGAGGGGATGGGTCAAATGTATGTATGAGACTAGGTCTCAGCCCTTGGAGTGGCGATCTCGGCGGTTGAATAGATGGGCTGCAGAAGGTTCTGGTGCAAGGCGGCACGGAGTGGCTCGTCCATTTGAAGTCCCATCAGTGATGCCAAGGTTTTATTGACTAAATCTTCTTCCCTGGTAGCATAACCTGTTCCCCATATCCACGACACCGTGATTTTGCGACATCCGTCGCATAAATCATCGATTTCCGTGTCACGAAGTGCGTTCAGAAGTTCAATGAGACTCATTGAAACATCCGGATGATGTATGAGCTTCCGAACATTCGTCATCCACTCGCGAGTCCATGCAGAGCGACAAGTAACCACCGTCGCGCAGCTGGGATCATGGATGATCTTGGGTTATCAAAAGTAAACTGCTTACGGAAGTGTTCGATATGTGCCTTTGTCTGCACTAAGCAGAAATATCCCGGTGGTCCAATCTGCTCTGCGCAGAACATATTGAGGCAAGTGATCGGCATCTTCATCAATCGTCGAAACGCAGACTCAATCCAGTCGTCAACACGATAGAGCCGGGCCAACTCGAATTGGAGAGCAGGATGGAAATCATCGCCTTTTTTAGTGAACTCGTGAATGGCATGGGCAATGCCGTCGGTGATTTCAAAGAACGTCGAGAGCTTAAGTATAGAGACAAGGAAATCATCGGTTTTTGGATGCATCCTGGACAACATGGTTATCTGGGGGTCATGCATGGAAGGAAAGGACCTTACGTTGGGCCCATGTAAATGTAGCACAGGAGATGATCAAAATCATCCTGATTCAGACTCGGCGGTAGCTGAATAGGGTTCGTATCGGATGCGCCCTCGGTTCTCACAGCAGGATCCACCTTTGGGCCACGTGGTAAGGAGAACAATGTCTTGAAGAAAGCGGACCTGAATCCCAAGACACTCAAATGGAGTTTGTAGAGCAGTCCAGGACGATCTACGGTACGCAGCTAACTGGGTGCTGAGGTTAGATGACCTAGCGGAAGAAGGCAAATACACGCACCTGGAAGACAGCCGAACCATCTGAAAAGTAAAACCTAACCATATTTCTTTGTCAATGGATGGATGCATTGATGATGGGATCAGTGATAGCCGTTGGTGTGCCGATAATTGCAACACTGATGAGTGCAACATCAGTGATGGAAGTCTGGCTGCTGGTGATGGAACCACTGATATCCAAATGGTGGCTGTGAAGTTCTCCAGTGACGGAACGTTCACAGCCACCACATAACCTAAGAGTGCCAAAAATCCAAGCCTTCATGTCTACTGAGAGGAGCGATCGGTGAGCCAATGAAGGACACTTTTGACTTGAAAGTTTCTTCAACCACCACGTTCAGAGACACTGAACTACATATCAGGGGACACCAATTTTGCTACTTTTACACTTTCACTTTTGTTGGCTGGGGGGCTATTTGACGTGAGACTCGGCAGGTGCGGCACACAACATCAGAAAAGCAGGGAACCGGACCGGTTATACTCTTGTCCCAGCTTAGTCGTATCGTATATCATGCAAAAAACAAGCAATTGGTTTGGAGCTTTGCAGTTGTCCGTATTGCTTGATATGTTGTATTCAGACAGTTTAAAGCTATACAGACCCGAAATCGATCAGAAAAGTGTGTGGGAAGCAAACTGGAAGTCAATATTCTTCGAGCGCCCATATTCAGACTCAGTATTGACTGCTTATCATAGAACCACTGATACCCGAATGGTGACTGTGAAATTCTCGAGTGATGGAAAAAATTCACAGCCACTGCAATGTAAGGCTGAAGAATAATCCACTCATATTTTCTTGTCTGATCCATATCAGACTGGTTAGGGAGTGATCGGTAAGTGGTCATCCGCGGGGGGGGGCCCGGGTAGGATTATAATAGTGGGCGCAAGGTTATCAAGGCGGCTCCAGGTGAATCAATGGTGGCGAACAGAAGCAAGCGCAAAATAACCCGAAGCAAAAAGCTCTGGCGACGCCTCCCGAAAGCGAGGAGGATATTGCATCAGGCTCTTCGGATGGAGGGCAATTCAGATAGCGAGTATTCGGGGTCGGAGTAAATAAATAAATATATAGTAGTAGCTGAATACCAGATGTGCGGGATGCATAGCCACACAGCTGGACGCCAGCTGAAGACGAAAGCTGCAACGCACAGCTGGTAGCCACGGGACCAACACCGTTACACCTGCAGCCAGGTTTCGCGACAGCCAATCACCACCTGTGCGACTCAGCTGCCGGCAACGTGAGGGTACTTTGGCGGTGTAGTCGGAGAGCCGGATGCATGGACGTTCGGATGAAAAAAGTGCATAAGAGCATCAGATCCTTGTTCCTTGATGGCCGGCGCCATGGGCCCTTTAAGCGCTTCTTTGGGCGTCTATGAGAGTTTGAATCGACCACTACTTAATCGACCTCGCTTGTCAAACTCGCTCAACATTCCTAAAGAAAATTTGTGAAACAGTTGTCTCGAACGTTTTTCTGTTTTAAACGATACATTTGGAGGCTGGAGCCCGTGCTCGTCGCTCGGAGGCAACTGACCTAAGGACCCAACAAAATAATCCCTCCACCGCAAACGCCATTCTTCTGATTTAACATAAAATTAAGCCACGGTTTAGCAGACACTCCGACCTAGGTTGGAACAGGAATGTGGCTACGAACAAGCTAAATGTGATTGACCGAAGAGCCCAGTGTCGATTGTTCGGCTACTCTAACCTTGAATGGAGCTGGCAGCAGGAGGGGCCGAGGCGCTGAAAACTTCTACTACTTCCAAATGAAGGTCGATGATTCACGAGATCCAGTGTGGCGGCATCTATCTTCTATTACAACGTTCACGGTCTCCAAATCAAGTGAGATTTCGTGTTTCATTTAACTCCGGATTATTACTCACAGCGACTGGGTGTAGCCGATAAGCTCATTTGAGACAATATTAAGCCTTTCGTGCCGGAAAAGCCGAGACGCCTATAAGTACTTCGCCGTTCTGCAGTTGCCTATCCGCTAACCTCAAATCCACCAACAATGCTCGTCCGCGCTTCCAGCGTAGTCTCTGCGTTACTCATCGTGAGTGGGTGTGATATTTATTTAGCTCACAGTGCTTACTGATCTTTGTACAATCTCCCACCTCTAGCCCATGGTCTTTGCGACCCCGTATTCAGCCCTCCACCCCCGATCGGTGCAGCTCTGCTGCATTGAGCATACGCTGACTGAGGGATCGTCGTACGACAGACTTGTGTTAGACTTGGCTGTTATCGACCATTATACTGTTCCACCGGGGGCTTCAATCACTGAGCCTTGTTTTGGTGGTCCCTGGTACGCACCTTTTCAGCGGTAATGAAGGCGGCATTACTCACTGTTACCAGCGATGCGGGGTTTTTTTCCTTCACCTGCGATGACTACAAAGCCATTGCAGGTCCCGGTCCCACTCTTGGGTGTGGAATCAACTGTGTGGAGACGTCATGAGTGTATGAGTTTAGCTCGTCTGGCTGTACAATATACTGGCAAATGTACAGATATGATCAGGTTTAAGAGTTAGTTTGACGTACGGTGTTCGCTGCAAATGATTCATTTCCCTCTGTTTCTTCCAAAGGGCTCATTCTACCGGCTTTTGGAACGTGAAAGCCCAACAAAAATTCGGGAGCCCAGATGAATTCCATATGAAGATGCGCGAACCATACTGAGGAATTAGATACCCGTAGAACTAGGGTATTGAATCAAGAAGAGAATGTCATCTAGTCGTCCATCATAAGGTTACTCTCATCAACATTGTAAAGCTGTGAAACAAGATCGTAAATCGTGACGGTCTGGCCAACAGAAAATGACCGACCATCGACTTCCCCGGAGATTCGTTGGGCAACCAAGGCCTCAGCTCTCGACCAGTAATCAATGCCCGTGTGCGTTCCCATTTGCCAGTCCGTGGTTCGGTTTTTGCAGTCCATTATGACAAATCTCGGGTCCTTCATCAGTTCTTTCCCTTCGTTAACGTAGAGGGTGCGAATGAGCGATTCCGTGTAATCCAGGTCGAACGCGACGAGAAGACGAGAAGACGCAGGGATTGACATGTACGAAAGAAAGTGGGCAAGATGGACACGAAGACTGGTTCCCAAAAGGAAAGGTGCGTGAGATGTGGAACGAGGGTGCTTCAATGACAGCTTCAGATTGACGAGCGTCTATGTGTAAGATGAGGTATCCGATCGCGCTTATATCTGCTATATTCTGTCGTAAATCCCGCCTACTTTTAAAACTGTTGATATAATCCTGCGGCCTGACAAACATCTCATACGACTCTTTTGTGGCGCAGCGATGCAAGAAAACCAACCAAAGAATTATCAACGCATACAAGATTGATTTTGTAGATCATTTCGACAGGCTGCGGAACCACGGAGTGAGCGGCGTTGAAAATTGGCAAACAGCGTAACATACCCAACTTATCCGTCCTTCTCATCCCGACATGAGTCTGAGACAGATAAGTTCTATATCGACATAAGCACGGAACAGCTTACTTACCTTCCTAAGATCTACGCGGCCACCATTGGTGCAGGTCAGTAAGTATTTTCCGCATTACCTCCCTTGATGGCCCTTCCGGTGGCTCAGATGCAATTTCAACATACTGGGATCCAGCTTTAGTGTCCAAGAATTCGATAATCCACTGGCCCAGTATGGGTGTGTCGTCCGTCTCGATCCGAGCTTGCACGGCTGCCCTGGCCACCGAAACGCGGGTCTCACCGTATTCCTCGATGAGCTGGTCAACGAATCCACTCGGTGCGTCCTGAAATTCAGGAACTGTCCCCAGGATTGCTGCGATGCACCGTTCGTCCCCGGTAGCCATGGTCGTCTGCACAGCGAGGCGGAAGACAAGGTGTGTTATAAACACGGGACTCCTAATGCGCCGGGGACCACTGGGAGAGAAGAACACATAGGAGCAGAACGGAACAGCTTCAAGAAACTGCATTTGCCGGAGAAGAGCCTGAGATCTTATGTATCCGTCGCGCACTGGCCCCATCTGCGTCAAGAAAAACACCTCGATGGAGGGCGGCTCGGTGGAGGAGGTGGCGTTCTGGACAACACCGGGAGTCAGCGCCTTCCCACAGACCTTTTTGTGGTTCGGCCAGTCCGATTTTTGACAGGTCCTGCCGAAACATTTAGGTGGCGGAAGCAGTATTTCCGATAAAACACCTACCTGGAGCAGTAGAAAACTTTGCGTGAAATATTGTCGTTGCAATTTTTACACATCGAGAACCGAGCACCACTTTTTTCTCTGTCTCCGCAGCCCTCGCATATGCGGGTGCCCCAATGCAATGGGGTTGGTTCATTCTCGTCATCTTTGATCACCCGAGGAATTCCGACGAAAGATGAAATAGTATTGTACAGGAAGAACACTGCGCGGCGCGCAATTTCAGCAACGCACCCGGTTGATGAACTCACCAAGGAAGCTGTCCCGCATTGCTATCCAAATTTGGGCTCCCGCCACGTGTCCGGCGTTCTCGAGCTGCTCGATGGTCTCCTTCGTCCAACCTGGGTGCAGGTACGACGTAGGACCGCCCTCTGTATCGTCTGGAACATATTTCTTCAGGAGGTTAAGAAACCCTTGGCCGTTATCGGTTTCCAAGGATTCCAATGTGATATCGGAAGTATACATGCGGTTGTTTGGCATGTGGTCCGGTAGTCGCAAGCAGGTGCGCAAAAGCCCCTCTAACATGTGCGCCTCTCGTTCCGTGGGTGTCAGTGTTTTCCAGCAGGAATTTGGTCCCAGGACACTGGTAATGGCCAAGACACGCAGCTCTGCCTGAACCACACGGACGCCGCGCACGAGGTTGTAGTTCCACTCCATCTTATCCTGCTCTGCAGAGGGATTCGATGCCACCAACGTCTCCAAGTTGCGAACTTTGGAGTCAAAGAAGGGGAAAGTGCGCTCCCATGCGGAGTTCCAGGCGGCGATCCCGTCTCTGAAGTCGGGCATTCCGTACGTATGCGGCGGCGGAAACTTCTTGATAGGTCGAGGCATTGGTCAAGCGGGGCAAAGTTTGGCGAAGTTTGCCATCACCACCACTTCTTCGACCATCACCGCCGGCTATACACTCAATTATTCTTATTCTTGTGTCAAGGCCGGAAATTATAGAGAATGACTCGCGGGCGGCGAAAGGTGCGTTTCCCTGTTCTTCTGCGTCCTCGAAAGCACGCGAGCTGATTCACACCCATGCAAATAGACGCCGCCGCAAGGCCCGACGCCTGAACTCTTTCCGACGCTCGAGACGGTGCGGGCGACAGTGCTGGGCGAGGGCGGGGCGCGGATAGTGTGTCATTTCTTCTCCCTTCCTGGGTCGCTGGGCTGACGCTCTTATTCACCTATCTCGAAGGTGGATCTCCTTTTTGTGCTCAAAGATGTGGTCAAGGAAAAATGTGGCCAGGTTTTGGCTTTTGATTAACCCGCTTGAATTCTGAACGTCACGATGCAACAACTACTCCAAAGCGTCAGCGCCAGAAATTGACAACCAAACGCAAGCACATTACACAAATACATCGACGAGTCATTACAACTTTGGTATAATCTAAGACAAGTTGGTTCGAGAGAGTGAGGAAAAGAAAGAGATGAGGGAGTATAAGGTAGATGAAGTGACGAGACAAAAATCGACAGCGTATACGGATAGACCAAACTCAAAGAAAAATAAGAAAGACATAGAAAGCAGCACAAGCGATCATCCCCGTGGTCGCTGCTTCCAAGAGCGGCCACGTTGCCTCTCAGGGCGCTGTTGTTGGTGCGGCTCTGACAGATGCGAAGGCATCGTCTGCGGACCCATGCCATTGAAGCGCGGGGGACCACCCGCCGCAACCACCGCCCATTGCATTGAGGTTCTGCGCCTCCCGCAACGCCTTGGGTGCGCTCGGTGGCAAGCGCTGGAGTTGGTGAGACCTCGGCTGCGGTGGAGGCCCGCCTGACGAAGCGAAAGGCGATGTTCGTGCGGGCCCAGCTGACGAAGTAAAAGGCGACACAACCGAAGCGGCGCATAGCAGGGAGAGGAGAACTCGAGCCGAGGATCTCACCCTCCTCTTGCGAGAGCGCCCACGCGGAGAATTGAAATGGCGCAGGCGACGAGCCTCGGTGGGGCGGCGATGCGTGACGTGCGGGTCGTAGCTGTAGCGCGGGTGAAGGTCCTCGGGGCGGAGACGGAGAACGTGCGGATCGTGGTTTGAAGAAAGGGTGAGCGGTGAAGCTCGTGGATGGGGAGTGAGACGACATGTGGAAGGGCCTGGAATGGAACGCGGGACGCCGTTGCTGGTGAAGGAGGGGGATGGATACCTGAGGGCCTTGGGTGAATGCAGCACGGAGTGTGGGACTGGGGGAGGAGTGAAGACGGTGGGGCGCGGGGAATTGGGCACAGGGACGATCGGAGAAGGGAGAGCGGTAGCGGCAAGGGGGGACGCCTCGCGTTTGGTTCCATTAGCGAGCTTTGGCAAGACTCCACGACGCTGGACACCGCAAGAGGGGAAAGGCACTCGTTCCCGGTCGCGACAAACGTCACGCTGAGCGGCGATGATTTACCCTTAGGCTCGTCGAGCGCCGGAATAGTCGCTACTCCGGGAGTGACCGCAGGCGCGACCACCAAAGGGACGGCGTCGTGCATTTCGATGTCCTCACGCACGGGGAGGTCCACCGCTGTGGGCTTGTCGCTGACGGCGGAACTGCGGATGTCGTCGAGGATGCGAGTGAGGCCTTCCTCAGGCTTGACGGGGGCGACCGCGTTCTCCTTGTCCTCGCTCTGCGCGGCGCTCTTGGTCCCTTTTGGGTTCGCACTCCTGCTCCCGCACCTTCTCCCGTTGGCGCTCCTGCGCCACCTCCACCTCCTTCGCCTGCTTCTCCAGCTTCCTGCGCGCCTACCACTCCTTGAAAGACACCTTGGCGACAGGCGGAGGCGCAGGCGGGGGTGAGGGCTCGCGCGCGAGAGGCATTGCTGGCGGAGCCTCATGCGAGAGCGATACCGCGCTACCGGTGCCCCACGCAGGCCAAGGCGGCTGCAGCGTTACTGGCGATGCCGCTTGGTCGCTCGCGACCTCGGTCACCGCCTTCTCCGCGGCGAGGATACGCGGTGCGATCTGAGACTCTTCCTCCTCCTCTGACTCGGGGGCGGGACTTGGGCTCGCGGGCGACTCCTCCTCCTCGCCCATAGACAGAAGGAGGGTGTCCTCGCGGCCCTCGTCCTCTTGGGGACCATCCACATCCGTGCAAGATTTGACGGGCGGTAGCTCGCTATCGGCGTGCGTAGCGGGCTCAGCGAAGCGCAAGCGCGGCGACGGAATTACCTCCACTAGCGGCAGCAGCGTCTCTAATGCCGCAGATGGGGACGTGCCGGCGACTGCGCCGGCAGAGGGTATTACATCCACAGCCGCAGCCGCGGACGCAGCCTTGTTGGTTCCTCGCTCTCCTCTCCCCGCTCCTCCTTCTCCTCCTTCCTCCGCCATTGTACGCCAGGCATGTCTCCGTACTCGAGCACCTCCACATTCGCACCCGCGCCAACGGAAAGCCAAGCCTGACGCGGGTCCAAAGCGTTCGGGTGTTGCGACATGAGGCGCGCGAAGCTCGTGCTGGGCGAGGGACCTGCAGGCACTCCATGGGACGGCGGTGGTGCAAGTGGGGAGCGAAAGCGTGGAGGCAGGGCGAGGGAGAGACGCGGTGGTGGAGAAGGTAGGCGCTTGTCTGCAGCGAAGTGAGCCAAAATGCGGAAGGGTTTACGAAAACGACTCACCCGCGTCGATAGCGACGACGTCGACCGCGCCATCCACATCGACATCCATCGCCTCCTCCTGAATGGGTGCCTTCCCCATGCCCTTGTCCATTCTTGGCGGATCGTACGTCGGAGCAGGCACATCTGCCTTCCACCTCTTCCGCATCTTGAGCGGGCACATGGACTCCGGCGCGACCTCCCGCTTGCTTTCGCGCTGCTGCGTTTTAGCCCGCACACGATCTTGCGGGTGGGATCGTCTACGAGGGAGTGAGATCGAAGTACGGGTATGCACAAGTGAAAAAACGTACCGGCGGCTATTCCACCACCCACGACGTCCACCTCCCCATCCTCCTGTCTCCGATCCATTCACGCCATACGCAGCGCCCACAGGAAGGACGTCCCATCCCGCGAATCCCGCCGCCGCATCCAGCACTAGCCACTCCCCCGCTCCCGCTCGACAGTGCGCACCCCGCGCGCCGCGCCGATGAGCGGGCCCCAGCGCGCGGCGGACGCTTCGGGGGAGGGCGGCGGTATGCCGGAGCCGGCGAGTCGTTTGGGCTTGAGGGACGGCGTGGTTTTGGAAGATGACGAGGATATGGATTGGGTAGGATGTGAGGTGGAGAGGTGCGCGATGGATGAAGACGATGAAGCGACGGGGAAGGCAGATGCTGAGGACGAGGGATAGAGACTAGTCGGTGACGAAGACGCAGCGAAGGGCGAGGGCGAGCCCAATCGCAGCGGCGTCAGCGACGAGTGGAGGGACGCCGCGGAGGACGCACGTACGCGGGGCGCATCCTCGCCCTCAATGTCGATATCGACATCCATCTCCTCTCCGAGATGGACGTGCGACGGGCGCGGGCGAGAATGCTACCCGTTCTATCGTGCGTGTAACGCACGCGCGCTTCTCCTCGCCGTCTCCACTATCTACCTCTTCCTTATCCGCCGATGCCACCGTCGGGCGACTCTCGATGCCCGTCGTCACCCTCCGCTCCTTCTCCTTTGCCGTTGACGGGATGTGCGCGGGTGGAGCCGGAGTCGCGGTGGCCGTCGAAGGCGCGTAAGCGCACCCCACGCCCGTTCCACCGAGCGCGTGAAGAATATTCGCGATTTGCGAAATGGGGGGCCGCTGCGTTGGCGTTGGCGGGATGGGGAGTCTGCAGGAATAAGTTAGTCGAGTAACAGAAAGAGAAGCAATGAGGGAACGGAAGAGCGTGTGCAGGGCAAGGAGAGAACAAGAAAGAAGGAAGGTGAAAGATTGAGGAGTAGAAGATGGACGTGAGTTAAGCTATGGAGGCTAGGTACGAAGGGAGAGAAAGAAATAATCAAGGAGACGCACCCGTCCAATCCAGCAACCTCCCCCACTCGATGCACCGCGTTCGCATCGTCCCATTCCATCCCACCACGATCTCTTCACCCTGCTTCAGCGCCCGGGTCGCGAAGATGCCGAAATGCGTCCCCGCCTCCGCGTCATCCGCGCGGTCATCTTCGCGCATCTTCCCTTTGCCCTTCCCGTTCACATTCTTATCTCTATTCCCACTTCCACCTGCCACGCTCGCATTTCCTGCACCCACAAAACATACGCCCGCACCTCCGCATTCGGCCAACACCCGCTCCTCACCCACCTCCCCTTCCCGCCCGCGCCCCTTGCATCCAGCGCCATGTCCAGCGGCGGGCCCATCACATGCACCCAGCGCAGTCCGCGCAAGCCCATTCCCATTCCCATGCGCTGTCGCAGTGTCATTCAGCAGCGCCCCGCCCTCCCCGAACCCGAAATTCCTGCTCTGCTGCTGCTGCTCCTTCTGCGCGCGTCCGCGTGTAGCGGGTAGCATCTACCATCGGAGCGTGGTGCGTGCGATGTTCTTCCAATTGTCGAGTCTAAGATCACAAAGAAAGAAAGAAAAGCAAGTGGGAGGACGCTTTGATGGCGTATAGCGGGCGACCTGACTGTCGACACCAAAATAAACTGTGCGGGATTGGCGCTGTACGGTCTGAGGGTGGATTCGAGTCCGACAGAGTAGGAGATGTCGAAATACGAGACGGCCGGTGAAAGAAAAGTGATCGCCGAGACCGAATGAAGTAGGGACGAGAGTGAGACAGGAATCCAGTCAGCAAGTCGATCCGAGACATAAGAGACGATCTTACGGGGCCTTGTAGGACGTATACGCTCCCTATTGAAAGTCCCAGTCAGCCACGAAGCCACACAAATGATTCCGAGGGTACTCACCGCTAACCCGGTCTCCAAGGAATTTTAGGCGATAACTATTCAAGCCGAGGGTCCCGGGGTAGACTGAGGGATGCCCAGTTGTGGAATTGAAGCCCGACAGATGAGTAGACGGACACAGAGCAAGGACTAGGAGCGGCGCGGTTAAGAGGGAAGAAAGATACGGTGGTGGCAGTGTCACCGTGTTTGTGCGTTCTCCTTGTTCAACCATCATCATGTTTTCGTCTGGCGGTCTTCTCAACGTGTTAGCCGGCTCTTTTCCTCGCCGGCATTGGTTATAACCGTCCCCTGGCTCTCATTTTTTATGGATCTTCGTCTGAAATTCGTGTCGCAGTCTGGCTTTGAATTTCCGCACTTGACGATGTATCTGACGCAATCTTGCCAGTATCTTCCGCATATTCGTATTAGTACTGGGGCTCCTCTTTGTCTCAATCTCCGCTTCTCATTTCATCCCAAAGCTACGGCGTCTTTCTTTCAAATTCGCTGGAGGTCTGCCAGCACCGAGACTCTTTCGAGATTCCAATTAATGACACACTGCGGGGATCAAAAACTTTTCCATCTGGGAAAAGCCTCTCGAATCTCGTTAACTAATACGAAGGGACTTTTCCCAAAAATGTAAAAGTCTGCGTAAAAGCCCCACTTTTTTCGGAACTTTTACCCCCCGGAACAAGCAGAATTTTCCATGTCGGAAAATTGAGGGACAAAGGAGGGACAAAGGACCTTTCCTTTGTTCCCCCTTTTTCATTCCGGAAAAGCATTCATTTTACAGTGAGGAAGAAATACCGGAAAAGTGGCACTTTTACTCAAAATTTTACATTTTTGGGAAAATTCTCTTTGGATTAGGGAACAAGATTCGAGCGGCTTCTCCCGGATGTAAAAGTGTTTGATCCCCGCAGTGACATCGTCCCAAGTTTCTCTTATGGTTCCTTCTCTTTCTCTGTGGCTCTTCACTCGCTCTATCGCGATGTTTCCTCGCGGTGCAGTTGCCTTGAGCCTCTCATGCAACTCGTGTCTGCTCGGCCTTCTGCCCGAAAAGTCTGTCACCATGCTTCTCGCGTCTTACTCTTCTTGTCCCAATACAAATTCGGCTGCTGCTTCTTGCTCTCTTGTTTTCTGATCTCTACTGTAATCCTCGCCCTTCCTGTTCGAAATTCGCTTCGACCGGCGTGTCCAATCTCTGTCTTTACAATTCATAGCTCAACAGAAGGAAAAAGGAGAACACGCTGCTGGCCCGTTCATACTTCCAGGGGAGGCCGAACCCCCAACTTCCAGGCTGAATCCTGATCTATGAGCTATTGGTTCACAAAGGTTTGACGACGTATTTAGCTCGCCACTCCAGCTCAAATTATCCGTGCTTCGCTTGACGAACTTATAGTATCCTTTCAATCAAGTACTCCACTTACCATCCTTCGAGAACGACAATCGCTGCACGATCCCTTGATAAACGCACACAAACCCACGGAAAATGAATTCTGAATCAGGCGCAGCACTCGAATCTTCAATTCAGGCACGACGTCCTCTTCACACGGCTGCCTCAGTAGACAATTCCGCACGCTGTTGCGCTCCGCATCCCTTACTGTGGCGGTTCCGCTCCACCTGCACCCTTTTGAAAGGCTCTTCTTCGCACTCGCCGCAACAACGACGTACATTTCTGCGGGCTCCTTTGTGTTACAATACGGTGACTGGAATATTGTCTCATACCTGCTCCCAAAGTGTTGGCATTCTCTTCCCCTTTCCCCCTGCGCGTGAATTTTACATCGACCTTCGTCAACAACTTATATTCCGTCTTTTCACAGACAACTGCCCCTGGCAGACTGATCATTCCAAGGGCTAAATCTTTCCGGAAACGGCCTCAGATTGCCTCAGGCTTTGCCGTCATCATGGTTGTTTTTGATCGGTCTCCCGACTGATTTACCGTCACCTCAGGAATGGCGGGGCTGCCAGTGGCGGGGCATGCCGCCTGTGAGGGCGGGTCTTCTAAGAGTTCGATTTTGGGTGTAACTCCGTGCTGTGCTGGCCAAGCGGACATTTTAAACTGTGCTCTGGGATTCGTTGCTGTGACAGAGAAATTAAAATTCCTTGGGTGTCAACGGTAAAGCGACCCTGTGCTGGGTTACAGGGATAGGAATCTCCATGATTCTGCATAATCTTGTCGCTTCTCCGCGAATATTTGGTGCTCCTGGTTATTAATAATTTCCCTGCATTCCGTTTCCCCGATTCTAATTAATTTCCAGAGACAGGGTATTGCACCTGCTCGATTTTTGGCGCATACATACATCCGCCAAGGACCCTGGTGCTTCCGGACCGACTCATCAAGATTCATCTGGTGTTTGGCGAGATTGCTGAACTCCAGAGTCCCGGACATCGCCGGCTGTACCTGAATTCTCTGGCTTTAGAAACCGATTTGCGTCCGTTTTCCATCATCAACCTTGCATAGCGGTGAACGAACGTTCTCCCGGTGTGAATCCAACCTGCAACTATTTCACGGTTCCTTATTTTCTTCATTCGTGCGCAATCCAGAATCACCAAACGGAACTTCCCAGCGGCATCTCGAAAGTGAGCGCCAGAACATCGTGCGATATCTCTCAGTCTCATGTTACTCTCACTCTTTTCAATCGCTCGATCATTCTCTAGCCGGTTGACCGCCTCAACATCCCAATTCTTCCCGCGATGGATCTTCCTGTCTTGTCTACTCACCCTACTCTGTCTGCGCGCGATCCTGTTCCTCTCCGCGGACTACCCAAATACCGTCCTGCGTCTTGTCATCTCCTGGGGACCAATCCATGACCTGTGTCATGCATCTCTGGGCGACCGTATCCCTTCCTTCCTTGGAGCCAAGCTTCAAATGTCTCACACGCCCTGTCCTATACTTGCCACCCGTTTTCGTTTTCGTTTTCGTTTTCGTTTCATTGCAACAATCTCCTGCGTCTCGGATTGGCCTTGTTCGCCGTCGAACCCTCCCCGGCGACCCAAAAAATACTGCGTGCCGTTTCCCGAGTCCGTCCGATACGTGAACGATCCTTCTCGCGCTGACGCTGACCTGTCGTCAACAGAATCTGGACGATGGAATCGCTCTGGAAGAGAGGTCGGACCGCCGCCTCCTCTCCTCTTTATGGCAGGCAGCTACAAACCCAAACGGACTAACGTCGGTGATCATTCGAGAGGTCTGGTGCCGAGACGGTTAACGTGTGACGGTTCTTTCCTTCCTTGATAGCCAAGTCTTACCATTAGCAGGAATCATGATTGTGAAGCCGAACGTTTCAGTCGGCAGTCTTAAATAAAAATGACTTTAACTTTGACGCACATCCAGCAGACGTCGTGCTCATCTTCCTCCGCTTCAATAGATTTGTCAATCTCCAGCCAATTTATCCCTTAAACGTTCAGATCCTTCGCGGATATGTCTACCCTCTGTCTCTGGTTTTGCAACTCGAAGCTTTATCGCGTCCTTCACCCTCAGTCGCAAGGTTTCAAATTGATGCCTCTCGGTTCATTGCACTCAACCTCTTCATAGCTTCCTGCGTTCTTTGTTCGGCTTTCTTGAAGTTTCTTCGGCGTTTTCAACCCTCCTCAAGAATCGTAAATAATCTGCGTGCGGTTTCTTTCTTCAAGTTGTCTCGATGCATACACAATGTTCTACGGAAGCGCGCTGGCAAATCGCACTGCAGCGCCTTGGACTGTGCAGCTGCATGACTTTACTACACTCTGGGGTTGCCTTGGACAGAGGATTCGTACCACTGTATTGATCGCACAGGCAACCAGCAACCATAGAATTGAAAATATCTCCTCTGTATAGCACTCTTACTTCCTGTTACTCAGATCGTATCACTGCGCTCCGGTAAGGCCTATATATCTAGCTACAAGACATGCCTTCGCTTCGCTCCGGCGTAAGGGATGTCACGGTGGCATATTTTGCAGCCAGGTGTCGTTCAGATATTGAACAACAGATGATTTATGGGTATACTATAACCACACGGGAGAAACAGTGAACGAGGGGACATGGTTACCAATTCCCTGCGGAGCGTTAGCGATGGTTCAGTTCTCTCGAGGTTGACATCGCCACTCGCTGATCTTTTACTGCCAAATTATATGCAACAAATTCCTTTATTCACGCAAATTATCTACAAACTTGAATACATGTGCAATGATCCCCAGCAATCCAACGCTACGAAGCATACACTGCAAAGGAGATTAGCGGATGAATGTATAATGATTGGTAGATTCCATTACAGAATTCGAATCAAGCGGAAGCAACCGAACAAAGCAGGCCTGAAAAGTTCAGAAACTCGAGCGGTGACAAAGCATAGATTGCACCTTGAATCATGTTTAAAATTTGCAATATTATTGACCACCCTGCATGGTTTAAACGCGAGCACATGTAGAATTAATTTAATACTCACCTCGTTCATTGGGGGTTGAAAGATTGAACACAAAATGGTGGTAAATCTGTATACCGTGCGACGTTGATATAACCTTAAACCCATCGAGGCGTAAAGCACGGACGACCTCGCAGGAAGTCCGAAAGCTCAATCGAACCTCGATAGAAACACGTCAGCATCGGACCCAAGGTGTAAGACCATAAGAGAGCTCATCAGGGAGCGCCAAAGTCCAATTGAAAAAATGGGCCAATCAGAGAAACGCCGATGCAGATGTGCGAAGCCCGGTGGGGCTGGATCAGTTGTACGGAAAGGATGTAAAATTAAGAAGCACCACATAGTACCTGGTGTTGGAGACGGGACAGGTTGCTGGCAAGTGCCGGCAAAATTTAACTGAAGGTTCGCGTGGCGTGCTAGGTCAAACAACAATGTGAGCCATGCATTAGATGCGACAAAAAATGAGAGCCAGCCTTCCGCTGCTTACCATATACCCCCAGTCCTGCTTGTAGAAACACCGCTAACCTGGCACAACGTCAGGGATATTGGCGTGAATGGCAGTGCTAAGTCAATCCGGTATGGACAGCATTGTTAGATCGCCATGAGTTAAACGGTCTACGGAACTGCGCCGACATCGTTGAACAAAGAAATTGGTTCAATCGGGTTGAACGAAACCGATCAGTGTAACCTAGATTTGTGAGCATCGTGAAGGAAACCGTTTCGGTCTCAAACACCCGAAATGGTGGAAGGATTAACCCAGCCTCAATAGTTGAGTGTAGGAGACTGCTAGTGCGGTTGAATGTTGAGCTTGACATCTTGAAGTTGCGGGATGCGCCGCCGCTACGTTGGGTTGAGAGATCTTGCGCATAGAAGACCTCAGGCTTGATAAATGGGGTTCGGTGTTGAACGCTGAAGGTCGAGCTTTTGGTCTTGGCGAGGCGATGCACCGTTGCTAACGCTGGAGAGTGGGACGTCTTGATCATCAAGTCGAGTGAACAATTGGCTTGAACCTCCAAACTTGAAGCGGACACCCGCGGTTACCGATTTACGGTGTTTGCGCACTGAAGCGGAGGGGCTGGATCGTCGTTGAACCTTGATGGATCTTGAGGATGCGTGTTTCATGCGAAGACCGCGAGAGTTGAGCATTTCAGGACGTTGATGAGGAGTTTGGAAGCAGGGCGGCACTTTTAACCGATGTTCTTGGAATTGGAGAGGTTCAAGCATGCTGAAGCGAAGGGCTTGGTCCGACGCCTGTTGAGTTGTATTAATACGGGATGAGAGTCGCCGAAAGAGGGAGACCAGGTCATGTTATTTGAGAGGTAGAAGTGTTTGGTTCCTAAGGAAAATAAAAGGAATGGACAGAATCACCAGCTGAGTGCGAACGGGGAGAAATAGCGGAGTGTGAGAAAGGGAGAGTCGCAGGAGACTCCGCTTTTGAGCGGCTCTTGAGCGGCTGATCGGGGAGGTCGAAAATAAATTGAAGTGCCATAATCTTTGATGTTTCGGGTGGACTCGGAGAGTAAAAGGAAACTCAAGTGCTAAAGTAGGCGGTCCGTGGAGCGGCTGAGAAAAGTAGGGTAGTTTAGGAACAGACAAACAGGTACAATGTGATTCGAGGGATCTGCTTAATATACGAGGTATCTAATCCGAGAATGTGGTGCCATATTCCAGAATGTCGCACCACATCCTGGGATTAGCTAGGTAGTCTTTTGACAATTCCATTGCCGGGTTTTGGCGTTTTCAGGCGTTTTCAGTGCTCTCGACGAATTTTGTCGACAACGGTGAGCTCGACACGAAGCTTGAAATTTGACAAGGGTACTTGTATGGGTTTCAGGGATGGATGACTCCCTCAGATAAGACGGGATTTTAATTATGACAAACTGCCGAGGTGCGGCAAACATTACATGGATCACCGGCATTGCGCATTGTGGGCCCAATTTCGGTGTTGTGAGGTTTCGGCGTTTTTTAACCCGCGTTGTGCCGTTTTGGCAGGCCGTTGCCGCTTTGTTGCGCATTGTACAATGTGTGACAATGCAACAATCAAAATGGCAAAAGTCTGATGCCGACCCACCTAAGGTGCTCGCCTAAGAGTCAGGAAATGTCCTGCTAGTGCGCGGCGCACCTCTGCACTCCATTGAAGATTTCTGTAATTCAGTTGAAAGTGGATTCAAACTTGTTCAACCCGTGGTCGGGACATACCTTGGCCGCCGATTCGGCCAGGACATAGCTTTTCAGGGCATCTTTTTTTGTTCCATCGCCGACGCTGCACGTTAGTGAATAATGGAACCTGAGATTCAGGTAGACTAAGTCCTGTGGTGTACTGCATACATCCATCTCTGACGTGGGGAACAACAGCTGTTTTTCGATTTCGTCCTCGTTCTCAAACAGTGAGAGAAGCGTGATCGCGGAACATTGGGGCCGATCAAGCGAGCCGCATTTACCGATGCAATCGGACCATGTCCTTCGAGTCCCAAACAAAGTACTACACGTACACTCCTGCCTCCATGACAGCTCAGTTGCGCGATCCCGACCCCGCCATTGTCCGCGATGTGATCTTTTATCCCGCGGACGGTGGTACGCCATGCATCACTCCGAGGCAGTTCAGTGCCAAGGAGGCGGCGAGAACCTGTCCAGCGTCTGGCGACCTTGATCCATGTAGGTTGTTCGGCGCACAAAACATGTTGGCGACGCGCGAAAAGAGCTGCACTTGGGGTCAAGCTCCTAATCAGAAGGCTTATACAATGTACTGGAATATGAGCCCCGAGCTCCCTGTCAACCTGGCCATCGCTCGCGTCATGGGCGCTGATCCACACAATCTTGGCGAGCGGCTTTTGTGGCGTGGGGACGCCTTGGCGGTACGGAATTGTGGTACGTTGGGGATGCATTATCTCAACGCCACCGGCGAGGACCTTGGCTCGTTCAGTTCCTTCATAATACCCCGTTGGTACAATTCAAAGGAATGGCGGGATTTCCTTCGTAACGAGGAAAGAGACTGTAAGTTACCTTGCTAGCATCTCAAAATGTCCGTTTTTCATTGTTATATAGACCAGCTACTCAGGCTACGGCAGGCGATGTTGGGAAATCCGCTTCCAGACCCAAGCGCCGATGCGACACAGATTGACGATAGAAATCTCTCAATCTACTGTGGTATGTATGCAGTTTCCCTTGTGGACGTCGTTGAATGCCGCACCTCAGAGGGAATGCGCCGATTGTTGCCGCAGTGGAAAGCTATCGGTGCGTTTGACTTGTACGCCTCTCAACCACTTATAATTTGCGTCCCCAGAATCAGAACAACTGCATACTGTCCGCACTTCTAGGACTCCCAAACTTCTCCGCGATCCATATGAGGCGACTTCCCACAAGGTACTACTCTATTCTGCGTCGAAGCGCGGCCAACCACGCCTTGTTCCGATGATATTCGCGGACCGCGACGATGCCCACCCATCCACTGGGATTTGAGAGGATTGATATCGATATACCGGGCCTATATGGACGAGAAAACATATTCGCGACATATCAGCGGCAGTAGAGTCCCGAAGAAACCACCGAGCTCGACAGCTACGAGCGATACAGTCTCTATTACAATCTGAACCCCGATCTACCTGTGAACAGGTCGATGGCCCGCTTGGTCGGTGTCAATCCCAAAAGGGCTGGCACGCTACCTCTGTGGCGAGGCGATGTAGTCGTCGTCAAGTGGCGTGAATGGCTGGGCAAATACCCGGATTATGTCGACATGTCGCCCGAAATCATGGAGCGATTTAACTCACGACTAATACCAGACTGGTACAGTTCCGATAGCTGGCGTAATCTGCTTGATCGGCTGGAGCAATTCAGTGCGTGACGTTTCACTGTTTATTCCGGAATTGAACAGTTGCATCCCTAGATGAGAACATCTTTAAGCCCGGGAGCTGGTGGAATCCGTGGAACATATTGTCCTGGGTTTTTGAAGACAACTCCCGTAGCGCCGACGTTTATGGTACGTCTCGAGTCCCTCACAAAGGATAGTATTTCCTTGCATCTGACTAGTTCCTCATCATCATCAGAGAAGCGCGTGCGAATATTTCAGCGCCTAAGAGCCATATCGGTTCGTTCGAGTTGCCTAAGTATGTGCTGCCCGTTGATAGCTCCCCGCAACAGGCTACATCACCGATTCCTCGTCGCCACTAGCCAGACCGTTTGTTTCGATCTAGAGATCTACATATTTGCGGCTCTACCCGATACCACAGAACGGTGGCCGTGTGGATGCTACAGCTGTAACAGCGGTATGTGGCTGTTTTGAAATGAAAATCATAGCCCTCGTTACATGCCGTTGGGATGTGGTTCTTAAGTCACAAACTTGAAAATACTTCTGAAAAACCAGCGGTTCTTTTGGACCCTTGGGTGCCTTTACTGGCCGGAGATGAACCAATCTATGACAACGGGATGATCGTATATATTACAAGCGCGGCGCGTTGGGCCACTTCGCGGCCCAGCACTTCGCCTGAGAAGGTTGAAAGCCTCCAAAGATTGTCGTGGCGCTACGTGCGCCACGTCCTAGCACCAAAACACGGTGATTCCCCCGTCGGAGTTTAAAAGGCTTCAGACAAGGCAATTTTATAAAGAGAGAGATACGCTTGGACAGTACTTGGTGATAAGTGAGAGAAGCATGGTAATATTTGCAATGGCGCTAGCGGGCGGCAGTGGAATAGTAACTAGTGCCCGTATCCGTAACAAATTCTGAAGGCAACGTGACTCCATCTTTGCTTCAACTGTTCTTCTTAAGCGGTAACGTTATAGCAGCTGGTCGGCCCAACTGATGCGGGGTCAAGCATAAGAAATACGCGGATTGGATGGTTCCGTGACACTACTTACCCGGAGAGAAGCTGTCGGAGGAGAAAGAATGACATCAGTTCAAATCCCAGGGATAAGCGAACTGACTTACGTCCCGCATGGTCCGAGGAGACCAGCATTAGCAACAAACTTCGGCTTCACAAAGTCGCCCAAAATAATGGTATCCTTCAGCCAGCAGGCGCCGGGGCCTTTATCTGCATTGTTAGGATCGCCGTAAGGGACATATACGTATGCACGGCAGGCTGGGCCTGACCGAGATGTTTGCGTCAGTCAGAGAAACAAAGGAGTTCAGAGAGAGGACCCACTCGCTTGGCAGGCTTGTAAGCAATGGATCTCAGTCCCGTTAGTGATTGGGCTGCTGGGCTCGGCTGTCGCGATCATGTCCCATCCTGGGTAGACAGCAAAGACACTGCCTATTTCGGGGGCCGGCTTGACGGTAGCATTGACCGCGAGGACGAAGCAGGCAAAGAGAGCAGCGAAGGTAGAAAGTGAGCGCATGGTAGGTCTGTGAAAGAACTTGAACCCCATGGCAGGAACCTCAACCTATTTAATACTTTCGACGCACTTCTGATCGTTTGGTTGATGGCATATGCCAGATCCGAGTTCACAAAATAAGGAACAAACTGTGTCTGATCGACGCAGTTTGACGTGAGGTCACGGTTGACCTCTTCACCGCGATGGAACAGCCTCCGCGGGTCCGAAGCTGGTTGTCCATTCTGTGTCGATTGTGGTTCGGTTTCAGACAAGTTCCGGATGCATTACACGTGTCTGTCGAAGGCGGCCATCACGGACCTAACCGAATATAACATGTGAGTAGCATCGTCGGGTACGGTTTCAAGAATACAGGGTGTTAGAATGCAAGGCAGGCAATCCATATCTAGCAGTGAGCTCGTTGCCAACCGCAGGGATTATTTCACCCACAACAAATATATATACTCGTATTACTACTTTGGCACAAGTAACTATTACTAAGATATGCATCTCTGTCAGTTACAGGAACAGAAACTTTGAACAAGACAAGAACACGACAACTAGAATGAAAGGTAAGTACCTGATAAAAGGGATAAACAAAACTCCTGATTGTCCCGGTTCTACATTATGATCCTCATCCTCCTCTTACGACACGTCACATTCTTAGTGTCTCGGTATCGGACCCATTGCACGCCGACGCACCGGATGGTTCGCATGTAACATACACGGTATTCAGACTCGGTATAAGTCGTCTTTATTCCCTTTTACTTCTTAATATGCTCGCAGCTCGTCGACGGTCCATGTTTCCCGCGTAGCGATATTCTTTTCTGCAGTACAAGACACGCCTTCGCTTCGCTCCGGCGAAAAAGCAGACATGTCGAAGAATGATTCATGACTCATAACTATGGCCGATATTTGACAGTCTCCTGAACTCTGCCTTGCAACTCGAAACCGATTCGAATATGCATTCAACGATTGAATCAAGTAATATATCTACATGTGAATGTTGCATCGGGTGCCAAAGAACGTCCGTGCCGTGTCCGTTGGCTCGTCGACCACAAAGGTAAAGGAAATAGGATGGAGGGAGCTGAAACACTGCCTAATATGAAAGCGACGCGTCAAATCTCCCGGGGATCCGGCGAAAATTAAATAACAACCTGATGAACTACGTTACCACACAGAACATCATTCAAAATGTGGAATAAAGTTCCTTGCCATTGCGTGCCGACTACGGGCAGCAAGAGCTATACACTGGACCATGAAAATGGGAATGCGAACGATGACAATGCGCTAGGTTGAAATAACCATGAGTGGAGGATTGAAGTAACGAACGTGGAGCGAAATCGCACAGTAGCATGCCAGAAAGGCATCGGTGGTCGCATAGATAGTACTAAATCGTGTGTCGCCTTAAAAACGCGCGCCCAAACGGCGATATGAAAAAGTGGATTACAGGCGTGATGAATAGACAGGGCAAAGCTGGAGGGTAGGCCGCATACAATCAGTATGTACGAGACTCACCCGACCAAACGTACATGGGAAATGCACATGTACTCGCGTAGAGCTGGACATCGAAGACAATAAGAATACAAAGCATCTACAGTGGTGGCGACTCACCGCAGACCTCTGCAGATGCCAGAAACACCAACCCGTCTGTTCTGGGGTGTCAGCAGTCGTTGCACGAAACGTTAACCCAGTAATTCGGTGACTCACTCGAGTTCCCGTGGTGTGCGGAAGGGAGAGAATCTGGAAAACGAACATACGGAGCTTCAGCTGGCCGACATAAATTGGCGCTTTATGACTTCTTGTCAGTTCCTCATTGCAGCTAATCGGTACGGAAACCTTGCTGAGTGGCTTGCGGAATCTATGGCATCTAAATCTTGCGCGTCCTGGTTTTGAGAAGGGTTAGGAAGTCGGCAAGGAGTCAGGTAATGACGGCGTTGAATGTGAGCCACTGAGCGGAGTCCTGGGTCTTGATGGTTGCGATGCAAGATTCGGCAACGGTGTTCAACTATATCTCGAACTTGAAGGGAAAGCCTCACAACGGCATTTGTACAGAGCCGAAAAGAGGTAATGAATAGTGCTGGGTTTTAAATGATGTATGTATTGTTAGTTTCATACAATACATTAAATACCTCGTATAATACATTAAATACCTCAGGACCTCCAGAGGCCATGTATTTAATAGGTATTAAATACCCCAAAGACCGAGATAGAAGTGAAGAAGGCTCCCAAAGCTCATGGGCACTGCGAAGCAATTTTAAGGCGACATCTGAGGCATGTAAAGCATTAAATTTATGTGCGGTCGGGAAGGCTCGGCCGTCGGGTACAAACGATCATGTGGCATGTGCGGGCCAAATAGCCGGTGTCATTAAGTTTTTGCTCATCGGAGTCATCGCGCACAATCTGACGAGTTGACTTCCCAGCTGACACCCAAGCCTGGGAAGACGTCTAGCTCTGAATGGACGCCGAAGGATGCTGAATGGGACCCGTCGAGTTGGTAGCGGTATTAAATACATTAAATACAGCATTAAATACATGTATAATACATTAAATACGTCAAAAAAATTCGGGCCGGCGGCGCCGGTATTTAATGTATTATACACACCCTCCATTCCAGACGAGCAGCCGGTTGGACACTCACGTATTATACGACGTATTAAACGAACCAGACCCAGCACTAGTAATGAAGCTTCAGAAGAGGGTTGAGGCTTGGTTTATTGGACGGCAATGGCAGTGGAAGATTGTTGCAATCTTCCTGTTGTCCCGTTCACCACGACCGGGCTTGAGATGGGCAAGAACCGGCCCCAGCGCTGAATGGTTGAGGATGCTCCGAGCTTGAGGCAAAGACTGAGCGGACAATATCGAGCGAGAGCGAATAATGTGGAGGGACGGTGGGACGATGATGGGGGGAACGATAGAAGGAAGCTCGGTACAGCAGTGAGATTCTTTTGTGCGGTCCTTGAGCGCCGGAAAGTAGGCTGCACGGATGGATCGGCACCCAGGAAGCAGACCCGGGAGAGCTAAATCGTGATTTGGGGGACGCCTAGAAATAAGCATGGGAGAAAAACTGACCAAAAGCGGTGGCTCGGCCCAGCAAGATTGCGGTTGAGAAGAAGATGGCAAATCGAGGTGGTGGCAAACATGTGCACACTTATAAGAGGCATCTGCTTAATACAACGTCTAGAAATAAGCATGGGAGAAAAACTGACCAAAAGCGGTGGCTCGGCCCAGCAAAATTGCGGTTGAGAAGAAGATGGCAAATCGAGGTGGTGGCAAACATGTGCACACTGATACGAGGCATCTGCTTAATACACGAGGTATGAAAGCTTGTATTTCACTTTGAATATATTCGTGCTTTCTGTGATTTACATCCAACTAGCATTACCTTTCATTCTAGTCGTCGTGTTCTCAGTGTCGTGTTCCCGGTATTCCGGCTTAACTCCGACACAATAATGATCGTGATGTAGAACCGGGACAATCAGGAGTTTTGTTTATCCCTTTTATCAGGTACTTACCTTTCATTCTAGTTGTCGTGTTCTTGTCTTGTTCAAAGTTTCTGTTCCTGTAACTGACAGAGATGCATACCTTAGTAATAGTTACTTGTGCCAAAGTAGTAATACGAGTATATTTGTTGTGGGTGAAATAATCCCTGCGGTTGGCAACGAGCTCACTGCTAGATATGGATTGCCTGCCTTGCATTCTAACACCCTGTATTCTTGAAACCGTACCCGACGATGCTATTCACATGTTATATTCGGTTAGGTCCGTGATGGCCGCCTTCGACAGACACGTGTAATGCATCCGGAACTTGTCTGGAACCGAACCACAATCCACACAGAATGGACAACCAGCTTCGGACCCGCGGAGGCTCCATCGCGGTGAAGAAGTCAACCGTGACATCACGTCAAACTGCGCCGATCAGACACAGTTTGTTCCTTATTTTGTGAACTCGGACAAGACAATCCTCCGCTTCGCTCCGGGAGTCAAGAGCATGCCGGGGGAGACTCCACGGGATTTTTCAACATGAAATTTATTCAGTTGACATAAGACACTAAGCGATGTGAAGATATACTGCACAGTATCAAGCGTTAGAAAGCGTTGTATTCGGACGATTTGAACAGGAGTTGACTGGTCAGTACCGCAGGCAAGCAACATTGATCCCCTCAGTCTAGAGCAATCACTTACGGCTTGAAGAGCAAATGAGGTCGATCAGAAGCAGTTTCGGCTTCAGACATAGTCCATGAAGATGGCCCAGAAATAGCGCAGCAGATTTGAGTCGAAGCCCAGTACCCAGCGGACAGAGGAGTTGAAAGATCAGATACGGCCCTAAAATGTTGAGGACGAGCGAAGTGGGCGAAAGAATCGGATTCAATGACAGCAGCGCTGCCTTTATATGCCGGAAGGGTTACGTGGCGTCACGGCAAGATGGCTGCGCCGTAGACACCAGCGACTGCGGTCTGCTGCGCCCTGTCAAGAAAAGCCTGTGACCGGGTCAGCTTTCCACCGCAAGCCAGAAAGATAGTGAAGGACAGAAGGGGTTAATCGAGGAGCAAGAGCAGAGGAAGAACAAATGGTGAAAGGTTACACGGGGAAATATCACAGCCGAGCGAAATTGGTAAAGAACGATGAAGTTGATTAATCGGCTTGGGGCAAAAGCGTTCAAAAGTGATGCCAGAGAAAGATATTGCAATGCCAGTGATTTAACGACGAGAGAAGTAACGAAGGAATCGATTGCCTGACTGACCGCAGGGAAATATGGCCCTTTTCTACCTTGTGGATTTTGGGCATGGTCTACGTGCGCCGCACGATGTGAATAGAATTACGCTGCGCCGTAGGCGGCAGCAACTGCGATGAGTTGCGCCCTGTCGAGAAAGACCTATGCATCAGTCAGCTGTTGAGCCACATGAGATGTTCAAGGGAAAATTAGTCGATTCAAAGGAGATAAATTGGGAGGATAATGAGAGGAAGACGAAAGGAATTGAATAAATGGAGCAAGAGATAAACACATACAAAGAATCGCCGAGGATTTCGTTAAAGAACGGTTAATCTGGCACATGCCATCAATCAAACGATCAGACGTGCATTGAAAGTATTAAATAGGTTGAAGTTCCTGCCATGGGGTTCAAGTTCTTTCACAGACCTACCATGCGCTCACTTTCTAACTTCGCTGCTCTCTTTGCCTCCTTCGTCCTCCTTCGTCCTTTTGCCTCGATGAAATCGGCAGAGACGAGCTGAAGATGAAGCTGGGCATCAAATTGCAGAAGTAGTGAGCAAATAGACGGGCCAGGGGAAATTGCCGCGCCTGCCGCGCATTGCCGCGGCACTGCCGTGGCATCCTTATGCATCATTATGCATTTTTTGGGAAGCCACCCGGGGTATTCTGGGGACTCCATTCGTGTCACTAACACTTGAGGGCATTGGCAGGGACCATTAAAGGCATGTCTCGGGTGAATCCAATGAAAAACGGGGCAGTATGGGTAAAAAATGAAGTTAGATTGAAGTTGAACTTTCTATTTCTTGCTCTCCTGCTTTTAAACATGTCTCAGAAGTGAAAAGACCGTCAGGGAATTGATATTAATCACTTTGAACTAACCTTGACGATGCAAGTCTGCGCAGCAGTACCGCGGCAGGTGCGCGTCACTGCCGCGGCAGTGCGCGGCAATGCCGCGTCAATGCGCGGCAGTGCTGCGTCAAGTCCCTGCAGTGCCGCGTCAATAACCTGCAGTGTTCCCTCACTGTTCATTTAACAACTGTCCATTATTTCATCCATTCCCGATGAGCGCCTCTCCTAAAATTGTTGACGTGTAGTCTGCACGCGGTGACGCAGTGGCTGTGTTTCTGCCGCGGCACGCACTGCATAGGTACTGCACAGCTTCTCCATCTTTCCACTATAATCCTAGTATATGTCAGTGTGCATCACCATTGCCTCACTGTCGCAGCATTGCGCATCACTCAAATGATTAGGCATCCTTTTGATTATAAAATCTTCGGCGAGAGAACTGCCGGTCTTGAGTTGTCCGACTCTTTCTTGGCTGTTGAACCATATTTAGGCCGGGATAATGATAATTTGAAATTGCATGGGAACTCAAAACGTTTAACATTTCATTTAGTCACTTTTCTAACCATTCTTCTTGCAGATCTTTGTGGGTGTACCATTGAGGTCAGGAATTAGGGCAGCAGGACACAACAGCCAGTCAGTTTTCCTGTCTTTTATGTCTGTTAGCTGTATGGCCGACTGCATCCTCATTTGAACCGGGCAGTGCGACGAGGTAATATAAGAAGAAACTAAACAACCGTTTCGCTGCTGCGCAGCCATTGCACGTCATGTCGCAGTATGTGCGCGGCAACCCACCGTCTTTGAATCTTATCCGGACAGAACTGTTCAGTGTCAACATAACATTCAAACATAGTTCACATTTTAATTTTGACACCCCATGGCTGCAGTCATGGTTAAGTCGGTCCGTACCCTTGAACTAATTTATGGTGCCAGCCAGCATTATGAATAGTTGAACCAGGGTGCCGCACTACCCTTGGCTTTTGAATTTCTTTATTTGGCCGTTCCTCATGGATGCTCGGGATCGTTCACTTCATTTTCTTTGAGCTCAACGAGCTTCGGGCATCTCGATGATCGCAGATTGCATACCCATTGGCTCTATACAGGTTGTATTGACATTTAAACTTAATCGCTTCAATGAATCCCTGGATTTCAGAGGTTAAAGACCCTGTGCAAGCGAGTCTCTCGTCAAAAGAATGCAAGCTGCAGTCGGGAGAATGAGGTCCACCAACTGCCAAGCAAGACAGATGAAGCACAGCCATTCCTTGAGGTAACAAGGTGGGGCAGTTCTACATCCAGCATATGAAATTACTGAGCTCAGGTCAGGTTGTGTATTAGCCTCCTGAATCTTGAAATTCCTAGGGGCAAATCTACACCTGCGTTCTCCACCAATTTTGACAATGTGCAATGGAAGTTCCCCTTTGAAACCAAAAAAGAAATCCTGGTATTTCATAGCAGTACAAGCGCTCGCCGGCGCTTCGCGCCGGCTCCCACTTTCTGGATAAACAGCGCTGGTCAGAGTTTGGCATTATGTACGCTTTTATAGGCGCGCGCGCGCGCTTAAAGTTGATCATGGGGCCAAAAGCCCCGAGGAAGCTCCGTTTATTGAGCGCTTCCAAAGGTCTGGCCCCAGCGCTTCCAAAGCCTCGGGCCTGATCCCCCCGAAGCGGAGCTTGAAAAGGCTTCAGACGGACATGCTTAATTTTATAAAGAGGTAGAAGAGATCCATTAGTAGAAGAGAGATTGCAACTCACAAACTGGAAAGGTAGATCCCGAGGACTCTGGGTATTGCATCCACTGCGGCACTATGTACGCCCATTTTCAACCCTGACTTGAGAATTTTCAGGCTGAGCAAATGAGTCAGTTTCACGACATCTTCACTGAACAGCTTCCAATCTCATGAGCTCTCCAATTTAACATAGAACGGAGTGAGAAACAACCAGTCCCAGGCAATGTATCTGATGGATAAATATATATATATGAAGTCCTTCATTCAAGTGGATGTCGTTGTTGTCCATTCAGTTTTAAGAACTGAACCAATTACCGGGAGTCTCGGGGATAACCGAGTGGACAGAGTTAGTGGTTTAGTGCATTGTTTCGTCAGTGAACTCATAGCGGTTTCTGGTATGATTACCTGGTAATGACCCAAATTCGGGCATACTTGCACTTCCACGGCACAAACCTCGTTGATTCTGAAGCTTGCTCAAGTGAACTGCCTCAGCTTCAACCTGGAGACTCACATCCTACACACATGACATTCAGATACATCTAACCTGAAATTGAAATCATACTTCACCGCTCAATAGAGTCTCTACCAGGTTTAACGGCACAAACACGTGAGACGCGGCAATTACCGCAGGACAACCAAATTTCGACCCCCAGAGATACTCTGGCCATTGCTTGAATAATTCCGGGGCATGCCAGCAGATCCGGGGACGCGCTATGAAAGGATAAGAACAGTTGAGGGCCGGGAAAAACAACACGGAAGGCATGATTGCTGCGACCGTGGGGGCGACGTGATTCATTCTCGTGTTGCTGATTTAATTTCAAAGAGCATAATAGAGGGACCAACCGAGCCGAGAGGACTCCCCCAGGTCCCGTGTTCAGCACGCTCAAGCTCAACCTCTCTTCTTTTCCTCCCTGTATTATTATTAAATTATGCAATAAATATACAACACTTTGCGGACAATAGTCTTCACGAAGTCAAAGTGGTTGATTCCCCTGGCATTCTTTCAACTGGATCAGGAAAAATTCAACATCTGGAGAATGAATTGCTAGCCTGGGGTGAAAAGTCAGTGCCGCTGAATGTGACTCTGCCTGAACCATCTCGGGAATCTCGGTAGTTTTTAGCCCAGCAAATAACTGAGCGCAGCACAGATTAGAGTCCGCCACCGAGAGGTATCGTGGGCCTTGAGATTTCCGGTTGTCAAGCATTTGTAACACTCAGGTCCTCTAGCCTTTGCAGTGGACCAAGACACAATGAGAAAACAAACTTGAAGAAATGTCTTACTCAACTATGTTCAATGTCACTGTTCACTTGCGACCTCACTGCATATTTAGAGTCTAAAAGCACTATCAGAAGTCTAAAGGATCGAAAGAGTCGTGAGGAATGCTCAAAGCGGTGTTGAAAGTTGAAGTTGTTGCAACTCGGAAGCGATGTGCTGTCAACGTGTATGAGTTGGGCCCCTCAATTCCACGAGTTACAACACTTAGCACACGTTCTAAAGATGTTTTTCGTCGAAATAGATCTCTTCAGGCAGCTCATTTTTTCTCTTGAACCTAAAACTAAGCAGATAACATGAGTTTAGTCAAACCTTGGGAGAGATTTTCAGCATACCTATTGCGCGGCTTGTACACAGTGTTTTGACGTCCAGACGATGTGTTTAGACGATAGAAGTACTAGACAGGTTGAATTGGGACCTAGCAATGTATGTGGAGAGAAACAGAGGCCGCGCGGCACTTCTACCCCTCTGCCGCGGCAATAACACAGCCACCGCCGCGTAAACGCGCGGCAGTACAAACACAACTTGGCTTATCACGAACAAGCCACCTATAATTCACTTCAATCGATGTGATGGCTTTAAATTTGACTCTATTTAGCTTGATTCCCCAGTTTGCTGACCAGAAATTTGTGTCATAAAGCCGACTCTAGTCCCAAAATGGGAGATGATTTAGGTGTTCCAAAAACAAACCTCATCAAGGGGTTGTTCTGGTTCAAACGATGTATTGGGACGAGCAAACGTCACATAAGTTGGATCTAAGGCCAGCAAACACCTGTAGAAAGAACCAGAGCTGCAGCGGCAAAATACAGCCACCGCCGCGTCAATGCGCGGCAATACCGCGTCAGTGCGCGGCAGTGCCACGGCAGTCGCGGCAATTTCACCCAGCCCCAAATAGACGACCCACTCTCAAATCATCCGAGTAGTGCCTATGTAGAGAAATTACAATTTGTCCGACATCGAGATGGACGAGTGTACTTGTGGATGAACTCAGTGTCATCAACGTCCGCCAGGTTAGGTTAGGGTTATTAGACAGAAAATCCCTGGTTAGGGATGGCTTTAAACCTAGGATTAGGTTGCAGGCCATTCCTGCTCCCAATTGGGTCAAGATGTAGAGACTGTACCTGTAATGCAATGTGGTAGGCCATTATCGGGAGCAGTATTGCAATGTAGTGGGCGTCTGGCCGTCCGGCCAATTATACCCGCAATGCAATGTGGCAGTAGTAACCTGTAAGGCGGGCAGAAAAGTATTAAAATAAAAGGGGCAAAATGAGGATTGAACCCACACCCAGCAGTAATCAATTACATAATCATTATAGTCTACCTGGTTCATATGTTTCCTCTACCTTTGCTGATGTAATCAGGTTAGCTTTTGGTTCAATCCTGGTTACGGTCTTTCTTTTATTTCCCCGCCAAATCTTGACCACGGCCGCATTGCAATGTGGGTATACTTGGCCGGACGGCCAGACACCGACCACGTTGAAACACAGTCATCGATAATGGCCGGCCACATTGCATTACTGCTACTTTCCTTGGTGTGGTCAACCCGATTCGTCTCCGGGCTGCCGCTCACACTTTCCCCTCGTCGTTCGGTCTTCATTGGGAAGGTGCCAGCCGGTGGCGGAGCTAGCATTCCCTCCGACCGTCGACAAGGCTGCACCTGTACCGATAATGTAAGCACCGTTAAAATGAGATTCATTATAGTTTATAGATTGTGCCGCAATTGAGAAGGAACCGTTTCGACTCCGCTAAAGCCTCAACGGGGAATCCTACCTTTGGGGTTGGTACTGGATGGCCCGCGAATTTCTTGGGAAGACGCGAGACATCTGGTACCATGCCAGGACTGCTGGCCGGCGGACCCCGGTTAAATAACCCCGCCGTTGCGGCATGGCCAATACAGACACATCTTGTGATTTGTCTGCATTAGCCATCAAAACCCTCCCCCGTTTCCTGTTCTGCACTTGCGAGCAGTCAGTAAATGTGGCGGGTTTGGGGTGCGTGCAGGTCGTGCACAACTTCTTCTGGCCCCAGAGCCAGGTAATCGTTCTCGTTTCTCCGTACGGTGGTTAGACTTGGACAGTGTATCGGTATACCAATGTATCTAAGTACACGGTATGTATTTTGTGAGCGGAGGGTCATGACGTGTATGCAAATGTAAATAATACTAGGAATTTACCGAGTCACATATGTACCGCGACGGGATCAGGTCCTTCCCCGGCGTTGGCCCCCGCCGCTTTCGCCATTGCGGTATCCGCCGCCTCCGCCGTTACGGTATCCACCGCCAGCATTTTTCGGTATCCGCCGCCGTTGTTCCCAGAGCGGTTTGTATCTTGGCCGCTACGGTTGTCCGGTTTACGAGCGAGCTTCCCTTCCTTGAGCTGGTTTATCTGATTCGGCGGGCCCCAGAAGGGGTTGCTGTCTTTCGAGTATCCGCACCCCTGAGAGAAGTACGTGCTGTTCTTGCATTCCACGCAGATAGGGCCAATCTTGGGATGCAGAGGGTCGAGCATAGGCTTGAAGGAGAAGCGGCTGTAGTGGAGGTTCCGTCCGTGTATCATGGCGACGAAGCGATCCCACGATTCGGCGTCAGTCGTGCACGGGCGTGCGAAGACCACCCACGCTTTCATGAGCGGGTTCCAGCGGGGGTCGACAGAGCGTGACAGCTCGTATCGGCGCTCGATGAGGGGCCGGGTGTCCGCTGTCTGCATAAGCTGGTCGATACGCTGACCGATGGCCGCGTCTTCCCATAGCAGGAGGGAAATAGCGGCGCGTAGGGCCCGGAGGACTTCCGGATTGGTTGCTGGTGAGCCGCACTCCCAGATGCCAATGACCCATGGGAAGACGGCGGGGTCTGGGGCGACGAGGTGGAAGGCGTGTGCGTTGTCGACAGGGCATGTGACTATCGTGAGGAGGAGGGTGCGTACGGCGGTGTCTGGGACATATATCGCGAGGACAAAAGGCGGGGCATACGTGCTGGAGTTGGTGTTCGCCCCGAAGTTCTTATCCTCCGGGGGGACATCGACCATCTCCATTGAGTCGGCGGGGACGTCATCGGCAAGTGCTTTCTGGACAACTTCTGCGAAGTCGGTGAGGTTCGCTCTCGCGGTGCGGCCGCCGTCAAAGACGACGACGATCACGTATTTGTCACGGAGAACCCGGACTGCCAAGTCTTCAACAGTCGGTGAACTGCGTCGTAATCTGGAGTTATCGCGCAGCTCTCCGACGAATTTAACCAGGCGAGTACGCGAGCTTGATTCATTCTCGGACGGCATATGATATTAGCCTCGAGAGTGGTCTTCAAATCAAGTCTGGTGGAGTGTCTGGTGTATGGCACGTATAGCTGCCCTGCGCCGCGCATTGGTCCCTTTCGGACTAGACACGCCAGATGCAGAATAATTTTAGTTTCTGCTGAGATGGCCCTAGACTTTTCGAGATTTCCTATAATTTCGTTCCTTTTCCCCCAATTTCCCCCACTTTCTCCTAATCCGACCAAGATGGCCAAATTCCTAAGCGGGTTCCAAATTGCCCCCAAATTTCCGAAGGAGTTTTTTTTCCTGATGATTCGGCCGCAGTGAGAAAGTTTGAGCGGCCTTGCTACGCAGTGAGAGAATAACCGCGGCGCAGTGTGAAATGTGCTGTGAGTCAGGTCAGGGGCAGAAGCGCGGCCCCTGCAGCCTGCAGGATGAGAGGAGAGGGAAAACCGAAGGAGATAAAGCCACATGGGGTAATTGCACCGCCGAATGAGCAAAATCTCAAACAACGGCTAATATGCATTGTCATTCTAACGTCCCACGAGCCTGTGCAGCTCGAATCCACCCGACTTTGGAACTATTGCAACTATTATCAACAAGCAGTCACTCCTACGCACTCCTACACCGACTCCGCGTCACCCTTCTCGCTTTGCGCGAGAACTCGAGCCGTGCTGTCCACCTGTATATTCGGGTTAGATCGGAAGGTAGGAGCGACGAGCACAGACGACGGCTTACACTGAGGCGGCATGGACACGGAGGCCCCCCAGCCAGCGAACGCTCGTCGCCGGCATGCCTACGGATATTCGTGCATCCGTTGAGCGTCCACATCATCGAGATAGCGTAAAGCTTGGGCATCGCCATATCGAAGGCTGTAGCAACGACCCCGTCGTCCCCGGTGTATACCTGGTCAAAAATGAGGTTCAACATCGCGCTGAGTGGGTCACGTCAAACTGGATATATATTGGAAGAGTGATGTGACATACCAGACGGTGGCCGGGGCAGCGGTCTGGAAAGTAAGGCGCACGACTGCGCTGAGAAGGCCCACGAGTTGGGGATGACAATTCGTCTTGACCTTGAGCAGGAAATACGCCGTCGTTGAGGAGAGGATTAGGTTGCCCGCTAAGAATGCCATGATGAGAAGAGTAGGGGGCGGATGTCATTTGACGCTCACCAAAGACGGCGCCAAGATACGCAGTAACTGAACGAGTCACTAGTCAGGCTGGGGATACACGTCTGAGTCAACAAGAGCATACACCACTGGTCAAATCCAATAACGTTGGCATCCGAGATCAAGTACATCTAGGACCGAAAATGTCAAGCGGAGTACAACTAACGAGGAAGTAGTCTTACCGCGACAGTAATTGAAGAGACGGCGGACAGGAATATGGCCACGCTGGGTGATACAACGAGCCAGCTCTTGGAGATGAGCCAGAGGCGGAAGCAGAAGAAACACTGGACATAAAGACCAATACCCGCAACCTGACTCAGACTTAGTCAAGTCGGAGAGCGATAACCCAGAGGAGAATGCCGTACCATTAGGGGATGACTGTGCTCCCACCACCCATTCAAGTTCAGCAGAATCGCCCCTTCCAAATCGTCGTAATGGACCATCAGTTGAATCCAGATGATCGCACTGAGAAATATGAGGCTCTGAGGCACGGATAGCAGCAATGACGTACAATCCCTGAGCAGACTTCACTAGCGTCAGAAGGCCGAGAATCGCCACGATCATCCGGACCCGCTTGTCTTCCCTGTACCAACTAAAGTAGTTGGCGACCTGTGAGATGAACAAGGAGGCGAGGAACAATAGATGATCCAAAACGCACCTGGGTCAACACAATCCCTTGTAACAGTAGATCGACGCAGACTCCTATAAGCTGTCCAGCCTCATTTGAGCTCGACACCGCGACGGGGAAATTTGCATACCCATGGACCAAGCTGGAAGTAGACTGCGTGCCTCTGCTCTTCCGTGAGTGTGGACATGATCGCGGCGCCCGATAAGGATTCAGGAAGGGTCGTAGAGGCGAGAACTTGGCGAGAACCGCGGCTTTATACGTGTCCATTATATGTTCTTAAGCCAAGAAGCCAAGCATCGAAGTAGCGACCGGTGACCTATTTTGGTCTTCCCCGCACCTCCCTGATTTGAGGAATATCAAACTAGACGAAATGCGTGGGAAGAAATCGGGGGAGACACAGATGTGCCCCGACTGATCGTGAGCCTCATGTCAGGAACTAGCACTATATATAGTGGTTGGAACGTTTCCAGAATCCTGCGCAGTGGTGAGTTGGGCGAAACCGGAAGATACGACGGCTCCGAAAGTGATGGGAAGACAAAAACAAGCTGTGTCGGTCACACGCACGGATCAGCTGTTAACCTGTTATTCCCAACTAGGTCGTTGACCGTAGCCACTCCGAGGATCGTGAGTGGGAGTAGAATTTCAGAGGTGCATCGGATAGCGAGAGCTTACATGAGCTGAATGCGAAAATAACTAAGCCACGCTTGGCAGTCATCGTTTAGGACGAGAGTAATGAATCATGATACCACCGGTGTGAGAGTCCGCGGCACGCGATTCAAAGGGCCTTGGCAGGCACTTATCTTTGCTCTGACGGCGCCCACGCTAACCGAGATTAAACGCGCGAAAAGCCAAGTCAAAAGAAGGTATGGGATAGAGCTATGCGACACATACAAGGATGACAATGTAGCCAGCATATGTCGCCAGGCTGGCAGGTGAACTCCGGAGAGATGAGAAATTCGGATCCATGGTGGGAATCTTCCTTGCTCGGGTCCACTGTCTTGGATTGAGTCCACTTTCTTGGATTCGAGACGCCTTCTGCATCGCATGACATACCGGTTTTATCAGACTCGGACCACGCCCTGCGGGTCCTGCTATACCGGAAATCGCACTGGTGTTGGGGTGCACCTGATAGCAGGTCGACAGGCCCGATGCACACGTTGGAATGAAGACAAGCGGGGTAGAGTCTGTGACGGACCTTATATTCGGTCTGGACGCGCTATGGATACGCAACCGCAAGGATGAATATGCAATGGCAGGCGTGATGAATAAATAGGAATGGAGGAAGGGTGACAGAGAAGCTGAGGAATTTAGGAGACAGGATCCGGGGAGCAAGTGCGAAAGCGACCTGAACAACAAACGTTAGCACGCGCCGCCATGGCGCCGAGATTCTTGCGAGATTCAGCTGGCTACAGAGTCTGTGGCGGGGCAGAATTCTCCGGTCAAGCAACATTTCCAGACGTCGCGCCGGAGAATGGAAAAGCCCATAGATGGCAGCACACTCGGATTACCCTAGTGATCGCGAGGTCCGGGGCTCAGAGGGCGTTGCAGATATTGTTTTCTCTGTCCCCCCCAACCGTTTCTCCCCGTTTTTTTTGGCACATCGGCACCACTATATCCCCATGACTGAGGACCCTGGGGCATATCCTATCTGTTTAACTTTCAAAAGATTTGGAGGAATCCCAGTGGCCGGAAATGGCGCAAATTGCCGCGGTCCCTTTTCAGCCACCTGATGGTTGACTGCCAAGATGGTGGACATTAACATCATTATACTGTGTTACTGGGTACAAGATACAAGAAGGATATTCAGGCTCAATGCAGCAAGGAAAGAAGATGCGGGCAGGCACAGTATATGATTGGGGATGTTTGATCTGAAACATTCGATCTCTGATGCTTTTCCAGGCGAAAGGCGAGTAATACAGCATATGTGTGGGCCATTTTTGAGCTTAATCCCGGCCTTTAAGTACTCCAGAATGAAGGTTATGGGTTGGTTCAAATGAATCCGCTCTGTTTTTGCACAGAATTGAACATTCCGGCAGCCTCAACCTCACCTCAACCGCACAACAAATCAAAGCAAATACTGAGGAGTCTGTGTGGAAATGAGTACATGTTTAAATTTCTGGGGTCTGTCACGAGGGATGGGACGGGGGGACAAATCAGATGTATTGAAGAGCTGTAAAACCAAAATTAACATCATACAAAACCCCTTCAATCACTCTGAATAATTTATGTAGCCTCTGCGCCCGGATTGTGATGGTCCTTGGCATCATTTATTCATTGGGGTCTCAAAACACGGCGCTGAGGAAGTCAATCTGCTGCTATAACACCCTGGCGCGTTCATTGGCGCGTCTCAATGTCTGACAGCGCGTCTAGACGGTCTCAGCATCCTCAGCAGGGCAGCATCGATGCGTCGTGAGCAGTCGCGAGTAAATTCTCACGTCAACGGATAGTAGCCCGAACGTGAAGCAGAAATGACTAATGACCGAAATTGAACTTAACAGATTTGCTATGCCTTCCGTCGTTGCAACAAGCTAGAACTCTGGAATTCGAAGCAGCAAGGTCATAAAAATCTACTCACACTTTGATAGCTTATTATTTCTCATTAGCTCCGTGCTATCGATATTTTTTCGTGCGATGACCAATTGTGCATGGCAAATGATCAAAAACTGATGGACAAAATTGTTCTTCCCCTGGGTAGCCAAACCTAAAGGTTCAGCAATCAAAATACTTTTCTGTGCCACTGGTGGTCCATTTACCATGTCCCATATTCCCTATTTGGGCAAAAGCCAAACTGTTCTCTCAGTCTGTGGCTTGCTTCCACAGGTGCGACCTATCTGCAGCACAGATAATTTCTGTCTGAATCAATCAATTCACCCAAGCCTGGCCGACCTTTGTAATGAGATATGGTTAGTTCTGCACTGTGTTTGCGAAGCCTTCTTACATCTTCGTTAAGTTGCATTGTAATACATAAATAAATAGCACTGATTTAACTCAGTCAACCAGAATGGACATAGGACGCTATATTACCAATACCGCATAATTCACCGGGGTTTCAAACTGTCACTAGTGATGGCACTTCATCCAGATCCTCCTGCAGGTCCTCAATATCAGATAGATCATCCTCTGCCTCTTCCACAATGTCAGTGGGTGCATTGATCTCTGCAAGGCGAGCTAAATTCAGTTTGTGCTGCTCCACCACATCTTTGCCAACACTTGCTAGCCTTTCAGCAATGTTTTCAACCTGCTTTGCTTGTGAAGAGCGTTCAAACAGTGGCCTTGCTGCATCCCAGAATTCCACTGCCTTGGGCAGGTCATCATGTTCTTTAGCAATATCTCCCAGTTGGAGCATGCATTCAGCTCTGCTGCGATGGACATCCATGTAGGTGAATCCCTTGAGTGCAATGGTAAACAGGCTGACAGCTGTGTCCTTATCAGCCTGAGCAAGGAAGATGTCTCCCAGAAACTGGAGAGCCTTGTTTATTCCTAATTTCTCTTTAAATTTGATAGAATGGGCAAGGTAAACTGTTGCCCAGCTGGACATCTGATCAATCACACCCCAACGACTAGCATTACCAAGTCGCTCCAAACAGAAGGATTTGATTTCTGGGTGGCTGAAAGCTACAAGACATTGCTTGAAAAGTGCCCCTGCTGCCAGAATGTCTCCCTCTCTCAGGTGCAGATCTGCAAGAATCATATCACACATTGTTATCACTACAATCTGTTCCACAGGAAGAAATATTTTCTTGGCTCTCTCAATATCCTGTTGCACTGCATGTTTAGGAGCATTCATAGACAGACCAATTTCAGCAAGATTCAGTAAACCAAAGGCATGGTCATAGGGATCCATGTGTTCTGGGCAATCTTGACAAATCTGAGTTTGAATATTGTGTGCCTCCTGGTATTCTGACTTCAACAAGTGGATCTGTGCCTGCCAGCTCATTGTGAGGTGGTCTGCAGTCCCACCAGACATACCACAAAGAACCAGGAGATCCCTTGATCTGGAGCAGAGAGAGATGCTTTGTTTGTAATCACCAAGATGGGTCCAAGCCATTGCTTCCACCTGGAGTGCACGTGCTTCCCCGTGTAGATTTCCAGAAATCCTGGCTAACCTCTGTGCCTCACATGCATTTAGTCTGGCTGGAAGATAATTACCAAGCTGCCAGTGAATGCGCGCAAGTAGTTCAAATGCTTGGGAATGCCTTCTTGTGTTTCCAGATAAAGTTGCCAAGGACATAGCTAAGTAAGCAAAGTCCATGGCAATAGAAAGTCCTTGAGTATGTTCTAAATAGTAGTTTGCAGCACTCTGATAGAATTTACCTTGAAATCGTATCAGTTTTCATTCACCAAGTGTAAGCCAAAACTCTACACTTAAGATCAGAATCATCAAAGTGCTCAAAGTGTTCTGATGCCTGGGTCACTAGTATCCCTGGATTTGAAATTGGAGAAAGGTAAGATGATGCAAATAACTCTGTGATCAAAGCAGCCTCAAGTTGATGGTCACAGAGGTCTGGAAGGACCTGTTGAAGCTGCACTAGAAAAGGAATGGCCCCCCGGCTTGTGAGCCGGCTGAACAGATTTAGATGCAATGCACAGAACACGGTGTCTTTGAGATCTGGGTGGTTTGGCTGCAGTCCATTCTGCAAAATATTTAGAATATTTGCAAAATTTGATAATATCTGAGATGCAGAAGAACCCATTTGACATCCATTAAACTCTTGATACAACTCAAGGAGCTCCTTGAAGTACTCTAGAAGCGGCCGAATTAGGTCATGTCCAGGTTGATAGGTTTTCTTCATGTACTCCCTAATAGGCACTAAGGCCTTCAGCCGCATCTTTTCATCCCTATAGGCCAAAGCTGTTCGGATGAGAGCTGTCTTGCAATCAAGGATATCATCAATCTGAAGCTTGCTCTGGACGAGCTCAACATCTGAAAGACCATCAGGTAAAATTGCCAAAAGGCTCAGTAGCTCTTTTGAGTGAGGGACAGCTTGGATCCTGGGACTTGATAAGGACATGGAAATGGACAGATCCAAGTTTGATCCTTTGTCATGGCCCTCTGAGATCAGGGATGTTTTCTCTTCCTCCCAGCGGGATAACACACTGGAGCATCCCTCCATATCCACCAAATGAGCAATCAGATTGATAGCAAGAGGTACATTGTCTGTCAATGCAAGAACCTGGTCCATGTCTTCTGGGTTATGATGATCTTCTGCAATGTCAATAAACATCAGTCGAGCAGGATTTTGCTTCAGGGGCTGCAGAGGGAGCAGAAATGGGTGGGACCATGCTACTTTGGCTGGTCTTTCTGCTCCGAGCATTGTGATCTATGTTGTGTCTCCATGAGCAAATACAGAAGTCTCCATGTTATGCTTACCATCAATGCAATATGCTGTATACCAGAGATCAGAGACAAAAATTTCTCAACATCACCGCGGGAAGCCATAGGCTCCCATATGGTCTCAAGATTATCTAGAATCAATAGAGCAGCTGGACTTTCTGAAAAGTACCGGACAACCGGCAGTGTAAGGTCCTTGCCAGGCTTGAGTCCTAGATGGGCTCCAATGAAAGCAGCAAGTTCCACTTTGCTGGTTGCAGAGTTGCATGCAACAAAATATCGATGTCGGGTATACTGTGCTGAGACTTCTGCATGATGAAGAACTGCTCTGGCAAGGCTGGTCTTCCCCATCCCACCTGGACCTAAAATAGCTATCCTGGGAGCTTTCATCCTCAGCAGCTGCAGGATGTTGGATAGTTCTGATTCACGGCCATGGAAAATCTTGGGCTCCGAGGGTAGCATTGAGATTGATTGAGAGCTTTGAAGAAAGTTTCGATGATCTTGTTCTAGGACTAGACATATTCCCTACCTGTTTTGGGATTGAGAATAAACCCTGCTCATCTGGAATGAAGTTGATGAAATTCTTGGCAAACTCAAAATTGTCATACTGTAGATGTTCTGGCAGAACTTGCGGAATCAGAGAGTCCATCAATCATGGCAAGTACTTCTTGATGTCTCTGTTTTGCCACCACCTGCATTTTGGAAATATTGCTCATCATACCCGTGTTCTTGAGCTATGCAGACAGGATTGTCTGCAATGAATTGTTGCAATCTGTATGAAAGAGCTCACCCGAAAAAAATCAAGTCCTTGTGTCAGTCCATTGTTGCAATCCTTGAGCAATGTACTCATCTCTCCCTGACGGAAGAACTGCTTAACCTTGCTGCTGCTCTGATGCGCCTCCACAAAGGTACGGATTTTGTGGAGGGTTCTGAAGGGCAGTGGTTAGTATGGTGACTCAATTGTTGTCCCCAAAAAGAAGTACTCTGTGAATTTTCCGATGTGATTCAATGTACTCGGCGGCAATACCCCACCTATATCTGAGTTGATGTGAAGAATGATAATTGCATTGAGCAATTCATGTGTTTGCTCCATCAGCTCAATACAGGTGCTTTTGTTTTTCTTGACAGTCTAGATTCCTTGTGTGAGATTCATGCTACAATGATTATAATGATTTACCTCAATATTCTTCAACAAAGACTGTGTTGTGTTAGCAATGGCCTCCAAGAAATCTGTCTGCAGACTGTTCGCAAGAATTTCTAGTGTTTCAACTGTAATGGCGAAGCATGTGGTAAGCGTGTTCAGTCGGACTTGAGTGTCAGTGGGTTGGGTGGGCATCTTGATGGTAGGGTGTGGGTCTTGCGCATTGCACTTTTATGCTCCGTACCCTGGGATTTCTGTATTTTTGGTTGCTGTTCATCTTCCGAGGAAAGGGTTCATCTTTGTTCTGGCAGATGGAATCAAGGAGTTTGTGCTCACAATACATATTCCGGATACATGGACACACGGGTGGGAGAGAGTGGTTGTATTCCGCAGATATTATCAACCCCGCAGACACTCTTTGAATCCGGCTCCCGGAACATCTTCCCCCCCCCTCTGCCGCAAGGAATATTCACACCCTTAAGTTGATCTGCCTGCCACGAAAAAACCCCACTCATGTACATCTCCACTTACTGATGACACCGCTCATCCCAGGTTTAGTCATGATCAGAATACTTGTTGCCATCACTGTTTTTCTTAGACTCATAACACCGCCATTGCATTGAGCAATCAGATCACCAGATTATCAATTTCTGAAACCTATTAGAAGGACTTGCTTTTATGGCCGCCGGGAGACACAGCCTCAGTTGCCCTCACTTCTCCACAGCCCAAGAAGCAACTATCTTAGTTTACGGCGCACGCACCACAGTTTCCATCTCATATAACAGCATCTGCCTGCATTTTCCCAGCGCCATCTGCAAGCGAGACATGTGTGCACGGTCACCTCTACCATGGAAACTGGCCACCAAATCAGAGTCACGTAGGGTGAGGAACAAACAGTGAAAATGTCGCGCTTCCATAATGCAAGCCAGCCATGATGGCAACGGCGGTGGCGCAGAAAACCGATGGCTGAGTACATATCAGCCACCCAATCTATTGCGGTACAGTTCCGGCCGTCAGCTGCTCCGGTGCCCAAGAAAAAAAATGAAGGGGAATGGGAAGCAAATAGGACGCAAGGGAAGAACAGTGTTCGTAACCGTTGAGCTCGTCAGCAGCACCGCGCCGCGGATCTACATATCTACCCCATGTTCGCTGCGCCCACCCCCAGCTTCGCCTCATCAATAACCCGTACGCATACATTCACTTCCCCGGATCTCACGAACTACTTCTACCCCGGCACAGCCCGAGTGTCTGCACAACCTCCTCATGCGCCATCAACGAACCGTTCCCCCCGGAACTCTGCCAACAATGCGACAAACACGGTGACAGTTATCTGTTTGCACGGCGCGATGGCTCCTTTGCCTGCAATAGTCCGCCTCGTGCTCAGCATCGATCTATCCGGAAGAATCACGAGCACTGTCTGTGTGCAAGATCGCTGTTCTATCGCAGCACACCAAGGTATCTCCCGTCAACAGATGGGCGACGCAAGCATAAACCGCACAACAGCCGCAATGCCTGGTCTGATCCCCGGCACATGGGCACAAAGTACCGGGGACCAAGGAAGGTAAAGATGTGAATACTTACCATATCCACTATCGGATGCTGCTATTTGAAGCAGCTCGAGGGCATGCATGCGCTGAGCTCGTTCAGCTGAGCTTGAGTGATTAATCTTGAATAGCACTGAATTAAACGTTTGGGGGTAATACTGGGGCATAATTATGTACCATTTCTCAAAAAAAACTCACCACCTTCAAAAAGAATTCACAACCCACATTGGATTACAAAAAATAACACAGGCCCAAAGTGCAATGAAAGATTCACTGCTGCACCTTCAGTTTAAATTGTGGACAGGTTTTGGAAAGGTAATAAAAACACTCAGGTCGGGTTATATCTTTTTTTTCACACCTTGTTACCTGCAGCAATAAAACACACACAGGTTGTGCAACGCAAAAATTTACACTGCGGTGGCACTGCCGCCTGTTTGAGATAAGTTGCTCTCCACACTGAAAAACAGCTGAATTTGGACTAGTAGATCATCTCATGGTGCCAATGGGTGTTAAATCCGGAGTCAGAAAGAAGGGACCTAGAGCCGGTCGAACCGGCTGAGTGCCAGGTGTCGAATGAATGGAAGTCAAGAAGTACCGGTAAGACCGGAAGTGAGTGCAATCACCACAGAGGTAAGGGTGAGCGTACTACCTTGACTGAAAGATGATATGAGGGGATATGAGACGACCGGTTGAAGACCGGTCGAGAGACGACTCAGAAGCCAAGTAGAGCACAAAGCACGTTAAAAATCAAACTGAAGTACAAGATGTAACTAAAATGTATATATAGTAAAGTATGTTATTGTAATCCTAAATAAGGTAATAGAAACATGACTGAAACGTAAACAATAGGTCCAGTCCAAATGGAGATGGAGAAGAGAAGAGAAGTCCTTTGAGCAATAAGGACAAAGTCAAGAAGCTGGACAAACAGGAAACACTCAGTAATCCTTCATTGCATAAAAACCTGTTCTGATGTACAATCAGATCGGTTACTGGTGATCTGATAACCGGCTGACCAGCAGGTGACCAGGAGTGTTGGTCGTTGAGGGGAAGGTACCGGTGAGTGTCTGGAAGTCGTTTGCATGGAGATAACAATGGGGAATCATAGGACACCATGCCCTCTGGATTTGCAATGCGAACAAAATGAGCATACTCCCAAGGAAAGTGTTGAGAACTGAGCTCAAGACAGCTGATCTCGCGAAAACACAAAAGAAAAGTAAAAAACAGGGTGCCCTAAGTTCCACAAATAGCTGTAAATCATTGTCTGGACACAGGGATGTTGAACTTTGCCAATACCCAAGTTCCAAAGATCTTGACAAAGGCCACCAAGCTCCGAGGGCCTTCATAAGCAACCTGCAAAGCTAGCCCGCCCAACAGACAAACCGAACCTGGACTGGTCCTGGCACATGGTCCATGGGTGGCAACCAGGAGCTTTAGTAACACATGCCCAGTGTGAATTCAAATGGTGACTCCGGTTAAGGTTGATGATCTGTTGCAACTCTGTAACAGATAGAGGTTTGTGCCCATACTTCAACCACTTACCTACTTGTTTTCCGCTCCGTTTAGAGGGTCAAAAAAACGGTGACATAGCCACGATGGCTGTGTGCGACATAGCCACCGTCTTGACCCTTTATACGAAGCGGTAAACTAGTAGTTGAGCTGTTGGCAACATATAGGTCTACCAGTGCGTGGTTCCCGTGTCGTTGCTATGGTGGCACACGGAGTCCCTGCAAGGATGTAAAGGCGGTACAAGCTCTCAAGCTCGCTGCAGACCTCAGGATGTTCACCTTTTTGTGACTCTAGCAAGTCTTGCTCACTACGCCTTGTCGAGCGATGTTTCGTCTCCAACTATTCTTGACCCTCTGTCCACATTCGCTTCCGGGGCGTAGTCTTGGGTGCAGCGAGGGTGCGTCGCGGCGGACTTCCCGGTTCAAGAGCCCACTGCTAACCACAATACTTATCTCAAGGAATTCTGGTGTCAGCGGCATGCAACTGGCGATCGTAACGAAACTACTGCTGTGATCTTCGACAAAGTGTATGCTGAATATTTTTATCTTTAAATGTGATCCTCATTCGAAGCAGCGAGCATAACCCCCTCAGGACGAAAGACGGGAATCCGGCATAGACAGCCGAGCTTAATCTAAACACCCACGTCGTCCGCCCGCTGCACACCCTGAGCAACACGTGGTGCGTGACGGGCAGCTTCCTGGGCAACGGAACTCTCCTCAGCCCATGGGGAGACCCCACCATCAGTACAGGTACAAATGTTTGACTGTCTACGGTCTAAAGGGGGCTGAGGGTCTTTCCGAATCTAGGCCAAGGCGGTTTACAATCACTGCGTTTCTTCACGCCGTGCCAAGACGGGAGGTGTGATATTTGGGAGAACTTGTCCTGTCGTTCGGACGACATCGCCTAGGTGGTATCCGGGTTCGGTAGGCTGATTCCTTTGCACTTAAATATTCTCTGACGGTTTCTTCAGGTCCGAATTGAGGATGGATCAGTCATTATTTTCGGGTATGTCTCGTTGGTCTCTGATGCTATGTATCCAGCTAAACGGGGATTTTTAGCGGGGCAACTGCGAATGGGTAGCTGGAGGTTCGAAGATAACTGGGTTTTTTTATCGACAATTATAACAGATGGATGAACGCCACTGCAAATAATCCGTCCTACGAGCTTTATCTTCCCAAAATATTAATGACGAGTCCATTGCCCCGAAATTTCAAATTCTATTCGTCAGTGCTGACTAACTAGGACGACAAGGTTTCAACAGCCTCAAGATCCCCAGCCCATTCCTGCCTCGACGCCGAAAGCTAACCTGTTCCCGATTGTTATAGAACTCCCCAACGGCAATCTCTTCAACCATCGGGACGCCATATATATATGGGGTTAACAGCCACCTCGTATTCAACGTGGGTCACAATTGATCGCAGCCCTGAACAACCTCCCTCAGGAACTCTTCAGGCATGTCGTAATGAAGCTTGACGACCAAATAAGCGGATAATCTTGGGCGAGTCGATTTACTCACAAAATGGTTGCCCACGACGAGTTTGAACTTCGTTGTCCGCACTGTCTCTCCGCGAGCAACAGCCTCTTTGTAGAGGCGAAAAGACTCCATGTATCCCCACATGCAAAAGTAGGGAGTCGCTTTCCCGGTGATGTAAAAGATTTTCACTTTTGGGAAGTAGGACGAAACGAGTTTCTCGTTGAAAAGTGCTTCGTGAGTTTGCACCTTGAGCGTGGCTTGCATTGGTGGCGCGTAACTTCAGGTCTCGTTAGCCATTTGACGTGTCACATGAATCAATCCAAGGCACGTACGCAGGAAGCTCAGATCTAACTGCTGCCTCGTTATCGACGTACCTCTCCCTCTGCTCCTCACTCCAAGCCATGTAAGTCCTCTTCTCAGTTCGTTTCGCAAACGACATGCCCGATGGTTTTCCCGAAGCAATATCTGGGTGCGTGTAGTACGAACTCACCCAGTGCTTGAAGTTGTCATAGGTGGCCACGGGGGTGGGGCAGTCTGGGTCGGCGAAGGGGTTGTAGACGGATTCTTGGCCCGGCACTTCGTAGCCTAACGCGAGGTGAGGAGGATCTAGCACAGAATGCAGTTAGCTATCAGATTTCGAAGGACTTCGGTCCAATCACCATAGAGGACGAGACTCCTTAGATATGGCTCAATAGTTTCGTATAATGCTGTGGGAAGAACGGCGGGATCTGCGAGCAAAGAAAGTGTCGTCGCATTGCCGAAACTCCATCCCATTACGATGAATCCTCCAGATCTACGGTCGAGGGAGACCTTCGGGGTATTTTCGTGCTTGATGAAGTGTTCGAGGAACCATGCCAGTTGTATTGCAAGACGATCTTGGAAAACCTTCCTGCCGGCCGCGAGATCCTCCAGTTCCTCGGCCGTGTACTTGGTGGACCCACGATAGTCTCGACGGTTCCAAAGGATCACACGCAGGTCCTTCTGATGAGCGAATTCATGAAGAGAGACAAATCCATCTGCCATCGAACAATATCAATGACAACATCAGTTGGAACTTGAAGGGCAGGTACTGATTTGAGCATACATACCTCCATTGAAAGCGCTACCGTGCAGGACAACGAGGGTAGTATAGGACGGTGAATTGGGAGCCCCGCTGTCACTGTAGAGTAGTTCAATGCCGTCCAACAATTTGACTATATGCTCAGTATAGTCTGCCATGAAGAGAAAACTAGTCGACGGTGAGGAGAGATTGGAGAGAGAACGGGGGCTTACGTAGGATACCTCGTATATTAAGCAGATGCCTTGTATCAGTGTGCGCATGCTTGCCATCACCTCGATTTGCCATCTTCTTCTCAACCGCCATCCTTCTTTCAGTGTTGGCTCCGAGCCCACCGCTTTTGGTCAGAATTTCTCCCATGCTTATTTCTAGACGTCCCCCAAATCACGGTTCTAGCTCTGCCGGATCTGCTTCTTGAGTGCCGGTCCATCCATGCTGCCTAACGGCACTCAGGGACCGCTCAAAAGAACCTCATGCTACCTGGCGGCTGTACCGACCTTCCTTGGGTCGTTTGCCCCATCATCGTCCCACCGTCTCTTCACATTGTTCGCTCTTGCTCGACATTCACCCTAGGACTATTCCGCGCACCAGCCCAACACTCATTATCAGAAATTCCGGTCCGCAACACAGCCGTTCCCGCAAAAATCTGGGAACGGAATCGATGTAAAAACTCACCCCAAAAACCGTTCCCGCCTCCACGCGCAGTTTCGAGACTCGAGAGATGCACTTCCAGGTTCCGTAAATTGTAGCATAAGAAGGATAGCGGTCGTCCAGTCAATATAATAAGGATGTTAGACACACAATAGCTACATTACAAGGGCGCGGCATACCTTGCGCCGGTGTCAGTGCGTCGCGTATTCATGCTGAAAAAGGAAGGAGATCACCGACCCTTTCTTGAATAGTACGCGAGTTGCAAAACTAGGGAAACGAGGGCGGTGTCACGCCGCATGCGTCATTCGAGTTGTAAGCCAAGGCACGCAGATAAAAATGAAAATGCCAAATGAAAGACGAAGGGCGTGGGGTTACAGTGAAATAAAGAATTAGCATATGGTAGAATTGGAAGTACGCCCAGAGAAATTGAGGCAAGTCTGCGAGAATCGAATCGAAAACCCACACCACAGGAGGTACAGATCTAGACTGCGGCGCTGTGAATTGATTGAAGACCGAAATTTGAGGAAATCGTGGAAGAGGAAAGGTGTCGATATCCGACACAGAGAGTTCCCAGTCTGAGAGAAAAACGTATTTCGACGCATCAAACGCGAATTCGCGGCCAAGGCGAAGCGCGCCGCACGCAACGCGTCAATCGTTCGTGCCAGAAGTATCAATTCGACCATCAGAAGAAAATATGCGAGGCAATGCAAAAAACTAGCAGCGGGGAGATGCGTGGTGAAGGGAGGAAGCAAGAGACATTGCGGATCAAACACAGCCACCCTGATATTTTCTCTTCCACACACCACCATCAGCTCAGTCTACGCTTGTCCTATAGCATCTTGGGCTCAGTTCTGCGGGTAGACTGGTGGCTGTACACTTTTGAATGTAGAAAAAGAAAATCCAGGAAAGACTTGACCTCTGCGATCACTTTTTGTATATAAAACTATTTCATCCCATCACTTACAATCTAGAAAATCGCAAAACAGCCACTCAGCTTTCTCCAGAGTGTACAGCCACCACTCTGCCCCTTGAACTGAGCCCAAGATAAAATATGTTAGGCAGTCTTCTCATGCTGTTATTTTCACTTTTCCCCCTCATTTGGTCGATTGTAGCCTTCTCGGAGTGAATCAGAATGGAAGCAGATCTCGGGAATGGGTTTATTTGAGGGATTGGCGCAAGCCAGGCGTGTGGCAGTCTAGAAGACTGGCTTGACAATGATCAGGAAACGTGAAACGGCATAATTACGATAATGCCGTGTACTGTGAGAAAGGCCGAATGTGCCGATTGAGCGCTAGATGGGCGCTTAGTTTGTCCCAAGCAGTGCAGGCGCGCAAGAGTGCAATGTTAGGCCGTCTTCTCATGCTGGTATTTTCACTTTTCACCTCATTGGGCAGATCTCTGCCTTCTCAGAGTGAATCAGAATGGAATCAGATTGCGGAGAATGAGTTTATTTGAGGGATTGACGCAAGCCCGGCATGTGACAGTCTAGAAGACTGGCTTGATAATGATCAGGACATGTGAAATGGCATGATTACCACAATGCTGAGAAAGGCCGAATGTGCCAATTGAGCGCTACATGGGCGCTTCAGTTTGTGCACGCAGCGTAGGTGCGCGGGAGAGCGAGACACGCTGGCTTGGTGGTGATCTGGAAATATACAATCGAAGCAACTCGAATTACCAGTTGAGAATACAAATAAAAATCGAGGTACAGAGTTGCCGAGATAACAGGTTGATGGCGGAGTTTGTAAAGCTTCAGACAGACGAACAGACATAATTTTATAAAGAGGGTGATGTCTGACGTCGACTTGGATCTCTTTTTCTTCCTCCTTTCATTTCCTCTTCCTGGTACCATATTCTGCTCCGCCCGCATGAGAGGCCAGTGAAGCCAGGAGCCTCACCAAGGTTGTGGAAGGATGTTCTTCCTTGATTGTATATGAACCCAATGGAAACGGAAGTTCCAGGTTCAGCACCACAATGGTCATTTCGTCTTCCGATAATTTTAGCAATTTGGGGACATGTTCTGGAACCTCTGATAGGCGAGCCCAAAATCCAGTTTGCTCCGGATAATTCACGAGAAAAAAGTGATCCGAGCTGTGGGATAAGAGGTTACATTCTGTAAATTAGCCGGCAGATGAGAGATCTATGAATACCTTGGCAGGATCTCTGTTGCATGTGCATTGTGCAAAATTGTTGAGGTTTCTTTTCTGCACCAGGCCTTAAAGTTCTTGAACTTCTTTAGACATCCTGATGTCTGGGCAAGGCTCGTGAGCTCCTCTTCAATCTTGCAAAATGGACGATGCATTTTGCGGTGCTTTTTCTGACAAGTTTCATCCTGAAAAACAATAAATGGTGTGATATTCGGGACATTGCCACATACACAGTACAAGGTTAAATTGCATCCGGCGCAGCGTAGCAATGTAGGAGCACATAGTGAACATTTAGATCTGCTGTAGTGGAGCATTTTAGAATGCTTCCCGCAGTTCTGGCACTGTTCTTGTGGAAGAAGAGGCATATGCAGGGAGATGTACACGGGAATTTCGGGGTATTTTTGCTGCGTTGCTCTGGGGACCACTGTCGATCGATCCGGCAGCATTGTACCTGTTTAGTTGGCAGTGGAACTACAAATGTAAACTCACAGGGAGGCCCAGTAACAAAAGAAAAGAGGACGACTGTGGTGGTGGGAAGAACGAGCAACGTGGCCGTTGCACTTGTTTGGTAGATTCGGAACAAGTCGACTTCTGAGATCACATGACCAACACGTGCTTAGATTGTCCGGCTCGCCGGACCGCATCAGACTTTTGACACCTACACCACCGTTTAAGGACCGAGGGTTGATCCCACGGAAATGAGCCGACGTGGATTTTGCTTGTAAAATGCCCAAATGGACATCAATTGTGACAGAATGTGATGTCGCATCACCATAGGTTGTCCCACCTCAAATTGACGACGAAATTCACAGTGGCCCAGCGTCATCATTTCATTTCCTTTCTACCAATCCATTCCAGTATATTATCAGTGACTGCCTACTCGGCCAGACGAGGTAGTCGGCCACTTGTGGAATATAAGAGGGTGTGATGATAATTTCTGTGTCCGGCCACTTGTAGGATAGAATACGACTCGAGAGGATGTTGCATGTCAAGTTTGGACCCAAACTGATGCGACGATCAAAAGTTACGGGAGGTTTTAGATCAAGATGCCGGCGTGTGAACATCATTTCTTATCTCCGAACGACCCTCGGGCTCAACTCTTCCTTGTTTCTCCACCAATTCCGTGCCGATCTTCAAGCTTGGGGACTTGTTCTGATCCTTGACTTGAGGGAACAATTATGTACTACTGCATTTCTAAAATGGACTCACTTCCCACCTGCACGACCCCAAATAAAGACCTCGGGCTGATTCTGAGTGGCACAATCCGGCCACCTTTCTAGAGAACCAGCCGTGTTTGCTCCGGACCTGAATTTCGGTTGGTGGATTCGAGACAGCTCAAATTATGTTCGCCTAGTTTATGGGGTATTCGCTGCACGGGTTCCCGGTAGCGGTGGGCCACCACCCGAAAGCATCATGTTTTGCTTGCCCGTCAAGATGAACTTTTTTTGGAGGATTACGGTTATGTGGGGGATGTTGCATGCAATTGGGTATGTTCATATATTTATTGTAGAGTTATATGGGCCTTAATCCGGGGTAAAAATGTGCTCTGTATACTGCACGGCCCGCCATTTTGTTCCTGCTGCTGATTCGGCCACTTTACTTGGCTTGTAATGGACCCAGTATTGGTAGCTATACACCTCAAACGTACTGTCTGAGTGTACGCAAACACGCATCTGGGTCCCTTCACCTGTTTTTGATACACTGCAGTGAAAAGTACGAGCGCGAACTGACAATTTACCCCGGTGGCCGACTAGCCCGTTTATTGCCGTTTTGGGCGTGCAGCCGAAACTAAATTCACAGAGCGACGGAATCACCGTGTAAATTCAGGAAAAATATGTCAGCTCATTTCTAGAATGTATGCCCATATTTAACAGCCAAAATGCGCATCCATACTCGACTGTCCGCGTTGGATCGGGGCCCAAAATGCTAAGGTGGCCGAGTAGGCAGTCTCCGATAATATACATAATAGGCTGAATAAATCATTGCCCCATCTCCTCCTCCCCAACTCTATGTCTGTCCAGAATGTTGGCAATACCACCCTCCGAATAATGATGGCACTTCAACTTCAAGTGGGTAGGAGCTGAGGTGGGATAACTATCTGTTGAGTGTAGTCTACTGTATTCGGAATTTCATTATGCCAGTTTGGCGCAGTTGGATCTCTCAGTTCTTGCGAATTTTGAAGGCATTTTATTTGGTCGAGGGATCAAATCTTATTGCTGGCATTTGTTTTATTTATTGAATCGACCCCGGCTCTTTTCCCCCGGTTCCACGTTGATTCGATGATGGGCCAACAGCACAGCCTTCCACTTGGGGCCCAGGTCGCTGACAAAACGGTAGTGTAGCTTGTGACCTTGTACATGCACGAAAAAGGCCGAAAAGGGCCCCAAAAGCCGGCAGGATCACAAGCTCGCCAACTTGATTGTACGTGTCACCCTCTTTATAAAATTAAGCATTCTCTCTGTCTGAAGCCTTTTCAGACTCTGCCTGTTAGCGCGTTCCTATAAAGAGGGTGACACGAGACCAAAGCCAATTCTCAACCCAAGCCATTTCGCTCACCATCAAGTAAAATTTGCGAGACACTATTTCAGCAAACCGGCCCCAAATGAGGTTTTTTTTACGGAGTTTAAACGCTTCGGACAGACAGGTCCAATTTATATGTAGGCGGCAAAGTGAACACAATCACTGCGTTCCCACCCCATGTAGACGGAGGGTCCGTAGACAGGGGTAGGCGCAGGGTAGGCAGACCCATTTGTCTACCTATGTCTACTTCATGTAGACACAGTTGGTCTACATTGGTCAATGTGTGTCTACGTCTATAGACCAATGTAGATGCTCACAGCCTCGGAGGGATACTGTCACACGGCGGTGATGCGCCGGGCTGATGAGCTGTAAGCTTAATTTGGGGATACTAATGCCTAAATCGGAAACATCTCCCACGCATTTAGTCATATATCGACTGCCGAAGGGCAACAAGGAGTGGTCCATCACTGAGTTATTGCAGCAGGAAACTGCAGATTGTGTGTCCAAGCTATGTTGCAAAGTTGGCCGAAGTACCTCTACGAACCTCACCGAGGTAGACGGAGATAGCCGAACCACGTCTACGCGGCGTAGCGAAACGTAGCGAAACGTAGCCATACGTAGGCATATCTCCGTCTAGATGGTGCCGTATACGTACGTAGACGAACGTAAACAGACGTGTCGAACGTAGCCGAGCATAGACGTGGGTCTGTCGACAGAGGGTGGGAACGCAGTGAATACCAAAGGTATAAGGCCATAAGCATTCCATGGTTTTGATGGAATTTTATCTAAGCTGCCATATTTATTTGCATGCATCTGTAAAAGTGCACATGATCATTTGGAATATCAACATCAAAATTTTCTAATTCAAGTGCCAAACCGGCACCAGTGACTTGAATCTTTCATCACTTCTGCCCCAAGTTCCATTCAACTTGCTTTGAAGCATGGGATGTGGATAAAATTCTGAACTTGCTGCAACTGACAAATTCTCAGACAGGTGTAATTTTTATGGCAAAAATCAATTGCCATCATTATGTGTAGGTAGGTAGGTATATTCTGGCACGGTCCCGTTAAGAAACAACCGGGGCCCGTACTACATACATGTGTCAAATGTATGCTATGGATACCTTCTTTCTTTGACCACTTGAGCACCTGAGTACCCCGTCTGCAGGGTAACCATTGGGAGCACACCCAAAGTTAGCAGACGGAATACCATTTTCTCACGAAAATCTATATGTGCGCCCATTTTCGATTTTGTATTTAGGGGGCCCCTCCCAGCCTGGTTGGAAAATAGCTAGGTGTGGGAACGGGCGGAGCCCATTCCCACGCGGGCGCAGGCCACTTGAGCGGGCGGGCGTACCCATATGAGAGGTGTTAATGGCAGTGTGATGTCATTCCACTGCACAAAAAACCGTTGATCTTTGATGGGGCATCAAATATCGATGGGCGGTCTTGGCGGGCGCGAACCGACCTTGTTTTCCCACGGGGAGCGGTGAAAAACCTACTCGCGGTGTCCAGGGGTTTACTCCTTCAACTCTCAGGCGAATGATCCAGGAAAAATACGTATTTGGAGGGGAGAAGCAAGGGATTTGATCTATGTGGTTGCCCGGAAGGGGAAAGCTTCGCGTAATTGAACTTTGAGCCACGGGCGGTGGAAAATCAGGTTTTGGGGGTCAGAATAGATTTCGGGGTGTATCTTTCTCAATAATTGACCGCTTGGGTGGCGACTTTGAGGGAACATACTCTGGGACAGTATGTAATGTTACCGCCCATTTGAATCAGGTGAAACCGACGGGACGGCATCGAGATCAGCGGTACGGCGCTGACGTTGCAGCAGCGCCCGGGGGAAACCAACCCTCAAGGGCGGCGCTCTTTGTGAGATGTGGGGAGAGAGTGGGTATAGGGGGTGAACCAAGGATGTTCATAAATCACTTTCCCGAGGGTTTCCAGAAAAAAACAACTTTTTTGGTGCAGAGGGGATCAAAAACGAATTATCTGCAATTCCCTCTGAGGAGATCGGGCCGAAATAGACTAGATTTTGTTGAGCGCGGGATGCTACCTCCGACGCATGCTCCACCAGTTGTCGACCCAGATGACGATGATGGAGGTCCTGTGGACACCGTTTGGGTAGAAGACAATGTCGTCCTTGCTCGTACACGAGGTGAGTACCTATGGGTGATTATCATCCGCGGTTCCTAACTTTCTTTCAGAACGCCGCTACCCACGGTTTGCTTCGGACCTCGCCAAATACATCAATGTACCCGTATTTCCTGTGCTGCTTGCCCATTTTCTCTCGGATCAGCTTCATTCTGAATCGTACTCCGACGCTGGCATCGACATCGACCCATCTGATATCAGTACCACACCTCTATCGGTTTTTCATTCTGCTGTCGCCACCTTTTACGCGCCGAGTGATTCCTCCGGTATACGCGGAATGCGTCGCGAACGTATTCGATCGACACCGTCTTGGAGGAAGCACGGAGCCAGGCGGGACTGTGCATTTGCTGTTGAAGATCAGGATAAGCCTGGTTTTCGTGGCATGAGCGTCGTTCACATCAAGCTTTTCTTCTCTTTTGTTCACGATGGCGTCGAATATCCTTGCGCACTGGTTGAGTGGTCAAGAAGGTCGGCAGATCGTCTGATGCCTGCACGGGGATGTGGGTCGTCGAGCCGGAGCTTCGGGGTAGGCATCGACTGGTGACAATTTTGCATCTGGATTCTCTTTTGCGTGGAGCGCATTTAATCCCCGTGTTCGGAAGTTCACATATTCCCATTGGGTTCAGTTTTAGTCATTCCCTTGATGCGTTCAATGCTTTCCATGTTAACAAGTACATAGATCATCATGCCAATGAGATAGCGTTTTAAATTCCAATACTTTGGGTGGCGAACTAACAAAAGAGGTACAGCTACGTCTGAGCATAACCGTGCAATAGGATTAATCGAAAACCTCACCCAGAGCGGAGATGTAACGGGAAAAAGGGAGCACTGATATTAAACACTCTACCCGACTCTACCCGACTAAACTGTTCTCTGGCGCATCGATACAATATGGAAGTTTGTTGAAAAAATGGCGGAGAAGTAAAACCTGGCACATTTTGGACATCTGGCTCGTATGGCTGCCATATGAGCCATACTCATCAGACGCAACCAGACGGCGCCACAGCCGTCAGAGATTTTCTGTTTTGCTGATGTGGAGGAACGTCATCAACACGTGACATGTGACACGTCTCTCTTGCAATGACCAACTCGACCGACATATGGGCCACAGGAGTCAAGTCGTATATCCAGTACTTCAGCGAAACCCGTCCCGCACCTGCTGAGGATAACGCGATCACCAACACCCTCAAGCCACACACTCCTTACCTAGATGCCGACCGTACCCAGACAATCTCCCGCTTCGACCCCGCCACTGTTCAGCACACTCTCAATGGCATCACGCTACACATTGCATTCGTTCAGAAAGTCCTCCGGGATACAGGCCCAGTAATAACACCAGCGAACTTCTCTCTATGGCAATTTGCATCCCCACCGTCCACCGTGCCGGATGAGGTTCTGCATGAAGCCGATTATTACGAATGGTTCGATTGGGTGGTATGCCACCCTGCTGCGAGTGCCGTCAACGCGGTTCGCGACCAATTCTACGAAGCCGCAGGTGTTCCTATCCCAGTCGGTCGGTACAGTCGAACGACTAAAGTTAACAAGACGACTGGCGGAGGTGCCACCGACATAATCCATCACTGGACAGCACACGGGCCCAAGTGCACCCCACACGAGTTCAAGCGTGACATGGTGCTGCGCGTGGTAGACCGTTCTGTGCTCGACTTTCTCGTAGAGCAGGCAGGCCTCATATCCGGGTACACATTCCGAACCTCCGCCCAACTTTCGACGCTCGAGGGCAAGGGCTACAGCATCATATCTCAGGCACGTCGACTTTTCCGTTCGCGGACTGCCTCTAACTTCCCTTCCCAGACTATAAACGAGATGGTTTCCACCCAAACCGGCCACGCTATTATCTGTACTCAGCATAAGTATGTGATGTTGCGCCTCACGCCTGAACTCCAGCTCGAAATCGGTCCTGTATACGCAACTCGTGAGTCCCCGAACCAGGCTTCCGATATGGCGAACGTCGTTCTCTTCTACACCCTCGCCGCTCTTGGTGCGGGAACCAGATATGCGGTCGGGCCTGCCACGGGCATCACTGCAATGCGTGTTACACTGCCGGCGTTCCCCACTTCCATTTTCCAGCCGCAAGAGGGTTTGTTCCGCGGCGGAGTTCTCGGTCGCACCGAGCTCATATCCAAGTCCCGCCCGCTCTTCCCCCTGCCATGGGTTCGGTTCGACGGGGATGTCAAGTCCAGTAGCAACGATGTCACCATTGCCTACGGCCGCCTCATCTTCCTTTGCGTCGCCAGCCGTAGCCTCGTCGCCAAAACTGCGCATGGACCGTCTGCGACCCAGCGCCTCGTCCACGAGTACGACGCCTACGCCGCCATGCGCACGTTACAGGGCGCTGCGATTCCAAATGTGATTGGGATGTTCACTACCAAGGACCAGAAGAACACGGTGCTTATGATGAGCTACGCGGGGAAGGCTTTGAGGGCCTTCAGCGAGCTCGAACCCCGCGACAAGTAAGATCCATCCCTCCCGTCTTGGAAGAAGCTGACCGTCACACTTAGGCACACACTCTTCCATCGGCTTGTCCGCCTGCACAAGTCTGGCGTGCAGCACAACGACTTGGAGCCGAGGAACGTGACACTCTCATCGTCGGGGCCGGTGATCATCGATTTTGACCACGCGTCGTTGGACCACCACTGCCCCGGGGCGTCGTGCCAGGAGCTTCAACAAGTGGCACAGGCTCTCGACCTTGATCCAGGTCAGAGATATCCAGCCAACATCTCCGCTGCTAATTTCATGGTATAGCAGCTGCAACCGAGACACTCCTAGAAGACACGGCAAAACCTCCGAGCGTATACAGCATTGTTGTCGCCTTTATCTCAGTTGTTGTCTCCGCCCTATTGGGGTTCCCGCGTCGTCCACGTAGCATTTGAAACTCTTGTTGTTGATAGCAATGCATTTTCTCGGATGAAATCGAATTTCTTGACATAGACCTAGTAGTGCTCACATGAAAAATCGGTCATCCCAGGCTTCAAACTGGCCGGAGTAAGGTAGGATTAGGCCGACGGAACACACTTTTTCCTCCTCCCAAAGGGATGTTCACGCGATCGCAGTCGACTGGACACTGACCTTCGGGACTCTACAACTGCCATCATAGCATGATAAGCGCCATGAACCGTACCGAGTCGAATCCAAGACACACGAATCGACAATGTGTGAATTTCTGAACTGCGCGTGAGGGAAATTTATTGCAGCGTTCTGTCTTGACCCTTGAATTCCATAAACTTGTGTTGGTAGTTCGCGGGACTATTATCTGCGACTACTTAGTGGGCCACCATGGCCTAAGTATCTCATCCGAGAATACGGCGCCCTATTCTCGGATGAGATGGATAGGGTTTTCGTCCGGAAGTTGGTTGAGCGCCACCACGAGCGCACCCAGCGAGAGTGAGTACAAACTCAGTGAGAGACGCTGTAGAGATTTAAACGTTTGGAACTGGGCATGCGGCCATTGAACTCGACTGCCGGAGTCGACTTCATTGAAATTCAGAGGAGTAATTGAATTCAACTTGATAAGGCACGGAATCCACTCGCCTTATGATGGCGCCCAGCTGTAATGAAAAAAAAAATCAGTGTTAGTCATGGTAAAGTGAACCACGAACTGCGAGAACTCCTCAATTTCTTCCGCCGAGTAGATGTACACCAAGTTCATAAGGCGGTGATCTTCTTCAGATATGAGCGACTTCAGGTTGAGCACGCTACTAGAATAAACATTTAGCACGCCGTAATCAAAGTTCAACCAAATGGCTTGCTCATGTAAGTATATAAACAATAAATTAGAATGCGCAGCGGAAATAGAGGGAAGAAAGAGTCTGTATACGTTGGTCCAAAAATGCGTCTACAGTGCAGGCAGTGCTTGGCTTGAGGAAATAGCTGTTCGCATCAACATGCTGTTGGTGAAGGAGGGGGAGGAATCAGAACAAGATAGCTGAGCCCAGACGGAGGTTGAACATTGATCGGAGCAGTTCCAGAAGTGCCGATGAATTGTTCTGTGTGAAATAGAGACAACAGGGCAAGATTGATAAGAGAATTGGCCAAGGACAGACCCCCAGAGAACACGCTGTATCATGGCGTGCGATTGAAGTAGAAGTCTGGCAAACGCATACAAGTTAACATAACCAATGTTGAACGGCAAGCAAAGGTAGCGTACCCGGGGTGTGCCAAAGTTCTCTGACGCGAGAGAAAGCGCAACACGATATCTAACTGTGGAAGAATGCCAGTCACTGAAAGCCGGCACAATGCTCGGGAACGAAGCTTGCTGCGCTGCCTGAAACTTTTCAACGCGCACCTACAAGAGAATTCGACTTTGGTAACATGTTTGGCTCTTCTGAGGAAGAGTCCCTGAAAAAAGCTGGCCCCCGGAATTAAAGTACATTCTGCGAGATAAAATTCGGCTTACCGGTTGCAGCGTAAAGATCACGGGGATCTGCCCAATAATTCAGACGAATACTAATGACACAGAGAAGCTTGCGGGTCCTGAATGTCCCATTATTCGGTTACGGGCGGACCTCTGGGTCTCGACAAATCCAATCGGGACTCTCCGCCCGCTGGAGGGACACGCAAAGCTGAAGCGCGTCGATTCAGTCGTTATTGACGAAAGATCCGAATTTAGTGACTAGGGTTTTGCCCCTGGGCATCGTCGGTTGCAATCGGTCTTGCGAGCGATTTGTGATCGCCCTTGGAATGGCGGGGTTACTAGGGAAAGGTAGCTTGAATGATAAATAATTCTACAGAACATAGCAATTCGAGCTACTGCACGAGATCGGGGGTGATGGGAACAAAAGTAATGTAGCGCTCGAAAGCCTCTTGCAAAGACATCTTCGGATCAATCTTGCCAGAGAAACCATTCGATTTCGCTTGCAATAGGGTATGGAAGCCGGTTGCAGGCCCATGACGCATAGTAGACTCATTAAAAAAAACGAGGGACCCACGACCGCAGTCATCGCCGTCGACGATGGGCCGCGAGTTTTCACGAGTGGGGCGTGCAGTGCCGTCAACAGTCACAAACTCGATTTCTGTAGAGAGATCAGCAAGGTTAAAGAGAGAGACGAAGGAAAAATGAACCATCGACGTCAACGTTGAAGTGGTAGAGGATGGCTGACGGGTATAGTGCTGCGGTCCACGGCGGGAGCTGTATGGCGACACCGGCTTCCCAGATGACTAGCCAGGTGCGCTGCGTGTCATTGAATTTGTCTAGAGCAAGGGTGAGCTTGCGGAGAGCAAATAGCAGGAGGTACTTGCCTCCATCAGATAAGATGAATATCAACAGGGCGCAGATGCCAATCGTATTCTTTGCATCGGCGTGAGGCTTGCAGTGAATGCGGCGCTGCCCCCGGAACCGCGCGTTGAGGCACAGATTCCAGAACAACCCAAAGAGTGGCTCAATGTCGTACCTGGCCTTGTGCCAGGCAGCGTCGGCTTTGAAACGTGCGGCTACCCCTGGAAAGACTAGCTCCACCAGGTCTGAGATGAATTTTCTGACGGGAAGTGAGCTCACGAAGGCGGAAGAGGTAGAAAAAAAGAAAATCACATTATACGCTGGATGATGGGCAGGTTAATGAATTCAGTGGCCTCCTTCATATGCTCCGTGTGGTATTTAGTATATGTCGGGCGCTATGCAGAAGCAGTAAGTTGGGGGCCTTTGATGATTGAGGATAATGCGTACTTTGGAAGACTGACGATAGTGACCAAGGATGATTGGGAGGTGCTCGCCACGTTGAGCTTCGCTCCACTTCTGTTGCAAAGTGCGTGACTGCGCAATCTTTCCTACCAATAGGTCGTGTGCGTACTCAAACTCCCGTCGAGCCTCCGGCGTCATAAGCCATGACGCCCGATAGCTCCGGTACATGAATATGAGGCCGTCCCTGTCGACGAAAAATGTCGCACGTTCATCAAGGAGACTGGAACAGAAAGTCAGGATACGGCTGGAAAGGCAGAGGACGCGACGAACTTGGGTTTAGTTTCGTACTCTGCAGGAAAGAAATAACACAGCCAGGGATAGAGCCCCCGTGCGCGCGGCTGGGAGGCGTATAGCGCCTGAATTTCCTGGCGGGGACGAACAGGCGGTGCTACACCCTCCCACCCGGTGGTGGCGAAGGAAGCATCGGCACTGAGGGAGAATGAACCAGCGGCCATGAAGTCAGACCTCACAACCAGGCGTTCAATCCTGTGAGCGGTCGAGACCTTGCCGCGAGTCGTCTTACTACCACGGCTCGTGCGACGACGCTTACGCTTTGCAGGCTCGCTTAAAGACGGAGGCGGGCAGTCGTGCACTAGGGGTTCGTCTGCAGTCGTCGGGGTGCGATAGCTTCAAGGAACCAATGAATAAAGTCCAACAAAGCAAGTTAACCGAGACGGCGTTCAACACACCTCCAATGCCCGTTCGGGCAACGCAGGGCGCCCGCGTCATCAAGCCACCTTTTCTCGCGTTTTGCAGCTGGCGTGGAACTATCCCTGGGGCGGGGGCGTTTCACGCCACGCTTCGCAGGCAGCGCTGGAGTTGGGGAGATTCCGCCTTCGTTGCCACGCTTCGCAGGTGACGCTGAGGTAGGGAAGAGAGGAGCAGCGGTGGACTTGGCGCCGCTGTTTGGAGCAAAGTCGCCCCTGTCCTTGTGGCGGCGTACCGCACTCCGCAAAAAATACCTGGGGTGTAGCGCCTCCAAGTCGCGAGCGGGATCATCCCCGCGGAGGGGATCGCGGCCATCCAGGTATAGAGGGAGAAGGCTCGAGGTGGAAACATCGGCGCGGACGATATCGCCCTGACATGGTCAGGAGAAGAACATAGAAGGATTGAAGGCCTGGACACACACCTTCAACCTGTCACAAACACGTTCCAGCAACCCGTCGGATGTGATTGCCTAGTCCAGCTCAGGGTTCACGGGGTTCGCGCAGAAAGACAAGAAGAGGTCATATTCAAAGTCGGGGTTGAGTGCAGCGTCCTCTGCTCTGCTGCCGGGGCCACTCATCGAAGCGGGTTCACGCGAACCGCCAGCACCGAGGGCATCACGGCGCCCCAGGGGTCTCGCGTCACGCTCTGCAAAGCAGCGACGCGGAGAGCTGGGGCGGGTGGTGGTGCTCGAAGCCTTCCCCTCGTGCTCAAGTTTGCTCGCGTCACGCTCTGCAAAGCAGCGACGCATAGAAGCCGAGCCAGGAGGAGGATTGCGGGCCTCCCCGGCCTCTAGAGCCTTCAGAGCGTTGGAGGGCGACACGGTGACAACGGGCAAGCGCGGCTGATGCTGAGTGGCACAGGGACGCCGCGGTTGCAGTGGGCCAGCCGCGGGAAGTTGGCCTTGAGAGGCACTGGGACGCGAGGAGGGAGATTGCCGAGACATCGAGGACGTTTTTGAGGAGCCGTGGCAGGATGGATACGGACCAGTGGTGGGAGGAAGGAAGAAAGCGAATCAACAAACCGTGTCGTTGATGGTTGTTTTGACATCTCATCAGCAACGTTACAAATTTCCTTTTCAGGCCTTTTGGTCCGAGAATGTAACAAACGCGGCTAGAAATAATGGCGATGGTTTCCCTCTAGGAGCTGTGGGGGGATTCAGAAGATGCACTTCACCAAGCTTTTCGGCGTGGAATTGACTGCTCATGGTCTCAAGGTGAACAACAACCCATTTCCGCACAAGCTATAATTCAAATTCATGCGTCTACAAGGTATATACCATCTACTTGCTAGGGGCAGCCTTTTTAGAATCGGCAAGCTGCAACGATAGGTAAAAAAAATGCATCCCCTCGAAGGTCTTGCATCGAACGAGCGATATCTGTTGCAAGCGATCAAGTAGGCAGGACATTGAACGCACACGCGCTCCAGGCGCTACCCAGCCCTTCCCTTTCCATGCTTGAGTCAGAGTGAGAAGAAACAATCCGACCACGGAGTTCTAACAATCGGCGCGATTCGGGTGCTAGTTTCAAATACAGCTTGTATGGCTCAGTTCAACGTAGTAAATGGATTGAATTTCGATTTCTTCTGAGGCAGCGGTACGAGAATACAACGCGAAAAGTACTACGAGATAATTCAGCTCTTAATCTTGGACGGGTAGGGGATAAAAAAGTTGTCTAGATGGTTGGTGACCATCTCCTGCTCTGCTTGGGAGTCGCAGAGCACAGCCGTGAGACTATACAAAACGTCGCGGTTACGTTGCTCATTGTCGTTAAATATATTGCGACCGGCGGCGTTGGCGTTCATCGAAGGTGGCGCCAGTGATATAAGACGTCGAGGAGGGAACGGAATTTTTTGGCACGTTTTTGACCCAGGTTGGGAGCAGAAAAGAAGGGGTGAATGAGCACGGCGGTACCAAAGTGTCGATGCTGAGCCGTGATCAATTAGATAGATGAGATAAATAATATACCGACGAGTTAAAATACATACAGAGCCAGTGGGAACCACAGAAAAGATGATGAAGGAAGAAAATCCAGAAGAAAAGCCCGTGTGTACCATATTCTTATCGCCGTAGACAGGGCGGCCGGCGGGAAGGTGCGGTAAGAATTTGCAGTGTCTCGGCAGCCCGGCAGGACGGATGCGCGGAGAGGTGAAGACGGTGTCCAAATGCGCGCGGGCGCTGGGCTCGAGGGTAAGGACGGACTCTGAGATAAAAACACGTCGCGGAGAGGTGCGCCGAGGACGAGGGGATCCGGCGCAGGTGGAAGTGCAGGACTGGGCGGGCGAACGCGCTGAGAGCGTGCTCTACGCGTGATCTAAGAGGGAGTACCGATTATTTCATCCCAAATACATCAGTTGTATGCTTTGGGGACAAGAGGCTTCAAATACAACTGAAGAGGTTAGGGTGATCAACGCACGCAAAACAATCGCGCACCTCGCAAGAGTAACAGGTCGATGTTGGCAGAATAGGCTGATGTATTGACGCGGGAGGGATCACACTACATTGCCAACTGGAGGAAACCACCTACGAATCTGTTCCACAGCGGGCGCCTGGGCTACAAACAGAATTAAATGCCTATCAGTATGAATACAAGCGATCGACGGCGCTTCGTGCCGTCTCCCACTTGAATATAAATAAGTGCTCTAAGGTCCGTCGCTACCATGTCGGTTGCCCACAAATTCTTCCGCAGATAACGTCATTAACCGTTCTTTAAGGAGTACCTCAGCGATTTTCTGTATATTTTTGGGCACATTCCCATCTATCTAGCCTATCCCCTCTCTTTTGGCTCTCTCCTCGTCCTCCCTTCGTCGTTGGATCCTCTCTGTGCGGTTTAATTTTACACTTGAAAACTGCATATGGCTTAAAGGCTGACCGATACGCAGTCTTTGATCAATTGCATTTTGTTCTTCAAACCATGGGTTTGAAATACTGGCTGACTACATTTCTAGGCGCGTTCCATCGATGCTCGGAAATCTTTCTGGCTGAAGCCATTCCACTGTTCTAGAAGCCGTTGTGTCATCAATTAGCAACGAAGGTCTGCAATATGACTGTCCGACTATGTATACGTTGTTCAATTTATTGGTCTCAAATGCTGGACGCCGTCCCTCTTGGTTGCAAATCACCAGGTGAATGACTTTTTGGAGGTCTCCCTACCACAAATTTCTTCCGAAATCCTTCTTTGGCACCGGTTTAATTCTTGGCTCTATACATTTCGCTGAACACTTTTCTCCTTTTCTGAGCACTATAATTCCGCGTGGGTGTATTCCGTTGGATACCTCGCTCTACCCTTTATTGTTTATGGATTCATTAATTGTTTATCTACCCGACATGTACTACTTATTGTGGTGTAATTGTGATCAAGCAAACCCCATATCATTTGCTGCACCTTCCGGAGCGAAGCGGAGGTACGTCTTGTTTCAACTATTGAGCTATCCATCTGGGAGCGGAGCTGAATATAATGATTGCCGGTTGGATGGTGCTAACAGCTACCGTACTTTTGGTCCCACTGCGCAATATAACGATACGGAGATACGGCTTGGGACAATTTTTTATAAAGAGAGTGAGATTGCTGCATAATGAGCACACGCAATGGGCACATGCTAACATGTACGGAAATTATTGTGTGACTGGAGAGTTTCACTGAAAGATGGCCGCACAATCGGAAGAATTAGAGCCTGCCCCAAGGTTCAGACGGAATGGTAGAACTAAGAGCTATTTAGGGGACGGGTTTATCCGGATTGACAAAAATCTGAACGTCTCAAATGCAGGGTCCTGTGGGAATTGCGGCCGATGCCGAGCTAGCCAAGAGATTCAATCAAAATATTGGTGAGCCATTGTCAGGGATCAGGGAATATTGAAAAGCAACAGGCGAAGAATTGTGGAAAGAAGGAAGAGTATTGAAACAAAGGACAGGATAAGATGCGGAATGGTCGGTGGTAAATTAGATTAGCGCCTGCCGCGCGCTAGTAGGCGTCTTACCGTGAGAGCCGTGCCGTGAGAGCATCCACATCTGTGGTGCCGTGAGGTTCCGAGATTGTGCGAGCTCCCAGACCCTCGGGCTATAAAGTCCATAAAAGGAGCGTGAAGGGCTTCAGACGGACAGGCGTTATTTTATAAAGAGAGAGATTCAGCGCTGAAATAATATAGAGGGAGTTAAAGTCGAACGCTAATTACCATATCACCACTGACATGCAGAGACTCAGAATTGGAGGAACGGTGCGCACCGACGCAGAGCCGCAGGGATAGTGTGGGCAATTTAAGCTATAACTGCAGAAATACCTTGTGACTCAGATACGAGGTTAAACAGGGTTTCTGGTAGTCAACTCTGCAGTTTGATACCTCGCTAGCATGAAAGGGAAACTCGAGCCAGGTCAACTCGACCACTGAGGCATATCACGTACTCAAAAGCAGTAGGATTTACGTTTGGAAAGTCTGATATGATGCGGCGCCATCTAAATAATTCGATTGGCGCAAAAGCTGCGTTATGATATTTTCTCGGGAGTCATTCACTCACTATAATCAATAGAATGATTCAATCCCCCCATGAACAAAGACTATCTGTAGGGTCGCCGTGGATGTGAAATGTATCGGCGGTATTCACGAGGATGTGGAACTCAGATGCTTGCGCAGCTCAGAGGCGTAGTGTTTTATTCAGTTCTCATATGGAAATTTGGTATGTGTTTTTCACTCGACGGCACTGTCCAGCTGTGACACGACGGATTTACATGGGATTCAAGTCACCCTACATCAACTTTTGTGGATCTTCTACTCGCCCTGCAATTGTTGGCGACAACAATTTGAGTCTTATAAGTCCCAAATTTCACCATTCATGCATAACTTCTACAACCCGTCGGAACATCAAGGAACTAAGTTTAAACCACCTTTCGGGTATCTCAGACAAATCCGAATATAACCACAGAACGGTTGGTTGGGACACACTCAAATCATGAGACGCGGCGGCGTTGTGCTGGTCAGCCCACGCGTCAAAATATCCTCGCCCTATGTGCACCAACAACTTTGTAACATTGGGCACATACTTTGCACAACTGAGAGCTCATCTCTATGACACGGGCACATTTGTGGGGACCATCCAACCGTGGATGCATACACAATTCTTGAACCTGTGTGTTTCAAAAGGGTCTTTCTGTTCGACACTGCATCACACAATGGTTCGACTTCTACGCGAAGATCTACCATTTCCAGCCATCCAATTAGCCTCACCTTTGACAATGTTGTTGCTCAATGAAAATCCCGTTTATCTCCATCAAAATTCGTCTTCTGGGCCGTAGAAAAGCCTCGTTGATGACACAAACAGGTTACCTTGGATTGAAAACATGCCAATGTGGGCTTGTTCAATTTGGCGTGCTTGAACCTCACTCAGGTGCATCAGTCCCCGCAAGTTCTATCAATGTTCTTAGCCTAATAGTTGCAAGTTCTCCTGCTTCAGCTTGAACTCCCTGACATTGTCCTCAAATTTGGAAGATATCTAATGTCATATATCGAGCTCGCTGGTCGAACATCCGTCTTACTTGTTCCCAATGGTACTCGATTTCAAGCACCCTGGCCGGAGGTTGTTTTATGTGCCCGAGTGTGAATAATGCAAGAAATTGATGGTAGTTGAGCTCACATCTGAGGTTCAGTGACGCGGCGTTGACATGACATTGACACGACGTTGACGCGCAGTGACGCGGCACTGACGCGCATTGACGCGGTGTTGACGCGGCACCGGCGCGCATTGACGCGGCAGCAACGCGCAACTGACGCGGACATGCCGGGACAAGTCCAACTTAATGAGTCATTTATATCCCCTCAAAATGAGCTGTGAGTGGTGCATTGCAGATCCCCAAAGCGAACGACCTCTCAACATACAGTTTGGCGACAGAAAAACCAAAAAGCATGTACTGATCACACGAAAACTGGAGTTCCAGCTCATTATTATCTATTACACACTGTATTCATCTCAAATAAAGGAATGGAGTCCTGGCAACACTCATTCGAGTTGCCGTGGAAGTGAAACAACGGGTTTAGTCAAACGTTGGGATACCGCGTCAATGGCACAGCCACGCCGCGTCAGTCCGCGTCACCCCGCGTCACCCCGCGTCAAATTCTCCTGACCCGTGGGTCGGGCGTTGCCGTGTTCTGACATGCTTCCTGATCCGAGTGATGGTGCAACAGATGTCGGCGGTCTGTGCGATTATGTTAATCCAGCAACATTTACAATGAGTACTTCACGGCGGCGGGGTATTACAGCTCGACATTGTGACAATCATCGATAGAAATCTAATGTTTCGGTGGAAAATTGAACATCGCGGCGGAGTGGTGGGGCCAGTGTCTGAGTGGAGCTTCTTTGTTTGCGATAGAAGGTCCCAACAACTAGTCAGAGTGTGTAGTCGTACATGAACCACTCTGACTTCTTATATAGATATGTTATATGTCAAAGCCGTCAATACACCCAAGTTGAAACCGTCCACGCTTCCTTGTGTATCTGTCTCATTCGAGGTGAGACTCACCGTGAGAGGGGTGAGGAGAGGCCAGCGAGTTTCAGATTGCTGAAAATGTGCGCTCCGAGGAAGCGGAGCGTACGCAAAGTTCGGGATTATGTTGGCATTTTGATTGGGTTATTTGATCGCCACAAGAACCGACATACAAAGTACGACAGTCAAGACTCGGGGTAGCGATACTACGGGATCGGAAGTGTGGGGAATGTGGGTAGCGAATCAGTAGTTCCGGGCACTTACCTACTCAGAATTAGGATGCATCAAGAGTGCAGAGCCACAGGGAATGCGCCTCTTGAACGAAGAGCAACTTGGCCAAGACCGGCGAATTGTGCATCAATCGTTTGCATTGCCGTATAAGTACGTGGGCCGAAAAAAATGCGAGGAAGATATCGATATGCAGACGGGCATGTTGAGGATGAATCAAGGCATTATAATCAGGAGCAATTCCAGACCCGAGCCTACGGATGGTGCTACTTGAATTAAACCCCCCCTGAATAAAATGACGGGCTGAGTTTGGGTGAGCTGGATGATCGCAGAAAGAGCTGTTGCGTTTATGAGGCCTTCGTCACCGACTTGTAAATGTGTCCAAAGTCAAGCAACGCGACTGGGACTTAGCAGCTTGCGCTTTAAAAACAGAAGGGCCTCATTTTGAGACGGTGAGATGAATCGGGTCAGAGGGAATCTGCGAGTTTCCCCTGAGAATTAGAGCTGAGACCTTGCTAGGGAAACTTATGCCTGACGGGACGTCGATTTGGTAACCTAACCCGGGAAGAAGCCGACGAGGGTTTTGGCAATCATTGCCAAATAAAAAAGTGGCACCATATCGTCGACCGCCACCATGATTTTTAACGGAGAATGTGAGTGGGACACGACCTGAACTCATGCAGCGGCCGACCCTTGTCCAGTTGCAGTTTTCAGTCACAATGTTCCGGATGTTTACTTGTCAGATTTTGGCGAGTACGAACGAGATACTATTGCAGCAGTTGCTGATTTTTCCGCTACCTATAGTTGCCCTCGGCGGTCAGATTGTGCGGACACGAGAAGAGATCGCGGAGGCAGTATTTTTTTTTTGCGCATTCCGAGTGGGACCGTGACTTCATTGCGATGTAAGTACTTGCCAATTTCTTGTCTGTGGTAAAGCGATGTTGAGCGTTTATTGACAAGGTTTTTTCGTAGCGATTATCGCGTGAGTGGACGACGAGGCACTTGGAAATTCATTGATATGTATTGCAGGTTCTCGATAAACACTACATTTTTGATTGTGCCTCAAACGAGACCCGCCTCCCGGAGCAAAACTATGGCTACGCCGGTACATATCAAAGATCTTGTTCTGTTACTACACTTGACAGAAAGCACAGTAACGCACACAGGCCGCATTGTACCAGCAGGTAGTCGGTACCCGTGGACTGGGTTCTTGCAGAAAATTACATGCGCGGGGTGAAAAGAAGGCGCGAAGAGGAGGACTTCGTAGGGCAGGAGGAGGAGGCAGAAGTGATTTCTGCTCGAACGAAGAAGCAGTGGGGCATGTTAACGCCTGCTGCGTCGCTGGTGAATCCGCCGACCCGGGAATAATATATCTTGTTGTTTTTATTTTTTGTTGCAAACCAGCAGATGTTATCTTGAACCGTACGCTCATATCGCCGGATTAATTAAATGTTGGACTTCTTTTGTCGACGCAGGAGATGATCAGAGATAGCATGTACCAAGAAAAATGATTATAGGAGTAAGTACAGGCGATGGCAAGAAGGCGCTACAGTCTAGGGAAAATGGACCTCAACTCGGCCGGGATTTGGATAATGGCCAGCTTGTGGGATAACCATAAGAAGAGTAGATGCATGTTGAGGAACGGAGAGCAGATGGATACGGGCTGATTCATCCATGTGCGAAGGTTAGCATGAGAGTCGGCAGGATCCAATCCGTCGCGTGGGACGAAATCCGCCGGGCGAACTTGGCCTCGAGCGCCGGTGATGAAAGCAAAAACCGCGGGCTTCATCTTGTTCCTGAGGGCGCATGCGGAGGCAGACTGAAACGTGTGTTGGCCTTAGAGACTTTTCTGTAGGTTGTGAGGAAAGAATTGTGCCAATGAAAATCGAGTTTCGAACCTGAGGCATAAGGCAGCCAAAACAGTAACCATCTCTGGGCATCTCGAATGCCCCCTTGAACGAGTCCCAAGCGTCATCGCCGTCCTTCGCACATTGTTCCCTGCATTGCCACTGGGAATGCCGCCAGTTTGAGAACCCACGGGCCCAACACATTGGACATCCCTCCGAGATGGCCTTCAACGCGTCGTCGCAGAGCTTGATCATAGCAAGCCTGCGGGTGTTGTAGGCCGCCAGGTCAGCTGGGGTGTAATATTGTTGAAAGCCAAACAAGTCGGTGGACTGCCCAGAGTTACTGCTGGTGGACGGTTGCTGATGGCCAGTGCGGGCGGACGGCTGCTGACGATTATTGGGAGAGTTCAGAAGTGAAACGGGTTGTGTTGTGGGCGGAGGAGGGGGGGCGGCGTTACGAGTTCCTTGGCTTCTGAACTTGTCAGCTTGTTTCCTAGAATGTAAGGGATTCGATTTACCCTCGGGCTTCATTCCGTGGACGAGCAGCGGATTTCTCTCGGTTACTACAAGTCCTGTCAGAGAATGCAACACAAATCGAAACGAGAAACACACGGAGGCGGTGGAGGGACCATCGCACGCGCACGCGCGGATTGTGCACTAGGAGGAAAAGCGTGAGGAGAACAGCAGGTTGAATGAGAAAACCTACGGAGCAGAAGAGCCTTGGGCGGGGCGCTGGTGGAGACGTGGTTGAGCATCGGCACGTGCATCGCTGGGATAGTAAATGTGAGCCAACAAATATTGTGGTTTAAAGGACTGGACGGACGGGACGCGAGCGTTCCGATGAGCTGCTTCAGGTCTGTAACTGTGGTAAACATGACGACAGAGCATGCATCGGACTGAAACAGAACATACCTGTCGATATCCGGCCGATCGGAGTGGGGATGCGCGCTGTTGGTCGTTAGGGAAGAACTTGATGTACGAAATAAATTAAAAGCATTTACCGAGGGGCCGCAGCTCCATCTCGAGCATGCGATGGGCCACTGCCATGATGGGTGAGAATCGAATGGAGTGGAGCTGAAACTATGTATGTTTGCCTGCTCCTGGAGCTGGAGCCTTCCCTGTTGCGACATGAATTATAAATCGAACCATACGCGTCAAAACTACGAACCCGGACTGAGAGGTGCTGGCGAGAGGGTTACTGTGGTCTATGGAGATCGCTTGAATCCGACTGCTGTTCGTGAGCCATATAAATGGACGCAATGATGAAGAAACTCCTTACGAAGAAGGGGCGGCTTCTATTCGCGGACGCGATGGGCCTGCAACTGCATTACTGAGGGAGACGAATGAGAATTCAATCAAGTGAGATGGCGAACTGAACACTGCGTACGTTTTCCTGCTCCTGGAGCCCGAGTGTTCCCTGTTTTAAACTCAATCTCGAATTTAGGACTAGGAATAAAAACAACTAACCGCGGCTGCACAGTGCCGCGGTGTGATGCACTCTGCTGGCTTGGCGCAGTATCCCTAACTCCGCATTGAAAATGATAGCCATGATTTCAAATATTGGAAGACATACCGATGTTCCAATAGGAGCGGCCGGGGCGGTCTGCAATTTGATGTGAAGGCGAAGAATGACATAAAGAGAAGAAACGCACCTGACTGATATGACGTAGTCCCCAACAGGGCGACTCGGGCTCGCATAGACCAAATCGCTAGTACTTGAATTCCTGAAAGGGGTGAGAAATGTGAACGAATGGACTCAGGATGTGAAACGCACGATGGAAAGGAGCCGCCGAAGCCTTGCGTTTGCGTTCTCCGCATCCAGGGTGTGCGTGGGCTACAATATATTTGAGTAATGACGTGGCAGGTTTGGAAAAGAAAGAAAATACATACAGTGGTTCGTCGGGAGTGGGGCTGGGTGAGCTGCGATAGTTTTATTAGAGCTGTTTTTCGAGTCACAGAGTTGCAAATACAGTTGTTTCCACCGGGGGATGAAGCTTTGGTGTTTTGAAAGGGATCGGCGGGGCGTGGAGGATGGAAAAACCAGCGGTGTGTACTTTTGCAAAGCGTTCCTGCGAGATGAGGTTGTTTATGAAATAAGCTCCCGAATCAAAATTTGAAAACAAAGAATGCTGACGGAGAGGGCTGGAAATCCGACTCTGTGTCCTGCCGATCGTCCCTACAAGATAGGAGCGTCAAGAAATAATGACAAGGCGTGGTCAGAAACAAACCCAAGTAACGATGATGCGTGGCTGAGACTTCTATATGAGTATTGACAGGTTTGCAGGGCAAGGAATGCTTACGCGTACGGATCAGCGTTTGTGGGAAGCATGTCAACATCTTGCATGGCGTCCGAAGGCGAGGCCGGGCTGTGATGTAAGCAGTTGACTTGGTGGTTGAATAGAAGACTACACGCATACCTGGGGTTCTGTGGAGAAACGCCCTGGGGTGAAAAGAGATCAGTATGGTCCCCTGCTGGGCTGCTACAAGAACACCATTAATCCCTCGTTGAGCAGGAAAGAAGCACAAGAGTTACCTATTTGCAGAGTCTCGCGGCGTAGGCCGATCGCTGTCTTGGAGCATCGGCGATGAAACACCACTAAAGAAGATAATTAGCTGCTCGTTTACCAAAAAATGAAGAACGAAAATCACTACTCAGGAGAAGCAAGCGATTCCGGTGCAGCGTGGTCTTGCAGGATCGGCGATGAAGCGCCGCTCAAGAAAATACTTAGCTGCTCGTTCACCAAAACAGAGGACAAAATCACTACTCCGGAAAAGCGTGTGATGCAGGCGCATCTTGGTCTTGCAGCATCGGCGATGAACCGCCGCTGCAGAAGACTAATTAGCGGCTCGTTTAACAAGACAGAAGGAGACAAATCACTACTCAGGAGAAGCGTGGGATTTGGGCGCATCGTGGTCCTGCGCCATCCATGACGATTCGCCGCTAAAGAAGAAAATTAGTGGCGGGTATAACCGAAGAACAAGAAAACTAGTCACTCCGCTGAGGCTTGTGACGCGCGCGCATCAGGGTCTTGCATTATGGACGATCCCCCACTGCACAAAACGAGTTCAATCCTGGAAACAGACAAGAGAGGAAGGCTTACTGCAATGTGAGGATCGGCTGGCGGTGAGGAATTCTGCTCTCTAACACAAGAGGAACCTGGGGAGGGAAGGGTGAGTTCTCTGATGCAGTTTTCGCACCACAATGCACGCGGTATCATGACGCAAGTCCTTACAGACCCGTCAAAGAAGAGCGTGAGCTTCTCGCGCAAGCAGAATTTTGGCCACTCTAGCATGGTTTTTTGCCCGAGATCGTATTGATTCTCGCCAGTGGGGGGCTTGTCGCCAATTCAAGTGAAGGTGGTGGCATTGCATTCCCCTCCGTCGCGCCCAGCCCGATCGGCCTGCTGCTGTAGATCAAACAACTTGAAAGACCAGGGGTAGCCGAAATTGATGGAATCACGGACGTGGGGTTGGTCCATACCGGATCCAAGCAGCGAAGTCGAGGCGGCGATATCCGGTTGCCCAGCGCGGAAGGAGTTGAAGAGTCGCAGATTGAGGGCTTTGCCCTCTTCGGTGGTCTGAGAGATGTAGGCCTCCGTACCAAATAATCCTGCAACTGTCTTGGTCTCGGCGACCGTCGGACAAAAGACCATCATTCTGTCGTCTGGGGTATATGTCGCACGGCGTTGCTTCACAAATTCGGAAAGCGCCGTGCGGGCCTCGCTGCGTGTCTGGTAGGACTTGTGAGCGAAACGCACATTTGGCCGCGAGACACCCATGCGAATAACGTCCCACCGGTCGTGCCCCGTAATTTCGAACAGATCGGGCTCGAGCTGCGGTGGAATGGTTCCGCTGAAGCCGAGAATGGGTACGCCATAACGATGGAGGCTCTTGATGAGCGCCATTATCGGGCGATACGAAATGTCCGTAAGGCACTTGTGGATTTCGTCAAAGACGATCCACGACACGCGATCATGGAGGCACAAAGTCATCAGGAATCTACCAAAACGTCAGACCACGTTGGGTTAAAACGAGACATGGAAGCATACTGCTGGAAAGACTCAAAGTCGATATGCTCGACAGCGACATAGATAACTTCGACGTCGGGATTGAAGGCGTCAGTTTGCTCCCACTTCGAGTGAGCCAGACCAAGCTCGGAGGCACGCCGACGGAAGTCATGATGGAGGCCGGAATGTGGCAGAATGAAAACGGTCTTGCGGCCTTGTGCGAATAGCTTTGCGGCGAGCATCGCGAAAAAAGTTTTACCAGAGCCGCACGTCATGATGGCGAGAATGTTGCTTTCGCGCAAAATCATTTTTTCAATCAGTATGGGCTGTTCAGCGAACCTATAGTCGAAGCTTTGGCCTAGCAAACCTTTGATAGCGGTTAGGCGTGATGGATGTGGGAGAATATTGGAAACCGGGCGGAGGTCGTGTGGTGCGTAGACGGGAGGTGGTGGTGGGAAATACAAAGCTTGTGCCTCACGCGCTCCGTGCTTGATCCACTTATCAACTACCATTTCGAGGTGGGGCTCTAACCTCGAGATCAGCTGGTTTGTGAGGGTGGGGATGTCGATCTGAGCGCTTGATGCGTTGTCGCTCGGAATGTCAGGCATTTGCGCTTGGGCGTGATTGTCCGAGTCGAGGTCTAGACCGATGGGGCATGTTCTGGTCGATCCCAATCATCTCGTGCCATGCGATGCAGTACTTGAGGCAACCAACGACGCGAAGCGAGCTGACGCCGGCCGCTCTAGACATGTCTTGGTGGTACCTCGAATCCGCGGTATGGGTCGTGTGATGTGCGGCTTGGTCGAAGAAATAGTGCTTGACCAGCTCATAGGCACGTGGGTCGGCGTGCTTGCTGGAAAAGGTGGACACTATCTTGCGATATTTCGTCATCGTGAGGCGGATGTCGAGATATTCTTCCGTGACGTCGCCCACATGCTGCTGAGGTCTGCGGATGAGAGATTCCCGCTGAGACGCGCCAGAGAGACTCGTGAAATCTCCGGGCGTCGTCGGCTCCGAGAAGATCTCCCGCTAATCCTGTCTGGAACGAACGGTAGACTGCGAGGTTGTCGACAATGTCTTTGGACACGGATGTCGGCGGAGCATGGGGGACGAACTGATCTTTCAGCCTCTTCTGGGATTTTTTGTCGAGGATCCCGACAAGCGATAGGTTTCGATAGAGAAATTGAAGACTGCGGATGGGGCATCCAAAGCGGTTTCGGAGGCTTTGAGCTGCAACTTCTGTAGCGCGCCCAGAGCCGCCGGCACCAAAGACGGCGCGGAGAACGAGGCGGTCGTTGGCCCCGTCAAACGCCTGCATCAGTCTGAAAGAAGGCTCGGTGCGCCAGATGAGCTTTCCCTCGTGGACGTAGGTGAACTCTTCCGCGCGCTGTGGATCGGACAATAACCACTGGCCGTAGGCGGTAGTATATTGCCGAAAGCCGTTGTCAGGGTCATCCAGAAAGCAGAAGCCGGCCGTACGATTATGGGGGTTATCCGAGATTTTCCGTAAATCGAAGACAGGGTGGAGGTTGTCGGGAATGCGTTCGTTGAGGAAAATCTGCTCTCTGACGATGGTGTGGTACTCATCGGCAAGGCCGTCCATCAGGCGGAGGAAGCCAGAGATGTGGATTTCCTTGCCTTCATAGATTAAGACTCGACCGTTCGCATCCAAGAAGCTCGCGCCGGCGTCAGCATGCTCGTCAGCAGCGATAACCTTGAGTAAGGCGTAAGAGTTCCACAAAAACGAACACGGCGTCTCTTGCATGTCTTGAAGGTAAACCTTGACATTTTCGTACGCGCTGTTGTATTGAATCAATTGCTAGAAACCGGAGGAGGCAGAAAAAAGACGAACTCGAGAACAGTTAGTTCGGGGTCCTCGTCCATCAATCGCCGCATTTCGGTCAGCTGCGCGGTTCGATTAAGATAGATCAGGTGCATGAGCAGTGATGTGATAGAAGACACCGGAAGAAATGTTCCAGATGGGTGAATGGAGATGAGGACGGCATAGCACGACACGGCGGAAAAAAACTTGTTGAGCCGATTGTTGTGTTTTATATGAGAAAACAACGAATGGACGACTCGATGAAGATTCTGCTTCCTTGTTAGAAGCGGCGAATTGAGGGTGAGTGATCTGTCGAGATCTTTGAGGTGGGAGAGCTGAGAGTCAGTGAGCGGGAATGTATATCCTTCGAGCTCGCCCCGTGACTGGCGCAGGAGGTTGAAGATGAATTTCCAGAGCGTCAACCCGTATTTTTGACAACTCTTCGTTGTAAGTATGCCAAAAGATGCGATTGAAAATGTGTTTCTGTGTGATTTATCAGAATAAAATCATCGCAACGATGCAGAAGAGAGCCTACAATCCAACATTCGCCATTAGCCGCTGTAAGCCAAACGCAGAATGGTTGCGAATCTCTGGCTGGATGTCCTCGATATACGCTTGGACGACCGGTTTTAGCTCATGCAGATCTCCATCGTCATCGGTGGAGCCGCGAGTAACTTCAGAAACCTTGGCAGCGTCCAACCCGGCCAGAAAGGTGGCCCATCCTTCGCTGCGGGCAAAGATCTGCAGATCAAGATCGCGCTCCGGTTCTGTGAATGGTAGCGTTGAGTAATCGAACTCTGGTTTCCACTGAGCGGCGAAGAGGGAAGCAGAGGATGGTTCGTTTTCGTCATGGAGTGGGAGCTTGGTCGGATCGACCTGGAAGAAGGTTTGGTGCCGGCCGTGAGTGAATTGCTGGCCGTAACCGATGGTGGATGAGTTCTTTGCGCCATTGCTGGGGCAGCGTTCCGATGATTGGTGACTGCGGAGCGAGTTGGCGTGGACGTATCCTCTTCCGCACCGTCCACAGAAGCGGTAGTGTGTAGGAGGGAGCGCCAATCCAAAAATCGGCGGTGGGGAATTATCCGGGACGCGAACGGCGGCAAAGTCGTTCGGGATATGAAACTTTGCGACTATTTGCTCCACAATTTCTTCTGGAATAACTGCCACATGGTTATGAAGCCGAACGTGTGTCTGGAGCTGGCGAGGCGCGACGCAAGTGCCACACGTTATGCAGATGAAGATGCGAAAATGTTTGTTGATTATGATCCCGCAGGACGGGAGATTGATATCAGGGTATGTAACGATCGTGTCTGAACACGGAGAACGGCGGAATATCGTCAAGTCGACACCCGCATCAAAAGCATCTTCTTCTTGGACTTGGGCGGGGGGGATAGGGTCGGCGTGATCGGGAGAAGGGGGTGGACGGGCAGCGGGGTCAAACAAGTCGGTTCTTCCGCTCAGAGCGTCATCTACGGTAGGCTGGATGCCCGGAGTGGGGTGCTCCGGATCGTCTGGAACTTCGGGGCCTCATTATATGAAGTCGAGGAAGATTAACAAAGAACAGAGCAAAATAATGCGCACCTGAGTCTTAAACAGACTCCTTTGCTTATAGCTGACTATACGTTGCTAATATTCAAGTTTCCCCCATCGAGGAGGGCATCAAACCGAACCCGTAAAAAGATGCCGAAGAGAGAATATGCCCTAGGAGGTTGCGGTCCTCCAGCTCGGGTACTCGTGGAAGGCGGCCAGAGGGGTGGCAAATTGTTGCGCTCCTGGTTATCTGCGAGCAAACAGCCCACTAGCCCCGGACTTCTGTGCTTGCGTGATATGGGCTGAGAGTTCGGTTCTATATGGACGAATGATTTACCGGTTACGCTAATCCGTGTCTTCAACTGAAGGCATCGTTGCTCAGGGGCAATATTCCATACCCAGGTTCATCAGCAAGGTATTGAATGGGGAATGAGTCTGCAGGACAGTGATTCAGCGATGTCCGTTACAGCTGGAGCGGCCAAACGACAAGAAGGATGAATAATTAATAGCCGAGGTGTGACGTGGCGCCAACGCAGGTGCAGGGTATGGGATCTAGGTGGCGAAGGCAGTGGCACCAAGCAAGGGAGCACAGATGGTAGGGATATGCTCGAGTAAGAAGGGCAGTCCAAAGACGAATTCGCAGAGTTGCGCGGCCCAAGCGTGGCACTTGAGAAACGTAGCCGCAGAATGCTGCAATGCATTGATGGGTGTGTCGCAAAGAGGAAGCTATAGTTAGTTAGCGACGCCATGGAAAGCCCAGAGGTTAAATCAATCCTGCCACGGCCGTCAACAGCCGTGGGTTGGTGGCGGTAGAGAGAAGAGACCGCTCAGGGCAGTGCACATGCATCAAATGGATCTTGATATCAGTGATCCGTACAAGGCGATGTTTTGTTTTGGAGGTCTTTTGTTCTAGGGAGGGTTTCATCTTCGGAGTATGTCACCATGTCTTTATTTTGATTAGGTTAACGGTTGAATCGAGAAACGGAAATCACCGAAGATACTTTTCAAGTGTGCTTCAAAAAGAAATTGAGTAATCCGGGAGCCCCCGATACGACGAGATCGAATGTGTAGGTCACCAGTAGGTGTCGATTCAAAGAGGGCGAGTGGCGCCACACACGCGCAAACAAACGCGTCGCGTGGAGCGGCCGGGCGGTCGGAAACTCAAAGTGCCTATGACTCACCCAGGAATTCCCGTGCGAAAACCTGTTATCGATGAACTCAAAAAGAAACCAAAAGAAAAATCGAGTTTACAAATATCCCGTCCTTTGTTTCTGGCATTTCACGAGGGAAACACGACAGATAAGGAGCCTTCATGTACCGATGCGGTGAGGCATGGGGCTCCTGGGATTTCCGGGGCAGCTATGACAACTCTACGCATGTGGGGTCAATCATTGCATTTGATGACCAGCGGCTAATTTCTCCCGGGAGTCCCTAGAAGAGTTTACCCGGGATTCCCTGAGTGAATCGTTGCGTTGCGGAGATATGTGGGAGGAGTTGAGCAGAGATCTATCTGGAAGTCCCTGGGTAGTTCGAGGACTGTCCGAATCACCAGATAATTTCAGAGAAAATCACCATGCTTGAATTCGACGGGAGCTTCTGCGTGATTGAGAGCTCATACAGGGTGCTACTTAGGGATATTGCAAATTCTGGATTGGAGGCTACGATGCGCGAATTGCCCTGGAATTTCCGGGAGAAAGAGTGGGATGGAGATCGACGCGGGGCAGGAGAATCTAACTAGGAAGCTCTCGGACTTGGCTGTGTGTAGCGACGAGCTGGGTGATAGCGGCTTCGGGTCGAGAAGAGTTATGGTCATAACTTGAATGATAACTGATTTGAAAGTGACCGATATTAATGAAGCCAAGGACGCACAACGGCGGCATTTCGATGTATTTAAACATCGCAAAATGAATGAGCTCAGCGGGAGAAGGAACGAGTTGACGGTGAACACTCTGCAGGTCGATTATCTATATGTTGTCCGTGTAAATGAATACCCGAAAATAACTGTTCAAATACATAAGTAGGTGACTCGCGAAGATTGCGAGTTCGGGGTGATAAAGAAGCATGCATTTGAAGAAAAGGTGTTGACGCGGTTTGCTTCTCGAGAAGCTGTCTAAGGACCAAGAGGGTCCGAATTAGCAATGAGACTTCCTTACCTGGCAGGTTCTTGTTGTGGGATGGGAAGAGGAAATGGGATTGCACAAAGGATAGAGCTCGTGGTCCTTCATGGGGGAATCGTGGTGCAGTGGCGAGGGAAATGATGTGATCCCGGAAGAAATAGAATCCGAATGCGTCGAGTATCCATTCAAGTTACCTATTAGTCGGCCCAGCGTTTGTAGTCCATAGAGTGCCGTTTGCATCAGAGTTGGGGCCTGCGCACAAACAGAAGACCAGAGCATCACACGGGTTTCCCAGTCATGGGCGAGGAAACGGATGGTGGGCCAGTCGCGGGGAAGATATACTCCGAGGTACGAGTGCAGATCGGGAATCTAAAATCGACCGGTTTGTACAATGGGAGAAGCCGCCGGTTTGGCTGCGAGCGGTCAGATTCCCCCAAGACCGTGACGTGGCCCTTGGTGAGGAAACCGACGATGAGGCCGTGGGGGTGGGAATCTAAAGGGAGACGGTGTACGATCTCATACATTGTTGTAATTTCTGTAAGAAAAGGTCGCTCCGGGCCGCGAGGAGGAGGAGGAGAATTATATGTTACCAGTATATATAGGATGGCCCGCCACGCTCGGAATTTTACACGAGGGATGGTTCCAGAGCTTAGACACATGTGGCCAAGGATAAGACGACGCCAAGACACTGCATTGACCACGAGATTGAGATTCAGCAAGGGTGTGGGCAAGTGAATGGAACGTAACATTATCTATACCGGTATTACGACACGATGAAGAACCCATGGGGCCCGTAGCGAATGGGAGAAATTAATCGCCTGTGGCAGCCAAAAAGAAAAAAAAAAAAAAGGGCGGTGGTGTCGGCCTGCGAAAGACTCACTGTGAAAAAAGAGATGCAGAGTGTTCTAAGCGCATTTCTTTCGCCTTGATTTTTGGCTGGCGGACTGAAATATACGCGGGGAACGGCGATGAGATAAATTGAAGGAGTTGTACATTGGTCTGGTTATCGTAAACGGAAAAATTGATGGAGAAAGGGGGGTGGGAAAAGGTACGGTTGGGTAGGTATGAGAAGAAGGCGTCAAACCAGAAGTAACCGCAAATGTGACGTATGTGGGGTGGGGGGAGCACTGCGACTTCGCTGCAGCTATCGCATCTCCAGGACGGTCGGTGTGCGGCGGCGCGATCGTAGAGGCGTTGAAGAGGGAGGGGGGCGATGCGGCGAGCAGGCGACCGCGGACAGGCACGTGTGATCCGGTGGATGGAATTGGCGCTGGGGGTTTGCCTGACAGCGCGGACACTAGTGCGCTGCTACCGCATGGGATGGCGCGCAATCTGTGTCAGCGGGCGTTGGCCGAGGTTCCCCAGTAACAAGGATGCATCAGGAAAATCCAAAATGGCCCCATAGCCGGAGGGTGTTTATGGGACGCTACAAGGTGCTATGAGGTGCTATAAGACTCTTCGCACACTATGGCAAGCTATGGAGAGCTATGGGGAGCTATGAAGAGCTATAAAAGTTGCTGCTACAGCTATGACATTCTATTGTTGTCTATCAAATAGTCCAGTGAGCACTACATAGCACTTTATAGTAACTGGCTGGAACTATATAGTGCTATGTAGCAGGTCCCAGAAAATATAGGTAGCACCGAGCATTTCACACAATGCTAGGTGTTTATATAAATCCTATTTCACCTTTCTGACAATATTTATGCATAGCTGGGCCGAGTTCAAAGCTTTGAGTTTCTGAAAACCGCCGCGTCTGAGAAAGTATTTCGCATATTACAGGCTAACAAAGGCTTTTGAGGCAAATGACCTTAGAGATGTCTTGTAGCGCCAATTGAGCTCTATAACTTTCGTTTTTGAGTCTATTTTTAGATGAGGACCCATACACCCCATTTTTGGCCGTGTTAACCAAATCAACACTTTAATTATCTGTTGATATCATTACAATTGCTATGGAACCTATTCATCGAGGTTATGAGGGGAGTGAGGTTGAATTATGGTTGAAAAGTAGAAAGAGCATAGGGTAGCCTCATAGATCATCAAATATCGGAGTCTGTAATGGTCCTTTAGTCTAGTATGAAAGTGTGCTGTCTTATATTTTATTTGTAATCATGAGGTTGTGTGTTCGATTCCCCACAGTGCATTCATTTAATAACTTAATTATGTTCTCAGGCTTGTAGCAAGTTAGTCAATTCAGTTATGTAGTTACTCGGTAATTAAGGTAATAGAAACAAAACCAATTGGTTTGAGGAAACAAAATATGTTTTTTTTTCCCCCCGAAGGGACTCTACTTGGGCTACTATACAGTTCTATGGGCACTCTGAGCACTATGACTATGTGCACTATGATAGCTTCCACCTATACTATGAGGTGCTATGGGGCGCTATAATTTTGACCCCCCCCCCCCACCTTTCTATGGGGTTGGCCATTTGCTATGACAGCTATGGCTTCTATGGGGCGCTATCAGGGGCTATGGGGCAGCTTTGAGTTTTCCTGATGTCATGTGTATAGCGTTATAGAAGAGAGCACTCACCTGAATTTTCTCGGGAGACGGGGCTTACAGTCGGTTGCCGCGACGAACTTGGACTAGACGCGTGAGGAATGTCAACTGCGAAGCGGATGTCGGTGAGCGCGACGTGTCAGCTAAGGAATGAAACAAATTCAGCCTACCCTCTAAATTCTCCCAGGAATTTCCCGGAGAAAAACAGCGGTGCACCGAGGGAAAATAAACCATGCTGGGAAGGGAGGGAAGAGCGAAGGGCGGGCAGCCGGCAACCGCGCCAGAGAGGGAATCCGGCGCGACATGGTGTGCATAAAAACGCGCTCCGAATGGAGAGCAGAGCGGTGAGTGATGTGTGCGCGAGGGGATGTAAAGCAGAAAAGGGGAGTATCACAGCAACGCACCTTAACTTGCGTCGTGCAAACGCTGGAGGTGTACAGTGGTGGTGAGGTGCGTAGGTCTTCGAAATGCCGATGAGGAAGGTGAAAATGCGGGCGTACACGATGGAGGCAACGCGGCGCTGAATTCTGAGCGCGAACGCTGTGATGAAAAGAGGAGGTGAATTCGTGGGGTCGGAGGCGGTGAAGGCGAGGTGCGCTGAACCAATGCGTCGTGGGTGGAAAAGTTTGTAGCGGCGGAGTCGTGGCGGGGCTAGCGGGGGCAACCGTCGGACCATATCGCCGGCGAAGACGCAGACGGGCGTTGTGGATGTAAGACGGGAGCCGTGGTGGTGCTGAGGGTGCAAAGACGAATGCATGTAGAGCGGATGGATGAGATGACTTGGGAAGGGCCAGATAAAAGAAGGGAAGCGGAGGGAAAAGGAGATGAGCGACGGCAAAGAGGAGGACGAAAGCAGGGAGGGAATGGAGAGAATGAAAGAACGTACTTGGTTACAGATAAATTAGTATAGTTGGGGGCGTGAAGGGAGAGTCTCTTGGCCGCGGGTCTCGTCAATAATCAGCGCAAAGGAAACGTGGATGCATGTAGAAGTGTTAGAGTTAAGACTGGGAGTGGCGGCTGGGACGGAATAGGCGAAAAGGAAGACGGCAACTTGAGTTCAGGTTGAGTCCGCGTTGAGCACGGGGATGTAGTCAAATGTCGTCGTTAGGGAGGCGGGAGATCCGGTCGTTGCAGCGGTGTTAGTCAAACGTGTGGCATAAGTATTGATGCGGGGAGCGTAGGTCGATGGGCACGGTAGCTTGGACGCGGCGGGATCGGGGAGCACGGGCGGTGTGCGTAGGGAGCAAAGGAGATGGTCGTGACGTGGCCGGCATGCTGTGGACGGCGCCGCCACACGTACGCAAACAAACGCGTCGCATGGGGCGGGAGGGGCGGGCGGGGCAACGATAGGTTACAGCACCAATGTGCGGGGCTGGACGGGTTAGTATACGCGCTATGGGGCGGCGAACTCGGGATACGTAAGGGCGTCGACGAATTGTGGGGGCAATTGGTCGGACCAGCACGGACCAGCGCGGACCAGGGCAAAGAAAAGGCGGACCCTAGCCGGGTCCGTGGCGGGGCATGCTGTGGTCCGAGGCCGGGCACAGCAAGAGTAGCCGTGGTCCGTCCGATGCGCAAGGTATTGTGCAAGGACCGACTTTGATGAAGAAGCGGGATGACGTAGGTCAGTTGCGTCGCGACGGGGCAAAATTTTGAACGAGTCGGTCACGTGTGCGACGCGTTTTCAGCTTGTTTCGAACGCGCTGCCGAATATTTACGCGTTATCTGAGCCACTACTTGCTCTAAATATACGATTGGGACCTCGTTTTGACCGTAATCAATGGGGGAATTTGTGAGTTGAAACGGGAAGTGTTGCGGAATTTTTTTGCAGCGGTCGCGATTGCAAGAAGGGATGAGTACGGGATTTACAACGTTCTTCCATGTTCAGCTTGTAAAGAAGTCAATAATTGGGCGCTTGAGGTGGTAATTCGAAGGGAGGGGTATTTGCGTGTGGAGAATCGATCTAGGTGGTTGGCAGGGGCCCAAACCGACGGGCAAACAGTCATTTTTGGGCGGGTCCGAGGCGGGGTCTGGGTGGATTTGGCTCGGACCAGAGAAAAAAAGCGCATTTTGCGGCGCATAATGTGCGGTGAGTTCTGGGTGTATGGGGGAGCTTGGGGGCTCAAAATGTAGGGCGGAAGGAGTAGTATCGACCGTGTGAATATGGGAATATTCGGGAAACGGCTTGATACTCGGACCAGCAATGTGCAACCGTGAACCTTTTTGGGGAGAGAATATACTAGGTTGCTGCGATGGTAAGTGCACATACGAAAGCCGCGTCGTCGGAGGTGGCAGTGTTTGACGGCCATTGAATCAGTAGTTGATGATCGGCCCGATTTGTGCCGACTCGGAGCGCGCAGTTCAACTTTTGGTTCAAATTTTTGGGCAGCGGTGTACGAAATGCTCGGCCCAATTTATGCAAAGGGTACATCAAATGATGGAATCATCCGATCTTTCTTCGTTCTCACCTTGAACGACGTCTGAAATGGTCTTGATCCATTGAGCATACTGTATAATTACATTCAATTCGGCAGTCACGCGTCACGGAGGGGGTTGACGGCACCGAACTTTGGTCGGTGTCACGCATCACGGCGGCGGTTGACCAAATGTCCGGGTGTCACGGTATTTTCTAAATTTCATCCAGGGGCCACATTTGTCTATTTTTCTTCCCCGCAGGCACCTTCTGGCGCAGTTTATGCCCATTTTGGCAGATTTCCTTTATGAAATGCAGAATTCTGCTTAGTGATGTTCAGGGCCCGGCTCGGCCTGAAAGCCCGGGCTTGGGCTCGGCTTTGGCGGGCTCAAGGTTCAGATTCTCGAGGCCCGAGCCCGAGCCCTCGGTGCCGGGCCTGAAGCCCTGAGCCCGGGCCCAAGGCCCCAAGCCGGGCTTTTCATGGCCAAAAAAAAAAAAAAACATGATGCTAGGTTGTAAATGTATATTATGTGTCTGTATAATTTATGGTAGGAAGGAGTTCGTAATTGAATTGTCGGGCTGGGTCGGTGGAGGATGGTAGTGGATGCCAGGGAAAGAAGTTTATCATGACGGAAATGTGATGGCCGAAGCACGGCTGATCGGTAGTCGGTCCACAGTTGTGAATTTGAACACGCAGACAATCCAAGACTTGTCTAACGGTCCTGCGCAGGTAATTTAGCTCGGAAATGAAACATTTTGAATGGCTTTGTTTCATTATTTCCTGTTTACGACCCCCTGTAAACCAGATAAATACATATATCTAGGCCCGGGCTTGCCGGGCCTGGCAGGCCTGGCATTCCCCAAGCCCGAGCCCTGGGCCCGCGAAAGCCTTGTGTCCGGCTTGGCCCGGCTTGCGGGCCTGGGCCGAGCCCTGAACATCACTAATTCTGCTGTCCAGGGGCGAAGTATGTGAAAAAAAAGCGCAAGTTTGAGTTTCTTATTGCAAATCTTGTTCAGTCTTTGGTTGCCCACTTCCTGCGCCCACTTAAAGTTGATTTGTTGTTTGTGTTGAATTTTCTCCCAAATCTCCGTGCCTGACGAAAATTTGCGCTTGTCACGGTCAACCTCCGGGGCTGACAAATTGACGAATATGTTCAAAATGTCACGCATCACAACCCCTCCCGAATTGAATATAATTGTACAGTACTGTAGTGTCACAATCAATTCGTCAATTCGTCAACGGGTCTCGGGGTGCGTGACGACCCAAAAAAATTCGTCAAACAGCAGATGCTCTCCACAGTCCATAGGTCATTCAATTTGGCTCTTTAGGAGAAATAAAGCACTTCAACAGAGCAAGAAGACTGAAAATTAAGAAAACCACAGTTTTACAATTTTTCCAGCATTGAAAGTGCATTTTTACATGTACATACAGCGCTATTTCAATCAGAAGATGGGCTGGAGCCTTTATGCTGACACTGAATCACTGAATTGCACCTGCAGTGCCGAAAATTTGACATTTCTCACAATTTCAACCAAAATTTTGGGGAAGCGTGAAAAAAAGTACATTCGTCAAGAGGCCCTGTGATGCGTGACCAAGCCCCAAAACTCGTCACCTGAAGGGCCTGCGTGACGCGTGACTGACAAATTGATTGTAATACTACAATACAGGAGATCTCCAGGTGGCTCCCTAACGAAGTCGTCACCGAAGCAATCCAGCGGCTTCTCTGCGCCACGTATCCAAACTATTCCACGGCCTATGCCTTCCCATTTTATACCGCACGGTCCACCTCGACGAACATCCTAGCGCCATCGCGTTCTGCTCAGAACTAATCGCAAACCCTTGATGGGCAGCTACTGTGCGTTACTTCACCGTCGCTCGTATCAAGGTGCCGTGGCATGTCTTCCAGTGAATCACAGTTTGGAAAAAAAAATCACGACAGATATCAGCCTCCCAAAAAGCTCAGCAAGATGTTGATTACATCGATGAAACTCATGGTCAGGCTCGAGCATCTGTTCACTCCCCCGCCGCCCTCAAAAAAGATCATCGCCTGTTTTGCTGCATCAGATGCCCTTTCCACACCTCCTCGCCTGTGGTTTACCGAACATCTCTTGGCGACTCCAGAAACCGGAGACACGATAGCCTCGTTTCTAACACGCCATGCGGCCTTGACGAGTGTTCGTGTGTTTTCGGGCCGCAAATCACGATTTCTCCCTCGATACGCACCTCCCTCCCGGATCCCCCGGATTATCGCGGGCCAACCGGCTTCAATCTCTCGTTGGTTGCTAGCGGTTTGCGGAAGGCCCGACTTCTCTGGCATCTGGGCGAAACAACGGACGTCGAAATCGAACGTATTATCATTGCCCTTGAATATTTAACCAGCGCCAACATCCCTGTTTGTTCATACCATGAATATCACGAGGTGGGCTTTGTTGCGATTCTGAAATCTGTATCAGCACACATGCCGTATACGAGGACCCTTCAAATGCCCTCTGTAATGCGTTGAGATGCGGTGGTCTTACACCAGGTAAGCTTCCACCTGTCTATACAACGCAGTTCGCAATGTGAACAGGCAGCAATTGACCATAACTCAGCCTCCCTTGCACCATTCACTGCCCTCGACTATCTTGCAATAGAGTGCTTTCCCAATTCGTGTGCCGAGCCTGTCGGTCCAGTCACTGTTCCAGATCGAGTCACAATAGAGAGGTGGAGGAAGGTCTGTCCGGCTCTCGCCTCCTGCAGTCTGAGTGCAATCCGTCTTCACCATCATAATTCGACATTAGCCTGTTAGCGCAACAGCCATTGGAGCCATTTGATGGCTTTCGGGTCGTGCGCAAAATTGGCAGGTGAATGGCTCCACAGAGTCATTCAGAGCCATTAGATAGGTTGTGCAAAAGCCGCACGGGCCGCATGCGGCTTTGTGTGCATTGTGCAATGCCGCAGTTTTTTCTCCGCTGTTCTTGATGTTTATCTTTCAAAATACCATTCAATGCCTTCTAAATCTCATATTCCACTTGCAAGAGTGTTATGTTTTGGATGTGCACCCATGGGAGGCCGCATTTTTCAGGTATCACAAAGGCATCACTCACTTTCCCCATAGTTTCACGTCTGCCAGGCAGCAGAGGCAGTGCCTAGGATCTTTCCTGTCCCCACAGCACCTCTCCTTCACCTCAGGTAAGCATGTATTACAAGGGTTAATTGGCACCTCTCAAATTTCAAATTTGCCGTGCGGCTTTGCACAATGCACACAAAGCCGCACGCGGCCCGTGCGGCTTTTGCACAACCTATCTATTGACGTCATTTTTTTTGGCTGTGGAGCCATTCGCTGCGCACATAAAAAATGCCGTCAGATGGCTCGAATGGCTGCTGCGCAAACTCTCTATTAATAAGAACGATTCTTCTAGACAATCATGCTTGGAGAAAAGTAGACGACTCATAACAGGAATGCACGGCAGAGGAGTTCCTGTTACTGGCTGCAAACCCTGCGAAAGGTTTTCTTCCTCGAGCGCGGATTTGACCACCAGATTTTCGTCTTATGCGAATGGCGTCTCAAAATTCTATACATCCTTTGGGATAAACAAAGACAGTCGACGGCCCATCTAAATAATTCTCGAACTACTCGATTGCTCGTTTAACCAAGACTATGACATGATTCCCGAAGCAATCTTTGTCCTCTGGTTGGCTAAGCCAATGCTTTGCTCCAATCTGTCTTCTTGGCGAACTCGGCCCAAGTAGACAGAGGCGGCAGACCTTCCTGGGGAGTCAAATTCTTGAAGTCTACAAATTCGGGATGGACTGGTTACTAACATTCCCCCAGCTCGGGGAAAAGAAGGGACATACATCCAAACTCGTTGAACCACTGCATGGCCTCGGTCATTTGCAGAACGATGTGCGGCGGATTGCCAAGCGCCTGAAAATTCTGCGTGAACTGCTCAACAGGGATCTGCCTGAACACAATTTTTTTCCCGGTCGCTGTTGCGTATGAATCTTAGCAAATGAGGCGGTTGGAAATTGAGATGCTTACCTTGAGCAAGCTGTTGCGCCATCTCTTCAATGGTTATATTTTCGCTATAAGCGAAGATCTCGGAGCCGTCTGGGAAAACTGGGAGCTCAAGCACATGGCGTACAAACAAGCCATAGTCACGCTCCGCGTCGAGGAAGGGGGTGATTGTCGTAGGTTTTACGGGCAGGGGAATGGTGAACGACCCGTCATCCTGTTTTGCAATCATGAACGGGTCGGTGACGAAGTTGGTTCCATAAAACCCCGCCTGAACGTCGACAAACGGAACGCCAGACTGACGGCCGTATTCGGTGACGGCAGCCTTGCCGTCAAACTCGTACACATGGACGTACTTCCCGCCGCTCATTTTTGTTACAGACGGCAAACCGGACCAGACGATGCGCGATGCAGCGCCTGCCTTGGCGGCGTCAATGAGGAGCTTGCCTTCGCTGATTTCCTATAATTACGGAAATCAGAATAATCGACACGTGACAGAAGAAACAGCAGTTACCCGCTCCTTGCTAAAATGCTCAGGGAAGTTGGTGACAAGCTGGATTTATCGTGAGTACAAGCTGCGCGAACCACGAAATCACCCACAAATGCAAAATCTGCGCCGGTGAAAGCCTTATACACTTCTTCCTTGTTCTCGACCACGAGCGAAACGACAACAACTTCCACACCTAGTTTGACGAGGTTCTGGGCTGCGGGTTTCTTGGCATCTCGCGTGAACGCCCGGACACGGTAGGGCTTGTCTGATTTCGCCAGCGCATTGACAACGCTGCCGCCTTGGGTGCCAGTGGCGCCAACGACGGCTACGAGTGGTGCGGAGGAAGCTTGGGTAATCGTCATTTTTCTGGGAAAGTACTCGAGTTGAGCGTAGGATGGATGCAAGGCAACACAGTTATGCTAGAATATATAGCCACCATTAGTAGTGTGAATTGTTTTTCCCGAAATATCGTGACTTGTCATCAATGGCCGCGCAGCGAAACGCCGCGATACCGAGATCATCGGTGAATGCGGCCGGCGTTTCGCGTGACCCCGTGTCCGCCGTGCGGCTTCGCCGGCGTACTCATAGGAGGTGCGATACCGGAATCATCGGTTAAAGGCGTTGGACGCCGAGCCCCTGGACGAGCCTTAGTACATCCATCTGTTGTTATTTCCCGACAAATCGCGGTGTTTGCTCACAAAGCCCACAGTTATCGGAGATCGCACTGACATGATTACGGTTTGACTCGCGCACGAAAATCATTGGCAGATGGTATTTCGATGGAATCGTAAGAAAAACTAGGAGGAACCACACCTGATGGGCGCTTAGCTGGAGACCGGGAACGAAGTTCATGTGACTTGCCTTGAAGTTCTACTGACCAAAGAAAATCGGGACAACGTGCGCGGATTACACGTACGAGACTGCGGACAAGTGATATCGTCCGGTTTCTAGCTCAAGATGACTTGTGTAGAGAACACCCAACCTATCATCCAGCACCATTCTCCACCTCGGTCGGTAACGGTTAAGATCGGGAACGTCAAGCGACGTGAATTGCACCTGCGGCGTCTGGTGCGACAGATACTGGACAAGACCGAGGGCGTTCTCGTCCAATATGATGATCCAACGGCAACGGATATGATGTTGCAAGGGTGCTCGTATAAGCACAGGGAACCGACTGTAGGCGTCGAGTCGTCATATTCGGCAGACCATAAGTGAAGACTATTGAAGACTTTTTCTGGTTCAGCGTCGACCTCGAGTTAAGTAGTCTTTAATGTAATATTCAATGCACCATATTTGGGGACTCGAAGATGGCAGAATCCGAGTGATGCGATGCGCGTGTGGTGAGCAGTGGAGGAGGGAATGGGTATCGCCATTTTTGTGTATCGGCAAATCAAGGGTCTGCGACTGTGTAGTCGAGGTTTTGACGTGGATAATACCCGCAGTGGGGGTTTCGAAATACTGCTGAGTGGTGTAGAAGTCGTCCTTGATGAAGATGCATCTGGGCCATGTCGCTTCGGCACTCGAACCCAAATCAACAACCCGAATAACTTCGTCCTCCCGGCCGCAGATCAAAAGAAACGACAAGTCCTCCACATGCTTCACCAGTATTGCCGCAAAGGTATTTTCGTTCATGAGGACCTCCGAAACCCTGTACTCTTCCGGTTCGGGGGGTGACCAAATTTTGGCAAAGACCTTCGAGACTTTGAGCCGCCGAGGAGTTTCGATGCTCGACACAAATGATAGCAAGCTCGAAGGCATTTGTCGAAGAACTAAGGAATCGAGTCATTGGTGGTGTACCACTTCAAAAGGCAGTCTTTACCTGGAATAGATCACTCCAATCGAACATGATCCCGGACGCGGATGAGGATAAAATTCTGGTGTGTTGAATGGCAACAGAGTGGTAGTTGATATTCTGACATAAGTTCCCATGTTTGACAATGTGACGCCGCCAACGCATCTCCTGGAAAGAAATTTGATGTGCACACTCGCAATTAGTTCTAGTTTCAGGGACATTGGCCCTATCCGTCTAATCTCAGATTGTGGTGCACATTCTGAGATTAGACAGATAATCCATCGCTGTCCAGAAACCCTTTGATCCCACCACAACTAGAGTAATGCACTATGTATATATAATACTTAGGTACAGGTACCTCGACGAACCCAAGAGTATTCTGAGAGAAAAGGTGCCTATGCTAACTCGGTCGACAACTCAGTCGAAACGAAATCAAAAAGGCGCATAAACGGCCGCATTAAACCGGCCAAAGCTATCCAGTTTCCCACGTAGTTTCGGATTCCATCACATCCCTCCCCCAACCGAAAATTCCGAGACAGGTAAGCGGTAGGCCCAAGTGAAGAAACAGGCCGCCCTACGGACTCGTAGAAGGGCTTAATAGGAGAGTGGATGAATGACAATGAAGTGATGTTTGTGGGCAGTGGAATGGCGGCAAAAGCTGGATGCGCAGTTTTTAAGCGCGGATGAGGATGATCAAAGTGGCAAGTGGATGCGGGGCATTTGGACAAACGGCGAGGGGCGTGGGGAAATGGGGCGACCATGGATTACAGGACAATAAACTGTCGTGCCTACTGAGTGCCTGAAGCTCAGTAGGAACGGGACGAAAAACCGGGGTGATGGTAGCGGTCCCATAATTATCTGGAACTTACAAAGAATAAACCTATTATTACACGTTTTTAACCGCAGCTTCGAGGCCCGTTTTCACCGTTGAAGCAACGTAATTTCTTATTTATCAGCCTGGATTTAAATGCCGAAAATATCGGGTTTTGCTTCCTCAGCAATCTCAGGACCAGCCAATTGAACACGATTGATCACGTCATCTGAAGTTACAAAGAATAAACCTATTATTACTCGTTTGTAACCGCAGTTTCGAGGCCCGTTTTCACCGTTGAAGCAACGTAACTTTTTATTTATCAGCCTGGATTTAAATACCGAAAATATCGGCTTCCGCAGCATTATCAATTCAATCTCAGGACCAGCCAATTGATCACGATTGACGACGTCATCTGAAGCACCGTAAGTTCCTTGCAACCATAAAGCCAGCCATATCCCAGCCATATCCTCGCTCCTCGAAACTTATCAACATGGTTCTCAAATTTTATTCAGACTCGGATGTAGGCGGAGGGCCTGCGATCGTTGGACTTACCCTCGTGGATAACCATTGGGGGGATAGATATCATGACCAGCAAAGGTCCCAATGTTACACGGTGCGTCCCGTGGTTGAATTTCAGGAGTTGCATTGACGCACCATCATCCGAAGCTGGTGGAACGAGCTCATCTCTCGTCCCACATGGGTCAAGCTCAAGGAAGAGGGGTTCAAGAGCACCGTGAGCTGAACGAAGGCCAAAATATAGTAAAGACATACTTTGATAGTGTTGGGATAGAAGAGATAAAAATATGTTGGGGATTCCTGTCAAATATCTGCGGATTTCTGATCGACGATGATGGGGATGCGGGTGAGGAGAAGAGAAGGACACCGCAATTATATAGTGCGATGGGTCACAATATTCAACATCGATGGCGAAATCGACTCTACATGTCCAAACATCGATCAATTATCTCCGGCCAGAGCTGGAGGCCACGTCATTCTTTTAATCATTATTCTCAGTACGATGTGGTGCATTTGAGCACGCTTACGTATCATGGAGAGGAGCTTCAGGGAGGTAGGGAGGAGAGCCTTAACAGAGAGGAAAAGTCAGGGCGAAAAATGGTTTATAAACAAAACTCAAAAGTAATAATTCTGAAAAGCGAAATCATGCTGAAAATGAAGCCTGATGTCCATGTTGAACACACTGACAGCAACCGACTTCCACTCGCAACTCAGCCACTAACAGAATCGTCCTCAGACTCGGAAGTTTTTCCAGCTGGTCGAATCAGGTCGGCTCGTTGACTCAATATAATGCATATGCATCCCACAGACCTTTCCCAGAGTCTTCCCAAGCTGCGTGCCTGGCTTGCCTGCGGGACTGTGTGCAGATCACTGCAAGACGGAGACGACAACCAGATACAGCCTCCGTCGGCACGAATGCGAATGCGTGCAAACCTGCGTGCACGCGGGGGGACCTGCTCCGACCCGCTCGTCTCCGCCAACTGATCTCCGTCGCTCACATGTGTGTTCCTCCACAACGCCAATGCACTCGCCCAATTTGGGAGCCAACTTCTAATCCCATAGGGATCCCAAATCAGAATTTCATGCTACGGGCACGGAATAAAAGATGCGATGGTCTGCAGCAGTCGACATTCAACCCACACTCTCTTAACGATGCAGTCTTTCCTCCTCCCCGCATTGCTGCTTGCACTCACCGAAGTCATCTCGGGTACAGTCATCCCTAGGGACTCTGGTCTTGTCCCTGGTAAGACTTCCTGAATCGTCCAGCCATCCATCGCGAAACTCACTCGGTGTTCTAGCGATCTTCTACTCTCCGAACGGTGCCGTCGGCGCGTGTGGCGTCGCAATCCAAAACTCCGACTTCGCTATCGCGCTGAACACTGTGGACTTTGGGGAAGGCGCGAACTGCGGGAAAGAGACCTTCGTCACCTGTATGCCGCAAATATTTCTCGAACAAGCCTGCCAGACGCTGATTGGGGCATTGTACAGTCGAGGGCGCGACCATTACGGCGATCGTAGTAGACATCTGCACTGAATGCGCACCCGGCGGGGTCAAGCTAACTACCGGTGTCGAGGCGCTGACGGGCACGACGGGTACCATCGACGTTACCTGGCACATCAAGGTCTTCCCGCCCCCGGTGGACATTACTGGCTTAGGTACGCTCATCCCACCCATTGCGCATGCATCATGAGGCTAAGCAAGTGGCCCGTTGCAGCGTCGTCCTACAAGCCAACCCAAGAAGCCTGCACCGGCAACCCTATTGCAAGCACCGAATTTTCCATCGCGCTGAGCGACGCCGACCTCGAGGGCGGGGTAACCTGTGGCAAGACCGTAGATATTACCTGTACGTCTATTCCTCTCTTCTCCTCCCACCCGGTGCTGACGTGTTTTTTGAAAGTCGACGGCACGACCATCACCACCACCGTGCAGGACTTTTGCATTGAATGCGCTACCGGGGAGATCAAGATGACCTCCAGCGCCTTTGCGGCGCTCACCGGCTCTGATTCCGCGGAATCGGTGGAGGTCGCGTGGTTCATCGAGACTGTCGGCGTCTGAGCGGGTCCAGATTTTTATACACGGTTGTCTTTCCGCTCATCTTGCACAGATGTATCTCCCTTCATTAGATTCTATATACGTCGTGAATCGCATACGACGCCAGTCGCTCTTTGACTTAGTGCTGCCAGTGAGGGAGCGCATACAGTCCGTAGGATGCGAAGATATATCATTGAGCCGAATACTGCCTCGGACCATTCCGCCCGCCTGCCCAACCCTCATTATCGGAAAATCGTGTTGATCGACATCGTTCCCGCAAAATTGCGGGAACGACGTCATCCCCCAGAAAAGACCCACCGAAATCGTTCCCGCAGAACCGTTAAATTCCCGCAAAATTGCGGGGACGACGTCATCCCAAAAAAAGCCCACTACAATCGTTCCGAATCCCGCACAATCGTTCCCGCAAAATTGCGGGAACGACGACATCCCAGAGAAAGCCTCCCCCAAAATCGATCCCGCAAACGTTCAGGCGAACCCGCAACACCGCCCGCAACACACGGCGCCTCGACTCGCCCGACCCACGCGACGCGTTTGTTTGCGCATGTGTGGCGGCGCTCTCCGTCCGTTCCGAACACCCAACGACGCCACATCACACAAGTTCAACGACGACCTCGACCTGCACGTCCGCCCGCCCTACGCTCTCTGTCGCCCGCCCCTACGCCATGCTACGCTGCCCGCCCTACGCTACGCCGCCCGACCTACGCCACGCTAAGCCGTCTAACCCGCGCTAGCCCAACGCCGTTGACGACTTGCACACAGCCCTACGCTCCGCTACCGCCCAACGTCTCTCGCCCTACGCTCCGCTCTCGCCCGCTCTGCGCTCCCACGTCTCTGATTTCTCCGCTCACTCGCCGACGCCCCGCCCCTGCGCTATGCCGCCTGACTGACACTGACCACCCTACCCCTGCCCTCTGCCCGCGCCCACGCGTGCTCCATGCGCCTGCGTGCAGCACCGCCCTCTCGCGCTCAGTGCGACCTCCTCGCTGTTTACCGCGAGTACGCCGCCGCCCGCCCGCCCTCCTCTCTCCATACCTCGCTTCGGCGCGCATGCCGTCCCCTCCGCGCGCTCGTCCACACCGCCGCCGCGCTCTTCCACGCTGCCGCCCTCCTATCTGGCCTATCCGAGAACCTGGGCCCTCGTTCTCGGATAAGATAGTTAGGCCAGAACCACATCCCGACATCCTACCTATTTCAGGGCCGTTCTGCGGAAAACGGGGTAAGTCCGTCATATTCGCGAGGTAACAAAGTAAAATGCAAGAAAGTGTGGAGAACGAACGAAACGAAACGAAGGCAAGCACAGCGAACGAGCGCGACGGTAAAACTCACTAGGGGCTGCCGCGTTCTGATGCTTTCCTCACGGGCGGCACAGACGCTCCACCCTCAAGGCGCACATCTTTTGACAGACACTACAGTTTGTGGGGCAGGAGCAGGGATCCCAGGGTCGGGCATGTTCCCCCCGCCTCGCATTCTGACGCATCTGCCGCAGAGTGGCACGCGACACAAACGCGACAACGCGAGAGCGGCACACGGCGAGGCGTGAGTGGCAGCACACGCACGCCCGCCTCCCTGTGTCATATCACCTGGGTGAGTGGGCGGCGCCGTGGTCAAGGGACTTGCGCCTGGACGTAGAATGAATGGGATGCTCACCGTATGAGATTTGCGACGGTAGTGGTGGTGCGAAAGGAAGCCTCGCTTAAACCCGCCAAACGTGCAAACAAAACGTTGATCCGCGAATTGCCCCTTTGGGTCGCGTGTGGCTCTTCGTGCTACAAGTCTTGGGTGCTCGAGGTGGGCTTCAATGGCGGCACTCTGTGTCTCCGTTCACTGACAAACAAGAATTAATTTACAGTACATAGTGAGGGAGATGCTAGAAGACCCGGGCTTATCGGCCAGGGTGGCGAGAATGACGCCGCTTTTATTTCAGAACCAAATGTATTTTCAGACCTAAACACAGGGGGCCTCCAATACTTTGGGGCTAGGCCCGAATATACGTTGTTTGAAAAAGTAATTGGAGGTATAAGTAACGACGGCTTTCAGGGATGACGTTTAAGTCAGCAGAAAAAGCGGCGCACGAATGAGGGACTTACTAGGGTTCTTAGGTTCCTAGCGTCGGCATACAGGACTTGAAGGGTGAGGGATCTAAGCAAGGGATATAAGGAGGGGAGGAGATTAACAATAAAGAGATTGCGAGAAGCCGCATGAGCCGCATGCGGCGTTTGGCCATAGTGCTCCATATATGGCTCGTACATTGGGGTTCCCCATCTCTCTAATCCGAGAATGTGATACCACATTCCGGGCAAGGTCCAGAATCCAGATTATTGAAATTGAAAACGAGACTCTCTACCTTCCGCCGTTTGAAAGTTGAGGTCATGCCCCGTGGAGATAAGGCACGAAAAATGGAGCCGGAGCTCAAACTATTTCGTTTCGATCGATCGTCAAGAGTACATTTTCATTCATTCGTGCGGTCACTGCAAGATACATCCTCTTAGTCTTCCATCTCAGGAACACTCCGGAATCCAATCCTCCAAACTGTCGCGGCCGACGAGGTGCCTCGAGATGAAGAACGTCGCGAGGCCCAGCGTGCGATCGCGCTGCAGAATCATGATGGTCACTAAATGTAGGAAATATGCGACAAAGCAGCACGTCGACTCACTAGTCGCATAACGAGCCCGATGAGGCCGTCCCATGGCCGTACGCGCCCAGCGTATTCGTAGCGGTGCCAGCCCATGCCGTGGCGCTGGCCCGTCTGCAAAGAAAGTCAGTTTCACAGACGGAAAGAGGAATAAAAGTGAACGCGAGGAGTGCGGAGAAAACAACAGGGGACAGCTCTCACCCTCCCCGCACACGCCTCCGACATAGAATGCGTCAACGCTGCCGCGGAGGGGAGAAATAGCGCAGGGAAGCGCTGCGGACCGACACGACAAATAACGAAGGATACGCCATTGTTGGGGAAAGGAGCTGCGGGAGGAGCAGCCCACACCCTCTCTGCACACGCCCCCGGCGTCGAGAGAGCCGGCGGTGCGCAAGTGGAACGATATAGCAAGGGGAGGAGGGCGGAAGACGATGACGTAACGCCGTGACGGCAGACGCCTAGGCTTGGGGTAGGACGAGAGGGCGGAAGGCAAGAGATGGGATGGTGAAGGGTGGGTATTAATGGCAGAAACCCCCCTCGTGCTCGTCCTCTGCGGAGGCCAGCGCCCTCCCCCTCCCCCCTACCTCACCCTCACACCCCGGACACGGATCCGTATCATACGTCGCAGCCGGCGCTCGCGCATCCAGCACAATATGACACACAAGTAGGCACTCTCACGTCCACACGCGTCCTAGGTGCGAGCCACCCCCCGCGCACGCCCTCGGCAGCGGTGGTGCTATCGGTCGGGTGGCGGCGGCGGTGCGGGGGCGTGCGTCTCGAGTATCGAGGGCTTGGGCATGAAGGGCGGCGGAAGAGGCGTAGCGGGGAGAAGCGCGGAGTGTGCGGGTGTTGCTGGCGTAGCTCGACTCAGCGCTGGTGGTGGTACCGAGGCGTCTGCATCCAGGTCTTTGGCTGGAGCAACGCCTAGACCAGCGGGAGCCCACGACGCGGAGGCGGAGGCCGCAGATGTTGGTGGCGGTAGCCGAGGCGTCTGCATCCATGTCTTTGGCTGGAGCAACGCCTAGACCAGCGGGAGACCACGACACGGAAGCCGAGGCCGCAGATGTCGGTGGCGGCAGTGGGGCTATGCGCATACAAAGGGAACGCGCCGTGGCTCGCTGGGAGCGTGACCGTGCCTTGGGTGTCTTGGGTATCCATGGCCTGCGCATCTTGAGCGTCGAGGGCATGGAGAGCAGAAACCGACTCGAGCACGGCGGGCAGGAGCGGAGGTGTGTGCTGATGCGACGGGGCGAGGGCGGATGCGTACTGTAGGGAGAACAAAAGGACATCGTCCAGTACATTGAGTCCGGAGCGTGAGAAGGGGGACGACGCGAGGGAAAGGGGATAGATGAATGGTCGGCGCCAGCTGCCACGACGCCCGCCCAACATCGTCGTCTTCGAGGTAAAGCCCTGCACCATCGTCGTCGTCGAGAGCAAAGGCGCACGACGTTACGGCAGCGGTGACGTATGTGCCATCGACGAGGACGACGATGGTCAGCCTGTCCCACGGGGAAGGTCGCGCGCGCGGGGAGGGTGTATGGGCACGGGGGAACACCCGCGACGAGGAAGCTCGAAAGGCTGCCGAAAGAAAAAAGGAAAGCTCGGCGCCGCAAGAAAGGAAGCCACACGGAAAGATAGACACGAAGGACAGCGGAAAGGAAGCTAAGCTTTAAAACAGGAAAGCAGAAAGCTCGTGAGATGTAAAAGTTCACAAATCGAAAGCTCGAGAAGTAGAAAATGAAGGGAGATGTGAAAAGTATTGAAAAGCAAGACGAAAGCACAACGTAGAGGAGTAAAGGAAAAATGAAAAACAAGAGAACCAAATAAAAACCACACACCCAACACCCAAAACGGCGCACCACAAACGGTAACAAGAGAGCCATGAGCTGGCGGCATAGGGGCTTGAGCTCTGAGGTCAGATATTCTATCGTGTGTGGGTTAACAATGGAAAGATAGACGCGAGAGATGAAGACGACAGCACAGGGAAGCGAAGAAAGACAGGGAGAAAGAAAGTCGGAGACGGAAAGGTACGGAGGGCAGGGGGAAAGAGGAAAGATGGGGACACAACGAAAAGATGGCGAGGAAGACAAATGGACGCACCCTCCCTAGCGAAAAACCGCATCCGTGTCGGGCGGGCGTGTGCTGTTCTGGCGATCGTGGGTGGTGACCTGCAGAGCTGCATAGGGAATGTGTCGCGAGCATGAGGCCAGCGGCTGCATTCCAGCCACGCTCGAAGGACTTCGCGATGTTCGAAGTCCCGTCAAAGGGCACTTGTCACCAAGATGGGGGGAGACATGCATCCAATCGCTGAACGACTTGGCAATGAGTATGTGCAGTGCGAGCCTGCAAGCCTGAGCATGTACATCAGCATGAACGGTATTGTCAGAAAGGGTTACGACGCTCACGACGCACCGTCCGCAAACGTCTCCCCGCAATGATCCTCGTTATGGCGAGGGGTGTTGCGGTTCTGGCATCCTTGTCGTAAACTTGAAAGAGCTTGTGGCGTGGTTAATGCCAAATGGAGAAGTCACTGTGACCAGTGACAAGTGAGTCCGAGTCGGAGCCGAGGTCCGAGCGCCCTTCTCGCCACTCCTTCGATGTCGTTACTTTACCGAGAGGACGCGTACAGTTACGCGCGCCAGACCTATGCCACTGTCTCACCTACCCGGTCCCCTGTGGCTGTCCCACAGAACCCCACTGTTTCCACAAATCGCCATGTCAAGCCCACTACTAAAGCTCCAATGAAAGCCTCTGTCGCCACACCGCCTGTCCCAGTTTTGAAGGATGTCTCCGCCGCGTGTGAGGTATCAGATTTATTATAATCTGACTTCCAGCTATTGATCGACTTACCAAGGCTGACGAGAAAACTGACGCATCTGTGGCTGCTCTTGTACGCGAGATTGCAATCCGTAAAGCGTCCGGGACAGAATCTGCGGTGCGCTCTTGTGTGCTACAAGTTTAACTCAGCTAATTCGTGCTACAGTTAATCAAGGTTCCTCCTACAATTTGGCCCCGTCTGTATGAAACAATTTCTGAGCAAGAACGAGCAAAGTTTGTTTCGTCTTGCCCAGTGCTCCCCTCATTAATTTCTCTGCAGACTCGAATATTGCCCTCATATTGAAATACTCACCGTGACGTGGCCGTCCGACGCTCACGAATCTTTCAAATTCCTTATCGGCCCCTTTGTTAAGATTGCGGAGGGGACCGATCCGTTCACTTGGGAGACAAATACCGAGATTCAGATTCCCCGCGGACTTCACAAGGGTGAAAAAAAAACACCGGATTTTGCGCTTAGGCGGGAGCTGTCGGATCAATCGATTGAGTTCCCCATTGTAGTCGAGAGCGCGTTCTCCCAGTCCCTCAGCGACCTCGATGAAAAAGTCGAAATGTATCTCACGCGCCCAGACGTTGAATGTGTCGTCGGCCTCCACTTCAAAACTCCGCAGTTCAACAATCCCCCGCCTTCTGCGACTAAGGAAGATCCCGTCGACTCTCCCACTTTCACGGAGCTTGCGCAAGTCGGGGGTACACTAGGTCCAATTCGATACCTAGGCCACGTTTGGGCGCCTGCCATTACAGGCCTCGTTATCATCCTGTGGATCAAAGGGAATCAGCCTGTACGTCTCAATTCAATCTGTCTTCCGAGTATAGTGACGAATCCCCCCAGGGTGCGGCTACGAGGGAAGAATGGGTAGCGGTTCACCATTTGTTCCATCTGGGGCGTTACTAATATGTCTGTTTCAAGGATATTTTCCCGACAGATAACGACGCAGATTTACGCAAAAGGCAAAAAGAAGTCGTGAAGATACTGCGCAAAGTCGCGCGCGGTGTTATCGGGAAGGATGAATTCAAACTCATTTTTCGGGACAAACACGGATTCAACATAAACTGGGACAGTTTCTATCCCGACCTTGGTCGTCGTTTAATGTCCGACGCTTTTAAACGATACTTTGCCTGGAGCACGGAGCCCGATGATTCAGTGATCATTGAGATCGACCGCTCATCTGCTCGGAAGCGAACATTGGACTTGTATGGCGCAGACTCTGATGATTCAGAAGAAGAGGCGGTGGAGCAGCCTCCGCAGAAGGTGTTCAAGTGAGTCTGTAGACATGCATTTTCTTCAGCTGCCGAGTAACACCATTTGAAGGCTCCAATCGATAAACTGACGTCCACGGTGTATATCATACTCGAATGCAGCCTGACCCAACCCATATGTAGTTCACTATGCACGAGAAGGATGAATATAATAACGAGATTCCGCGTCCAGTACGAGAATCAGCCAGCCAGTAATACGTTAAGGCTGGCGGGTTGCCGCTGAGGACGAGACGAAGCAAACAAGGTGTGCAAGCAACTAGAGAAGACGGATTTTAAAAGTGTGAAACACTCAGTCGCTGTGTGTCTTGATTGAACGCAAGAACATGTCCAAAGGCCGGCTGCGTCCAGGATGTTGACGTTCTTCCGCAGCCTCTCAGCAAACAATGCCAGTGGTTTCCGATGGTAAGATATTACGCAGGGTTTCCAGATTAACTGCGTCCCTAGATGGAGTCGCACGTCGCAGCTCGGGAAGATACTGATTCGTTCAAATTTGGATTATTTTACGCTCTTCTTCTCCGACGCAACCCCTCTGATTCATTTCAATTCAGCCGGATTATTTGACTATGAACCTGCACCCAACGACCGAGGAGCCGGCGGAATGATTCACTGGCGAATGCGAATGAAAGAATAATGAGCTGGGAAGCTCTCCCGCGCACAACTGTGCACCCGCCCCTTGTCCCTTCTATTTTCATAGTAGTGGAGCCCGTGGTGGCTCTGAGTGATCCTCATCATATATATTCCACGCTCATTCTTGAGCAGCGGCGCTCCTAACCGGTAAACTGCAGATTGGCATGCCATTCGCTTCCGGAAGCTGCTCGGCTGTTCGGGTAAGCGGACCTTTCTGTTGTGGCTTCTTGAATTATCCGCATCCCCTAAGAAGCGTTCCACAATCAAGTCGCACTGAACACAATCTGTAGCATCTAGCTATTTAATCCCAGAATGTGGTGCCACATTCTGGGATGAGAGAGATAAGGTCTGAATTTGCGCGAAATCATTGTTCGCATTCCCTAAAGAATTACGATGCCAGTTTGAAAGCGAGCGGTGAGCATCCAACACGCATCTTCTCATTGATATCATCCCTCGTGAAGTTATCGTGCGAGAGATTGCACCTGCGTCGGTGACATTCGCGACTGGGATTTCCTCAACTCTGTTGCCGAGTGGATGAGAGCTCGATTGACACTGGATCGCAACGGAGTGGCATGCGAGGTTATACGGGCTGCGAGCGACGTTTTCCTTAGCATTGGAGTCTACACTGTGATCGAAATACTCTTCCTTGCATGTCATGATTCTCCGGCACCTGCACACGGTGGGGATCGGAAGCGAGATAGTAATAAACTTACGACCAAAGCAACATACCGTCCTGGAACCAAAATTTGAGTGAAAAACTGTGGGTGCGGCGTTTACGGTTTACAACGCTGGTACAAACTATCGGCCAAATGAGGTCTACATTCGGCGTGCGCAACTCGATAGTCCCACTCCATCGACAGCTTCGCCCTTGGCTTGTTTCTGCAACCACCTATACCACTAAAGACCCTTACTGAGCACCTTGCTTCGAATCGGTCGCTAATTACTCCAGTGCGAGTGCTTGCGAAAGAAAACTACTGTAGGAGAGATAGCGCAATTGTTTCCTTCCTTTTTTTTCTCTCCAACAATTTCTAACATTTTCGTGCCTCAATACCATCGGAATGGCACCTCGAGTTCTCCTCTTCCGCGCAAAGTATTTTCCAAGAAAGGCGAGCATTAGACATTATCGCTGCACCTCCAAGTGAAGCGCGCTTTCTGTCTGCGGATTGATCAGGGGCATTGCTTCCCCGTTTTATTCTGAATCTCTTCTTACGCAATCTGCTTTACACGCGGCGGCTACGAATGGGCTCCCAAAGAATAGAATTTGCTACGGATGATAGTATACAGGATAAGTACGGATGTACAGTCTCAGTGATATACAAATGATATAAATTGAGACCATGCCCACAGAGCAGCCGCCGAGACCTACGCCGAGTTGCGTAAGGCATCGCGCACAGAGCGTTTTGAAGTGACGGGTCGGTGAGCCGAATATACCGAGGCTCTGATACTAGAGTATAGGAGGGAGAGGAAGACGGACGTGAGGCACACGAACAACGGAGGCGTCGGTGAGGGAAGAGATGAAAGAAACGGGAGGAATCTAAGCACAAGGACACACCTCGGATCTGCCTTCGGCGCGACTCCAGGAACATGCGCTGGAAGCTCGCGTGCGTATGCAAGTAGACGGAGGACAGCCTATGAGTAGGTGTATCTGCAGTCAGCGCACGACCTTTGAGGGATACAAACGAAAAATCATACGAAGACGAAAAAGGAAAGAGACCTGGCTGGAATGGAGGTCCCGGACGACATCGTCAGGGATCCGCCTAGGACGCCAAGTAGCCGCGAGGGACAACGGGCGGGATGCTTATGGACCATTCCCGGAGCATCGAGGGCCCCATAACGCACGAAGGGCGAGTGCGATCTACTTTGGTCTAAGCGGACTCTACCCCTATTTCGGCGAGGAAAATCGCCGCCGCATGAAGTCCCTGCGCCGCGGCACGAGAGAAGAGGGGAAGCTGCTGGAGGAGCCGGTCTCCCAGTCGGAATGCCCCGACAAGTCACGGACGAAAAGAAAACGAAAAAGGAATGGAGGCGCCACTCACCCACCCCAGCGTGATAAACCCCCGCTCTTCTGTCAATCTAAGCATGTCGTTCTCCTACGTATTCCTCGGGGCGTGCTGCGTCGGGATGAGCAACGTCTCGACGACGTAACGCGCCTTGGCAGTGGACGGGGCGGCATCTGCGGGAGCAGGGATATCAGCATTGAGCATCGGGCGAGGGAGGGAGGAGAGAGGTAGACGGGAGGTGGAGGCGTATCAGAGGCATAGAGAGGGAGCGAAAGGGGTAAGGGAGAATGAGGGCGAGCGAGACGACGGCGGAGAAGATACTCACCGATGTCCGTAACATCCTCGCGGTCCAGCAGGAGCCCGCCATCCTTCAAGTCCCTCGCGTTAGCCGTGCTCGCAATCACCATAATGCGCCGCAGCCTCGCCTGCGGAAGCACCACCCTCCGCACCCGTGAGTACGGCACCTTCTCAGGCTCTGCGCGCGGCGGCTGCTCGTGGGGTCGCGAGCGCACCCTCCCACTGGGTGACGGCGGGATCGGGTGCCAGCGCTGACCACAAACGCGAGACAATGCTGGTACTCGACGCAGGCGCCCCGCGCGTTGCCGCCGCTCTCACTGCCGCCCAATTCCTCAGCCTTCCTTTAAGCGCACGCGACGTATGAGAGCACCGAGCGGACGTTACGGTATCGCTGCGTGGGGCGCGATAGTGCTGGGGCTGGGTGGTGGGTGTGCGCCTTGGAGTCTGCGGCAGAGATGAGCAGGTGGAAGGAAAAGAGAGACGGTAGACGTACCGGGAAGGTTAGCGCAGCTTCTCCCACTCCCAACCAATTCCTCGTGAGACCTACAACCGCGCGCTAAGGGTGAGGGCGCCAGGGGTCACGGTATTGCTGCGAGGTACTGAGGCTCGGCCGTCGATGGGCACGTGTAGTCTGTGCGTGGGATGAGCATGTGGAGGGGAAAGAGGCACGGTATATAGATGTACCGGATCGGGAAGTCGGGCGCGCCCAGACGCAGCCGCGGAGACGCCACCGCCCGATTCCTCGTGAAACAATCCTTCAAATGCGGACGAGGAGTAAGGGAGTCCAGTAAAGGGGCCTAGGGGAGGCGCTGGAAAGAAGGCGGGGAGAACGTTAGTAACGGGGTGCTGCAAGAAGCGAGGGGAGACTCACCTACTCGTGCCACGTCATCGTCCGCTCGTACTCCCGGAATCTGTACTCTCCTTCCGACCTCGGCGGCGCGCAGCGGGATTGAGCCCAGCGTAGGTGTGTCGGACGCAGGGTATGCCGACAGTGCGTGGCTTGAAGACGACGCATTGAAGGTGCGTAACGCCAGCGTGGAGGATGACGCGGCCGTGGATGACTACGAACACGCGGGGAGCGTCCCGCTCAGATTCACGGCAAGCCTCGAGCCGTGTCCGAAGCTCGGCAGGAGCGGCGCCAGGGATGCGGGAAGGGTGCGTCCGCCCGACGCGGCGAGAAAGGCGGGGCCGGCGTGCTGACGCCTGCGGTGGCAGAGGACGCCGTGCGCGAGGACGACGAGGTCGTGGATGTCGCGGTAGGCGGCGGCGGCGCCGTCCCGCGACCTTGTGTGGCTACGCGCTATGCTACTTTGTCGCGTGCTGGGAAGACGCGGGTATTGCTACAGATTGGGACGAATAAGGAATGATGATAAGAGAGGTGGAAGGAGAGGGACGCACTTGGATTGAGCCATGAACGCAGGGAGAGCGTCCGCGGATGCGGCGAGTCGACGACGACGGCTTGGAGATGTACGGGCTGATGGAGATTGAAGTCGGCGTAACGATCAGTGTCACAAGACATCACAACGCCCAGTGTGCTACCACCATGGCTGCGCCTGCGCCGAACATTTGGCCCCCGTTTCCTCAAACTTACGGCGAGCTTTTTGAATTCGAGATGCCCCCCCTGCCGCCGATAGCACTACAACAAAATCGACCGCGCCATGCATCAGGAAAAAGTCTGTGGGAAATAGCACGCCGACTAGATCTATACCCAAAAATAGCAGTAAATAGCTGTAGTAGCTCCCACGCAATCGTCCGTAGTTCTCTACTGCTTCCACTCCTGTGTTTGTAGTGCTCTAGTGCTACAATAGCTATGTGCGAGCACTACAAAGCTCTTAGTAGCATTCACCAAGAGGTACAGTCTGGCTATACCTTTGTAAGGCAGCTATAAGTTACTCCATATTTATAGGTGTTCTTCCAGTAGTGCTATGTGAGACTATACGTGCAGAACTTTTTTTGTGTTCAAGTCCGGCCACTTTTTGAGTGCATTTCATTATTGAGTCACAAACAGTCAAAGTATTATTCTGGCTCCATAGATGAAATGGGCACTATTAACCTTGATTTAAAAGATGCCCTTACTAATTTTTGAGGTGCACAGCTCCCCGCAATAATTCAGTCAAAATCGACTGGTGTTCACCTTTACCATCAAATACTGATGGTAAAGGTGAACACCAGTCGATTTTAGAGTGGCTGTGCTGACACCGCCACAGCGCTCATTTTAGCGCCTGCAACAAAAAATCCACAGAACATGGGGGGCGGTAAAATAAATTACAAAACGGTATCTTATCTCACTGTACGGTTCCCTTGAAGTGCTGGCTAAAGGTCCAAGTTATTGTCCATGGGTCCATGACGACTCCGAAGCGGAAATTAACCTTTCTACTTAGCCAAACTTATCTCTAGAAAAAGTATCGACGTCTATGTACGGGTTGAAATAAAAGTACTTGGCTTCATCCATGACATTGTCCGTGGTCCACTTACGGTCAATTTTCTTCCCACATTTAGCCATCAAATGACAAGTACGCACAATATGTTCGACAGAGACAACAGCGGCATTGCGGCGCTGCGCCCGTGAAGAACGGTGGATGGTGTACAGTCCACTTGTTTTTTCAGGCTGATTGAAGCCAGTAAACCACTCAATGTATGCAAGTGGGTGGGAATATTTTCCGTACTGCGGAGGGAGAGTGAAGATGGCCCGGACTTGGGCAACGCGAAGACCTAGCAGAGGCAGTAAGTAATTGATATGACGAACACAAAGAAGGATGCCAACCTTGAACACCGGCTGATGGAGTGTAGTGCTCAGGATCTTCGACGATCACAGCAGTATCAAAGTGTGCGGGAGAGCCAAGGGAGCGGCCTTTCGGGAGAATTGCGGGGGATGCACGCACGCGGCATGTGTGTAGTTTATTAGCGATATAACGGCACCAGATGCTGGCAGCATGATACATCGGATCCTCTGATTAGAGGAAACAGGCGATGGATCGGAGGCTCTCATTAGAGACCTCGCGATACATCGCTTTAGAACTGCCCCGTTCTGGCATAAGACAGTGGGAACCCCATCACACGCGATGAGCTCGCCGTCGTCGTTGTCGTGATCCCATTAACCGCATCTGGAACACGATGATCAAAGTCCTTCGACGCTGTCCACGACGATGAGCGAAAAACCTCGACAGAAAATTGTGAAAAAATTCTGGAATATGCATTCATTAACTAACATACATGAGACAGTACTTGTGAGCCAAAAACTGTAATGGGACGTATCAAAAACACATTGCTTTCCGCAGCGCGCTGCGCACGGCGCGACCCCCACTGCTGCAGAGAATGAGCGGTACACAGGAGCGTGCACGTCCCGCCATGTGAGTGTACACCAGAAACGTGGACCTCGTACCACTGCAGGCGCGACCTACGCATCGGTGCGAATACGCGTACGGCAGATATTCGGCGGCAGCGATAATCACCGGTCCTGTCTTCGCGGGGACACACACAATTTGTGCGCGATTCGGCGTCGCACGCGCTCCGGGCGCGACTTCTGCAAGTGAACGCGCGCCGCCGGCCCTCGCACTAGCGCCCGCAAGGACTCGCGCGCACGCAATTCACGAAACCCAAGCGCAACTTTGCAGGTGAACGCTCACGCGCGACCCGCGCACCTGGACGAAGATCGCGAGCGCCGACAGTCCTCTGTTTTCGCGGAGACTTGCGCACAATTTGTGCGCGATTCGGCGTCGCACACCCCGGGTAGCGCGTGTGCGGACTGATGCGGCCAGCTTATGTGAGCGACTCGACTCAGTGCGCGGGACGCGGAATGCGCACAACGGCGCCGAGTCGAGTCCGCGCAAAACTCGTATCCGCCGGAGCTGCAGAACGAGCGCGATACATTGTTGCATTGATCTGCGCGGAGGGTGGAGCGGGCACGCCGGCGCAAAATGGAGCCGAAGGGAGGGGGAGGTACGGCGGCGGCGGCGGCGCGAAAAAAAGAGAGAGAGAGAGCAGGTACGTACCTCGTCCCGTAAGTAACACCTCCCGCTCCCGCCCCCTCGGTCTCTGTAGCGCCAAAGCTAAATGAAGGGGTTGTTAGTAGTTTTTCTAGTGGATGTAGTTGCACATACCTGCACTGTGCGGGGCGTGTGTGCGACTGGCTTGATTGAGTCGAGTCGAGCCAGTAAAACAGACAAGCAGCGGCAGGAACTCGATCCAAAAAGGACGGAGCACAATCATACAGGTGGCTTTCACGGCTCCCCGCACGTGAAAACCCTGACAGATACACCGAACGCGGATCGGCGCGTGCTTCACAGCAGAATAACAACACATACAGATGCAAGCGCATTACGCTGAGGCGGATGACGCACCAGAAAGAAGATGTTCCCTATGTGCTCTCTGATATGCTGGGCGGGCGTCTCGACACATGTTATCGTGGGGGTGGCTGCATAACCAGAACAGTTGACGGCGGGTCGAATCACCTGAAAACGAGCGGGGTTGTTGGATAAGGGTGAACCGATTGTTTTAAAGTTGAGATTGCCTCAGTCTGCATGGAATTTCAGCGTTTTGAAAGATTTATTGGCAGAGATAACACGTACCATTGTGCGCTGAATGAACTGCTCGGAGGCCGTCCGAGAGACCACTGATAGTAATCAGACACAGGCAGAGTATCCATCTTCCTCTGCGTCAGAATTCGGATGATTGAGCATGGTTTGAGGGGGGGCGAGACGTCGAGTCGTCTGGTGGGAAGAGAAGAAGAGCGGGTGTAACGCTTGTGACGAGGTGACTTGGCGTTCTTGGCGAAGAAAGGTCGACGTCGCTGAGGACATCCAGGCATCTTGAGCGAATTTCGCATCGACAGAAAATCTTAGAATTGTGTAGGGAATGTGCCGGTACTTCAAAAAAATGAAAAGGTGGTATGTCAAAAATCACCAATAACTGAGAATGATGTCGAGCGCGGCCTGGAAAATATTTTATACAACATTGTCGTCAGAAAGGAGGTCAGGGAGGGTATTAGTAGTCTTGAGAGTACAAGTTTATGCAACAGAACGGGACATAAAATCAAAATTCACAATAACGTCTGTTCAGAAGCCTAAACTCAGTACAATCCCATAGTGGCATTTGACTCATCCCGAACTTTGCCAGAACACCATACTTCAAATTCCAGATTTTGATTCCACACAGTAGATAAAGTGTCAGTGAGTGTATACCTGGTGTTTTTAGCCATCTATCTTCCCAAAGACATCCTGTAAGTAATATTCTCGAAAAATCATCAAAAAGGATGCCGTCCTGGTAATCAGTGCTGTAGCGGCATGTGAGCAGTTAAAAGGCTGAAAACTGGGGTGGGGAGGCTGTGAGGTCATACTGAGATAGTGGTAGTACTGCTGGGCCGGCCCAGTCAAGGGGAGCGGGGGGGGAGGCACAGGAGCAGTGAAAAAAGAGTGAGCATGCTGCAATCGCACGCGGGAAGCTGCGAGCCCAAGAATCGCAGGGGGCGCGTGGGCGGATACCTCTGAGAGTGTGATGGTATACCTGTGTGGCGCCGTGGTGCGGGAACGGGCGTGGAGGCGCAGAGGTGGCACAAGCATGAAAAATGTGCAGCGGTCGCGCGCGAGGAGCCACAGCGTTGTAAATCGTGGTGGGAATGCGGAGGGGCCCCTCTACAAGAATGGTGATAGCAATGGACCACGAAAAAATGGACGCAGGCGTGGAAGCGCTGATGCGGGCGCAAAACGAAAAGGCACGCTGCGGCCCTGCGAGGGCGGCTGCTGGGTCAGAAGTTAAGGGGCAGGTGCGGGGGCAATACAGAAAGAGGAGAGCGGGGCCACTGGGCCGCTGCTGGAAGCGGCAGCGGGTGCAGAAGCGGGCACGGAACCAGAAAGCGCGCTGCGAGCGCACGCAACCAGAGGCGAGCTCATAAATCGGGGTAGAGGTGCGGAGGCGGTAGCACCAGAGCTCGGTGGGGCTACTGGGCTGCTGCTGGAAGCGGCAGTGGGCGAGAAAGTAACCAAAAAGCGTGCTGCGAGCACACTCAGGCAGCGGCGAGCCCATAAATCGGGGTAGAGATGAGGAGGTGGCAGCACCAGAGCTCGGTGGGGCTACTGGGCCATTGCTGGAAGTAGGAGCGGGCAGGGAAGTGCGGGAGTGGGCGCGGAACCAAAAAGCCCGCTGCGGGCACGTGCAGGCAGCGGCGAGCCTGAGAATTGGGGTGGAGGTGCGGGGGTGGTATTAACAGAGGGAAATGAGATCGCTGGGCCACTGCTGGAAGTGCGAGCAGGCGGAGAAGCACTAACTATCTGATCCGACTACTTGGGGCCAGGTAGTCGTTCTTTAAGGCCAATTTCGCCTTAAAGCAGCAATTTTTTCCCCTCAATAAGCTTGAATTGCATGCAATCCAACTTTTTTATGACTTTTGGGTCGAAATCAGGTCCTACTTGGCTTTTTGGCTCCTACTTGGCTTCTTTTGCTAAATTGGGCCTAATCTTGCTTTCTTTAACAGGCTTGTCACACAAAAGAAGACAACTTCACCTCAAATTACGAGAAACCACTTTTGTGTGTAACCTAATCTCACATCATCGACTACTTGGCTTTTTTTTTGTGTAACCTATCTCAATTATTACTAACCTAGCTTTGTTTTGGTTAACCCAACCTGAAATCATCCCCAAAACCGTTTTTTTCTGTAACCTAACGTCAAACTGTCCCCAACCTGGCCGTTCTTGCGTAACCTAACCTCAAATCATCTACTACTTGGCTTTTTTTGTGTAACCTAACATCAGATCATCCCCAACCAGGCTGTTCTTGTGTAACCTAACATCAAATCGCTGGCGACCTGGTTTTTTTTCGGGAAACCTAACCTCAAATCACTGCCAACCTGGCTTTTGTTGTGTAACCTAACCTCAAATCACTGCCAACCTGGCTTTTGTTGTGAAACCTAACCTCAAATCACTGCCAACCTGGCTTTTGTTGTGTAACGTATCCTTAAATCACTGCCAACCTGGCTTTTTTTGTGTAACCTATCCTCAAATCACTGCCAACCTGGCTTTTCTTGTGTAACCTATCCTCAAATCACTGCCAACCTGGCTTTTTCTGGCTTGATCTACCCTGAAATCATCACCAAACTGGTTTTTTTGTGTAACCTAACCTTAAATTGGTTCCCAGCTAGCTGTTCTTGCTTAACCTAACCTCAAATCAGTGTAAAAATGGCTTTTCTTTGCTTAACCTGACCTTAAATCATTACCATTCTGGTTTTTTTTTTTTTTTTTGCTTAACCTAACCTCAAATTAGAGAGCTTGCGCAGAGCCACCGGGAGCCACCTGGTGGCTCTTTAGGCATGCGCTGCCCGGTGGCTCTGAAATACCACTGATTTCGCATTGCCAAGCTAGATCCAGTAGGCCGGAGTCTATGCGGCCTGAAATAGGTGTATTTGGTGTCTCTGGAGGCTCTCATGAGTTTATGGATAGACGTATGATGCGCAGACGATGTCAGACTTGAGCCACCGGAGAGCCACCAGATGCCGAAATCGCTGTGGAGCCACTGGGTAGCGCATGCCTAAAGAGCCACCAGGTGGCTCCTGGTGGCTCTGCGCAAGCTCTCTATTGCTGCCAATCTGGTTTTCCTTCCCAACCGAACCTCAAATTGCTGCCAACCTGGCTTTCCTTGCTTAACCTAAACACAAATTGTTAGTGGCCTGCTTTCCTCGGAAGAGTACAGTTCTTTAACATAAATGGTGTCTTAAGAAATTGGCTGGAATCAGTTCCTCTATCCAAGCTGCTCACCCGGCATAACAGCTACCTCTTCTGCCACATCTCCCATGCTATCAAACCTACCAACAAGCCCTCCTTCTCCATGTCTGCACATGCACTCAGGCCTGCCAATTGTGCTCATGACGCAGTAGTAATCAAATCGGGATTCTAGGTACAAGTAAGTGTCCCTCTTGCTCTGAGCATCTCAGCTAATTCCTCCCAAACGTTCTCGACACTTCATATTCGCTGGGCCACTAAATTTCCTCCTGGGCTGTGCAAGAACACAACACAACTTATCGTGTTCGCAAGTATGGAATTGCTGACACACTTCGTCTGAAATTTAGAGGCCACTAAGTGGTCTGAAAGCAACCCAGAGGTACAAGATACGCTAAGGGCTGAGATGAAGTTCAACTGCAGCAACAGATTGATGTTGAATTGCTACATATCCACAGTCCTGAAAATCCTAGGTCTCATTCTGACTGCCCGTGAGTGGTTCTGTCGTCCGGGTGACCCAGGATGCAAACATTGAACAGCACACGTTGCAAGTTTGATGTGCACTATTGAATCACAGTGGTTCAGATCTCCATATCCTGTGCACAAAAGACTCAAAAGTTCGATGTTATCAAGTTGCTAAGGGGAAAACACCATGACCCCCCACACCCGGATCGAGGGTTTCAATTTGTAGCCATGGAAGTGTGTTCCCCCCCAGATGATCATCCTCGGAATTTTACTCCTAAATATTGACGTGACGGCTTAAAGGGGGACTATATATATGTGGTATCAAGTGCCCAAGGGACACAAGTAGATTGACTAGAGTGTCAGGAGGGTCGGCACCAGTCCCAGCGGAGTGTCTATTTTGCAATAACAAGCCAGAGTTTATGATTCCACCGGTTTAGTGATCCTGTTGGGTTGGGAGCTTTGCAGACAGAGTTCAATGACAAGTAGAAGCAAGATAGAGGTCAGGTCTGATGCGGAAATGACTGCAGAGTAACGCAGCACTACCATATACTGATGCACCGTTGACGCGGCGGTGACGTGCAGTGATGCAGCATTGACATGCAGTGATGCGGCACTGACGTGGCAGTGCCGTGGCACTGACGTAGCATTGACGCGCACTGATGCGGCACCAGTGCACAAGTGGTGCGGAGTTGACGCAGCAAGCCCAAGTTCATGTAATCTCAGAATGAATGAAAAATCAGCTAAAATTAATACATTTTAACTCACACTGGTGCCAGACTCTGCATAGTAGCTCACAATGGGCAATACACCTACAAAGGTTCACCTTTCACCCTGAACTACCAAAGGAAGATGAATTTCAGCTTATTAGGACCCACTACCTACACGATGTACACTGTACATTTGAGGAAAAACATTGCATACACCAATTTGAGGTGTTAGCAATGTGTAAAGTCTGTGTTAGTCAATGGGATGCCGTGTCAATAGCACAGCCACGCCGCGTCAGTCTACGTCAGTGTGTGCCACTCCGCGTCATTTTCTCCTGACCATGCTCCAGGAGACCGGAGAGGTTCTTAGTTGTCCCTCCAGCCGCAGCTGTGGCAGCAAGAAAATAAGAGCGTGATCTGAAGATGCTCGCAGAAGGGGCGGGCGCAGGTGCAGGCTTATCAGTCTGGGAAGACAATAAAGAGGCCAAATTATTTGAATCAAGCTGACGGTGTACCTGTTTTATGTGCTGGCCGGTAACACAAGTACAGATGGCACACTTGACCAGTGCTGGGTGTTCAACGGGGTCGTCAGAGGGATTTGTACAAATATCCCACACCCAGTGCCGCATTTTGGATTGGTGCACCTACCCAGGTCCAGAGGTTCCATGATGAGGGAGGAGAAGATGGAGTCAGGGTTGCCAGCAAGAAGGCCTCCACAAGTGTCCCGCAGACCAAGAAAGCCGAAGGTATGTTTGGTTATACCTCCGGATGTTCATCTCATTCTGTCCAGGGAGCGGCAAAGAGGCACCAGCTCGTAATCGCAGTGAATAGATCCGTCGAAGTTATGCGCCTAATGGGATAAGTGACTCACATCGTGACCCAGGGTACATTCCGGACACCATACAAACTTCGGACGACGAATCATCTGCTCCTCAAGACCATGGTATGCAATTGGAATATTCATTTAGATCCGGGCTACATTCTTCTTAGGATCTAATAAATCTCTCAAGCCAGCTGCCAATCCAGCCGCAAGTAAGTTTATGTCTACTTCATGGTTGACGAATGCTCACTCCCACATACTCTTCAGGAAAGTCCAAGGCGCCAGCGGCCACGGCTGAGACGATCCCCAAGGTGAAGTCGAAACCGAAGAAGACCATCGTGATTGACGATGACGACGAGGATAATGTCCCGAGTCAGTCTGATGGTCTTGAGGATGAGCAATCCGAGGCTCAGTCCCAGTCGGAGCCCGAAGATCCTGTTCTCGACATCGAACGCGAGGTATGACATCCCCTTCACTTAAACGAATGCTGACTCGTTGTGTAGTGTGCGCAGATTATTCAGCCAAAACGCCAGCCCGTTGCTCCCGACCCAGAGGCGCTTTTCAGCTCCGATGATGACGACCGAAAACCTCGCCATCGCCGTCAGGCCTCCTCGTCCTCAATGGGCTCCATGCCGCCGGATACTGACATCGACTTTGACTTCGAGGCGCTCCACCAGGACGACGAGGACGACGCAGACGAGGAATCAGAGGATGAGGATGAAGAAGCGGAAGAGGCCCTAGTCGTACGTTCACTACATTCCACATACCCACCCGTACTAAATTATCTGGCCCAGGTCACTAAGCCCAAGATGTCTGTGCAACAATTGAAGTACGAGGAAGAGGTATTTGATAGTAAATTTTGCGCCCTTCTTCTTATGTCCTTCCAGAAACCCGTCATACGCTCATCGAAGGCTGCTCACCCCTCAAAGAAGGCCAAAGCCAACGCAACTGCCGAGTCCGACTGGCACCCGATCGCGCAGCTTACTTTCCCCGCTACTGGTGGCGGGATCAAGCTCCTCGAGCAGAACGAGACGCTCAAGGCGGTCATCAAGGGCGCCATCCACTTGCACGTCTACGAGATCTCATTCAAGATCGGTACGAGGGGACGGTGTCGCGCGCTGCTGTGACTCGACGCCTCCTCCGCAAGTGCGCGAAGAAGCACAACGATGGATCTCACATTGAGAGGCGCGCTAAAACTGACCTTGTATTTTTGTGGGCATCTCGCCCCGATTGTGCGTGGTACTCCTTCTTCCTCACATCCGTTCATCCACCTCTCCATAGATCTTCGTCCGGGGCGGTAACCTCCGGAGCGCCCTTCGTAACAGCGCCATCTCGAAGGTCGCCACGCATTACGAGCTCAATAAACCTGGCACCACCCCTCAGCAAGTCCGCGCCATTGTCAAACAACTCCTAAGCGAGCAGCGCTACATCTTCCCATACGCAGCGGCGCCGGATCCACGTGCCGCAACCTCGACCAATACGAATGCTGCTGCTGCAGATGGCTCTCCGTCGGTCGCGACCTCCGTGGTGCCTGACCATGCTTCGACGACTAGGGTTATTAGAGAGGACCTTTGGGGTCCCAGGATTTTTCTGGGACCCCAACCCTAGCCAACCCTAAGAAGGGGTCTAGGATAGGGTTACGGCGAATAGGGCTATTGGCCGTGGGGTAACTCTCAGGTGCAGCATGGCCTTGCTGTATGATGATGTGCATTGGGGGGGCAGTGGGGCGAACGGGAGGCGCAGCTGCGCCGGGTGCCACCACTGCCCCCCCCAATGCACATCATCGTACAGAAAGGCCATGTTGCAAGGAGAAAAAAGTTAAGTGCACATGGTGTCACAACCATTGCAACACAGTGAACAGGAAATGTACCTACTGCTTTGGGAGCACAACCACTGCTCCTTCACCGTGTCGCAACCGTTGCGACACAATGAACAGGCAGTGTACCTACTGCTTTGGGAGCCTAACCACTGCTCCTTCACCGTGTCGCAACCGTTGCGACACAGTGAACAGGCAGTGTACCTACTGCTTTGGGAGCCTAACCACTGCTCCTTCACCGTGTCGCAACCGTTGCGACACAGTGAACAGGCAGTGTACCTACTGCTTTGGGAGCCTAACCACTGCTCCTTCACCGTGTCGCAACCGTTGCGACACAGTGAACAGGCAGTGTACCTACTGCTTTGGGAGCCTAACCACTGCTCCTTCACCGTGTCGAAACCGTTGCGACACAGTGAACAGGCATTGTACCTACTGCTTTGGGAGCCTAACCACTGCTCCTTCACCTTGTCACAACCGTTGCGACACAGTGAACAGGCATTGTACCTACTGCTTTGGGAGCCTGACCACTGCTCCTTCACCGTGTCGCAACCGTTGCGACACAGTGAACAGGCAGTGTACCTACTGCTTTGGGAGCCTAACCACTGCTCCTTCACCGTGTCGCAACCGTTGCGACACAGTGAACAGGCATTGTACCTACTGCTTTGGGAGCCTAACCACTGCTCCTTCACCTTGTCGCAACCGTTGCAACACAGTGAACAGGCATTGTACCTACTGCTTTGGGAGCCTGGCCATGTCACAACCATTGCGACACAGTGAACAGGCAGTGTTCAACGGCTTGGTGAGCCTTTCCACTACTTTTTTACCGTGTCGCAACCGTTGCGACACAGTGAACAGGCAATGTGCCTACTGCCTTGCAAGCCTGGCCGTGTCGCAACCATTGCGACACAGTGAACAGGCAGGGTTCAATGGCTTGGTGAGCCTTGTCACTGCTTTTTTACCGTGTCACAACCGTTGCAACACAGTTAATAGGCAATCTTCAATCCCTTGCAAGCCGGGCCACTCCCTCCTTACCACAGTCAACAGGAAATGCGATTAATTCCTTACTAGCATAATCACCCCCCCTTTACCATGTCACAACCATTGTAACACAGTAAACAGACAATGGGTTGAATGCCTTGCAATCCCAGTCACCTGCGGCAAAATAGTAAACCGGCGATTTTTAATGAGAGCTGTATAGCATTGGTTTCAAAGCGGGAAAATTGTTAGGGAATTTATGTAGTGTCTTAGCATATGAGGCCCTTTCGACCAAAATATTGCTTGCTGTTAGCATTTTAAGAGCCGTTGACATGGAGCAGAGCCATAGATCATCTGTAAACTTCGCAATCGCGCAAACGAAACCGGGAACATCCCGCCAAGCCTTGTCTAGGTCAGGGATATGCTCTTCCGGAGCGTGTGGGCTGTAGGATTTGACTTGGGTTATGTCTTGATCACGGTTGCGTTTCCAGGTTGGCTACGTGCGCTAAGCATCTGAACGGGTGTCAAGTCAGATATTTATTTGAATGTCAAGTTCAATATAGGATGATACCTCAGGCACTGCTCCTTGAGATCACACACTCCATTGGTTATGCGATGAATCTGGTATGCAAACTCTTCCATTATTGTGCCATTGTTGGTCGCATTATCGCTGGTAAACCAGCTAACTGCCAAAATAAATATGAGCACGAAGCATTTGATCGAAGACACAAAAAATCGAAGCCGAGCGGAGACAAACCGTGTGCTTAAGTCGCAGTCGGGCAACAATCCGGTTCAACGCTTTCCCGAGTCATTTGCCATTATGTGCGTTCTGTAAAGGAACAAACTCGAAAATAACTGTATGGCTCTTCCACTGTCCACCGCTCACATCGCAAAATAGGCATCGACATTATCTGCCTGCCAGACGCCACAAGGTATCTGGATTTTTCCAGGAACATTGGCGCTCTGAAATGTGTTCAAGGGAATCATCTGGATAAAACACCGGTATGTACTCACATTCAAATGTTCCCGCAACTGCAGCTGTTTCTTCTTGAACATGCTAATCATGCCGGCCAAAATGGCCCGGCGCTGTGGCCCTCGAACACCATCTTGCGCACAGGAAGCAATGTCAATCATTTCCTGGAAATGTGCATTATCTACGGTGCGCAGCGGCTGAGATGTAAGTAATCTGGGATCCCGCAAGGATTGGAAAATGCGAGCCTGATCAGTCACAGCCATCCATTTAATTGTGGCCTCCGCAAAGAGCACATCGGAATATTTCACAACCTTGGGCTTGCAAAGCTGCTTTCCTTGCAACCTTGCTTGCGACAGTGGATAGAAAAAAAAAATTGTCACGACTCCCCTGCGCCAGAGTTGATACTGCGTCGGCGTCCTCCATTTCGATGACAACGGGTATGACTCAATCAGGGAAAACCTCCCTCAGCATTTTGTCGCATTTTTGCTCAAAATCTTTTTGTCCATATAATTTTCGAAATTTTCACGAATTTCGATGGAAATTCACGGAAACTTTGCACATTCTTCATATTTATGCTCGATTTGTTCAACAGCAAATATTCTTTGACAAATTTCACCAAAACCTAGAAGAAATTCTCTTGGAAGATTAGCCATAGATTAGCTGCATCCTCCTGAGTCCTGATTCTTGTAGCCGATGTAAGGGATTAGATGTTTCATGGCTACCGGCAACAGCTACAACACCGCGAGTATCATCCCAGGAATCAAAAAAAAAAAAAAAAAAAAAACTACATAAAGTGCCGACCTTCTTGGAAGAGTCAAAATCCTATGCTGTCCTTAAAGTTGAAAATCACATCGTGCCAAGGCGTAGCGACGCCTACCCTAAACTTGGTATGGGTTACCCATGGGGGTATGCACGCGAGCGTTAGTTACTGCCGTACCCCTTCCTGCTTCCTGTCCATACGTACTTGGGCTTGAGGGCCATTGCATGCGCATGGCATAACCGAGTTGGTTCTTTTTGCTATTTTCTTTTTATTAAGTTGGTCAAACGCAGGACCCATATCCCACAAATTGTGGAGACCACCTGTGCGTGACTGCGACCGTGCTACTCGCATAACGGGATGAATGAAACTCTGGCCGTACGACAGCATAATGATCAGCTCAATAATCGTGAGCAAATTGTTCATTGCGGTCCAGATATTCTTCTCAAGGTGATTGAAGGCGAATGACATTTTGCGGTCGCGTATGAAGTGCATGAGTTGGCGGTAGACGATGAGATTGACAGTTACTTCCGCAGGTGCCTTGGAAAAGCATTGATAGCGTGTGTTGCTTGTGTCCAGAAATCGAAGGGCAAATCCAATGTGTTTGTGGGCACAAAAATCAACACCGTGGCTGTCTTGCTGTCCCTTCTTATTGTCTTTGTTGTTAAGTAACATTCCTATCGGATCCCAGAGTTTCACCCCACCGTGAGTAGAAACTTGCTTGGCTCATTCTTTTGCTGCCGCCCACCCGGAATTGGCGGCGGCATCATTGTCTTTGTTCATGATAAGAACGGGCTGCTGAAGACCGGTTTTCAACCATGAATGCATCATGGCTTTGACGCCGTCTGAGTCCAAAATATCGCTTCAAGAACAGATGGCATGCACAGACATGTGCATTGAGGTCCTTGTGCAGAAAAAAACCCACCCGCAAGGAAGAATTCGATGTCGTCCCATTCCTGTTGCGACAACTGCATGAATTCCTGCTGTACATATTGTTGGCAGAGCTCTCCTTGAAGTTAAAATTGTGGCGATCGCGCTCTGCTGCAGGAAGTGTATCCTACGCTGCCATTCCGCCAGCGTCCTGGATTTAGCTTATTGTTATCTCGTAGATCGTCTGAAGGAGTTTTGGCGTAGTGAGCCACAGCAAGGCATTTTCACCTCGAATTTTGCGGTACATCCGCTTCTTGAGCTCCTAAAAAAGTGTTCGCAGCTTCCTCTGGTCGGCTGCGTGGTCCGTCATTATCCTTGTAATTTTAACCAAAAGAAGTGCGAAAATCTTCGGGATGCGCGCGACCAAGGGAACTCGCTTTGTATGCCATGTACATCTCCTGGATGATGTTGAGCTATGTAACCCGCCGTCTGTTCCTTGCTGGCATGGTTCGGGGCCTGAGTCAGACCGAGAGCAAGCAGTTTCTCTTTGACGGTAATAAAACGAGATTCGTAGTTGAGATGTTTCTAAGTCGTCCCATTGCTGCTACTGTTAAAATCTGCGAATGTTGTTAAATAATTTTGTTTGAGAAAAAAGGAAAGTATGAACGGTTGGCGTTCTTCACTGCATCAACGATTTGCAGCTGGGCCCTTCGAGAATAATGATTCGGCCAGCACTGCGAGTGCTAATGTTGTCCTAATCTCGATGTTCAGACCCTTTCCGTCGAAACAATGCCGTCTTCCTTCAATGACTGGGTTGAAAGCCCAGTCTCGAAGCGATCAGGGAAACGAGAGACCAGCTCTTGTCTTTCCCGTGCGAGTTCCGCATTGTGCCCGCTGAGCGCGACCTCATTCTGCTTCCAGCGAGCCACTTCCACCATTAATTCATCTAGCCGATTGCTGCAACAGCAAAAATTGGCCCCGCTATGTCTCAAGCCGGCAGGGCACGGCAGTGCCTACATCAGCTAATGCAGCCTATGCCGGGTGTCCCATCTGTTCCTGAGAGTCGGGGGCATCACAAATGACCCCTTGCAATTATTGTAGCCGGCATTCTGGTAAGTTCCATCCCACTTTTGTTGATTTCCATTCGATTCCCGGGAGTTGAACATGTACGGTATATACGGTTTCAATGTCGTATGAGGCCGTATTTTCGACGGCTGTACTGGTGTACGGTACGACAAAACCCGTCCTGTCCAATGGAGGGGTGGAAGGGCTGACGGGACAGTACGGGTGCTGTATTATGGTCTTTTACAGTTTGGGTCAACAGCCCTAATAAGAATGAAGCCATGGCGCCGAAGAAAATACGAAAGCCGGCCAAGGTTAACCTCAACGATTGATTACTGTGGGTAAATAACATTGATCACATCTTACAAGGGTACATGCCGACCAACTTGAGTTCATCTTTTCGATTTTTTTGCAGGAGGCATTACAAGGGCGGCAGAGGCATGACTGGAAAAAAAAAAAAATCCGTGAGTTTGTATAACTCCTCCGAGGCTTTCTGGCGCAACTCTTCAAGAATTTGGATGCAGCTAGTTCTGGCAAGCCTCATTCCGATCTCAAATTGGCTCAATGTGAGACGGTTGATGCCCAAACATCGACCGAGCGAACCTTGGAGCTGTGCAACTATACCTGGACTAGATATCATGAAAGGGACGTGTCACTATTACTTTGTCCCACGAGGCTGAGAGGTGCGAGGATCTGCAGATGGCTTTTTTTTGCCCACCCTAGTAAAAAGAGAAATTATAGCTTGAAAAAAGAAAAAAAAACTCGGTTATGTCATGCGCATGCAATGGCCCTCAAGCCCAAGTCACCACGTCCTACTCGTCTTCGTCCGATTCCACCACACTTTCTTCGCATTCCAACGGCTCAGGAAGTTGATTATCCTTCAAGGGAACCTCCCCAGCGTTGACACAGGCCATCCAACGTTCGATGGCGGCCAAGACGACCTCGGCCTTCTGCTTCTTGTTAAGCTTCGATAATCCGGTGATTTTTGTCTCTTTATCCATTTCAAGCTCTCGGAATCGGTGTAACTTGAGCTGGAGGATGATCTGGGGAAGGCGAATGTCTTTCAGGATTTGTGAAGCGCTTGACGTCGAAGATGGGGACGCATTTTGATGGCTTTAATCTGCGACTTTCTTTGCGTCGGATTTGGCCTTCGCTGCGCGGTGCTTGTTAACTGTCTTGGTTTCGATTGCTGTCTTGCTGCTGTGTTCAAATTTTCCGCAATGTACGCCGCAGTGCCGTTGTAGTGTTGCGACCTGGCATTGATGAATTCCAACGTCGCATTGGGTGCCCACCGCTTTGCAACCCGCGCATTCGCCCCTCGTTTGAGTCGTTCGTGGGCATCATTGCTTTGGCTTTCTGTGTGTCGGTCAAGTCGACATCCAGAACATCAGAGCCAAACCTCCGCCATGCTACCACTGCACCCAGCAAGAATGCGACGAGTGCTGCTCATACCTCGTTCATTGGAAGTGTTGTAAGCAGTGCATGGGCCGCGTACATGGCCTCGGGGCGTTCCTACAGCTGGCCGTCCATCGCGGCTGTCTCGTACGAGGGATTAGGATGACAAAGGATTTCCGAATCTGCGATAACTCGCTCACAGTGCGCGATCACCGCCTAGAACGCAAGACCCATATCCCACAAATTGGGTAACACGGTGAGCCGGGATGTCCAGAAATGGATGTGCAATGTTAGGTGCGCAAAGTCGGATCTAGGTACATCCGAAAAATTGAAGCCATAGGCCCTAGTATTTTGGTCAAAATAAAGGCTAGGCAAAAAGATTTCAGGAAAGCATGGATTGTTGCGAGGTATGGCGGGGTCTGAAGACGTGGAATCAGAAATATCCCATCCGAAGTTCCCCTCGGCAGACAGATTGGGGACAAAACCGACCGGCAACCCAACTGGATCCGGAAGATGGTGTAGCCGGGTATCTGCATAGACACGTGCTCTGCCTTCTGCGCACGCGACGGTGGGCGAGGACTGGGCGAAGTGAAAATTTGGAACGTATTGCGTACGTACGATTAATTACCTTGAAAGGGAAGTCAACTGTCACTCAATCCAACTGATGGCAGAGATAAAATTCCCAGTCATTAATAATTGCTGAACCTTTAGGTTTGGCTACCCAGGGGAACTTGGGTTTCGATCACGATCTATTTTCCTAACATGCACAAACAGGAAATTCGTAATATAAATTTGGTCATCATGCTGAACTTGTATAGATTTTTTGCAAGTTTTCCGGTTTTTAATGTGGAGTTTTAAATGTAAATCAGGCCTCCTTGTTCTTGCCAAGATGCCAGGAGCATCGCAGCTCTCACGAATTACTACTACTACCAAAGCTGCCGGCTTCTCATTTTGATGCGTCATTTTCTCTTCGAGATTTGTGCGACTGCATCGGACTCGGAATATTTCGCCTCCGAAATCAATCAATTTCCCATGTCAAGCAATTGCCATGTCACCGACCTTGCTTCTGCCCTCCATGACCTCGATTGCTACCTTCTGCAATGTTCCTGTCTCTGCTGCGTTCAACGACAAGGCTACAAGCTTTCTGTCTCCCCTGATTGGATAATGAACTCCGGTGTTCCTACCCAAAACTCACGCACTTCTGGTCTCCTGTCGCTTTTATGCGATGCTGGCGTTCTGTCGATGTTCTTGAACGGCATTTCTGTGGCCGCTTCCTTGCCTTCTGATCTTGTACTTGGCTTGGACTGGTTCCAGTTTGTCTGTAACTCCACCAATCCCACCTCTGCAGTTGTTGTGCACTTGATTTCTGGCCCACTTGAGCTGCACCACAATTCTTTGACAAGTGCCGATACGTCATAACTTTTGTACTGCGCTCACTATTTATTTATTCATTCCCGGGATCACCATCTGTTGCACCGGTGTTCTGGGGAGACATTGGGGTAGACCTATTGTTCTCCTCACCAGTGTCCCAGGGTTTACCTGGTGTAGTATCTACACCCTCATCCATGACAAATTCGAAGGTTAATATGAACGACGATGTTACAGCCAGTTGCAGTACCGAAGGCGCGGATCGGAAAACTTCTGTTTTGGGATGTTTTCAGAGAATTGTCGATAACTCAACCAGTTCTCCACCAATTGGAATAAAATTTGGATAGATTTGTCGGGCTAACTCATACGCAATCAGTGATAGAAATCAATTTGTAGAAATATTGTGTATTGAGTAATGTGTGGTTTTGGGCTGTTTTTGCACTGAATGCCATCTAGCATGCCCAGAAAATGTCCCAGTGACCTAATACTTTGAGAGGAACAATATGTTTATATGAGGAAACATGTGACGGAGCCAAAATTATATACGATGCCTAGATAAATGTAATCCATACAATATCTCTGAATGTCAAAACTGCCAAATGTATCCAATGGAGCTAGAGGGACTGAAACAGAAATTTCCGTACTTCTGGCTCTATCAAATGTTTTCTCAGGCATACATGTTATCCCTCTCTGAATATTAGGTCACTGGGACATTTTCTGGGCATGCTAGATGACATTTGGTTCAAAAACAGCCCCAAACCACACATTACTCAATACATGATATTTTTATGAATTGATTTAAATCACTAATTGCGCATGAATTAGCCGAGTAGATTCATCCACTTTTTATGTGAATCAGTTTAGAATTGACTGAGATACCGGCAATTCTTTGAACATATCCCAAAACAGAGATTTTTGGGTCGCGCCTTCGGTACTGCAACTGGCTGTAATTTGATGCCAATGAATAATCCTCTGTCAAACGACTGTTCCGTGCCGTTGTCTGATACTTTTGTCCGTTTCATTGAGCACGTCGGTGAGTTCGGTACATGAAGCGGTTTCAGCAAGGTTTCGGACGCCTTGTTTTACGCATATTTTCAAAAAATACAGGAATTCCTTCGTCAGCTTCAACCTAAAGGTTCAGCGCTCGCCTCGAAGAGGCCCAATCCTAAGTCATAGCTAGTAAGTACGCAGAGTTGGCTTAATTGACGTGTTCCTGATTACATGCGAACAAGCGGGAACTTCCGTGTTGCGGTATTACTTCATATGAGCATCACGACAACAGCGAATCGGTGAACGCCGGTAAGGTACATCGGCATGGGGTCGTAAAATATAGTACAAGACATGTATAAATATATATTAATGTCCATCGATGCATTAAACAGGTGGATAGGACTGGTTGGGGATGCGAGCATTTGCTAGTGGTCCGTGCACAACTGCGGCGGCGCGCATGAGGACTGAAACAATATGGGACGCGCTGTAAAGGGTGTCCCGGGGTCCTGACTGGCGGCGAAGCCTCAATCAGCCCGCATCATCAGCCTCCATATTTGCCCGGATCACGCAGCTGCCCGTTTTCCGTTGCAGTAATGTACCTACTTGCAATAGTGATAGTGATAGTGACGATAGTTGGTAGTGGATGGGATAGATTTTTGCGGCGCTTGCCGGAGGGGGGAGGGGAAAACAGATCACACCCCGGGGTGTAAAGGCCGGGCCTAAAATCATGTGGCATCAAACAACCATGCGGTGCTTGAATCGGTTACACAGCATCAAAGAAGTTAGCAACGGGAACGGCGGGGCGGCAGAGAATAAGTGTTTAGGTAGAGGTTCCGTCACTGGTCAGTTATTGCAGTATGATAATTTTCAGAGTTTGGTGTAACGCAAGGTGTAATGGCCGCCATACATTTCCACACCTGTCGCAGCGTTCGTTGGCGGAGCAAGAATGGTTTATTCACAACAACTACAAATATGGACCGGTCGCAGTGTCTTGGAAGCGGCTTAAGCCAGAGTCGATGAAAGTCGTTGACGAAAAAGACTCAGCGTCAGCATCCAAAATTTGAACACCTTTTTTACTCAGCAGACCTCCTTAAGGAAGTGAAACATAACAATATTACCTTAAATAGAAAATTTTCCAACACGAATCCTCTACGTCATCGACACAAATCCACCTAGGTCTGGCGGGAAAACCGGAGATAAAACCGAGTTTAAAAATAAATTTTTAAAACTCGGAACTCCTCCCTGCTTCTTGTCAATATTTTCTCGCTCAGTGCTCATCATCTTTGCTCTCCGCGCACTTTAATCCACACTTTACATCCGCCTCACTACTTTATGTCTGGCCGCCAGTAGTCTTTCGAGGGAGGCATTGTCTCTCCTCCACTCAAAACATATCCCCCCTATTCCATATGCATTCCATATGGCAGCTGGTACGACATCGGCAACTTGACGTATACGGCACTCACGTTCGCGTACGGATGGTTGGTTTTGATGCAGTCACAATAAAAACCAACACTCTTCTTCCTTTCCCCCATCTTCCCTCTCCTCGCCGATCCTCTGTCTGCCTGTTATGCCCTCTGACGGTCGTGTTTCAGCTCACTGAGACATTTCGGGTTGACGTCCCAGGGTGTTCTTAGTCTTTTGACCCTTCATTGTCGTTGCGCGCCAGCTCCATGCTCACAGTGCCAACAGCGCATGCTCCCCGCCTATCGGGTGCTTCTCTTCGTTTACAACAATCTTCGTCAAGCTTTCAGAGGCCTCATGGCTTTGGACTGCATCGGCAGCAGGGCGTCGGTGTGCTTTAAGGCTTACTCGACTCCTTCACCTGTACTTCGATGCGAGAACCTCCGCTAACTGCCCAGTGGTCATTGAAATTTCATTGTGAGTGTATTCACTCATCCATACCCAATGTCTATCCTTACTAGTCACGCAGCCGACGTTTTAACGGTCTCGTCATGTTTTACACCGCAGTTCTCACAGGTGCGCATGATTTAATCATCATCTCTTCGTTTTGTCTGCTCAACTATGTTGTCTTCAGCTGTACATCCATGTTGGCAGTATCTGCGCCTATCTCTTCTCTCTTTCTTTCCAGTCGTTCTCCCTTCTCGGAGTACTGTTCCATGGCAATCAATTCGAAGGTATGTCGTTGTCTTCAGCAATATCTGGTTCGACTTACACCCACCGATGGGTATTTCAAGCCGATTATCGTGAATGGTAAGTGCAATCACTGCGGATCTTCATCTGACTGATATCATCCTATGTTTCTATGCTCATACTCTGCCCAGGTCTGGTCCGCACTCCTTGGTTGGCAGACTGGGCGCATGAGCTCTATTTGCAAGTTTTGTAAGTCGACACTGAATGAATTACATATTAGTAGACTGATTCCTGGCCCAGTCACTCCGGCGCCGGCGTGACGACTGAAGCGTCGCGCTCGGTTAACAATGTGATTTGCCTTGCCATGATAGTGACTAGCTCACGCCATGCATTGTCCATCCTACCCTGCCTGTTCACGTTGAATTATCTTACCGTATATATGTTTTCTATACCTTATGTTAGACGAACTTAATGGTACAAGGGGCTGGTCGGCCGCTTCGCGGCCTCCCATCCCCTTTTCCAAACTCAAATTTCAGACACCTACTTTGTTCTACTCCCTTCACATGTCAGAGTTGAACTGAACTTGGTTGAGCTGAGCTGTGAATGACAACTACTGTAACCAAGTCATTACGGAGAATCAGCGGACATCCCTGAGTGTATTGAACATGGAAGTAATGAATGGTGACTATGGGGAGCGCCAGCATGCGTTCCGATGTCTGCCAGGACATCCGGCGCAATAAGCCGACTCCACCGATTAGGCCGGCATTGGAGGATCCCGAAGCTGTCATCAGATAAATGGCCGGAACTTAAAAGGTTTCGGACGGCCGGGGAAACTTGGTGAGAAAAGCGAAGTTTGGCATTGTGTACATTTTTATAGACGCGCACGCGCTTAAAGTTCATCATGGGGCCAAAAGCCCCGAGGAAGCGCCGTTTATTGAGCGCTTCCAAAGGTCTGGACCCAGCGCTTCCAAATCCTCAGGCCTGATCTCCCAAAGGCGGAGTTTAAAAGGCTTTGGACAGACATGGATAATTTTATAAAGAGAGAGATTTGGTGAAGTGCGGCAGACTACCTGTGTGATGTTTGAAGTGAGGTATTCCGAACAACTACCACAATTTTACGGCAATTAGCAGCATAATTCACGCAACAGTGGAAAAAACTTGGGTACCAAAATGTGCGAAAATAGCTAGGGGGGGTTTCCCTGATATGATGTCGGTGAACAGACCTTGGGCTAGGGTTACCGGCAAGCTGAAGTGCACCGCTTGCTTACGCTTACCAGCTTAACATAGATTGCTGCGAACAGGCTACCAAAAGATCAAAACAAAATCTAGCTGGGGCCATCCAGTGAGGCCCATGTTCACGCGAAACCGAGGAGTCGTTGCTGTTCACTGATGGGCAATCTATTTTGATTGAATATGTCTGTTTTTCAAGGCACAAGAGAGGACAACACCTTTTCCAAATTGCCATCCACGCGAGAGGGACTCAACTCTTGCGCATCACCCGTGTTGCCCATCACCACCAGCCTTTGAACCGCTTCACACTCTGTGAAAACTGGGCATCTAAAGTAGCCAAGCACAGATCCGCTGCTTCAACTGGCAATAAATCTGTCCCGCGGAATTGGAAAGCATGAGCTGATGACAGGGACTTCGGCGGTAGGCTGTGACCGGGCATCACGTGTCGTGTGACGCGTCACTCCAATGCACGAGTGACTGGTCACCGTGACATGTCCTCGCTCACCATGACCTCAAACACCAGCTGAACCAGACCACTCGGCATCCATGGCCCATGGTTATCGGCATACACTCAAGAAACAATACTGGATCCAGAGAAGGAATCACATGAAATCGCGAAAGAGTTGATGAGGCACAACATGTAAAATAAGTTCGAGTTTAGTTTCGAAGCAGGAATGACACCGAGTTTCGAAGCAAATACTGACTAACCTGTCAATGCTGGAACCTCATTTGTGGCTTTGGAAATGATAGTCGGAATTACTGGCATTATTGAATATCTCACCTGCTCGCATGACTTCCACACTTGCCTGTCATAAACCGTTTCCAACTAAGCGCTGGGCGGGTGCAGTTGTATAAAATATCTCATCGCAACCAGATGGGATTCCCGTGCCTGCAACCCGTCCTTCCATTGAGAGGAGTACTGCAAAATGAAGTGAGAACACAAAAGAGGCCCTTACGCGCGATAGATATTTGTATGTCTAACTTGGGTAAATTACTATCGCAGTTAGTTGGCATAGAATCATGATTTGGTCGGGTATATGGCTGGGCATACTTACATGCGGGCCCACTCACCAGTTAGGATTGCATCGGCGCGAGTGTATCCCCGAGTCACCCCATATCGCTCGTACTCCATTTCCCTCTAGAATACATACTGGCGCATACGACTTGGACGGGGACTCGCAAGACTAGTCGGCAATAATAACAACTGAGTAACCTAACTTGCGGAATCGCAGCGCGGGACAGCGCAAAGGCAGACCAGATTGTATCCCACATATACACGACACTTTTCCATGTCTTGTGCACTGCGTAAGATTGATAAGTTGGTCAGTAGGCTCGCATTTCAGGTTTCACTGAAGCAATACGCACTAAATTCCTGCAGTGTAATCTCGAAACTCCTCTCTGCACCCGCGGTGCAGATACTGCTCATCGTCCCATTACTGGCCGATGGCCCCGCCCTCGTAGATAAACAAAAGCTGCGGCACCCGCATCGAGCCCGAACCACGGTACGTCCTCCTGAACGAATTTCGCACCCTCTCCACCTTCTGCCCTGTGGAAATCGTCGTCTGCACCAGATACAATCCGGAGCAGCAGCACGGACAAGCTGCCGCCGACAAGAATGCGATCCCGCTGTGCACGCTGTTGCGGATACTGCCTGCATAGCTTGCCGCACCACCAGCGACGTGCCGCCGTATTGCACCTTCAGCAAGTTGCAGTCATCGTCGGGGTCGGTGTTGTATCGTGGGTATGCACGTCGCGCCAGGGCACAGACACGAGTTGAATGGGGAAGGAGGGGATGTGATGGATAGATTTATGTTCCCCAGGAGCGGGGCGACATCACCCCTGAAGACATCCCTTCCGATACAAAGTTCACCCGCATTGGTGCCGTCACCGCTCGTGCGCGAGGAGCGTGGGTACGGGAACGCAAGGGGAAGATGTGTATTTGTATCCCTGCGGGGTGCGCCCACTGCCAAGTGAGCGGCACGGGAATGGGAGCTCATGAAGGCGGTGCCGATTCGGCTTAGTGTGGGGAGCGGCAGCGATGGGATGAACATATGTAGTGCCAGTGGAAGTGGGAACAGCGGCACCGAGGTGATAGGTGCGAGTGGGTCCAGTGCGTTTGCAATTTATTTGTTCAAGAGCGATACGCTCTCGCGGACCTTGCTGAGTGGGTCGTTTTTTTGAGCAGGGTGGGTATTGCAAAGGACCCGAGGCGTACAGGGGGTGCGACGAGCGCGCATGCGACGCTGCCACCGTCGGTGGGGGGGCGAGAGTGGGGGTGCGGGTACCAGTGCAGCGATGGTGTAGGCGGTAGAAGCAGAGCAGCGTTTTAAGCAGCTTCCCGCATTCGTTTACTGTCACGGCGAGGAGCAGCGTGGGCAGCGGAAAGAATAGCAACGCGAGTGGTAATGCTGGCATCGGCGCCCCACGCGAGCGTACGCCAAGCACTAGCGGGAGTCGTAGCGGAAGCTTCGGAAGCTTTCTTCTCTGCGGCGCAGCGTGACACAAACAGCTGTAATCCCCACTACAGATGAGGGTTGGGTTAGGTTAAGGCGGCAAGGGTCACTCGAGTGACGACTGGGGATGGGCAGGCCAGTGCGCATGCCCCAGTGTCAAAGACTAGGGGACAGTGGCATGGGTGTCGAAGCACTGAACAGCATATCACCCTAAGGTGGAGCCAGGACAGTCTACCCAATCCTGCAGCAACGGCCCAAAGGCTAAGCCAGCAAAGAGAGAGGAAGAGAAGGAAGAAACAAGCCACATCACTTGGCGGCAACCGTTGCTTGACATCGGCAATGTTACCGCATTTGGACACTTACCCCTGTCTCCCCCCCACCAAGTCGTCCTACAGCATATGACTGTACCGCATTTGGACACTTACCCCTGTCTCCCCCCTACCAAGTCGTCCTACAGCATATGACTGTAGTAGCCCACGGCGCGCCGCGGCAGTGCCCGCTATCACAACTTCAACGGATTGATACTTTACAAAAATTTATACCTGTGCGACATGAGTTCATTCCCATTCCTTGAAGACGGTTGTATATTAGAATATAATTACGGATTGTGTCCCACTTGGTCAGAGTGTTCCATCATTTACATGAAAGAAACGAGAACTGGTTCAAAAAACTAATTAGGAGAGACGGCGGGAAGAAGCATAATTAAGGGAGCTGTGACAGGACAAGAAAGGAAAGTGAACTAAAAAAACACCGTAAGTAAACCATAGCTAAGCGGCAGATTGGTACACACGGGATCAATGCGGTACAGAATTTTGTGGAAAATGGCGAACACGAGGCGAGACAGAATGCTAAACTGGATTGCGCGGCGTTGTATAATGTTGGTGCGAGCATCAATTTGATAGAGAGGATGGCAGAAGGTAGAAGAACCGTATGAGCGGCGGTGTGCGTGAATATTTAGCGACACTGTCTACAGGCAGGGAAGGTTAGTACCAAAAATACATATTGAAGAATCTACTTGCCGGAGTTGGTACTCGTCCCAAGGACGATAGGGAGGTGCATGAATATAATGCTGAGAAATGATGACTGGAGTCCAATGTTGAACGCAATGGAGTGGGGAGTTTCCTTTTCTTCGTTTACGCTCCTCGCTCCGCGCTTATGCTCGTGACCCCGCGCTTTTGGTGCCACGTCATGATGTCTCTCATCATCCTTGGAAATCCGCACACAGGCCTTAGCACAGGTTACTTCTCTGTGTTTCTCTAGTTCATCGGTATACATCCTCCAAATCTCGAAGGTTGCAATTGACTGAGGGAGTTCGGAATGGAAGTGGAAACTATGTACCCATTCCGGATCTATCCCGAACCCGTCCTCATCCAAGTACTTCTTGGCAACGGTGATCCACCCTGGCTTGTGTGGATGCTAGGCTCCGCGGAACTTGTCTCGATCACTACACGACCACCACTGATCGGGCGTAAGTATTACTTGCAGCTCAACCGTGAACACAGGAAAATGATCGGGAGTTTCCATTTGGCTCTTGTCGTCAATGAAATAGTTCGGCTTCCTGGAGGTAACTATCATTCAACACGGGTATTTCCTGAATCTCCCTTGGAAAGTATATAAGTATATAAGAGCTATTTTTCTGCCACTACGTTGTCTGAATCGGTCTCTTCTACCTTTCTCCTGCCCGTAATCGACCCGGAGGCGTTCTTCCAGTCCTCTCTAATACAAGTGCAGTGCACTCCCAACTCATCGATCGCTTTTATCTCCATATCTTTCACAATGTTGTTCAAACTCGCTACGCTGCTTTCCATCGTCGCAGTTGCCGTCACTGCACCCATTGAAATACTTGTAAGCATCTTATTCGAGGCACTATTAGTCTTTTATACCGGTCGCATATCTTTTTTTTTTTTCTTTTCAGGCACGGCCAGATCAGGCTCCGACTATCCAGATATGTGACTCCAATGAGGCCGATCTCTTTGGTGGCCCCGGGAACATCCCTGACTCCGGCCAGCCTGTCTTGTGTTCGGCTGACGGCCTAAGCTCTCAAATGACACAATATGTTTCGTCGCGTGGATCAAGGATGGGATGATCAAAAAGGCCTTGTTGGCTTGCGGCAGAGGCTAGTACATACACGATACTCATGCTTTGTTTAATTACGCCCCCCCAAAAACCGCGTATACCTTGTTTTAAACTGTTTAGAAATCGTTTCCGTTTAGTTTTCCGCCAGGACTACACGTAAAGTAAATGGTTGGAGGCTTGGTTTCGTGATCATGACGTGGGATTAGGCCTCTTTGAGGCGGTGCTGAACCTTCAGGTTCAGTTGGACATCGCTCTTTCTAATTGTATACCGGTAACTTCGGCATTTGACATTGATCACATCACAGCGGAGCTAGAACCAATTTTTGCCAGGCCAGAAACAGGGGGTCGCTACACCAGTATAGATCCATGAGATAGATCAATTGATGAATATCGGGCCCCATTCTCCATCTAGAATTCACCAAACCTCTGTTTCTGGATCTTCGTCAGAGTCTCACGGCGCGGTGCTACTGCAGCAACATATTTCGCATCACATGTCCCTACCTTCGCACCTTGATTAGCTCTTTTCACTTTGAAAATTCGCCACGTTGGGCACCTGTTTCACAATCCTCATATGTTGCTGTTGTTCCGCGCTCAAAGCTCCCGCCGCAGCCTTCACGGTTTATATGCGAACCGATATCATTCTGATCTGCTTCGGTGTCCTGTAAGGCACGCGGTGAATATTGATGGGGAAAATATTCCCGTGTTTGTGCCTCTTGAACATGGTCCCCCAGAGGTAAGACGTGCATAGAGACTAAAGTATTCGCAGGAGTCCAGGACAGTAAGATTTTGTCACAAGAATTCAACCACAAGCACAAACTCAAATATGCCGCTAAACTGAGTGGAACAAACGTGAGAATCGCGGCAATAACTCTGCAAGAACTCCAGGGTTGGACTGCACGCAAGGGGTAACCTGAACGCTGTACTGTGGCTACTGCGTACTGGCTCAATAAGGCACACTGCGAGAATGCTTCTGGTGACTGCAACCAAAGCTTTGACTCGGTAGAATTGATGGCTTGGAATACATTCTGCAAGTAGACCCTGGCGCTGAAGCAGAAACAAGATGTGGATTCGATAACGAGCCCGGGAAAGTGCAGACTCAGGACTTGAACCTGTGTAAAGAACTACTCCTGGAACTGCAACGGGACTCCGTACTGCGACGAACATGAAACGCGAGAACGAAGCCTTCAAGGTTTGCGATCGAATTCTGTGCGGGGAACGTGGACACAGCGGCAGAACGAGCCGGCACAGTGATTGAGGCCGGAACATAAAATAACTGTTATTTAATATCCTGCTCGTTTAGTCCATAGATTGTTGTGTAGAGCGGTGCGGATTTGCCTTTAGTGACAGAAACCCATGCGAAATGTGGGAAAAAAGGGTTGTAACAGAAAGAGAGCTTTGGGAAGCAACTCAAGCTGGCTAGGATGAGTTCTTACATGCCGGTCCGTGTCAGTACCAGTACCACAATCAGCTCCCAAAAAATGGTTTAGCACCAGAAAATGAACACCTTGCGATCTATGACCAGGGTATGAATCATCAGAAATACAAGAGCTAGGAAGGCGCAGTGCCGCGGCCATGAGCGGGCTTTCGAGATGTACTCAATGCAGAGTGATACAGAACGGTGTGCCATTGGCGCGGCGCTGCAGGGAGCTGACGCGGCACTACCGTGCACTGCCGCGGCATTGCCGCGCACTGCCGCGCACTGACGCAGCGGTGACGCGCACCAGCCGCGGTACTGCTGCGGAGACCTGCAGCTTTTAGATTAGTTTGATACGGTCAGCACTACTTCTCTGACTATCTTCACGGTTTCTAAACGTGTTGAAAACCAAGAGAGTGAGAAATGAGATGGTTCAACATGAATTCAACACAGTTTTCCACTTATACTGCCCCAGTTCTCGTTGAATTCCCACAATACATGCATTCAATAGTCTCTGTCGATGTTCTCAAGCATCAGTGGCTCGAAAAGAGGCGCCAGAATCACCCGGACGGTACCCCGAAACATGCATAACGATGCATAAGGATGTCGCGCAGTGCCGCGGCAATGCGCGGCAGGCGCGGCATTTTCCCCTGGCCCCATTCTACGCCAACCCCAATCGACGCCGCCCGTCCTACGACGAACCCTAGCCCTACGACACAGTTCCCTGCCCAACCGCCGCCCGTTGAACACCGTCCCCTCAATTCCGCACCAGCCGACCAGCCTCCCGGAATCTCCCGCTCCCCATCAATCATTCCGCGGCCATCAAGATCTTCGGCTCCGCCACTCTACTCATACCACTACCATCGCGTTCGCCGTCCCCCACATACAGCGTCGTCTGGCGCTCTTCCACCGCAACGATCATGTCGTCCCTCCCTCTCTGACGCCGCCCAGCCTTCGCCGCCCAAACTACGCCGTCTCCCTCGCATCATTACCGATATCAATCTAATGACGATTTCGACCACTTTTCTTATCCTCAAGCTGTACTTGAGCTATACCGAAGCTGTACTGAAGGTGTCCTCAAGTTGCGTCCTTTGTCTCCTCCCCCTATTCCCTCATTCACTCCCATCCGCCACTATCAATATCAAGGACTCCGCACGCCGATTTACATGTCTCCACTCACTCTGGCAACGTATACACCTGCCTTCTGGTGTAGGGATTCGTGCTTCGCCTAGTTTTTTAGTTCTCGACTGCACTATAATCCAGCGTCTGTAGATTCAACGTACGGATTCTTTGGCATAAAACAAGTGCGCTCTTCCATTGCCTACATTCCCTCTGCCCCTCCGCCGCGTTCTTTGGTGTCGCCCTTTGTCCCGTGCTTCCCTCCTTTCAACCTCCGCACTGATCTCTTTCGTCCCAACCTTCTGGGATCCCGCTGCGTACCGACGTCGCTCCCCTACATCCACGACGCCCGTCTGCATCCTCGCGCAAACTCATTGTCGCCGGGGTGTATCCTCGTCCCTCCGTTCTCCCCGTTCTACGTCCGTCCCCTTCGCTCAAGCGGACGCCCAAACAACAAGCCACGTCTGCAGTGTCATCTCGCGCCGTACACCACGTCCCATCGCCGTCGGGTTCGAGTCTCGGATGCAAAGACGTGCCCGGGAACTAGGCCTTGTCCTTTTCCCCTAGGATGATGTACGGCCCTCGTATCTCCTCCCCTTTGCGTCCGCGTTCCTCCCTCCACTCTGGCTCTATCGCCTCTCGGGCCTTCACCACGTCCCGCAGCTACCGCGAGGAGTCGGTCAATCCGCACTTGGTAATTTCTTAGACACGCTCGCTCTCATTTCCTACTCACTTCCTAAGCTAGATTATTCGAGCACCGTGTACCCGTCGAGCGCCTCCTGCTTTTTTATTTTTCGTGACTACAAGCTGCCTTTCCTGCGAGCCTTCTTCCCCCGGATCGCACCGCCGTTCTCATATACCTGGTGCGTCATATTCTTTGCCCCACATTAGTACTATATCTCATAGCCTGTGTTGATCTGTCACAGCGCTCGCGTACCGGCTGCGATTCTGCTCTGGAACGTCTCGAGCGATCTGAATATTCAATTCTCTGAGTCATCTACGCAAATCCCCAACGCCGTTCATGCGCAGCAATTGTGCGAAGCAAGATAAGGTATGTCTTCAATACTCCTCTCTCTTTCTTTTCCCCTCAGCCGCACATACGTTACTCGCCGATCCAATATTCATTTGGGAGCGGTTCGAATACAGCTCATATCGCGCGGGATTCCTCCACCGCAGACATCGTTGCGTTCACTGTAACAGCAACCGAGCACCGCCGCCCTTCATTTGAAGTGTGTTCGTCTCGTTTGCTTTACTGTGAACGCACGCACGTCCTCATTCCCTGTGACAGTAATTTGTTTCCTGGTGTGTCGCATCCCGCGTCCTTTCTCAAATTCGGGCGTTCGTTTCGTTTGCTCTTCTGTGAGCGTGCGCGACACCATTGCTTTTGTCCCTTCAATGTCCCGCTTCACCCCGTAGGCCAGCTCTTGTCCCCTTTCTCAAACCCCTCCGCTTGCTACCTTGGACGACGCCTTAAATTCTTGGTCAAAGGTACGTTTCCATTCTACAGCCTCATACCCGGCTAACCTAACCGGCCTGTGACTCGGGCGACGACCCCGCGCGCTGACATACCACGCTGCTGGCTCGCATTCCGCGACGCCACACCGCCGCGCTCTACGTCGGCCGCATTCGTCGCCCATCCCACGCACCTTCCGACCGCACACGCTCCCCACGTCCGCCCCACGCCGTCCCCGCCTTCTCTATTCACCCACCCAACGTGCGCTGGCTCCAACCCCTGCAGAACCCGCCGATACGTCCGCGGGGCACTGGGTCGCTGGTGTGTCGCTTTGGGGAGCACGCCCTCAGCGAAATCCCTTTCGCCCGCGCACTCCCACCTCCACCTGCGCCGTATCTCCGTGTCCTTCGCGGCGACGCGTTTTCGTCGTCGAGTGCGCACTCGACTGCGAACCCACCACCCACGCAGATTTCCGCACTATCCCCAACTCCCCAACTCCCCGCGCATCCTCCCCGCTATACTGCCGCATATGCACGGCAAATCCGTACCGCACCTTCCCGGCCCGCCGCCCCGTTTACGACGATGATGCTGTACGCACACCTGTTTCTTTATCCTTCCTTTCCTTCGTCATCGATTCTGTTGCTTATGTTACATGACGACTCTGTATGTATTTTACCTCCTTAATGCATTATTTATGCTTCACCTCTCGTCTTAGAACCTGCGCCTTGTAGCGCAGTGAAGAACCGGAACCCCCAGTAGCCCTGGATGCGCCGTCAAATCCGAAGCTATTGGTGTAAGAACAACGCTGATGTTTCAAAGGTACCCGGAATCGCCCCCCTTCTCTATGTCCTGCTCAATATTTAGGATGTCGGCTTCTTTCGTTGAGGAAAGCTATTCGGGTTTGGGCCCGTTTCAGTGTTGATTTTCCCTTTAAATTCGCTGATTGATCGGCTTTACTTCTTGCCTCTGCAGTTTTCTTTCACCGTTCCCAATCATCTTTTGTGTTTTTTTGGTCCGTATCTTGAATATCTACGGCTTACCACCTCTTGCGTCCAGGTTTTTGTCCGGCTGAGAACTAGTGGATACGACAATTGCTGGTGATGCCGTCGATGCGGCTATCACGCGGTAGGTTTAACTCCCTGCGCGTTATTTCAGCGTTGAAAATCCATTCCGGTAGGCATTTAATTCAAATCCCCTCGCTGTCGGACAAATTCGCAGGCAATGTAACCTGATCCCTCTATCGTCAAGACATCAATCTTCTCCAAAATAACCCGTCCTTTGCGCCAACATCGGTGTGTGATTTATGCGAGGTGCGCAATCTTTTGAGGCATTAGTTAAGTTAATTGATTATGATAACTCATGTGCAACCGCGGCCCACGATGAACACATTCTCCACAAAATCAGTGCTTCCTGTTTCCTTGAGTAGTATCTCATTTTTTGTTTGCACGTATGTCCCTCTGCAGTAACTCAAGGCAGCTTTTCTTCTCCACTCGCCATAATCTATTTACTCTTGATCTGATTGACCATACTGCTCTGACTCAATTGTCGCTAGAGACCAGCAGAAGCACGGAGGAGCTGTGCCTTCCTCCAGATATCTCAAGCTAGCAACTAGGTAACTCTCTGATTCTATTCAAATCCGAAAACACAATATCTGAGCCACATTTGCCGGAGTCATTCCCTGAGGAACGTCTTCAACTGACGTTGAACGCTTCCCAATGGGCTTATGTGAGACTCCCTCGCGTATCCAGGGTCGTTGAGTCCAGTCGCCGGACCTTCTAGCCCCCAAATCGGATACTATTGAATTTTTTTTGTGTATGGGAAGTCGAAAAATGTGTGAAATTGCTCGAAGAACGAACAACGTGTGCGTGAACCTCGAAACTTTCAACTCGTGTGTATGTGGGCAAAGAATTTGTGTGTGAACAGAAAATGTGCGTGCGTGTGTGCGAATAATAAATGTGCCAAGTGAACACCATAGCGCGGGCGAAGGAAAAGAAGATAAATGAAAGAAAGGAACCCACCTCTCGTTTTGCTTCGGGGCGGATCTCTTTTTCTGGAGAGAGAGGCCGGGTGAGGTAATAACGGTGAAAGGAAGAGGAGAAATGACAAAAAAAGAACGGACGTTTGTTCTGTTCACAAGAAAAAGAAACGAAAGAGAGAGGGCAGGTGAGGGAATGAGTGGGCAAAGAAGAAGAGAAACGAAAGGAAGGAACGGAGCTCTCGTCTTGTTGCGTTGCTGGACCGAGAGTGCGCGGGTGAAGAAGTAAGTATGCAAGGAAGAAAAGAAAAGACAAACCTCGCGCGTACAGGCGGCTCGGAGACGGGCTTGACGAGGGGTAGAGATGGGTCTGGACGGCAGGCTTCAAAGACGAGGGGATAAGGAAGAAACGTGTAACTGGCATCGCTCCGAGCGCTGACGTGGAAAAGGAAAGAAATAAAAGAGGCAAATCTCGCACCTGGAACGCGTGGCGTTACGGCGCATGCGCCGCAGTTGACTTGTGCTGCACACGCGAAGGGTTTCATTATTTAGCGCGAGGACTGGGTTAAATAGACGAGTGGAGACAGTTCGAGTGCAGTAGGAAGAGAACTTCTCACCTGGAGAGGGCAAGCTGTGTGTTGCTTAACAGTGCTGCGACGCGAGACGCCGAGTTTTTGAATCCACCCGGCAAGAGTGGAGTTTTGAGGCACGAAGAGTCGGGTTCATTGAAGACAGCGGGGATTTAGATAGAAGGGGGGAGAAGCGGAGACACAGGGGACAGGCGAACCAACCCTTATCAAAGCCTCGTGGCGTGTAGAGCCGCATGCACACCCAAAGGGGAAATTTGCGGGAATGCTGCGGCGACATCAGCGCCTTTGAAGATTTTAAGCGAGGCTTGCTCTCATACCGCCACCATCCTTGGACATTAGACACGATGAGTGCCCAGACCATTATCTTCAACCTATGGTCGGGGCCTACGCCTGTCAACCGCGCTGGCGCCTCCTTTCAAGTTGGGTTACTCGCTGTGGTGTGCCACTCACTGCAGTGCGCCGCCAATGCGTAGCGCATGGGAGTGACGCTTGAACCATCCTGAGCGCGCGCGTAGACAAGACGGAGGGCATAGCCGACCTTGGCGCATACCGACGTCTCGTCTATTCATGCGTTCTGTGTTGGGATTCGTGTCACTCCCCCTGAGCCGCGCCAGTGAATGAGAGGGATGACACGGCTAAACTTGGTGCATGCTAGCAGCTTGTGCCTAGATGTGGGGCTACCCCGGGCTCGCCCTGTATGGCGCGGCGGCGAGCAGGCCGCCGCCGCCATTGAAGTGCACTAGCAGCGCCACGCTTATGCCATTTCCTGCCTTGAATTCGTCCATTGAAATTCAATACCCGACCGTTACTTCTGAGCTGACCCCATACTTCTTAAGACAAAGGAAACGTCATCTACGGCGCTTCGACCGTCGAGATGAAGGTTAACACAAAGGTCGAGCATGGTACCATCTTGCCCTAACTATTCATCTGACCATCCTCACCTAGCTACTCAAAGTGCAGTTGTATTTTAACCCTAATCTAGGGCTAGCCCTACGACCCTACAGTGCCCTAGTAACCTAACCATATTGTTGGTATCACAATAGCTGTTCAAACAAGCTCTCCTTCTGAAGCCAAATGAATTTTGTGAGCAGATTTCAAGTAGTGTCAGTATATGGGCGTCCGGGACGCCCATCACTGCATAGAGAGTATTTTCCCACGGCATACCCCCCCCTCTTTGATGGGCGCCCCGGACGCCCATCACTGCAGCAAGTGCTATATTCTCACGCCTCGCCCTCTCTCTAGTTTTGTATAAACTTCATTGTTGGTACACAGCCGGCAAGTGCCATGACTGCGGCTTCATGGCATTTGACCGGCGTGGGATCGACACTGGCCATGGCGTTGGCCAGGCGTTGGCTGGGCGTTGGTGAATTTCTTTGTTCTTTTGTCACCGTGAGAATTTTCTTTGTCTTCTCCGGCTTGGTATCGGCTCGTCATTTTCAACATCTCATCTTCAGCGGTTCTTGCTCTCGCAGGATGCTTTCCTCCAGAAAAAATGTTTGATACTTGCAGGAAGCTTATTTCATCAACCTAGTTTCATGTTCTTAAATTTCCTTGCTCATTATCGAGAACCGGGTGTGAGAATGAATTTCTGGTAGGCACCTAGGCTCAAATTGGATGCAGAACCAATCAACTGTGGAACACAGGTTGGAGGGACAAAAATCAAGGAATAATGTTTTATGTGCTCTCTTGAATTTTCTGCGACCTTACTCAATATTGGGCAGAGTCAGCTTACGGCCGCAGAGGGACAAGGGCGAGAAAATCTATTGTACTTTGTGAACGGCTAAGGCTTCCCACGCTGACAAAGAACAAAGAAATTCACCAACGCTCAACCAACGCCTAGCCAACGCCATGGCCAGTGTCAGTCCCACGCTGGTCAAATGCCATGAAGCCGCGGTCATGGCACTTGCCGGCTGTGGTATCACAATATGTATTCCACAAGCTCTGCCGAAGCAAAAAAGTATTTTGTGAGCACTGTGTAGTGTCAGAATATGGGCGTCCGGGGCGCCCATCACTGCACAGAGAGTATTTTCCCATGGTATACCCCCCCTCATTGACGGGCGCCCCGGACGCCCATCACTGCAGCAAGCGCTATATTCTCATGCCTCGCCCTCTCTCTAGTTTTGTATTAACTTAACTTGATTGTTGGTATCACAATATGTATTCCACAAGCTCTGCCGAAGCAAAAAAGTATTTTGTGAGCACTGTAGTGTCAGTATATGGGAGTCTGGGACGCCCATCACTGCACAGAGAGTATTTTCCCACGGTATACCCCTCCCTTTGATGGGCGTCCCGGGCGCCCATCACTGCACAGAGAGTATTTTCACCCGGTATACCCCTCTCTTTGATGGGCGTCCCGGACGCCCATCACTGCAGCAAGTGCTATATTCTGAGGCCTCGCACTCTCTAGTTTTGTATTAACTTGATTGTTGGTATCACAATATGTATTCCACAAGCTCTGCCGAAGCAAAAAGTATTTTGTAAGCACTGTAGTGTTAGAATATGGGCGTCTGGGACGCCCATCACTGCACAGAGAGTATTTTCCCACGGTATACCCCCCTCTCTTTGATGGGCGTCCGGGACGCCCATCACTGCAGCAAGTGCTATATTCTCACGCTTGGCCCTCTCTCTAGTTTAGTTTTGTATTAACTTGATTGTTGGTGTCATTCCACAAGCTCTTCTAAAGCAAAAAGTATTTTGTGAGCACTTGTAGTGTCAGTATATGGGCGTCCGGAACGCCATCACTGCACAGAGAGTATTTTCCCACGGTATACCCCCTCTCTTTGATGGGCGTCCCGGACGCCCATCACTGCAGCAAGTGCTATATTTTCACGCCTAGCCCTCTCTCTAGTTTTGTGTTAACTTGATTGTTGGTATCACAATATCTGTTCTAGAAGCTCTTCTGAAACAAAAAGTATTTTGTGCGCACTGTGTAGTGTCAGAATATGGGCGTCCGGGACGCCCATCACAGCACAGAGAGTATTTTCCCGCGGTATACCCCCCTCCCTTTGATGGGCGTCCCGGGCGCCCATCACTGTAGCAAGTGTCAAATCCTCCAGAAGTGAAAAATTGCTTCGCTTCGATTCAGTTTTTATCCAATAGACTTCGGAAGTAGCACAAATCAAACTGACATGTGTGTGGATCAAGGATATGAAAAAAAAGTTCGGGAGAAAGAAGGAAATATTGAGCGAGATCCTGCCCTGAGCATCCAAAACCACTGATGTGGATTGCAAATCTTCATATTCTGTCGTTTGTGCTAAGCAGAATTTCATGAGAGCTTGTACGTCCAATTATGGTATATAATCACTGTACCCAAATTTTCCAGGGGTCAAATATAGTATATTCCATTTATTTTCGGCCAGCGGTGGCCTGCCAAAGCGGTCCGGAGAAAGCGGGGTGACTGTACAATTCCATGTGGGAAAGAAAAAAAGCCCCCAATAAATCCAAAAATATTCTGAGACGTAGCGACGACCTTTGTGATCAACTTTTGTATACAGATATTTTTGATCTCATCATGCGCTGATGTGGAAAACGCGAAATACACGAACGGAGCCGGCGGTTTTTGGGCTCTCGAGCAGTAAAGAGCTTATATCTCAGCAACCACTGGGCCAATTGCCTTGGTTCTGGTACTGTTGGAAAGCTGCGGAGGAGCTCTTCCTTCCCAGAATTACCGTGGGATTGATTCTGAAACCATTCAAAAGCTGCCTTTTAGCGCTAGGTCGTTACCAGGCGACCGCCGGATTGTATGGCTAACTCTAAAATTCAGGTAATTTCAGCTTACATTTACTGAGGCTACATGGGGTCAGGCAGGGAAGCTGGGAGTACAGTTGTGGACAAGCAAGGTCCGCAAATAGCCTGTAGCCATCACATGATTTAATTTGGACCTGATTTCAATTTATCTGGACTCAAATTGGCCCAAAGAGTCCAAAAAACATGCTCCAAAGTTTTTCCTACAACAAATCTGTGGCACCAAAATTTTGGCCCACACCCAAATCTCGGAATCCTGATTGGAGACGATTGGTGAAAAATGGATTTTTCTGGCACAGCCACATTACATCACCCATTTTGCCGAATGCTCGGCAATCAGTAATTTTAGCACTCACTTCACACGGAGTTTATGGCATTGGGTAAACAGTAACATTGAAGGTGTGATAAAGTCCTTGGAAATCTCTCCAACCTAAGCCTGAACTCCTAGGACATGTCAATGGTGTGTCCAAGCATCATCCGCGCACATCACCACTATTCTGATGTGGGAAAAAAAAAACATTTTATTCTGTCACAACCGCTCGATAAAATTTCCAGATTTTGGCAGATTCAGATTCAGCTCAACGAGCCACGTCGATTGCACATATTTTCGTAATTTTCCCGCACTTTTTGTGAGGCCGCCAAAATTTTGGCCGATTCGGCATACTAATTGACACTTTACATCACAACAGCTCAACTGAATCTATCTATATAAGAAATGAAGACCCCTTGTGTAAGCCAGACAAGACAAATAGACAAAAATACATTCGTGTTGGCTGTCGGCAATGCTAAATGCCGGAATCTGCTCCACTGACGCAACGAAAACTGTCGAGATCTCGATATCTCTGCAGGAGCTCCACTGAAATGCTGAATTGCTGTTTACAATGTTCAGTTCATGTCGAAACAACTCCTTCTGTCAAGCAGGCCGAGTTCTCACAGCGGATACATTTCCCCAATGTTGACTTGCGAACACCAAGTCGGAAGTGACCTTGAGTGATGCCAGCAGGCTGCCGAGGGATCGAAACACGCTGGCATTAGCGACGGCTGCCCTTCGTCAGCGTTGACGGCAAATCTATATAAGGCTGCCGGTTGATCGAAGCGCTGGTATTGATCGGCCACGGTGGCCGTTTGTCCGCGTTGACACCAAAGTTAAGCAAGGATCTCGGGACCAAGCGGCATCGTTCGCAGCAAGCCGAGAGGGTGCAGTCGCCTCTGTCCTAATCCATGCACCTGGTAACCAATAACCCATAGACTTTGAAGGAAATGGTCGTTTACACAAGAATACACCAAATCCATAACTCTCCCACTCCGAGTGCATATCCTTTGGGAGCGAAACCACTTTCCATTTGAGTCGGCTGTTGAATGAGTACCCAATTGAGTCACATTGAGCATGCCGATTCTCATTCACCGATATTGTGACCAAAATCCCAACCCAACCAGTTGGATCACTGACAAGGAAGACAGTCAAGAGGAAATTGAGAGCAAACTTGTATGAGCAGGTCAAGGCAACAAATATATGAATTAAAACAATTGCTAAGGACTTAAAAGCACTGTATGGAGGCATACTTTGAATGAAGCAAATTCACCTAGGCCAAAAAAAAAAAAAAAGATTGAGGTGGATGTTACAGAAGGCCTGATTGCCATTCAATCCAACAACCAGAATGAGACAATGGTCTTGAACACTGTGGAAGCAGTGTGTGAGTGCTGGTCACTATTAAAAATAAAAATGAAACTGACAATGAGGCCGCGAGGAGTGAACCGAAGGTTCACGGCGAGGGGCGTCTTTGTCATCAGACAAATAACTTGAGTTCTTCTGTAAATTTTTACTTCTGCCGTAGCGTAGCACGGGCCTACTGCTAGTTGATTTATATATGGACGTGCCCGCCTTGACAAGATCTATCGATTGGTACCCTTACCTCAGCTAAAAAAAAACCTTTTTTTTTTGCGGATTTTGCTTGTCCACAGTTGTAAGACACCTGAATGAATAGTTTGGGCAAGTCAGTACCTGCATGGCCACATAAGTGTATTTAGCGGTTGTCCTGATGAAACTACATCATTTGGGTGTGTCTAGATGCTTGTCAGCTGGATTCATCCACAAAATGGCCCCTTCAGCCAATGTTATTAAATATATAAAACTGAATTTTCTGAAAACTCGACCACACAATATAGCAAAATTCAAAACCTATTTTCATTATGATCATGTTGGTCTATCTGCAAAACAGAACATTGCACTGCATATTGTGGCCCTAACCCTCATTGATACTAATGTACATCTCCATTGCATACCAAATTATGTCTCCCGGTTCATCTGACCGATCTTATTACTGCACCATTTCGTTCAGATTAACAGGGGGTGTGACAAGTGACCCTTTCAACCAACTCGACAATTTTTGAGACCGCAAAAAAAATTGCGCGACACACCGAAAATTTCGATTTTTGCGAGGCAAAATTTAGAAAATGTTGCCTTTTTTGCATCTCTTCACCCATACTGTAGATACTTGTAGGTAGTCAACCATCACGGTAGCGGCGGGGTCCGTTGCGTTGCCCAAACCTATCCAGGTAACGGTAACGGTCGGGTCGGTTACCTCCAAAATAGCGTTACATCCAAAAAATCAAATTAAATATATTTGGCTACTCTAAGCGTCCTCAGCCTCAGCCCCCTCCTCCTCGGCGGTGTCCGCCACTTTATCGACCTTCAGTGCTTCAATACCCGCCCATTTGCGACCTTGGTCATCAAAGGCCCAAATGTCTTCCTCGTCATTTGTAGCGCTCATCCCTTCTGACTCGGTCTCCTGTGCAGCAGTTGAGACTGGAAGCGCAGTTGACGGCGCGTTGAGTCCATTCGTGGTCGTTCATCGTGTGTTTTATAGCTCAATATATGCGCATTCATTTACACATTTTGAGCTTAGTATTTCCAGAGTTAAACCACATGTGGACGATATACAATACGGTGGAAAACGAACTGGAAAACTTCCAACCTCATTCAACAATGCACTTTCACAGGTTAATTATTGGTAAGGGTGCCCGCAGTATTTCATTCGCGGGGTTATTCTGACTCATCTTTGTATGTGAGTGATTCAGAATATTTGAACTCTTCAGTGATGATGCAGTGTAGTAGACTACCATAACATCCTCTACTCCAGTTTATTGGCGAGTTCTTTTCTCTGCGGCCGTAACTATCTAATTCATTCATCGCGGCACGATCCTCCCGGCCTGTGGACGCGTCGTTCCCTGATTGGCCTGGGGTTTTTTTGCCCCGTTCTGTACAGTATTTGTCGTCGTCGCTTTAAGCGATTGGATACGAGACTAGTTCCGCGGATTCTAGCGTACAATCCCATCGATCGGCGCAGTGACCGTCTGTTCACAAATTGCAGTCTTTCATTCCCTGGGCTCTCGCAAGTATCTAATGCAGTAATATACAGATTCTGTACGCCTACACGACGTCAAAAATCCCTCATTGTAACAATGCCCCAGCCTGATCAACTCCGCCGAAGGGTTTCGTTCACATACGTGGGTTACCAGGTATGTAAAGATCAGCATTGTACTTACCGGTTCGCGACCTCAAGTGTTCCATAATCGAAGTAGCTAGACCACATTTCCGGCCCTCCTTTGTCCTCGACGACCATCTAACGGCGATTTCTTCGGTCCAAATATGCCGATACTCCACCACCGGCGCCCATAGCGCCTAGCTGCATGGATATCTCAGTCAAGTTTTCCATGTTACACCTTTCTTGCAAGCGGCATCCATATTGGGGATCCGCAGATACTGGAGCCAGACACATTTACGCCGCCATCCGTCAAGTATTTAGTGCGAGCACTGCCGGAAGATACGTGGGCCAAGATATTGGACTCGGCCTGTTAACTCGAGTTTGGCCCGCAATAGACAACGAATTGACGCCCTGGCGTCTATCTCCTGGTTTTCTTGTCAGGTAACTAATATCCGTCATGCAGCAGCCCGGCTTGCCCGGGGGTCCTTCTTCCAATTCTCTCCTCCTCGGCGTCTACCATCCGCCGCGATGCGTGGTTGTCTTCAGGCAATTTCCTACTTACTACATGCCATTTTTGACATCCCTTCCCTCCACGCTCTCGCCCACTCGCCCAACGTGTGCAATGCTCCTCAATATTAATTTTTAGACGTTGGGGGTTAGAGCGCGTCCAGAGTTTCAGGAGGCGATCAAGCTTACTGCTTAACGAGTTGCTTCAAGGACGGGATCTTAAAGCCAAGGGCTTGAATAGCCTGGGTCTGGGTAGACAAATGGGATGCCCTGCACGTGGGTTTAAACCCGGTACTGACACAGCCGGCTTGTAGGGCTTGAGCGCGGCTCAGCCGATTGTTCTATTCGCGCGTTAAGCATTCCAGATATGCGCATTCTGCGGCGTGCTCCGTTTCACGCAAGGAAGGGAAATAAATGAGGGAATCAAGCCAGTGAAACGGAGGAGCGGGTGCACGCGCGCAGCAGCAGCGGGTGCCCAGCAGGAAAGTTTCAGGACCCTGCCGGCTCGCTGCTAAGTCCCGGGTTTGGGTCTCGTGCAGCGGTTGCCGGTGCGTTAACCAGCAGTGCGTAGGCGACGGCCTTTCGTGGAAGAAAAGAAAGAAAGAATGAGGGAATCAAGCCAGTGAAACGGAGGAGCGGGTGCACGCGCGCAGCAGCAGCGGGTGCCCAGCAGGAAAGTTTCAGGACCCTGCCGGCTCGCTGCTAAGTCCCGGGTTTGGGTCTCGTGCAGCGGTTGCCGGTGCGTTAACCAGCAGTGCGTAGGCGACGGCCTTTCGTGGAAGAAAAGAAAGAAAGAATGAGGGAATCAAGCCAGTGAAACGGAGGAGCGGGTGCGCGCGCGCAGCAGCGGCAGGGTGAACCGCAGGAAAATTTCAGAACTCTGGAGGCTCGTTGCTAAGTCCCGGGTTTGGGTCTCGTGCAGCGCAGCCAGCGGTTGCCGGCTGCCGGCGCGTTAACCAGCGGTGCGTGCGCGACGGCCTTTCGTGGAAGAAAAGAAAAGAAAGAAAGAATGAGGGATCAAGCCAGTGAAGCGGAGGAGCGGGTGCGCGCGCGCAGCAGCAGCAGGGTGAACCGCAGGAAATTTTCAGAACCCTGCCGGCTCGCTGCCCAAGTCCCGGGTTTGGGTCTCGTGCAGCGTAGCCAGCGGTTGCAGGTACGTCAACCAGCAGTGCGTGTGTGACGGCCTTTCGTGGGAAAAAATAAATAAATAAAAGAAGTGCAAGCCTGCGTGTTGCCGTAGGTAGACGGGAAAGCGAGGTCCAGAATTAGGAGCCCCATGGCGGATAGCCCAATCGTTGCGCTCAAACACGACTTCTGGAAGAGCTGGGGCAGCCGCTACACAGAAGAAGCCGTGAATGGCTGCAGCATTTTAGGAAACCCTCATCAGGACGTACACTGGGTGATCCGTCCATCTTGCTTTTGAGAGAAAACAGAAAATAAAGAGAAGAGCAACTGCGAAAATTGCGTTGCCAACGCAAAGGGTTTCAAGCCCCACCGCCTACTCCTCCGTTGCATGACATCGGCGCATCCATAGGGCCGGTGGTACGGCCCAGTGTATCGCGACGACGCCGATGCATCGAAGGAAGCGCTGGGGTGGCAAAGAAAGAAGAGTGGAAACACGCACCAGAAATCTTTTTTAAGAATGCATTGGGTGATGCAGCAGCAGCATTGGAAGCGGCACCGCGTCTGTTGGTGAACGGGCATACCAGAAAGCAGCGAGCCAAATCCTACGATATGGACGGGGAGACCCACAGTGAGCGCTTCGGCGCATCGACGTAGGGTCCCCCACGCGTTTTGGCGCAAGTCAGCGTCAACAAGTGGGGAGGTAAGCGCGCGCGTTGACATCGAGAACGTGGGACCCCGACTTCCTGAAGCGCTCCCAAGGTGAGTGCAGCGGCAGGGGGTCGGGGAGTGAGCGGAAGGGCGCGCGGCTGTGTATGGTGGTAGTGGTGCGAAGAGTAAAGACGACAGATCACTGATGGGTTTGGCTATGTTGTGGGCACGTGATGAACGCGTTCGCGTCGCGTCAAATTCGACACTTGGCGAGTAAAGTCGGTGAAGAGGAACAATATTCGGCTATATAGCGCTAAATTCGTTATGATGCCGGGTGCGGATTGGGGAGCAGATGGCTTGGAATTGGAGGCGGACCGTGTCACCGTGTGGTGCAGGATCGAAGAGCTGGATGAGAAAGTCACAACTCCCAATGCGCGATACGATGCATTTGAGCCAGATATCGTAGATAGGGTGTTGAGAATTTGGGACATATGTCCTGGAGAATGCAGGGATCCGGGAAGACGCTGGAAGCTCCGCACAAAGAAGTGGAGGATTTCCAGAAAAGCAAGCAGAGAGTTTTTCAGGTGAGATTTTTATAAAGGTTAGCAAAACTGGCTCGAACGCAGATTCGGGGGTATTAACCAAGTCCCATTTGTCGGCGCTAACATTCCAAAATCCCTCCGCTTGTTTCCGGCAAATGCCGAGTATTCGGCACATCAGCCTGCGTCCTGTCATCAGCCTTTCGCCCCTATTTGTCTCGTCGACATAAGACGCGTGCTTAACTAAGGGCACGAACTGACTATAAATGCAATATATATATATAACTAGCAGTTACCCGTGTCTTCGCCACGGATAATTCAAGATGATGTGCCGACCTCCTAAGATAGAGAAGCCATTTGTTGCCTGCCCTCCGTAACTTACCGTTCCACCAGCTTTTTTTTCGGTGTGTAACCACCAACTCACCATCGTCATCTGAATTGTTTCTTCATATGTTGTACTGTATATTGAGGCCAGACAATCATCTGGGAATTTCTGTTTATAGGACACTTCACAAATGATGATACCTTCAATGAATGTTCAAACTGATACTGCCAAATGCTAATATTTATTGTCTTCTGGGCATCTTGTTTAAGTCAACATTTACCATTCAATCAGAGACCCAGAGTCCAACGTAATCAGCTACCCGTGGTTTTGAGGTATTTTGTGAGATCCTGTCGTTCATTTTGTTGCCTCTCCTTTATTGGATGGGTCCGTTTTTCCCAGCAAGTATGCCATTAGCATCCGGGACCCGACCACTCTACACACTTTTATCAGCAGGTAAGTACTGCATGAGGCTTCTTTCTATGCGGCCAAACAACAAGTTCAACTGATTCAGGTATCTAGGGCAAGTTAGAAGTCTTTATCGCCGGTCGTCAAGTTCTAGTTAAACATTATGCTCATCCACAGTTGGAAATCACAACTTAGTAGACGCCTCTATTCAAACCTTGGATCGGATGTCCAAATAAGTTTTGATGGGACCTGTACCATATTCAACATGCCTTCATCCAATATACTTAATTTCATCCAACCCATCATCCACAATTTCGCAACAATGTTGCTCACAAATTTTGTCTGGATCTTGCCTTGATAGGGAATCGCTGCTGACTACCAGAGAATCGCCGGTTGCGATGCCATGTACCGTACCATTTCGTTCAAATCGACAGGGGGTGTGACGCGTGATCCTTTGAACCAATTCGACATTTCGACAACCCGCCGAAAATTTGCGTGACATCTCGGAAAATTTCGACATTCCGCACGTAATTTTTGAAAATCTCGCCTTTTTGACATGCTCCAGCCAATGTTGGGCCCTTGGTCACGCTCGGGAGGTTCGACAAACGGTGGCGTGACGCGTGACCCCGACCAAAATTCGACACCGACAGGGGGGTGCGTGACGCGTGACTGTTGATCTGAACGAAATGATACGGTATCATCATCAACATCTCCTGCCACAAAAAAAAAACGGAAACTCTTGATTTGATGCTTCTACCAGGGACGTTGAATATACGACGCGGCCTTCACCCCGCTTTCCCGGCTGGCATTCAAGTTCAAAATTACACCTGCATAAACCAAACTTGGCTTTCGTTGCTCGTCAGATGCCGTCATTTGCGGTGATTATTTTATTCTGTTGCGCCGGTGAAGGTTTAGAGCCATGCTGTCATCAGGTAGATAATTGCATCTTTAAGCGGTCTTCTGAGTCCAGAATGACTACACTGGAGCCAAAAATCTATTTCCTCTGGATCGGCATGATGTTGATTAAGTTCACCTGTTGGCCACAAAGAACAAGGTGCCTTCAAGGATGTCAAATTAACTCAGCTAAAAAATTGCTATGTCTATCTAAATATTCCCGCATCTCGGTACCCGCTGGATTGAATTCAGAGCCACGAAAAAGCCATAACGACATTGTGGTGGAGCCAATTAGCCGGACACAGGAATTCAATATCACGGCAACCTGTGGGGCGGATGACATGAAGCGCTCCCACAGGCGCCACTTTTGTCTAGACAAACCACGGCTTTTCTTATATAGATATCAAATATGTGGACATTTACCTCAACCAATGCTAAAGAAATTGGAACACTATTTATTATCTTGGGCGGAGTTCTGCCCACAGACACGTGGCGATGCACTTTGGAAAATCCGACGTGGGTATGTTCCGAGGTTTTTGAATATATATATTCCAATCCTGAGATACATAGCCACCAGTCTGCCCACAGAACCGGGCCCAAGATAAATGGAGTGAGAATTCGCTCGGTCGACACCGCCGCTCATGCAACCAGTCGAAACGCACAAGATCACTCCTCTCATGCCGAAAAGTGGTGGGAACAAGTCAACCGACTTAATTGTTCCCAGGTCCCGGTCAAGCTTGGTTTACGGTGGAATAGGGAATGCAAACACTGTGGTATTAAGGTATCTGAAATTATTTTCGTCCTCTCATCCATCCCTGATCCTCCCTGTAGGTCTTAACAAGTGAAAGATGCCATGATGAATGTTTTGTCTGCAGTCCCAAGGTAGCCATTATCAACCACGTCTCCCGCCTTACCCCGAAGAATGGGATTTTCTCATCCACAGCTCCAAAACTGCTTCTCTCTCACGCAAAGTTAACCAGTTGTTCTGTCTCACTGCTCTCAGAGTTTATGATGGCGATTTCCGTTCAGGGATTTCAGCTGTTACTCTAGCTGGTGGACGAACCTATCACTGAATACTGCCTGTTCATGAAGGAGAACATGCTCTTAGGTAGTTCATCCATGATCCTTTAGCAATTTTGCAAAAGGCGACGATCTTGACATATAACTGAGTCAACAGCGCTCTAGCAGGGCTTGAAAGAGTCAACCCTTTCATCTCAGAACTTGAGAATTTGAACTTCTATGATGACGACGATGACATAGCTTTGCAGCTTCAATTTTCCGATGCTGCGCCAAGCTCTGACATTGCAGCAATCATCTCCTTTGCCCCGGTTTCACTTCCAACTCGGCGGAAATTGGTCATCCAGAGAAAAGGTGCCGATGCACCAGTGTTTCTGGATCTTTTTTCCCCCCTTTGTTGAACCCCTTCATTATCTTCTTCTCCTTCCTACTAGTTGAGCGCTACGTTTAAAGGGTCAAAACGGTGGGTATGTCGGATACAGCCACCGTGGCTATCTTACCGTTTCAAATCAATGGCCATACCTGTCTTTGAGATACACTACTTCCATGTTTAAAGACGAAAAAATTCACTGCTCTATGTGCCTTCTGGCGTAAATTTGCTCATAGAAAAAGGCTGGCAGCATTTTTTTTTCAATGGATGGCTGTGTGAATTTAATTCCCACATTGGTATTGAGCTGTGGGTATTTGTGTGGTCAATTAGAGTTTGTGAAACGTTAACAGAGGCCCATCTTGTGGATTTTCTGCAGATGTGTTACACCTGTGTATTTGAGCATTACAGCACCTGTGTAAATCTGAGAAACACCTGTGTAACTTTCATGAAACACCTGTGTAAATTTTGCGAATTTTGGGATAATAATGTTACAGTATTACCCCCGTACAGTTGTACGGGAGTACAATGAATCGGGACATTTTTTTTACGGGGTACGTAGTGACTCGGATTTATATCGATGAGATTCGAGTTGCGCGACGGAGTGGTCGGATGGAAGCGCTCTGCCGGACAGTCCCATGAGTTGAGTGCAAGTTGTGAGGGGTCAAAGAGCACGAAGGGATAGTCACATATGATCTAGACGAAAGCACACAAGGAGCCCTGGTGTAGTTCCGTGCAGCAGTTTGCGAAGTCACGCTCGGCGACAGGCCCGGGTGCGGGGAAAAAGCAGACCTGACGGGCACATTTTGCGTGAGTGGAATGATATGCTGGAGCACCGAGATCATACCGTCCCATTAAACTGAAAGGGGCAGCAAATGCTCGTGACAGACCCAAATATCACGCCGTTTGTATTGCAAGTGCATGCAAAGTCCTCGCCGGTTTGTGCACTGATTTGTGTCGCTGCCAAGAGAACGGCGGAGAGAGTCAAGACGCTGAATTGCATGGTGACTTTGCTGAGCTGAAGAGGACCAGGGTATCTTATACTCTTTTCTTATCTTACTCTTTATAAAATTAACCCTGTCCGTCGGAAGCCTTTAAATTCCGCTTTTGGGACTTTTGGTCCAGTTCTTTGGACCGCATCAATCAGCTGTTCAGCCCAAACTCTAAGCGCCCAGCAGGCTAGAGCAGGCTCCCGAAGATCCTCCGAGCGCCCTCAGCCTGTTGGATTGGTAGCGCCAGACGGAGCGCCCAGAAAAACCGACTAATTCCCGCCGAAGCCTCCGCAAGACGCAGGAAGCACCCGACAGCTCCGCCTTTGGTCCATGACAGCTTGAGCTCAAAGTGAGTTTGCGAGCGAGAGCGCAAAGCCGGCTGACTAAGAGAGTACGGAGAACGTGACTGATCAATCACTTGTCTCCGCCCCTCTCTCTCGCATTTTTCAAGTGCTGAACTTCGTTGTTTTTGGCTCATCTGCTACACTACCATCACAACACACTGTCCTATTCAATGTCTCACAATTCCGGGATCTCTGGTCAGGCCAGTTCGTTCATTCCAGGCACGGGAGGCGGAGCCCCTTTTCAGCAACAAGGACATAAATCGGGAGAAATCACCTTCCCCGGGGACGCTATGGCCGTCCCCAAGAAGACGGACGCTCTCCGCCCCGAGCGGAACAACAAACGAGCGGAAAGGCGGGAGAAAGGGGAGAAAGATGTGTCAGACGATGAGGGCGATGAATTGAGCGGGTTTATGATGGGAGCCCCGTCTGGTGAGAACCCTGCCCACGTTAATCATACAGTCGTCGTCGTCCCGAAATCCACAGAGATGACGGGCTCGGATGCCGAGCTTCTCTTTAGCGATGAGGCGGCAGCCCATTACACTTTCCATGCCAATGACATGTCGATCCCTACGGCTATTCGTTCTTTGGCCAAGAACGGAATTTCCCCTCCATTGAACCTGTTTCTGGCGGCATCCTTGGAACACATCCGCTCCAGCAATGTCAAGACCGTTAAACATGGGACTGGAGAGACCACGAAGGTTACGGTAATCGACCTCAGTGACTTTCCGGCGGAGGAGATTTTGGACCAGGCAACGTGGCTCACCTGCTACAATGGTTTCCTCATGTTCCTCGAGACCTCTGCTGGTCCACTTATCTTCCAGAGCTTCGCACGGCATTACAACCAGCTTCTTTCGGACCCAGACCTCTCCGACTAGTTTCCTGCCTATCGCGTGTTCGACCGTAAAATCCGAAACCAGTTCTTCACCAAACCCTATATTATCGATATCGAGGGCGCTCAGTATCGTGCTGCCTTGCAGTCTGCGAAAAACTCATATATTCTGGGTAACCGCTCATCTTCTAGCAATTCTGGGTCCAAGGTTGCTTCCTCCGGCAAAGACAAAGTCGAGCGCAACAAACCTTACGCCCGTGATAGCGATGGCTCGTTTCGCAAGAAGCCTACACTTTGCTTTCGGTGTGGACGGACCGGCCACAGTGCGATCTTATGCTCGGAGGCCACGCCGAGCCGGCATGGTCGCCAGTTCGTCGTTTATGCCAACCGAGATGGGCTTTTTCGGATCAGCGACAACCGCCCCATCTGCCTCCTTTTCAACTGCGGAAGATGCGACTCCAACCGCAATCACGCCATTCATATCTGCTACCTCTGCGGGGACGCTCACCACGGAGCGGTCAACTGCACTCGTAACTGAGTGCTCGAGGATTGCCACGCCTTACCATGCGGCAGGATGGTACGAGGCTTTACGTGATTGTAATCTGCTCGATCGATACCCCAATCTCATACACGACATTACCTATGGTTCTCCTATTGGCAACCCACCCGCTCCTTTATCTACCTTCCTTCCTCCTAATATGTTGATGGTCATTTTCGTACCGCCCCGCTCGGTCTCGTGGAGAAGGAACCAGGGCTCGGAAAATGGCGGATGATTCAAAATTCCTCCGCTGTGGACGACCTAACCCTACCAACTCCTGGCTGGACGCGAAAGATATCTCAATCCGTTGGCATATCTGCGCTGGTATGGCTAATATTGTGCGTTTGTTTACTCATTTGAGGATGTGCCAATTCGGTTGCATGCCTCCACTGCACCAATTTGGTCGCTTCATTGCCGTACCAATGTGGTTACGTGTATTTCCGTGCCAATTTGGTCATGTTGCGCCAATTTGATCGCTTATTACCGTACCAATGTGGTTACGTGTATATCTGTGCCAATTTGGTCACGCTGCGCCAATTTGGTCGCTTATTTCCGTACCAATGTGGTTACGTGTACCTCTGTGCCAATTTGGTCACATCGCGCCGACTTGGTCGCATATTTGGCCGTGCCGATCTGGTCGCGCAACTGTCCTACGCTAATTTTGGTGCAAGCCCATACTGATCATCAGTGCAGATTGCAAACACTCCTATGGGTACACAGGTTGCGAGTCTTGATCAGGCTCATGCGTTCCGTTGTTCTCCAGTCACTCCCAAGCATAAATGCGCGCTCCTTGTTTTCTGGCGAAATGGGATTTGGGCAGATCATGTCTTCCCTTTCGGTTTGAGAACTTCTGGAAACATCCAGGGCAAAATTGCTGATGCCTTCGTGGATATTCTGGACGCACGGGGAATCAAACTGCGCCTAAATGGGTGGATGATTTCGAATCTTTCCTTTTCCCGACTTCGTCTAGCATTCTCCCCGATAGCACTACCTCATATTCCTAGGCCTACGACCTTGAAACCATCCGCTCCATCAGCGACTCACTTGGTATCATTTGGAACGACATCTCCGTGAAAGGACATGATTTCGGGTTCATCACTGAGTACACCGCTTTCACCTTTGATGTTGCCGCCAAACATGTTTATCTGAGCAAGAGGAAACAGCTTAAATCACTACATTTTAGGACTGCCTCAGCCAACCCCTTGGCCAACCTCGGCCAATCCCTTGGCTCGGCCTAGCCGGTCGAGGTTGGTTTGACTTGATGCCAATCCTCTGGCACTTGCTCCTGCTACTCGTAGTTAGAGAAGGTGGGGACGGGCACCGCCCTTGATCGGCGAACTCGTTGGAGATTGATGGCACCTCAAAAATAGTGATCCGATCAGAATTGAGTAAAAGTTCAAGTTCTAGATAAATAAGTAATAGGTATATAAGTTGTCGTAGCTAGCCCCCAGGTTTTACCCAGTCACCTAACAGCGCAAGTGTCAAGGTAATGACTTCGGTTAAATCACCAACAGAACTAAAGTCTAAAATTAGCCACACTCCCACACACTCACATGGGCTGTGGGAAGGCATTCCCACACACCACATGGGTTGTGGGAAGGCCGCCCGATGGTGCCGAAGCGCCGGGGCAGAGATGGGGGGTCGCCCAACCTGGCCGAGCTAAACTCAGCCAACCTCGGCCAACTTCCCCTCGACCAACCCGGTCGAGCCCCCTCGGCCAACCTCAGCCAACCTCGATCAAGTCGGCCGCGGGGGTATCAAACTATAGTGAATACCTTGGCAAAGTAACATGTTTCCTTGCTGCTGCAGGGTGGTTATTAAGGAGAAAAAAACAGGGCTCTAGGGTGGTTAGGGTTCTAGGGTGGCAGTTGAACCCTATGCTAGGGTTTATAGCTAAAGCCTAGGCTAGGCATTGAGATGGGTATGCACCATGCTCAGGAACCCTATACAAGGGTTTACAGCAAGCACTGGCCAGGCACTTAGAAAGTGTGGCTGCCCATGTGTGTCATGGTCTGGGCGTCCAAAGCCGTGCCCTGCTTCAGGGAAAATAATTGGTGCTGAAGTTCCATGTCCTGCTTTGCAAATCCATAGCAAGTCAACAGTTGGGAGCACACCCAAACTTCATAGACAGAGTATCATTTCCTTACCAGGATCTATACGTGCACCAATTTTCAATTTTGTTTTAAGGGGCCCATCCCACCCTGGTGAGAAAATAGCTAGGGGTCAAATGTGCACTGTTGCAGGCTGTGGCAATGGTTGCCACAGGCTGCCACTGGCCCAGAATGAACACAAAAAAAGCGGTCAAATGTGCGCTGTAGCAGGCTGTGGCAATGGTTGCCACAGACTGCCACTGGCTCAAGTGGCTGCCTGAAAAGAAAAAGAAAAAGACTATTCTGTGCGCACTTCAGTCCATGTTAAACACAAAGAAAGGGGTCAAATGTGCACTGTTGCAGGCTGTGGCAATTGTTGCCACAGGCTGCCACTGGTCCAGAATAAACGCAAAAAAAAAAAGTGGTCAAATGTGGACTGTAGCAGGCTGTGGCAATGGTTGCCACAGGCTGCCACTGGTCCAGAATAAACACAAAAAAAGTGGTCAAATGTGAACTGTAACAGGCTGTGGCAATGGTTGCCACAGGCTGCCACTGGCTGCCTGAAAAGAAAAAAAAAACTATTCTGTGCACACTTCAGTCCATGATAAACACAAAAAAAACGGTCCAATGTGCACTGTAGCAGGCTGTGGCAATGGTTGCCACAGGCTGCCACTGGCTCATAATAAGCACAAAAAAGCGGTGAAATGTGCACTGTCCTAGGCTGTGGCAATGGTTGCCCCAGGCTGCCACTGGCCCAGAATAAACACGAAAAAAACGGTGAAAAGTGCACTGTTTTAGGCTGTGGCAGTGGTTGCCACAGGCTCCACTGGCTCAAGTGGCTGCCTGAAAGGAAAGAAAACACTATTCTGTGCACACTTCAGTCCATTATAAACACAAAAAAAGCAGTCAAATGTGCACTGTAGCAGGCTGTGGCAATGGTTGCCACAGGCTGGCACTGGCTTAAGTGGCTGCCTGAAAAAAAAAGAAAAGACTATTCTCTGCACACTTCAGTCCATGATAAGCACAAAAAAAGCGGTCCAATGTGCACTGTAGCAGGCTGTGGCAATGGTTGCCACAGGCTGCCACTGGCCCAGAACAAACACAAAAAAAAAGTGGTCAGATGTGGACTGTAGCAGGCTGTGGCAATGGTTGCCACAAGCAGCCACTGGCTCATAGTAAACACGGAAAAAGCGGTGAAATGTGCACTATAGCATGCAGTGGCAATGGTTGCCACAGGCTGCCACTGGCTCAATTGGCTGCCTGAAGAAAAAAAAAACAGACCTTCCATGGAAAGTTCAGTCCATAACAAACACAAAAATAGCCATTCAACATACACTGTACTCCTTATGGACAAAAGTGATGGACGGTGGTGGTTCTCAGGATTCAGGCCACTGAATTGCCCCAAATAACTTATGGACCGAAAATATGAGTGAATGGAAGAGATTTGGGTATATTGACAGACTTCCCAAAAAGGAAATTGAGGTAGATATAACACATTTTTGCTCAGAGTGTAAAACCAACTTTTTTTAGCGCCACTCTGAGTAAGAACTGTTTGTAGGGCCCGAAAGTACTCGTTAAGTGGTACAGAATACCATTTTGAATCATATCAATAGCTGGTGATTTGAGCTCACAATTGCCCTCACAAGATGGTCATTTCTGCCTTCAGCAAAAAATGCTAAATTTGGGTGAAAAAAGGCAAAAATGACCATCTTGTGAGGGCATTTGTGAGCTCAAATCACCAGCTATTGATATGATCCAAAATGGTATTTTGTACTACTTAACAAGTACTTTCGGGCCCTACAAACAGTTCTTACTCAGAGTGGCGCTAAAAAAGTTGGTTTTACACTCTGAGCAAAAATGTGTTATATCTACCACAATTTCCTTTTTGGGAAGTCTGTCAATATACCCAAATCTCTTCCATTCACTCATATTTTCGGTCCATAAGTTATTTGGGGCAATTCAGTGGCCTGAATCCTGAGAACCACCACCGTCCATCACTTTTGTCCATAAGGAGTAGGAGCCTGTGGCAAGGCTCCACAGGACGGAAATAAAGTTATGTGCCCAGATGCACCACAAAACAACAGAACAAAAAAGAAGAAAACAATACCAGAAGGAACCCTGTGGCAACCATTGCCACAGGCTGCTAGTGGAAGTGAAGTCATGTGACTGGATACACTCCAAAATAGAGAAAAAATTGACTTGAACCTTGTGGCAACCATTGCCACAGGCTGCTCGTTGAAGTGAAGTCATGCAACTACATACACTCCAAAACAGAAAACAAAACAAAAAAGAGAAAAAATTGAATGGAACCCTGTGGCAACCATTGCCACAGGCTGGTAGTAGAACTAAAGTCATTTGACTGAATACACTTCAAAATAAAAGAACGAAAGAAAAAAAGGGAACACAAGTAGGGTGGAGACCTGTGGCAACGCTTGTGTCATGATTTGACCCTAATCTAATTGTTTCAATACCGATAATGGCGCCTATCATATTAGCGCCCAGAGATGATGATAATCTTTTATCTATGGGAGATTGGGAGAATGCTGCATAAACACATGGAATGACATCATGACGCAAGGATAGCGCATGAATACGCAAGGCATTCAAGACACATGTTAGCAGGACACTTCACACGAAGGAGCAAGGAGGTTTTAATTATGGATGACAAATGATCAGATGTTTGACAGTCTTTGATCACTATATGCTCACGATCCTCATGTTAGTCATATTTATGTAGTTAGTTCACACGACCCATAGAACAGTATAAATTCGAGTAGCAGTCGCTGTATTTCTTTAGTCTTTTATTCCAGCATCTTCGAGCCCTCTATAAGCACTATCCAATCCCTATCTTCATACCGATAGTGGACATTTAAGGCTTGACTGTGACAGCTTGCCACAGGCTGCTGCTGGTGAAAGTGAAGTCAGATGGCTGGATGACTCCCTAAGGAATACTAAGGAGTAAACTTGAATCTTGGTGATAAGCAGGATATTGAACCACCACTGAAATCACTTGTTCTTGTGCTTATATTCATCATACTGTATATCATGTATCAGTTGTATCAACTGGCTCCTAATCAGAGGCCAATATCAGCAGAGTACTGAGATGGTACCCCTGAGGAATCAGAAGTATCTCTGGCATGTGCTTGCTCTAAAACATGTAGGGGAAGATGTAGCCCAACACAACCTACCAGTTGTATTGCCAGTTTATTCTGTTTCCTCCAAGGGTTTGAGTGGGTCCTGACATATCAGAGTGGATTAGTGGGGAAATCATGCCAGACATAGTTGCATGTGACAACAGGATTATTGTTCCGCTTGTTCCAGGTAGGCAGCTATGCTGGGCATGAGATAATATCAACTGGGTCTTGTGATCGACGATCTCAGAACCATAGCAGATACCAAGGGGGATAGTAAACTCTAATCCTTTAGATATTTTCCCGCCGTGGTGGGGTGGGCCCCCCTGAAAAAAATTTCGAAAATTGGCATCTTGGTGACATATCAGAGTGGACTAGTGGGGAAATCATGTCAGACATAGTTGCATGTGACAACAGGATTATTGTTCCGCCTGTTCCAGGTAGGCAGCTATGCTGGGCATGAGATAATATCACTGGGTCTTGTGATCGTCGATCTCAGAACCATAGCAGATGCCAAGGGGGATAGTAAACTCTAATCCTAACCATTTTCCCGGGAGGGTGGGCGGGGCCCCCCTAAAAAAAGATAGAAAATTCTGAAAATATTCGCACATATAGATCTTGATGAGAAAATGACATTCCTTCTTTACACTTTGGGTGTGCTCCCAACCGTTGACTTGCTACGGACATTTTGATAGCAGAGGGAACCGCAAAGTAGCAGTATCCACAATTTCCAAGTCATTCAAGTGATTTCCTTCAACTTCCAACAGAAAACGCCCGAAAACAACACAAAAACCAAAAGAATTCACCAAAATTGGCTCAAATCAGCCAAAATCGCAGATTTGCAGCTGCCGTAGCACCTTAAGCACTGTAACCCTAACCCTAATTTAGGATGTCACATTGAATGACATACCTAACCCATTACCCTCATCATCTACTTACTCTTGTTGAAGGAAATCACTTGAATGACTTGGAAATTGTGGATACTGCTACTTTGCGGTTCCCTCTGCTATCAAAATGTCCGTAGCAAGTCAACGGTTGGGAGCACACCCAAAGTGTAAAGAAGGAATGTCATTTTCTCATCCAGATCTATATGTGCGAATATTTTCAGAATTTTCTATCTTTTTTTTAGGGGGGGCCCCCCCCACCCTCCCGGGAAAATGGTTAGGGCACGCATAATAACCCACTAATTACAGCTGTATTATATACATGTGTATTGCGCATTTATGCTGTACGCTGCTGAACGCCAATACCCTCAACCTCCATTAGTTCACAGTTTGGGGAGTCCTTCGGGGAAGGTTTTCGCATGACACTTGGGACGTGAATCTTCAGAATTGTGTACTGTAGCAGGGTTCTGGTTTAAACCACATTGTGTCCTACAATGTCCCTGGTTGGAACTGAGTTCCAACCATGATGGTTCCAACCGTGTCTCAGTTCCCCTGTTTCTCCTATAAAAAATGGTTTAAACTGGTTGGAACCATTGATGGTTTAAACCAGTTGGAACCGTTGATGGTTTAATGGTTGGAACCGGTTGGAACCGGTTTGATGGTTGGAACCAGTTGGAACCGTTGATGGTTTGATGGTTGGAACCGGTTGGAACCAGTTGGAACCAGTTTGATGGTTGGAACCGGTTGGAACCGGTTTGATGATTGATGGTTTGATGGTTGGAACTGGTTGGAACCGGTTTGATGGTTTAAACCGGTTTCAACCATTGATGGTTCCATTTAGATGTTCAAACTGTGGTGCTTTGTTTTTTTGTGATACATGCCAAAAAAAAAAAAAAAAATATGTGTCTGTTTTTGAGTGCCCTAGGTGGACAAAAATACCCTTTTCATGTGTCGGAACCCTTTTGTACATGATACGTCCAAAGATCTTTCAGGATCACCAAAGAAAGTGCAACATCGGGCGTTTAAAAAAATATGGGCCCTCTTTTGTCAAGTTTCTTTCAAGAACCTCCAAAATTGCATTAGTTTTTTGTTGGTTTGCACTTTTTTTTCACATCCAGGATTTCACAGATCTTGAAAATGTGCTCGCCAAAAAAACTCAACCGCTACAAAAAAAAAAGTCATAAACAGATCTTCGAGGATCCAGACTTTCCCTCCCCAGTTTTTTCCTGTCCTATTCCTTGAGTGTCTAGGTTCAATTTCCTTGATTGTAGGCTTGTTCACAACCTGCTGGCCGTCGGTGCCGCCCAGCAAGATATGGCTCCACATGGTATCGGTCAACGTGCATCTTTGCTGCGGGATTGGGACTCCGGACCTCCCATTCCGAGCGCCCGCGCTGATTGCCAAGACACTATCCCGCATCACCTGTGCCGATCTTCAGGTGGAGGATCGTGGTAAGCGCATGCGTTATCGGAGCTCCAACCCGAACATCCAGGTTGCGCATGAATTGAACATTCTCGCCCGTCTCTTCCCTTTCAACTATCATGTCGGACCCACTCTCCCACCTCCGCGCTGCCTATGAGGTTCTGGAAACTCGCGATCTCCGTGCCCTTCGTACCCAACTCGGAGACACTGCTCGACTGCACGCGCAGCGTGATGAAGCCTTCCGGTTGCTTGAAGCCGCAGAGCCTGTGAGTTCTGTCAAAGACCTCACATCTTTGTTTACTTATCGCAACAGCACCTCACCTTTTCCCGCCCGCTGAGTTTGCTACCCTCCAGCAGAACATCTCTACCATGGCGGACCAACTCGACGAGGCTTGTCATCTTTCTACCGACCCCCCAGAAGGGCCATCCCTCATCGTCGTTACGGAATCCTCGAGTGGGCGGCGTGGACGGCCCAAGAAGCAAATCGACCCTTCCTTCTTGCGGGAAGCTCTCACTCTGCGCGGGCCATCTGGTATCTCAGGGGTTCTTAACTGCCATCCTCGCACTGTTCGCCGTCGTGCACTTGAGCATGGCATCGCCGATCCTGGAGCTCCAGTCTATGTCAACGAGATGCAGGCAGACGGCAGTCAGCTTCGCACCTATACTGCAGCATCTCGGCCAGCTCAGTCAACTCTAACCGATGGCGAGCTGGATGCCGCAATTGGTGCGATTCTCGAGATCTTTCCCGACTTTGGTCGCAGTATGATCACTGGGCGGCTCGTGGCCAGCGGACACGAAGTCACCCGTGAGCGCATCATCGCCTCTTATCTTCGTGTTCATGGTGCTCCCGGCTCATTCGGCGACCGGTCCATCCATCGCAAAGCCTACAAGGTTGCGGGTGCGAACTCTCTTTGGCACCATGATGGGCAGCACGGTGACGTACCGTTCAATTCATCTATGTTGATTGCTCTCTTACCTGAATGGTCCAAGGTCTCATTCGATTTAAGATTGTCATCCATTGTTTCATCGACGGCAAGTCGCGATTCATCACCGGCATTCACGCCGCCAACAACAATCGTGCCCAAACGGTATTGGATCTCTTCCTTGCTGCCGTCGAGGAGTACGGGATACCCAGCCGCGCGCGGGGCGACCACGGGACCGAGAACATTCTCGTCGCTGCATGGATGGAGGATCATCGTGGTCCTGGCCGAGGTTCCTATATCTGGGGCCGGTATGTTATTCACCTACGACCGCGTCTGCTTTTCTAACTTTAAGACGACAAACCCCAGCAGCGTTCATAATACTCGCATCGAGAGGCTCTGGTACGATGTCACCCACGGCTTTGGCCAGAAGTGGAAGAACTTCTTTCACGATCTCGAGATCAACCATGGGTTGAACCCTCGCAGCCCCGCCGACATCTGGCTTTTACACCATTTATTCCTGGGTAGTATTAATCAGGATGCGCGGGAGTGGGCCCAGTCTTGGAACTCGCACAAGTTGCAGATCAAAGGTGAACGTAAACGTAGTCCCCGCGACATGTTTGTCTTCAGCATGGTCCGGGACGGCCCGCGAGGGCTTCAGCGGATTGTTGAGCCCATTGACGAGGCGGTTGAAGACATCACTAGTTACGGTGTCGATTGGCAAGTTGCTGATGAGCCGCGGCTCATGCAGCATCTTTTGGAACATAACCCACAGGACTGGGAGAATGAGAATCCTTTCCGCGCACCACCGGCGCAACTCTCTGATGTTCCATGTGAGCCACCAACTTGTCCTTTTACACCGGAAGAGGTTGCTCTGCTTGATGAAACGCTGCGTGGGAGGGTTGATGTAACGTCGAGGAATATGGGTATACGGCGATTGGTATGGCAAGAGGCATTCCACATATGTAGTTTCTTCCAACAACGATTGTAAAACTCTGTACCTTACAATTTTGGAAGAGTTGCTGTCTCCCTTCATAGAGTTCATTTCGAAGATTGACGCAAAATCGTCAGTTGTTTATCTTATTTCTGCTATGAGAACTCCTACCAAGGTGCGTAAATACCACTGCTTTGGATTAAGTTGACAATGTAATTATTTGAACCCCCCATTGAGTACCCAGAAATTTACATTCAGTCCCTGATTTGTATTAAATTCCATTTATACGACGCCGAATGCATCTGCCACAACATATTTCAACCCTCCACATTTGAGTAAGTTGTAATTTCTGCTCCATCGGTGCACTAGATTCCGCAAGTCTAACTATCCAGTGCTCCTCTTCCAGTGCCTAGAGATGACCTGGAAAATTCCTGAGAAAGCCGACTCATCAGTGCTTTACATTGAACGGTAAAAACTTTCGGGAAATAATAAAGGACAAAATATCACAGCCCGTGCTACACGTAGCCTCAGGTAGTATTTTAAGCAGCCCAGAAATTTTTGAAGATGTCTGAGACTCTTCAGTATTACTCACCTATTTTTTGAGGACAAAATGCATGGAGGAGATGTCGCACAATGGGATGTGGTTTCTCCATGCACGTGACATTTGGTCGCTTAGTCATGCCAATAGTGGCTGTGTATTGACGCTCTCACCGACCGCACTCCATCCTCACCAGCCTCTCCCTCCAAGTTCGGCGGCCATTACTCCATTTCAGACTCTTCTACTATCCTTCCGCCCTCTCCTGGGATCCTTTTTAGCTGCCAAGTTCTTGTCAATAGTCCTCTCTCATCGTCTTCTGGGACCGCTCTAGTGCAGCTGCCGACCGAAGGCCTATCTGTTTGGTGCCCTATATCGCTCTCCTTCTGCTAGGTTTAGCCCTCCAGAAGTGCCCTAAAGTGTACTTGGTGGCTCTTGAGGCAGTTTGAGGCCTGCACTTGGAGTCCATGTCGTCGTTGGATTGGAGTAAGATGGACGGTGAGCCCTTGTCCCTTGCAGTCTAATGTCTCGGCATAACATTCTTGTTTGTCTAGTACAGCTCCATGAAGATTCCCCTTGGCTTAAAGTCCCACCAACAGAACAAGGTATACTTCTCTCTTGACCGCTCATTCTATTTACCAATGCTACATGTTAGCCTTGAGAGAGTTTCGTCCGCAAGTCATCTTCCAACCTTCTGAGGTCCGAGATCCAACCGCCTTTGGTATGCGCATCATTTTATTTCGCTATCCTGCAAAAAAATTAAGAGGTCTTCAGCGGCGGAGGTGGAGAAGCGTGTGCTGTTTGGGCATCCCAACAATGTCAAACCAATAAAACCAGGCCCAACTGAGTACATATTCGCTTCGGATGAGTTATCTACAGCCCCTCCTCCTGTAGAACCTTTCTTGATACCTCCCACCCTCCAACCCGATGATCCCCTACCGCCTAAAAATTTTCTCCACCCCAAAGCCGGCATTTTTACTCTTAGAAAAACAAATACCTCGTGTATTAAGCAAATGCCTCGTATCAGTGTGCGCCTGCTTGGCATCACCTCGATTTGCCATCTTCTTCTCAGCCGCCAGCTCTCTTTCAGTGTTGGCTCCGAGCCAACCGCTTTCGGTCAGTTTTTCTCCCACGCTTATTTCTAGACGCCACCCAAATCATGATTCACTTCTGCCGAGTTTGCTTCTTCTGTGCCAATCCATTCATGTGGCCTACTTTCCGGCGCTCAAGGACCGCTCAAAAGAACCTCACTACCAATCGACCTTCCTTCGATCGCTTCCCCCATCATCGTCCCACCGTCCCTCCACATCGTTCGCTCTCGCTCGATATCATACGCTCAAATTTTCCCTCAAGGTCGTAGTCTCCTAAACTATTCAGCGTCCTCTCAGCGCACCACAGGAACTAGAGCGAGTCACCGAGGTACTGTGGTTAACGTTCTCTGCAACGACTACTGAACTCTTGGAACAGATGGGTTGTTGGTTCAACTCTTCCGTTATCTTCTTCCATCAACACAAATCGCGCTGTCTGTCGCAAGCGTTGCCCGCCTGTAGGGCGACACACCATTAAGTCCTATTTATGCGATCACCGATGCGTTTCTGGCATGCTACTGTGCAATTTTCGCTCAATGTTCGTTCCTTCAATTTATCACTCACGGTTCTTTCAATCTTTTTTTTTTTCAGCCTAGCGCGTGGTGATCGTTCTAATTCCCATTTCAGCCTCCACCTGTCGCCGCCCGTAGTTGATGCGCTATGGCAAGGAACTTTATTCCACCTTTCGAATGATGCACTAGGTGAGGACCAGTTCCTTATTAGGTTTCTTATTTATTTTGGCCGCATCCTCGGGAAGTTTGACGTGCCGATGACCTCCTCACCACGCCATGTTATCAACTAAATCCCTAAATTTCAGGCACCGATCGTACATCATCCGTATACCGCAATATATTCTTCGATTTCCGACGTTGCACAGAAGATCCCTTATTCCCCGGCCTCTCTGTCGCTGGCTCTCTCTGACTCCGGTTTTTGAACAACGACGCGATTAGGTAAGTTTTCCTGCTCCTGCCATCCAACATTACTTTTACGCTGACCTTTCTGTGTCATTCGCAGCTGTTATCGGACTCTCGCGGCATTCCCGGCAAGTCACTTCAATTTTGCATGATCCAAGCTTATATTCTCATCTTCATACTGTTTATCTGCCTCCCAGTCTTACATCTTTCTCTCTCCAGATACGAGTGGTCCCGCATCTCAATTTATGCATTCCTCCGGACATCAACGACTTCGATTCGTTCAATTTCCTTATCCTCTTACCGCGACGTTTCCGCCTACATCGCTGACGTCGCAGCACGCTCCCCCCACGTTAGCGCCCCGCACGAAATTTCGTTTCAGTTGTTCGCGCTCCCACTGCTGTAGTACGTCTACCACCTCAAGCTATTGCTCATTCTGATCCCTCTAATCAGTCGGCTGACTCAGTCCTCCGAGACCTGACGCGTCATTTTGCATTACCCTGGACGTCTCATTTGACTCTCCACAGCTCAGCAACCCCCTCATCACCGCCGCCGGACTCATCTGGTGGATCCGACCTTTCCGTCTACGTTTGTCGCGCTCCGCGAGCCAATTCACGCGTCAAGGACGCGCTCCTGGTTAGCTCTTCATCTTGATCGAATTTGATACCGACATATGGGTATTAAGTTTTGGTTCTGTAGGTGTCCGTGCCGCTGCTGACGTTCTACTCAACTTTCCATCCACATCCGAGGGCGTCTTTGACACGTTCAAGGACCTCCACCACTTGCATTGCAGTTTTGCTGTGCGGGGAATAGAGTGCGTCTGCAGTCGTCTTCTCATGCTTCTCTTACACTTCCAGATCGATACTACCCTATTTTTAATAGCCTAGATTCGACGTGTTCCATCGACGTCGCAGGGCCTGTATATTGTTTCCCCGCAATTTACATTGCCGTCTTCAAAATCCCATGAGCGGTGTGAGCGGAAGTAAGTTAAATATTTGCTCGTGCTCAGTGCTGACGTACCAGCGAGTTGATGGTGTTGTACTCCTTGAGGCGTTCGTCCGATGTCCGGTAAGTTTTGCCACAAATAGAGTTTACGACGCTTTCCAGCCAGCCTTCACTCCGTTTGCCATGCCGCTATGATTCTATGGAACGGTGTGTATTTTTCTTTCCCCATGTACTCTGCATTCACTCATTGCTCTTTGCGGCCCGTCATATAGTAACTCGATCGCAGTTGGTGGAAAAGATTTCTGTACATGACGGTCAAACTTTATTTATCGCACCTATCATTGTATGTAGATACCTTGAGTGAATGAATGAATTTCCTTGGAATAATACTTTCACCGACCATAGGTCTGCCGTATATCCAAATCGTTTAGCCTGTGGTATTTTAAATGACACTTAATTGCTTTGAAACACACCGCGGTCTGGACTTCTGCCGGAGCGAAGCGAAGGCATGTCTTGTGCCTATCAACGGGGTTATGTGTACACCACCCCTTATTTCCTCGATAGAAAACAAAAAGACCACCATCGCATGCTGCGGGTTGTCCCACCTCCGCAACTGTCCCCAAATGTCATTAACGGGCGATACAAACACGTAGAGGTCCCAGAATGCGTGCAGATGGTCCCTGGTGTGCCATTTGCATTTGAGATCGAGGGTAAATCCGATGAGCTTTATACAATCGGAGCTGTTCACACTTTCGAGTCTCTGCGGCACGAACCCGACTTTTGGCTCATCCTAGAGGATACAATTCTGGTCGCAAAAGGTCTTCGAGGCTGCCGCCCGGTCGGCAACACAGACGAGGTTTTCCCAATAACACACTTCCCTATCAAAACCAACGACCGTTCCCCGGACAATATTGTGGAAGGGTTGAAGGCCGGCAGTTAAAACCTCGCAAACACCCTCCTCAAGGGAAATGGCCCAGGAGTTGTGTTACCGGCTGCCCAGGTCGATACTCCAGAATTTTCTGCACAGGTATCCACTGTTCTGCAGTGTCTTGGCCGTCTACGGCGACGCCTTCTTCGCAAGACTATATCAAAATACGAGTACGAGACTACAGAATGGAATAGTGAAGACATGAACGTCGTTGGGTTTGGCGGCCTGGAACCCAGCAATGCGACCAGTTGTCAGCTCAATTTGAGCCCTATCTGGCAGCTCCTTTGCAACGCACTTGGCTTGCAAGGAAGTCCGCATTCGGATGCCAACGATGAAGAAACTCGGAAGACTTACTTCCTTCTCCTTCTGAGTCTGCCGCCTGGTACGATGCATTCTTTTCTTACGCTTCGAAAAATGTTCTTAACATCCTTGCAGGCTCAGATGCTGGCGCGTTTCTGTTAGCTAGAGCAGGTATCTATATTCGTGAGCTTAACACCTGGGCAATCCACATCTTCTTCGATGGCACAGATATCCATACCGGTATCGGAGCTACGACCACGCTTACTGTACCGGAATTCCAGGCTTGGATTCAAAGTTCCGGGCTTGAGGCAGCCTGGAAACTGTCCGAGCTTGGGCGTATTGGTGTTGTTCAGTATGCCATGCGCTCCGCACACAATCGCGATACACACATGTCGATGACGCCGTCCGTGCGATTTGGAAACTCTGCACCCGAAACGCCAGTAAAACTTCGCGACTTTGCGACTCACGGGCAGGAAATTCTTGGCGGGCAAGAACCCTGGTCCAATCGCATGGGCCGAGAGATTGTCTACAATTTTTGGAACCAGCTTCAGCTCTGTAATCTTGACTTGGGCATTGATGTTGGCGACATTCTACAGTCGATTACCTTCAAGAATCGGGCCGGGGAACAGGTGCCACTCAAGGAGCTGCCCTTTCATCCTGTCAAGGATGCGGAGATGATAGCCCTAAAGCGCAGTCATTACGAATACCTTCGGCAACGCTGCAAGCGCCTGCGGATTTACATAGAGAAACACCAGTTTCTACAATTTCGCGAGCGCCTTCGTAATGAGGATTATGATCCTACTGAAGATCTCAACGCATTGTACGTTGAATGGCATCCTCGAAGCAGTATTCCTGCTCGTTCCACTCCAGCTTCGAGCCTGTCGGGAGTGGGCACGGATCTCCGTGGCCAAGTGGTGAAAATTCTCGAGCCAATCCGCATTCGGGGCGAGGTACGGCTATTTTTTTTGAATTTATATGCGCTCACACAACTTATTATATCTATTATAGATCTGTTACCGTGTGTTGACGGATGACGAGGATCAAACTCCACGATATATCCAGCAGAATGATCCAAGGTTCGCCATGATCTACAGCCTAAAAATGAATCTCATTGTCGATTTCAGATTGCCGGATGCAATGGTAAAAGACTTTTTGGCTGCTGAATTGCGGAAAATATCTTCCGTACCTATCCTCGATCTGCAAATGAACTCGATTGAGGAAGATATTGAAATGCGAGATGTGAACCCTCACTCCGAGACGGGCGCCAGTGCTGATCAAGTTCCCGGACTGGGTTCTTCGAATTTAGCACGCAACGACTGGCAGGATACACAACAGACCGGCTCAGATGCTGGTGGGGTACAAGATTTAATAGACGCAGCGTCAGATTCAGCCCACGATGGTTCGCCTCAATCTCAGTTCCCGAATTCAGGCGGAGAGGATTCCAACACCATCTTCGAAAATTCAAATCAACTCCCACCCCTTCTCAAGGGACGCGCTCCAAAACAGGCAAGAAGGCCGTTGAGATAGACTCTTCCGATGATAAAGAGTATGACGTGGAGAAGATAGTTCGACTTTTAGAAGATAATCAGGTGCGCAGGTATTTTTCCAGATTCGCACAGCATGTTTAACCACCAGCGTGCAGGGAAAGTGGTATCTCTGCAAATTTGTTGGCTATGAACTAAATGAAGAAGAGGATTGGGTGCACGAGAATGATATGAGGTGTGCTTCATCTAAACAAGATTGATTCACCCACCGATGTCTGTTCTCTTAATAGTACCGGGTGCGAAGGTCTTTTTAAAGATTTCTACCAGTCCTTGGCTGCTTGTCCCGACAACGAGGAGTCAATTTCGGAAGAGTCGGTCTACTCTGACGCCTCGCAAGAGGCAAGCGGACGTCTCCGCAAAAAGAGGAAACTTGACAAATCCAAGCTGGGCGTTGCAAAGTCTGGCCAGATTTCCGCGCCTGACTTGGTTGGAGACACTCAGCATCTCGAAGTCCTCTTGAATGCTGATAGGCTCCTCATCGAATTCACGGAAGTCCAGGAGAGTCGTCCAACCAAAGGCCCTGCTTCACGAATGTTCTTCCATGCTCTCGAAGCTCAGTCGCTTGCTCAGGATGTTGTTGACACTTGCTTCATCCAAGCAAAGAGATTGACGACATTGGATATGGTTGTTGATAATTGCCGAAGCACCCCGCTGGAAGTGGCGAGTGCGCAGTTTGCAAAACTTGCCACATCTGCCAGAGCAATTCCTCAGCTCACCGCCTTCGGATCAGTGGTCGGTCTACTGAATCGAATTCTACGATGGACGAATGCTCGAGCCCATATTGTGATTTTCCGCTGGTGTGCAAGCGTTGGGCCAGCGACAATCAAAAATCTTTTTGAACTTCATCGAACGCAGGGGTACAAGGCATTTGCCGCCAATCCATCCCTTGGTCGTCTCGTCGATCATATTGCCCAGTATGTCTGCGATGCAAAGCAGAAGGCCATGGAGAAGGAGCGGCATCGAAGATCACGGAGGTCCGTTGACCCCAAGCAGCTCCCGCCAAGCCAGGCAGAAATTTCATTGAAGCATGGGACCTTTGGAAACACGCCGGTAGATCTTGCTCATATTCCGGGAGACCTGTATGGAATCCTGGACACAAACGGGAAGAAACAACTCAATCGTATCGCATTGCTCCCTCTGGGCGGTATAGGTATCAATTTGTACGCCGCCTGCGAGCGGTGTCTGTTGGATGTGTTCCAGAAGGTGCTTATAATGCCGGCCCTTCGACAATGTAACAATGTTTGGAGCGACACAAACCACCGAACCCGCGCAGATGACGATGACAGCGCGTTTGCCAGGGCCATATGCCGAGGCGCCGTCCTCAATTGCATATTGGAGGCATGCGGGGATGACGGGATTCTTACTTCAAATGCCATTGACGATGCAATGCGTAGTCCTTGGCTCTCTTTTTCCACTGCTCGGGCAGATCGTCTGGGTCCCGCCTTGCTCAATAGTACCATCATCACTCTTGCGCCCCTCCGCAAATGGCTCTCAGCACACCTTGAAGACAATGCAAACGTTCTGAAGGCAGCAAACTCACTTGGCGATGAGATTCACATTGTGTTACAGGAAATGGCTGCGGGGGAACCTCATCCTGATACGGTTCGCCGCACCGTGACGGTCGCTCCCAAGATAGCTCCCAAAACAAGAAAAGCACGCGGGAAGAAAGCGCTCCGAAATATCACATACAAGCGCCCGAGCTGGATGCTATCCTTCCAGAAAATGTAGATCCGCTATTCTCTCTCCCCGCACTGATTATCCGGGAGGCGCTCAACCTGAAACGGGGCCTGGCAGCTGCAGATTCACGGTTGCGCCGTATGCTCAAAGGCAACCATGCTACACGAAGCTCCGCTGCATCGAATCGGAACCCAGATCATTTTGACCCGCGCAGGGAGTTTAACCGCTACACCACACTCTTCCAGGAACACTTCCACCCCTCAAAACTCACAGGCCCTATGGGCCTTTCGAATGCACTCGCGTGGTTTGGAACCGGACAAGGCGCTGGAACTGAGAAATTCCTGGCTAGCCTAGGTCCTGACGGCGGTTTTTTCCAAGACGATGTTGAGGGCATGATTCGGCAATCTCAAAATGCCATATCGCAGAATGCCATGAATGGCGATGATCTGCAATACGACAACTCAAGGGCCTGGGGACAGCAGCCGAATCAGAATTTTCTGGCCCAGCCGACCAAGCGAAGTCCAATGGGCGGCAAACCGAAGCGCACCATTCTGACCACGACTGGTAAGCGCAAGCGGCGTCAACGCGAGACGAAATCCAAAACGCAGGAGCGCCCAAAGGAGTATTATACTCTGGAGGAAAAGTTCTGTGCAATGTTTGCGGAGACGGTATCGGTGCCATGGACGGGGCATCTAGGTGGTATCGCCGGTCGCGATCCCAAGGCATGCAGTCCGGAAGAGCTTCCCGACTGGTCCTCGACGGTCCGTCTCGTTGAGGGCCTTGGCATTCCCTCTTTCAATCAGGGTCTGACAGCCATGCAGCTAGTCAACACATTGTCTTTTTGCAATGTGATCCGGAAACCAACCGTTGAAGAAATGGCTGAATGGATCTGCCAAAATTCCGACTTGGGAGCGGTCGCGGGCTTGAAGCTTATGGGGTTCCAAGTCGGCACACCCGACCAAATTCAGGGGTCTTACATCTGCTTCCACAACGTGTTGGACAGGTTCTTGACGCAGGAAGACGAGGGCGACCTTGGCTTCCACCCTCCTTTTACAGAGCATGTTCTCTGCAAGACACCACGATGGAACAAATATTTGATCGCTGATCAAAGCGAATCGCTGGAGGAAATGGCAAAGCAGCTGGGACACGTAATCTGGACTTCAGGTAGTAATTTGAAGGATCCCAGTGCTATGCCTTTCCCTTTGTTTCCGACGCGGGAGACTTTAAAGAAAGCGCTGCTGAATAACGAGGCTCTCGAGGTGCGTGCCATTTGAGTAAAGTCGCAAGCACTGATAATGATTTGTTCACAGTTGGACATTGATGACCCTGAGCTAGACATGGAGCAAGTGGATGAGTTACCGTCGGTGGTGAGTCTGCTCAAATCATTTCTGTTATTCATTGAATGACCGGTTTCCCGACGCCAGCCAGCAGAAAAAAGGATCAGAGAGAACTCAAGGGAACAGCCAGAGTTTGTTCAAGGTTCAAGCAGGATGGGGGGGTGATACAAGAGTTTTGTACCAACCACGTATAATAGAAGTAGACGACCGAGTCAATCATGTGATTACAATAATTGTTATATGAGTACATAAATCATGTCGGCGCCGGTGATGATGGGGCAACGAGTGTCCAACAAGGTCGGGGCGGGCGGCGGAACATCTTAGGGAGTTAGATGAGTGAAATGGCCTAGGTGAATCGGGAGTGCGGCACTCACCAAAAGGAAAAATGTCGATTTTGGCCATATATGGCCCAAGAAATCGCGCCAGTGCCGACGAGGACAACGCGGCGATCGTCCAACGAGCTCAGGTAGCTCAGGGAACATCCTGGTGAGTCATTTGATTGATACGGCGCAGGAAATGGGAATGGATTGGGAGTGCAGCACTCACCAAAAGGAAAAATGTCGATTTTGGCCATATATGGCCCAATCAATCGCGCCAGCGCCGACGAGGAAAACGCGGCGATCATCCAACGAGCTCAGGTAGCTCAGGGGAACATCCTGGTGAGCCATTTGATTGATACGGCGCAAGGGGTGGGGGTGAATTGGGAGTACAGCACTCACCAAAAGGAAAGAAATGTCGATTTTGGCCATATATGGCCCAAGAAATCGCGCCAGTGCCGACGAGGACAGCGCGGCGACCGTCCAACAAGCTCGGGTAGCTCAGGGGAACATCCTGGTGAGTCATTTGGTCGATACCGCGCAGGAAACGGGCAAGAATTGGGAGTGCAGCACTGACCAAAAGGAAAAACGTCGATTTTGGACATATATGACCCCGGAAATCGCGCCAGCGCCGACGAGGGCAGCGCGGCGACCATCCAACGAGCTCAGGTAGCTCAGGAGAACATCCTAGGTATTAATTTGGTCGATACCGCGCAGGAAACGGGCAAGAATTGGGAGTGCAGCACTGACCAAAAGGAAAAATGTCGATTTTGGGCACATGTGACCCCGGAAATCGCGCCAGCGCCGACGAGGACAGCGCGGCGACCGTCCAACGAGCTCAGGTAGCTCAGGGGAACATCCTGGTGAGTCATTTGATTGATACGGCGCAGGAAATGGGGATGGATTGGGAGTGCAGCACTCACCAAAAGGAAAAAATGTCGAGTTTGGGCATATATGGCCCCAGAAATTGCGCCAGCGCCGACGAAAACAACGCCGCGACCGTCCAACGAGCTCAGGTAGCTCAGGGGATCATCCTAAAGATTCATTTGGTCGATACCGCGCAGGAAACGGGCATGATTTGGGAGTGCAGTACTTGCTACAAGGTACAAACTCGAGTTTGGTCTGTGTTCTGCTTGTCCAAGCCTCCTGGAACCATTTTGAGGCAGTTGTGGAACTATAGGAGCGAGGGACAGCCTTGAGCGATGGAATGACAGGGCAGAGGGCCCTGGTTGCAAGGGAGTAGCAAGGGAGCGTCAACAAGGTAAAGGTAGAGTGTCAATGTTTGGCTCACAAGGACTTTGACCTGGAAACCAAACAACCATTTGCCGTTTTTGTACATTGCTTTCGTGCATCCATTGTCAACGCCGAGCTGGGACATTGCTCCGAAGCTTTCCATGAGAGGATTTCTCTGTACTCATGGGCTGGGCTGACTCAGAGATGATATTCCCAAGAGGTTATACGCATGGTGCGCTTCTGACTTCACTGTCATTTTCTCGTTCCTAATTGTTATACACAAGTCATCGGTAGCCTAAAATTGCGAGCATAATCACATATATTCGGATGAAGTGAATCTAGCCAAGAATATTTAAATAAAGTTTCGTCTACTGGTATTGCGCTCCCCATCGGGCTCTCACATCGGCCACCTGCGTCTTCAAGGCGCTGATTTTCATGCGCACCGCATTCGCATCCCCAGCTTGCAAGTTCGCCACTGAAGCATATCCACCATTGGGGTCGACAGGGGAAAGGATGCGACTGCTCATCAACGAATTGAGCGTGTCCAGAAGCGTAAGGTGACGAGGCTCCATCAGAGGAGTGACAATATTTTGCTGAAGCACAAGCTGCCTAAGCAAGAGGTGCACTGCTCGAGCAGCCGTGACCTCCGTCCTGCATGTCGCAAACTGGCTATTGGAGATACCCATCCAAGTGGCAATTAGTGATGTTCCGGGCCCGGCCTGGCCTGGATACCCGGGCTTGGGCCTGGCTTGAGCGGGCCTGGGCTTGAGATTCTTCAAGCCCAAGCCCAAGCCCGGTGAAGCCCGAGCCAGGCCCGAAGCCCGGGCTTGAGCCGGGGCTTCATTGTACAATTTTACACTGCATTCTGTTGGCATTCTGGGTGTTGCATGATATCAAGTGAAGTCTTAAACATTATATAAGAATTAAAAATTTAATTAACCTTTACCCAGATGGTCATCAATAAAGAAATACCAACTTTCTAACCGCCTCGTCACAACATGTCACACTGCATCCATCACAAATAAGCCTTCGGCAGCCGCGGCATGTTCAACACCATGATCCTACCGTTGGAGGGACGTCAGTTGAAGGTTCAAAGGTTTTTTTTTTTCTTACGCTGGAGCTCAATCTGATGTTGATCCAGGGTGGAGCTCAAGCCCGGGCCTGAGCCCCAGGCTTGGGCTTGAACTTGTTGAGGCCCGAGCCCGAAGCCCGCTCAAGCCCGCTGCCGGGCCTGGCCGGGCTTGGGCTTCATCGGGCCGGGCCTGGCGGGCCTCGGGCTTGAAGCCCGGCCCTGAGCATCACTAGTGGCAATATCCTCGGGACGGATCTCGATGGTGGAGGCCTGGAAGTCCACCCGGGCTGCGACGATCTGGCGAGATGAGAAGACTATGCCCAAACTGTTGCACACAGACATGACCTGCCTCTCAATGAGGCAATGCCTGTAGGCGGACTGATATCCCTGAATATCGAGGAGAGTGCGCAGCTCGGCCTTCTTGGCAGCATGATGCAAGTCGAGGTAGCGATCAATAGGATTGGAGACAGCGACGGCGAGAGTGGGCGGATGGATGGCTGGCTGAACGGTGGCGGGAGTGGCAACGGGCTGGATGGCGAATGGAGTGGTATTCTGAAAACCATCAGGTAAGCCATTCGATGCGAATTCAAGGCGGATATCTGAAATACCTCAGGATAGACATAAAGCACGAAGATGGAGACGTTCTCGCCAAGACCCAAACTGAGCAGAAGGGCTGTACGAAGCTCAGAGTCGCGTGCAGGCAAAACGCGAGCTGAATCTGCCGGGGCCATGACCACCGAGTCAAGACGTCCAGCTTCTTTGAAGCCGGTACGAAAAGACATGAAGTCATTGTTGATGTCTTCGGGAACTCGAGAGACTCCGACGCGGAATTGGGAGACGGGGCTCAGGTTCTCCAAAGCGCGCCCAGCGGGTCCATTTGCAAATACCAGAAAATCAATGATCCCCCCCGCACGATGTGTTGGCGGGGATATAACCGGTCCAGGGACACAGAACGCAGTCTGTTGACCAGGCGCTGAAATGAGCCCAACATAATAGAGAACAGTTGGTGCGTCTTCGCTCATCTCTGACAGGTTGTGAGTAAGCAGAATTGCAGCGGCAGAAAAGCTTACCGTGCGCCTGCTGGATGTCTGCAGGAACTTGTGCCGTGATTTCCATAGGCGCGACGTCTCCTTGACCTCGATCTGCTAGCTCCGGTGCCGAGTGTGTCTCTGCGCCTGACTCGAGCTCAGGCATGGGGACATGGGTGGGGAGCACGCTAAGCGGCTCCACTCCGGCGCCGTACTCGTCAGTCTCGGGGCCAGGAATGCTGGTATGAGCTGGGAGAATGGCGAGTAGCTGGCGAATGATATCAGCAGCAGGATCAGCTGGGTCCACCTCTCCCGAATAGCTGCCAAGCGGGTCAATGATCAAATTCCTTTGACTCCTCAAAGGTACCCCTGCACATAAGTGATTATATTTAGCGGTCCTATCTAAACCGTCGGTGGACGACTCACACATGGTACGCTCCAAGCCGATGTCAGACTCTCCACCGCCGTCTATTCTGAGCTGGAGATCTGAAGAAGCGCGTGAGTGTAGACAAGAGAACCAGACGAAGACTCACGGGCAGTATCAAGTACTGAATTGGCTGTGAAGGGCTCATGGTGAGTAAGAGAAACTAGCCGGGCGGTCAGCTTCAAAAGAATATCGACTATCAAAATGCACACCCTCCGTTGGCGGCAAGACAGGCTCCTCAATAGCAACACCGACCGCAGAAAACTCATCATCTGGGCGACGAGGAGGTCTGGATGGCCGAGTGCTACGACGGATGCGGCCCGCTACAGCGGGCGCGTTTTTCTTCTTGCGAGCCTTTGGGGGCATGATGGGGGGAAGCGCAACAAGAGGGAAGTCGGGTGATGTTGCCTTTATATCTTTTGCTTAGCGGAGATTGGAAATTTGTGAGCGGCCCTGATTCTCCGCAGTGAGTTTTGACAGGATACGGCGCAGATAATTTCCTTCACCCATTCATTCCGACTTCGGCAGTCACTTTCATTCAGAGGAGATGGATTCAAGAAGGTATTGGACAATTCAGGTATGTACGATGACAGCTCAGATTCTATTGTATGCAAGGTCTGCGTTATAAATTTGGCTATGCATCCAGACGTCAAATTCCGTGTCTTCATCACCTCGGGGCGACTTGATCATCATGTCGAATAGTCTCGGATTAACGCGGACATCGACGCCGCCGCTACAGGTGTGAAACTGGAGGGGCAATGCTTCACTGTGAGGACGTGTGTCGGTTCCCTAAACAACAGGTTAGCGTGTAGGATTTCACATAAAGAGACGACGGACAGGTTGCGTGTGGTCTGATACAGTGAACTAGTGAAGTGGATCAGGCACAAATAATGGAAAAGAATGAATGGTACCACGCACCCTGATTCCCCAGGTATCCTTAACCGGAAGCAGAGAAGACTCGAGGGCCGTGAGGAGAAGCAGCTGAGGGCGAAGGAAGGGAATGGCCGATCCTCGATGCACCTCCTCGTCAGTGGCGACAAGGCCGTTGTCGCGACACCGTTGAGGGTGGCCACGTCCCGCGAGATAGCGCTTGAGTCGGTGCTCAAACAGAGAGCGCATTAGGGCCACCTCGGGTGGCGCAGTCGACGGCCCCAAGACGAGGAAAAAAATATGGCCAAGTACGTCCTGGAGGCTCTGTATCTGACGGCGGTACATGCCCGCAATAAGACACGCGGCTTCCAGAGGAGGTAGACCGCGTAGATACTAGAGGAAAGTGTTGAGCAATCATTTAATATTGAGTAATACAACGTACATCGCCAAAGGTAGCATAGTTCGAGATGGGCATATTGAAGCCATCCCGGGCACTTTGAAAGTCAAGATGGGTCCACGGCTCGCAACCAAGCAACTTTCGAGACATGAGCTTGACGGTGATGTCGTCGTGCTGGGTTGGGCTGCGCGGAAACGGCACCTGTGAGGGCTAGAGCAGGGTAAAGAGGTAAGTACATATCTATAGAGGAGAAAAACGGGAAGAGAACCTGAATATCGAGGACGTCCATCAGTAAGCCGCAAACCGGAGCCGTCAAGAAGCTTGGCATAGGGTCGTCTGCTCCCAACGCAAACCATGGCCGAAGCTCGGAAGCTATGTCGGGGCTGATGAGCTGAAGAAACGCTTCCCCAAGAAGCATGCTTGCTCATCCGAGAACGATTGCCAAGACGGGCCAAAGACCAACACTGAGGCCATGACCATAATAATAAAGGTGAATTGCAATGAGTTGACCGTGCGCATAGAGCCTAGCAGTGCGTTCCGGTCCGCTAGAAACGGGGGACAGTAGAAAGGTGACGTGTTCTGGCTCTGCCGCGCTGGGCTGCCAGAACTGGGTGTCCTCAGTGAGGAGGGAAAGGACGTGGCGCCAAACAGCTTGTTCAACACCACGCCCGAGCGAGTTGCTGCTGATGGAAGATGTCAGACAAAGAAATACAGGCTGGTAGGACGTTACTCACGAAAGATGATAACCGCGATGCATCTCGCTTTGAAGGAAAGATAGATGGGTCATTCCGGTGCGAGGACGGTCGATTGCAGCAGGCCTGGGAAAAGGAGGCGCCGAAGATGGATTAAACTGTGTCATGCGAAGGTGATAAAATAACGCAATAATAAATTCGGACATGGCGGTGATGTTGGCACCAACGATTCGGACAGTCTGACTATCAGGCACAGAGGCAACTTCGATCCAGATCTCGCGTTGCCAAGCTGTGATTTCAGAGCCCGTGGCCAAGCGGATCTGCGTTGGCGGTTGGGCTGCTAAGACAGTGGGCACTTGGGCGGCTGAAACATCCGGTAGCTGAGTGTTCCGAGGCGGATTTGTGCGCCGCGGTGGCAAGAGGGGCTGCGGAACCAACTGTGATACAATTAAGAAAAAAGATGGAGGAGGGGATGGTAACATACATCTTTGTCATCTGAGGAGAGAACCTCAATGTACTGCGCGAGGAATGTAAGCCGAGGACTTGACGGCCAGCAGAGAAGGGAACTCACAGGGGAAGAACCCAGACGCCGTCTGTTGCGAGGCGGTGAGGGAGTCTAAAAAAAAATTGTGAGCGCAAAAATGTAGAGATAAGGACCAGCACTGGGCACACCAGAGAGAATGGGGACCGACTACGAATCTGCGAAGTGGATGCCACCATGGCAGATGGTGTACGCTCGCGACGTCGTGGGAGTCGCGATGGCAGAGATGCCTAGCAAATATTAACGAATGCAGAGGAGTAATTAGGTTGGCAGACCGGTGGAGGATCGTCATCTGGACACAGCGCCCCAAGGCACTTCACATCTTGGTAATGCCCGCTGTGTGGAAGACCATAGATTAAGCGCTGGCCAAAGCAGGAATGCAGTTGCTCAGGATGAGATGCGTCTTCGAGGGCCGCTGCAGAAAGAGTCGGAGGCAGAGGTCCTTGTACGTTCATAAATCGAGGCGCTATATGCCGTCAGATCAGAGTATGAGAGTGCTGTAGGGACTCGCCTAGAACGATGAGTGGCAGTGAGCTATGCTCGATATCAGGGTTGCCAAATTTTGAGTTGATATCAAGGATCATCTTGCGGTTAAAGTTGTTCGTGTTGGCCCTGGCGTGCTGAGCAAAGGTATAAACAGTCTTGCGCCGGCTGGGCTCGAGGACCATCCATGGTAGGCGGAACCAGGGGACGGGTCCATCGCTGGTGGAAGCCCCAGCCGGTAAGACCAGATTGTGAGTAGCGAGATTGGTTGACAGCTGCGAGGAAAGCTCCTGGATGATGTTGGACTGATCAGCGCTTGGAAGAGTAGCGACAAAGACGAGGTGATGGGCTTTGAGCATGAGTAGCATCTCCGTAAATTGGTCGATGGTGTACGCGAAGTCGATTGTTGGTCCCCCGATGTCGTCCGCCGCTGCTGTACCTGGCATCTAGAAGTGGCTAAGTATGGTAAAAAAAAGTCTTGATAGAGGTAGGGCACACCACGTTGGGCCAAAGAGCGATCAAGACCTGAAAACTTGGTACTGCAACCGTCGAGGCAGGGAAGGGACGTGGAGGCTTGTACTTGCCCCTGGGAAAGTGGCGTGCAATTGCAGCGTTGCGATTTTCGTTGGCGGATGCAGAGCCGGAAGACGATGTGGAGCCAGATGGAGCCAAGCCAGTAAAGGCTCTGACCGGATTGGGGAGAGAGGGCTGAAGCAAGGCGAGCGGGGGTGGCACGGATGGCGGCGGGGGCTGAGATCCGCTCAGGGCACTGAAATAAATGTTAGAATGTTAGGCGAGATACAATTTATCGAGAAAGAAGACACACGGAGCAGAAGGAATTACCGACTCTACAAGCATCTCGTGATTTGACCACGGCTGGCCACAAACGCAGAGAGCAATGAACGTCCAAGCGTCGGTGGTGGATCTCTGGAATTAATATAGTGAGGAACGTATGCTGAAAAAAAAAAAAAACAAGGAGACTCACAGGGCAGAATCCACCGCAAGCAGCTGGAATGCAGATGCCCTTACAGTATGGATCGGAACCGTCTGTGGAGGCGAGGGCCAGATGATGAATCCAACCATGACTGCAGACCGCACAGGACTCTGAGGCATTGCCGGCAATCTGGTAAAGGCGTCAAACCAGATGCAGTAAAGAGAGTAGAACACATACGTAGTTAGGACCAGATGAAGCGCTGTTAGAGGAGATGAAACTTCCACAGCCGTCGCACAATCGGCAGCGACCTCGCCTGCCAAGGGGCTGAGACATAGAGGGACGTGGGGGGAAAAGTTTAGAGACAATCTGGAGTGTCCACCGTTATTTGAGGAGGCTTATCTGGATGTCCGATCCGGATAAGTGAAACATGCAGTATATTTGATGAGTATGCATGTTCAGGTGGTCGAGCGCCGGAATTGGAGCTTCCGGTGATGTTGTTTGAGATTTGAGCCAGGGGCTTGATGTCAAATCGCCGACGGCCAGTCCACATATCTTCAGGCACCTGGAATGACGGTGTCTTTCTTCAGGTGGGCACATGAAAAAAAAAACACATGACAAAAAAACTTTTGCCGTCGGAGAAAAAAAAACCAAGGCGCAGATCTATCGAGATACATATGTTTCCAGATACTTTGAAAATTTTGAAAGAACGTAGAGGTGGCTGGCTGTGCAGAAGAAAAAAAGATGACATGCCGACAGAGATCCTCAAAGAAAGTGGCCTATTTAGGAACTACATCAAAGAAGCTCGCCGATCCTGTCTGATTGACGTTCAAAAATGGGTCCTACAAACACAAAACCATTTTTGTCCAGCTTGGGCTTTCATAGTCTGTCCTCTGTCCGCAGCTGTTGGAATTCTGCCATCAGCAATCTGCCAACTGAGCACCAATGTTTAAGACACCATCTCTCCCTCAGCTTGTGAGCAAAAGAGGATGGGAGGCTGCAACATCACTGCATTCACATCCTATTTAGCCAAATGGTTACTAGCCACTAGCTGGACTCACAACCAGTTTAAGCCATTTTTTATAGGAGAAACAGGGGATCTGAGACACGGTTGGAACCATTATGATTGGAACCCGGTTCCAACCAGGGCTATCGTAGGACACGATGTGGTTTAAACCGGAACCTTGCTGTTGCTGAATCGTCCACTCTGACCGCCACTATTTTCTGACGACGATTCTGACTACGATTCTGATGTCGATTCTAGAATTGTTTTACATTAGAATCGTGCGAGAATCGCCCATAACCGTCCTCTACTCTGACCGCCAATTTCCTGAAACGATTCTTGACTGTAACTAGGGGCCTGATCGGGTACCGGATAAAAGGTTTCAAACTGCGTGGTGGCTATGTTTAGCTTGCTTCTCTTCTGCAACGACGCGCGGCGCACCGGCGGCGGTCAACCGGTGGCAGCGCGCAGATGCACTTTTGAAGTACCACACCATCCACAATCACAAAGGCTGGTCCGTTGTGCCGATGTACGGCGGCCCGGGCCCACTGAGCTCACCTAGTTTGATCCGCTGCCGACTGTTCTTAGCCTGCACACCAACCTGCACTCAACGTCCAGTGACGGAGCCGGACTACTCGGCCACCTCGAGCAACACTCCAGCAGTAGCTGATGGGCCGGGAGCACAGGTCACAGCATTGTGTAGTGGTCATGGTTCTCAATTATGAGAATCGTAATCGCCTCGAGAATCGTTGTAGAAGCTCCTCTGGAGGAGCTTTTACAACGATTCGACGATTCTGACGCGATTCTGATTTGCGACGATTCTCCCACGATAAATAAATTCCAGAATCGCGTCGAGAATCGTTGTCAGAATCGCCTATTTAAGTTCTAGTCTGACCGCCACTAATGCAATAGCAGAGTATTACTTTCATCGTTTCGGTGACCTGAAGAAAGCGCCCTGTATGAGTGCTATAAATGTCTACGTAGGTCTATGTAGCAACTTTGGTTTTCCCTGATCATTGAAGGTCAACTCAGATGCAAAGCCGAACTTCCGATATGGGTGTGGTGATCCAAAGATTATTGCTCAGCACTCTCTTTTGTCTGGCCTTTTGTGAAGCAATGGCTTTCACTTCAGACCCTTCAAGCCAAAGCCAAAGCCCACCCGAAGCCAAAGATTTGGCTTGGCTAAGGGCTTGGCTTTATGGCCAAGCTATGAACATCACAACCTTTCATCAGAGCCTCTGATTCATCGCGTTTTTCTTCCGATCAGAGCCTCGTGATATATCATTTTTGGGCTGCCAAGCCGGGCTGACTACGGACCGAAGCATTGGGAACCTGGTGGGTTGAGAGCGGCTTTTGGAAACCACGAACCACGGGTGCGGGAGATTGCCTCATCGCTTCTCCCTCTATCACTGGGGAAAGGCAGCCGAAGCACCGCCCAAGCGGGCTCAGAACGGAAGCCAACCTTTTTTACAATTCGGCCTAATGGCTTGCAGATCCTAGGGCTTGTATGTGACCAAAATCCCACATATCACCCTGATTTTGACGGTGCTTCCTCGGCGATGATGATCAACAGTCAAAGGGACAATGGATGGCGCTCCTTGGCGACATTGTGTGTGTGTGTGACAAAAATCTTCGTTTATAATTATACGGGGACTGGACGAACCAGTACACCCAGCGCTTTTACTCTTCTTACCCCTCCCCCACCCCATGCCAAACTGGAGCCCTCGGTATCTAGCGGCCAAGGTTCGCCACTTCAGGCTCGGGTATAGCATTCAAAGACGTGCGGCCCCGACAATAATGTACCTGCTCTACCGAAGGACTCATCGAGACGTGCTTTAGCGTATCCTGGAAGATGGACCACACTGATAGTTTGCATCGTTTATTTTGCGATAACAGTTCTTCTCGTTCTCATCAACAGTGGGTGAACCGTGCATCGTTCATTCCGTCGTTTGACCATTTTTAGTTCCGCTCACAGCCTACGACATCGTAGAAACATTCACGTACACGCCGAATGAAACTGCTGCAGCTCTTCCATTCAGCTTCCTGGTACCATCACTTCGGCGGCATTCCGCTGGCGATTTCAGACCCCAAACGTTTGAAATCGGTGATTCCCTCCGAACGAACTTGTCCATGTTTGACTATCAGATATCTGCGGCTTTCACCAAGGAGAACCAACCCATAGAGTTTGGGGACCCTGTGACGCTGGGCATACCGGTCGTATCATTCGTATGGTCCAATAATCCGCTCTCGAGCTGCGACGTTGTACGTATGAGGACATAAGAAACTGCTTGGCTGACAAAGGACAGTTTGGCATCACGATCTCATTGCGTAAAGATGAACGTGTCGTGATAGGGGTACTAGTTCCAGCACTAGATTACGAAGAATCCTGAATATACTTCCAGGCGTCTGTTGGCTGTTGGATGCCTGCCACTTACTCCATGAATATGGCATTGAATCATCAGTCACTCCAGGACAGAACTGGGGGTTTTCTAGAAGTTCTGATGACGCTCGACGCTCTCCTCGTTGATCTGGTGCGTATTGCAGCCCCATTAGACACATTTCCAAGGCTGAGAAATGTCAGGAGCATAGTTGGAACCATGAGATGTTTGTTTCACCCGAGCGCAACCCGCAGTACTCTACTTATGTAACCCACAGAACTGTCTTCACGGACGGAGGCCTACTGCCTGACCCCACCAATGTGACAGGAATGGATGTTTCTGTCTACCCATGCTGCTTGTGCACGGGCATAGGGCCAGAATATGAAAGTAACCGCGCCAGTTATGTTCCTACCGATGACAACGGGATCATCGGTCGCTTGCCCTGCGACACCACGACAGCCAGGTTCAAAGGGACATCTGTTCAATTGCGCTACCCCTCTGCCGGTGGCGGCTATTCATATGGTATTGGTTATGGAATAATTGGTTTGCCGATGTTTTCTCTGACCCACCCTTTTAGCGTCAATGGATTTTGGCGACGTGGAAATTCTCCCATCGACCTCCGTGGCTGAGCTGCAAGTGGCGCCAAATCTCAGGGCAGCGATAATGAACGCATTCCAAGCCATCTTCCATGCCGTTCGTCTCGACCTGGGTGTCATCGGGGATAACCAGATCTACACATCCAGTGCGATGTACGACCAGAGCATCAGCCCACTCCCAAGCAATGGCACCAGGTTTGGGGCGGAGGGGCCGTCACCAGTCCTGAGGGGGGGGCAGTACAACGATCAGGGCCCGTACACGGAGCGTACACGTGAACGCCGACTAGATGCGGCCGTATACATCAGTAAAACTACACATTTCTCTCTGAGGTGTTTGCACTCTGGGGAATGGTCTTTGCACTCTGTGGGAAGGTCTTTGCACTCTGAGCAGGTCTTTTGGTGAACTCTGTTACTTCAAGAACTCTGTGAAATTGATTCCCATATTTGGAAATGCCAAAGTCCTCAAACACCTCTGACTTCGAAAGACTTTGTAGAAGACAGAGTTCTACAGGTGAGTTAAAATTCAATTTGTGAGCGATGGTCTGCATGCTTGTTAATGTAAAATGTAATATGCCCGATAATCGTGATACAGTAATCCCCAATAATTTTCCTAATCTCGCTTATTGTGCCCCAAAACAACAGCACACACTTCCTGAGGTAGGCTGGTAAGCTTAGCTTGAGGTTCTGCAAAAGCCTGCCAAGGAAAGACAGCGGTCGAACTTTGAATCTTTCTAAGTCCAGCATCAAAGCCACTTGACAGACAGATTGCATAGAAGACGAAGTCTGACAGACAGATTGACAAGTTACAAGTTGACAGGCTCGGCGGACATATAAAATGATTCAGGTCTCTACCGTGACGACAGCTTTTTTTCTTTCTTTCCACCACCATCTCCCCTCCTCTCCTTTGTCCTCATTCCTGTGTGCACAAGTCCTGACAGCTCTTTCAACCTGATAACTAGTTCCACAAGTAAGTACTTCGCTCTCTCTCTCTCCACGTCTTGTCTCACTTTTCCAACTCAGCTGGATGTCGCTACGTCTTTCCTCAACTTATTCCATGGTGATGATTTCATTCTTCTCATCACTCATGTACGTGTTTTCTCCCATGTTCGGCACAAAACTGATTTCTTGGCTTTATGAGAACATGATCATTCGTGTTTCATTCTGATTGTCAGGATGCTTGATTCCCGTGTGTGGTTTCCTTTTACATCGCGGGTACTTTCTGACTGTTCTCTCGCAGGTGTCTGTGTCCTTCCGTGTAGTAAATAGATTGAGCATAAATGTGCTGTGCTCGGCATTTGTAGCCTGGTCGGATGCCGAGCAGATCATTGAATTCAGCTAGCCACCCATCCATAGATAGAAATTGTATTGCTATTTCAAGAATATATTCATTGATTATTGCACTATGAATTGTATTTAAGGTCTTTTAAGAAGAACTATACCAAGTTTGTCAAGAACTCTGGCGAGAGCCTTTGGTTCTCGCCGGAGTTCTTTCGGAACTCTGCCAAGATGTAGGTCTCTGTAGGGTTAGTTGAACCTTCTCTGTAGAGACCTCACATCTCTGGTTTCAGCGGGTGTTTGAGGTTTTTGAGAGCTCTGCAAAGACCTCAAAGACCTCAGAGAGAAACTTGTAGTTTTACTGATGTACCGTGATAAAAAGGGTGTACTGCGGACTGTGCGAGTACCCTCGGTGGCGTACTTGCGGCCAGTCTTCCGCCAGAAACCCCTGGCATCGGCTGCAGCGAGTGTGTTCGTTTCTACGTTTGCGATGGTTTCCGTGCTCTGGAAGCTTTTCTCGCTGTTCGCCGCCGTCGCGGTCAGTGACAAAGGTGGGTTACTCATTTTCTATTGTAACATATGTAATGTTCACGGAGACCGCAACAGAGACGCCTCACGCATGCACGCATTGCCATCACTGCCAGTCCGGGTGTGAGTTTGCTTTTAGTCGTTCGTTCTCTGGTGGCGCAGCTGACAGGCTGGTAGCATCTATCGGTGTTCAGAAGGAACTGTGACTAGTATCCACTTTTACTCCTTCCGAAGTTCTTCCGTCATTCATACCTTCTTGCTGTCCCAAACCTGGCCGTATATTTACAGTAGTTGGCTCCAGAAGCCTATGTGTTGTGCGCAGAATCTTGCTGTCCCTTAAATATCATCACCGCTGTGCCTTTTCATCAGGAAATGAGTGGGCGTTACAACGACCCCATCCCCACAATGCTGAAACAAGTTCCTCCAGCATTCCGAGCCTTCACACAATCAGAGGATCCGACGCACCTTTGTGGATGATGGAATTTTCACTGCTCCGCGTCTTGCCCTCTAATGGACTCATTTGCATCATTGGTATGTGTAAATTTTGGCCCCACCATGCGTTGGAGACGGAGTGAGTAATCGGAACTCCGCCATGATCATTAGGGCTCCGCACCGTACGTATGGGTTGCGGTTGTACGTACGGTGTCCGTACCGTGAGCCCTCGGCAGTCCCTCCGCTCCGTGCCGTATACGTACGGCGTGGACCCGTATCCGTACGTACGGTATTCGCCGTATACGGCCGTATACGGCGGATTGTCTGTCATGTTCCCTAATGAGCCTAGATTTTGAAAAAATGTTGTCCACCTTCACTTCCACTTTGCCCAAAAATTCTTGTGACTCATCTATATATTAGTGATCCACAGAATGAAAGGATATGTGGAGCGAGAGACGATGGAAAGAGTTGCCGGTCCATCAATCTCTGATCCAACTTTGATAATGGGTGATAAGTTGAAGTTTCTGTGTTGTTGCTACTCAAAACAGCATTATGAGTTGGCATAAACCTTCTGGGCCCTGTGTTACTCAGATCAAGCTGCGAGTGGCATGCAAGGAGCTCCTTGGGGCGGGTGGATGAGGCTTGAGCAATCTGATCTGTATGTATGCCGTATACGGCCGTATCTTACCCGTACCGACTTTGTCGCAGTCACCGTACCGTATACGTTACGGGTCCCGTATTCACGTGTTTGGACACGTACCGTATACGGTACGTACGGTGCGGAGCCCTAATGATCATTCCCGGAATTGACTTGGGTATCCTGCTGATGACTCTGTTATACCAAGAAAAAAAGTTTGGGCTTGTACAAGCCCCAGATTGAACAGGGTCTGCCCTTGATAACTTGGCACACAGCAACTCATCAATATGCCAAGGCCCTCCGGGCACCCCTGGTACCTTGGTCCAGAACCAGGAATACTGACTTCGTTTTCTTGATTGCAGCGAGAGCAGGATTTTGGACGCTAGCAACACGGCTCAAAGACTCGCTCGGTCGACGCGCAAACTTCAACCAGTTCGCATTTAGCCGGGATAACAGAGGCTTGAGCTCCAGAAACTGCTTAGAGATTCGCTCGGGCGTTGCGTAAGTGTCGACCACGTTACATTGAGTCTGGATGTCAGAGGAGTGAGCTCCAGAACTTCTGCTTAAAGGTTCACTCTAGATATCGAAACTTTAGCATTGCGCTAAGCCATTCAAGACTTGTAGGATCTGAGACGGAAACTAAAGCTTGTTTAAGGACAAGAAAATTCTTCTGGTGCCAGACTTCTTACTTAGTAAGTCAAATAGGTCCACTTCTTTCAATAAGGCAACGTCAATCGACGTGTTTCTTTCCATTTTCAAGACGCGAAAGCACCCGACGCATCGCACGTGTTTGGCTGATTGATGGTGATGTACTATCTGTGACTGCCAACCTGGCCGGACTAGGAGCCTGGCCACTTGCCATTTATAACTGACCATGAACTCCTGCCGCTTGTCCTTGCTAATTTTCAGTCAAGAGTAATGAGTTGATGCGAAGCAGTGGCATTGTTGGAGATGCAATCCGGCATCACTAGAAGATGCTGGAATGCTGACTGATGCTGACTGATGGATTTGTGATCCGGCCGAATGGTCGAGGGATTCCCGAGGATTTAACAAGAATATTCTAGATAATTAACTACAGTATAAATACCAGTAGGATGAGGCACAGAGCCTCATCAGCTTGTAAAAACCGGTCTAAGAACCACTTGTGCATTCTTACCTGGAAATAACAACAGGCATGGATGATGTAAATCTTAACAGTGACTGATTCATTAGCAAATTGACCACTTTTTGGCTTTAGCACCTTTTTGTACTTTCAAAAGGTGAAAAAGTGACGAAAAGGTGTTTTGTCAATTTGCTGATGTTGACGGTCATGATCGGATGACATAACATGGCCCGATATGGGAGAGGCCCCGTTTGGGCGAAGAACGGCCTGCAGGTGCACGTAGAGGGCGGAATAAAATATTTCGAGGAAGCGAGACGCAAGGAAACGAGTATAAAAACGACTCTGCTGCACTCAGTCTTCGATGTACGACGCAGAGACACCTTAAATGAGTTGATTTTGGGCGAGCTGAATGCTGCCGAGCGGAGGTTGAAAAGGACTGTAAATTTCCCACAGGGATCGTCAATCTATCGACCCGAAGGATGCTGATGTGTGTCCGCCTTTCTGAAGCTTGACAGGTGTGTCGTAGTGTCGCGTTTGGGGGAGCCTCCCCTGAATGTGCAGAAGTTGGCACTCACTTGACCCAATGATATCGAGAATCTCCAGTTAGAGGAACCCGTATATGGGCTGAAAGCCCTCATTCGGCACTTTCTGGCACATATAGCAACCCTAATTATGGAGCGGAATTTCAAGTATTTCGAATCGCTCATTCGGCGTTATACAGGGTGCAAGGAGGCTACAAGAAACCGCTTTTATCATTCGTACGGGGATGTTGTACTCTGTCGACATCACGATCAAATGTTATCTTTCTCAAAATAGAAACATTAATAACTAGTTCCGGCCCGACTTCCCGATGCCCATGCTGCCCCAAAAACCCCAGCGCCTCACCACTAGCGAGCGAGCCTAGTACTGTCACCACACGCATCAAAATTGCAGAGGGTGTCTATTGATACTATTACGCCCAATGGGTCTGAATTTGCACAATGGGTCTGAATTTCGCAGTTTTCTCTTTCATTTCTTGCTCTTTTCCCTCGGAGTTTTTTTCCATAGTTGCCTGTACTAGTTTACTACAGTTGTATGAAAAATCTATGGGATACGGCAAGAGGAAGGTATTGCGAACGGGTTCCTGAACCATCAAACTCAGCGACATTTTGGAAGATGACGATGTTCTGGCTTCCCAGCTCGCCCCCAGCATCCGGGAAAAATTGAGAGGTATAAGATACAATATACCAACTTTTCTACCTCCTCAGAATGTTTCTCCGGAGCGGAGGCGTTGCGTTCTAGTGGAGGAGCGTGACGAATTAAAACTCCGCTCGCTAAACAAATGACGTGACATGTTGTGACCTTCGAGACCGTTCCCTCCATAACGCAACAACCGCTTCCCGGAAAAAATATCTGAAGAGACAGAAGGTTCACTATCAACTATATTATACCTCTCAAAATTTTCCGGAGGCTCAGAGTAACCCGGAAGGCCAGAGCATAAGTAACTTCCAAAACATCACCGACTTTGATGGTTCAGGCACCCGTTCTCAATACCTTCCTCTCGCCGTATCCCATAGATTTTTCATACAACTTTAGTCAACTAGTGCAGGTAACTATGGAAAAAAACTCCGAGGGAAAAGAGCAAGAAATGAAGGAGAAAAGTGCGAAATTCAGACCCATTGTGCAAATTCAGACCCATTGGGCGTAATAGTAGCAAAAAGATGGGCTCGTGAAACAGGACAAAATCCATGGAGGAAGGAATTTTCGCAACACATTGTGTGACAAGAGGCTAGACACTGCTAAGTCCGGAGAAAAGAAGAGGTTCCCTTTACAGAGCTGAGGATAGGTACCTAGACTGACCTGCACAGGACCTGCATAAGTGACCTAAACTCATCTGATCAGAGACTTCACACAGCTTGACATTTTGGTGTGTCTAGTTCGGCATGGAGGTCCTATACAGGGTCTATGTAGCCACCTCTGCACAATCTGCAGACCTTTTACCTATGACCGCCTTTTCTGACTCAGCTTAGGTCATACTTGAATGCAGTGAGTTCACCTTGATGGCTGAGTTTTTCGCAGTGGGTATAGCGTCTTTGACGACACAAACTTGGAAAACGTAGCTGAGCTAAGAATTTTTCTATTTATCTTGGGCTCAGTTCTCTGGCCAGACTGGTGGCTGTACACTTTGACTGTAAAAATAAATAAATAAAAACAGAACAAATCGGAAAAAAATCTGAGTTAGTTTTTTTGTTTCTACACTCAAAAGTGTACAGCCACCTAGCAATATCGGCATGATCTGATGCGAACCCATTGCAAAATTCTAGTCTTCCATGGAATCCTAGAAACACCGAAGGATTTTGGTATGGCTGATGTAGCCTGCTTCCCCTCTCCAACTTTTGTTATACACATCCTACACTTTACCTATGGGTTAGTGCCAAACAATGCTGCACCTTTAGGTTTGGTCCTTCAAATAAAGCCTGTCAACTTGCCCAACCTTGGAAGAACTGTCGCCCCTCCCGCCACCGAAATAAAATTCGACGATGAACCCAGTTCACCTAAAAATATGAATCCTATATGGGCTATTATAAGGGAATCACCGTTACTCGGCCAGAGGTTCCCAGATGGGTGAGATGTGCATGGAATGGAGCAGGAATATGGGCGATTTTTGACGGCTTCAGCAACATCCGCAGTTCTGGGTTCAGAACTCTACCAATAAATGTGTGATTTGGCTCATGCTTGGCATAGTAGAAGCTAGTACTGTATTCTTACGTTCAAATCGACAGTCACATGTCACGCACCCCCCTGTCGGTATCGAAACTCGGTACGGGTCACGCGCCACGCGGCCGTTTGTCGTACCTCCCAAGGGCGACATGGGGTCTAAATTTGCGTGAAAAATGCAAAAAGGCAAAGTTTCGTCTTGGAAATCGATTTTTTTTGCTGGTGTCACGCAAATTTTTTGTCGGTGTCGAGATGTCGAATAGGCTGAACGGGTGACGCGTCACACCCCGTGTCGATACCTCGTATATTAAAGAGATCCTACGAATCAGAGTGTACATGTTTATATTCTTCTATTTTTCCCACTCCCTACCGGAGGCTTCCGTATGTGCATCCCATTGCCCATTTTATTTTAGGGCTCTCCAACAAACCGGTGCATCAGATCCGACCTCGCCGATCAGCCGCTCAATAACCGTTCAATAGGAAGGGCCTCCTTTGACCGCTTTCTTTCTTTCACACCCCATCATCTCCCTCATAGTGCATCCCTCTTCGCCCCGTCTGCTCAGTTTTATTGCCCAACTGCCACTGCGGTAAGCCTAGGTAACTTCACGCTCTCCCCAGCATGCCAATGACGCAAGACTCCACGGGCACCCGTTTCTCGCATCGATCAAATCGAGCAAGACGCCGCAAGAGACGCTGCGACCATCAAGGCGAACTTGGATCTTCTCCCTGTGTTCATCTCGTAACAGTTTGCTGTGTGTCGCGGCAACTTCTGGTATGCGACGTCAAGCACAGCAATGCGTCGCGAGCATCAAACGAGCATCAAGATAGTTCTAGGGCTGCTGTGTTTCGTCGGGACTTCGCTTCAAGATGCCATCTCAGCCGGTGCTGGACCATAGGCTCTACAATGACAATCAAGGCATGCCATACTTTTGACTCAAGGCGCGACACTCCTCGCGCATCGAGGCACTAACTCAACTATAACATGCTAAACCGCGGAAAATTTTGCATCGTCAACATCTGATGAAGTAGACATGCAGCAGCCCGTTCGCAATACAGTGCCTTCTGTTATACCTTTCCCCGAGATGTCCATCGAATTTCCCACTTTTTCGGTGCCTCGGCCATCCACTCTTATCTCACGGTATATCATATTCCGCAAATTCACCTGACCATCACTGACAAATTTATCTCGCAACAGGAATACTTTGCAATATAAGAGTGCGCGTACTGATCTTTTTCCTTCCTGTACCGCTCGACACAGTTCGTCCACGTCTACAACCCTTTGAGCAGTTATCTAGGTGCGTACTACTTTCCGCCTCGGTTCTCCGCGATCAACGCCGCTAGCAGTAGATACGAGCACCAATCTCGGGCTCTTTAAACCGGGCTGTGGTGTATGCATATGAAGGTACATAACATTTCGTCCTCCGCTCCAGTATATTGGCTCATTTGGAGTTTTTTTTGCGTTGCTCGAACGGGGTCGAGGGGCTATAACATGGCCTCAATAGCGCCGGATCTGTACGTTTCCTCCACTCTAGAGCCTCTTTCGAGTCTCTCCATTTCTGAACCACTACCTTGCAGATTATAATTCCTTCGATCGTGCTTAACTCTCCGTATCGATTCGGCTCCTATTTCTGCGATCAGACTGGGCCTCGAATCAGATTTGTGAGTTCTACGCTCTTTATTCGGGGAAGGTGATTTTGACGTAGAACTGACGTTTGACGCATGCAACGTCAGTCTGCGTCAGTTGAATTTTGTGTCAGTGTTGAAGTCAAGGTAATTCCCATCCCTGACCTTCCACCTTTGGTGAGCAGCATGCTAGGTGTCTTCTACACTGTTTGCAAGGGAAATGTAAGGCAATGTGCTGTGTTGAAGCGTTGAAAAACACCCAACTAAATTTGGTGCAACGTCAATCAACGTCAGTCAAACGTCAATGTGACAACGTCATATGCATCACTGCGCCGGGCTGCGTCAATATCCCGCGTCAAAACAGTGCCTCGCAACGTCAGTTCAAACCATGCAGCGTCAGTCATGCCACACGCATGCGTCAAGTTGCGCCAGTCTTGCGCCGTGACACAACTTCAGTGTGACTTACCTGCGTCAGTTGAACATTGGTTGAACAGCCTTCGCCTCCGGCTTTGTCTGTGCTGCCAATGCACCACTCAACGCTGATGTTGCGTCGTTCAACATTGCTCTACCTGACACTCGTGTACACGCCACCAGTGCTTGGACAAAACCGTGCCAATCCCTCTCACCGCTTTGACCGCTTATCCCCCGCACTAGACGTCTTCTGTGAAGTTTTCAATGCCTATAAAACTTTCTGCAATTAAATCTGACGGTTGTGGTTGCCCATCCTTGTAGACTTAAGCCGTTGTTGTACATTGTGCATCTATCTGAGGGCTACAAACAAGGAGCCACATCCAAGTGGATTCGGAAACAATTCACACCACTGCTGCATCGATATGACATTGTGTTGTTGAGGTCGGCTGGATTCTCTTCAAATTTTTGCTTATTCAAGATTTATAACCCAAACTTATGAGTTGTGCTTGATTTAACCGGTCTGCGAACTGTCTTTACAATGCGTGAACCGGACAACGTCAATGTGTGCGCCGCTATGCATCAGTCACGGTGCTCAATCAGTCTGTGTCAGTCTTATACTGCCGCTAGCTAACCATCCATAAATGAACTTCGAAATTATTGAGCCCAGTACTCTAATATATCTCCTGTATACCTGGTAAGCTAGAGAACTCGGTGTTCAAAACCATCGCCGCCTTGCCCACAAAATAGTCTTCCAGTCAGTGACCCGGGGTCACAAGAGATGTTAAGGCTCGGATCACGGCGATTTTAATGTTGCACAAATGTTTCTCAATGACAATTGAACAAGAATGAAGACAATATCTGTGAAATACTACATTGCGGCAATGTTTGACATTGTGGAAGGAAATCCCGCAACATAACTAAGTGTGACGCCGTGTGACACAACGTCAATCGACTGCTGATCTGCGTCAGTTGAATACGTCACTGCGCCGATCAAACGTTAGTACAACGTCGGTACAACGTCACAACGTCAATTTCACCCTGCCCTCTTTATTCCCTTTCTCCTTTCGAAGACTGACGTTCACCTCAGACTCTACGCAGGCAATGGGTTGACGTCGATCCGTGATGCAGCATGCACACCGTATTGAATGGGTCTCACCCCCAGTGAAACCGCCCTCAAACTTCATTCGCCTGCATGGTTACTTAGACAAACGACCTAACTGTATTCCCAGTATGTATTGAATGACGCGGCATATTATGAAAACAGTTTCTTTCACGAAAAAGTTGATTCCCCGCACCCTATGCAAAAATCGACATTTATTCCCTTCTGCCAATTAAGATTCCTGTCAATGTTGTGCAGCCGGCAGAAATTTGAGAATAAAACGGACATCTGCCCCGGAGCGAAGCGACGGCATATCTTGTTTGAACGTAAAAATACAGTAGTAGTGGAACATTTGGGGGTGGTAAGATTTGTTACAATCCGACGGGAAGGAGATGTTTCAGATGCAAACAACAGGGAGGTCTGGGTAACTTACACGCGCCCCTGCGGTTTTCCTGGCCCGGGGCTGAATTGTTATCTGTGGAATTGATAGATGATAGAATGCGCCCGGAAGCTAAACCGTGTCTCGGAGGGGTATTGATGCAAAGACAGAAAGTGGGGAATAGGAGATAAATCCCCATAGAGCGGAAAATCTTTGCGACAAGGTCTGCATCAAAGGTGCCGATATTGCTAGTTTAAAGCGTTCAAATTCTACCTACTTGGCTCCACATCCACTTTTCAACCGAATTGGTGGGGTGCGAAGCACCCCGCCGCGCTCTTGTGTCTCTTATTATCGAGCATACAAGTGTGAACAAAAAATTTAGGAAAGGACCGAACTAAGATTGAGACTCACATATGTTGCGAGCCTGCAGCCATTCATCAATCTTGTCGCGTGAAATGGAAGAGCATGTGTCCCTGCAAAGAAGACCGGAATTTTGCGGTATACAGAGGCTCCCAGTCGGAGGCTGCGTTGGTGGGTACGGCGCCAATGGACGGAGCGCTGAGCCTCGCAACAATATCTTTCGCCATAGGACGTTTCCCTGGTTCGGGTCCCCAACAGTCTTCCATGAGGGACCAGACATTGTCCGGGATGCTGGGTAATCTCTGTGGGATGTTACCACTGTGGACGTGCCACACGACTGCGGGCTCCGCAACTTCAAAAAATGGAACTTTCTCCGTGAATATCTAAAGTGGTGTATTTTTGACAAGAGGTCATAGAGGAATGTACTCTGGAACGAACCTCGTAACAGACGCAAGCGAACGCGTACATGTCTGACGCAACACTGTTTCGAGTTCCATCGGGACGGAGGAGTTCGGGTGCTTGCCATCTCGTGGTCCCTCCGGAATGAGTGGTGGATGATAACCCAGGGATTTTAGAGTTCATAGCAACTGATGCTAACCCGAAATCCGCTAACACTGCACGACCGGAACGAGTCACAAGAACATTGAGCTGTGAGCGAATTAGCCGGGTTGAAGGTGACCAATACAAACTGATGTCCGCACTGCTTTGAGATCTCCGTGCACGAGGTTCAAGCTGTGAAGATGTTCCAAACCAATTGCAACATCAAGGACCTTGGAGGCAGTTATGGACTGGAGGACACATCAGGCTTTGCACTCACTAAGGTTAGTCGATTGATTCCAGCAGGATTGCTTCCGAGGTAATTGTAAATATTCCCGTTCCCCATCCAAGGAGATACGAGACACAGGCGACGTCGGGTGCTTATTTCCTGGTAGAATATACCGAGAAATGGGAGTAAATTGGGATGGGAGAGCTGCCGCCAGATGACAGCTTCCTTGCTGAACGCCTGCAGGAAAGTTTTGAGGAGCTCGGAAGTGGCACGCCCCTGACACATTGGTGACTGACCTTCGAAAGTGTTTCGACGTCGACCGTCTCGAACACTCGCATTACTTTCACACAAACTGTTTCATTGTGAAAATTACTGGTCCAAATGTCAGCAAAACCCCCGCCTGCCACTGGGCCGGTAAGCTGAAGATCTGGCATTGTAAAACACTGCGGGTGCCGACTAGAATTTTTCGAGAGCTTGAGCAAGGCCTTCAATATAACCGGCCTGATCGAAGAATGCAGGAGCAGTGGATAATCCAATAGCTGACATGGCCAAAAGGTTTCAGGGCACATCTGGAATGAAACCATGAGCTTACATCTTGCAGGAGATCAAGCAGTTGTTGCGCGTCATGATCCCGAGCGCTCGAAAAAAATTGGTAGGCGACAGGATCGTGAAGAAGTCCATCAATTTGAGCGCATACATGGTGTATGTCGGCGCGGATGACAATATCAACCAATGACTTTGGGAGCTCATGACCCTGCAGATCGACTTGAGCTTTCAAAGGTGGAGGTTAAAACGCAACACTTGCCTCGATCGATTTTGAAAATTCCAATGCAGTCGTAAGAACGGAGCGAAAGTTGATGAGGCATGTCGTGATGTCCCAGATCTTCCAAGCGTCCATCAGGGCCCGGAAATCATCTAGCCGTCTAACGAGCCGTAATTATGCGGTGAGCCAGAAAATAAATAGAGGACTGCTACTTGTCGTCGATAAATTTCTGCTGAAGGCAAGCAAATACGCAGGAAATGAAGCGCTAACCTAGGTTCAGAAAGAGCTCGTTGAAGGCGACAAGGAGAAGACTTACTTGAGGTAGCGCTTGAGACCCATGGGTATCCATACTTTCAACCATATCAGCAATAAATCTGTCCTGAGATAGTGTTGTATCGGGTTGCTGGGATGTTGAAGTTGAAGTTGATGATGTCCAGAGCAAAATGGCCCCAACACGAATACCGGCGTCATATTCTGTTGGAGGTAATCGAATACGAGGGGTGTGGTGAGTCAAAGACTGCAGACGCGCCCAGTCCTGAGAGCCGAGTAAACGAATGTATTCCCGCCACCCATCAGGATAGCAATCAATCCACGAGGAAATTGCTTTGTCCTGAGAGATGAATGTCTCCCGTAGGATCTTCTCGTCTGTTTCGTCCCAGTGCCACAAATCAATGTGTTTGTCAGCTTGGGACTGGGTTTTAATGATCATGAGAAGAGTGTCAATGTCCGTTGAGCGGAATTTAGGGAGTGAATAACTGGCTTTGACTTGGAATGCAACCCAGAGGATAACGGGCCATACCGCAGGTTCCTCAGCTGGGTTGTGTAGCCACCAGTTATCTAGGTCAACATCAACAGTGGCCATTGTTATCCCGTTTGTGGCTAGAGAAGCTAAAGTGGATGTTATGAATGCAGCGACACCATACTCGAGCAGATATGTTGCATACCTCTCTCCGATGCTGCCACACCCACTGCACTATTGTTATCGTTGAGCAGGTCGACAATCTGAGGAATGGAGGTCCCAGTGGACCCTCGGAACTCGGCTGTAGTGCTATTCAGACACCATACCAGACACGATATATTACATACCTTGCTCCGAGAACTCTGCTGCAGTGCTCGTCAGTGACACCATATCGGTCCAACTATGTGGCGTACCTTGTTCCGAGAGCTTCAACAGCACTGCTACACCTGCCCTACAAGCATCGCTGTGATTCTCGCTCTCAAGCAGTTCGGCAATCTGAGGAATGTAGGTCCCAATGAACCCTCGTAACTCGGCTGTAGTGCTTGTCAGAGATCATAACAGAAAGGATATGTGATATACCTTGCTCCGAGAGCTTCAACAATGCCGCCTCCGCCGCTGCACGACTTTTGTAGTGCTTGAGCAGGTCAATGATCTGAGGAATGAAGGTCCCAATGGACTCTCGCAGCTCGGCTGTAGTGCTTGTCAGTACTGCCATACCAGACCAGATATGTGGCATACCATGCTCCGAGAAGTGCGACAATGTCATGACACTCGCCCTGCTAACTTCCGTATATGTGTCCTTGAGCAGGTCGATGATCTGAGGAATGGAAGTCCCGATGGACTCTCGGAACTCGGCTGCATTGCGCGTCAGACATCATATTAGACAAGATATGTTATATACCTTGCTCCGAGAGCTCTGACAACGCCACCAACCCCCCCGCACGTGGGTGACCGCCGTCCCACATGCTGTCGTCCTTGAGCAGGAGGATAATCTGAGGAATGTAGGTCCCAATGGACCCTCTTAACTCGGCTGTAGTGCTTCTCAGAGATCATAACAGACTGGATGTGTGATATACCTTGCTTCGAGAGCTTCAACAAGGCTGCCGCAGCCGCCTTGCGAACATCACTAGACATGTCCTTGAGCAGCTTGAAAATTTGAGGAATGTAGGTCCGAATGGATCCTCGGAACTCCGCTGTCGTGCTTGTCAGAGATCATGCCACACATGATATATTACATACCTTGCTTCGACAGATTCGCCAATGCGGCCACAGCGTCCCTACGAACATCACTAATCTTGTCCTGAAGCAGGAAGATGATCTGAACAACGGAAGTCCCAATGGACGCTTGGAACTCAGCTGGAACGTTTGTCAGATATCATCCTGGACGAGATATGGTATATACCCTGCTCCGAGAGCTTTGACAGCGCCACCACACCCCCCATACGACTGTACTCACTGTCGCCCATGAGTAGGTTGACAATGTGAGGAATGTAGGTCCCAATAGGCCCTCGGAACTCGGCTGTAGTGTTCATCAGATACCATACCAGACACAATATGTTACATACCTTGCTCCGAGAGCTTGAATAACACAGCCACACCTGCTGCACGAACATTACGATTGTCGTCCTTCAGCATGTCGAAGATCTCAGGAATGAAGGTCCCAATGGACCCTCGGAATTCCGCTGCAATGCTCAGCAGCAACTCCATACTGGTCCAGATACATGACATACCTTGTTCCGAGAGCTCCAACAACAATGCTGCACCTGCCCTACGACCTGCCCTACGATCTTCATCATCTGCCCTACGAGTATTGTAGTGCTTAACCAGGCTGACAATCTGAGGAATGGATGTCTCGATAGACCCTCGGAACTCTGCTGCAATGCTCGTTAGTGACACCATATCGATCCAACTATGTGGTGTACCTTGTTCCGAGAGCTTCAACAGCACTGCTACACCTGCCCTACAAGCATCACTGTCACTCCCGTACGCAAACATTTGGACAATCTGAGGAATATAGGTCCCAATGGACCCTTGTAACTCGGCTGTAGTGCTTGTCAGAGATCATAACAGAAAGGATATGTGATATACCTTGCTCCGAGAGCTTCAACAACGCCGCCGCACCCGCCGCACGATAACTCTGGGTGCGGAGCAGGAAGACAATCTGAGGAATGGAGGTCCCAATGGACTCTCGCAGCTCGGCTGTAGTGCTTGTCAGCACCACCATACCAGACCAGATATGTTTACATACCGTGCTCTGAGAGCATTCCCAATGCTTCTGCAACTGTTGCACCGACATTAGTGTGTTCCTCGAGCAGGTTGATGATGTCAGGAAGGGAGGTCCCAATGGACCCTCGGAAATCGGCTGTAGTGCTATTCAGACACCATACCAGACACGATATATTACATACCTTGCTCCCAGAGTTTCGACAACGCCACCACGCCCCCCATACGACTATAATCACTACTGCTCATGAGTAGGTTGACAATGTGAGGAATGTGTGTCCCAATAGGCCCTCGGAACTCGGCTGCAGTGTTCATCAGACACCATACCAGACACAATATGTTACATACCTTGCTCCGAGAGCTTCAACAATGCTGCCGCAGCGGCCGTACGAACTCTTTTATCATTGTCCTGCAGCAGCGTGATGATCCGAGGAATCGACGTCCCAAGGGCCCCGCGAAACTCGGCTGTGGTGCTTGTCAGGCACCAGACGAGACAAGATGTGTTACATACCTTGCTCCGAGAGATTAGACAGCGCCGCCGCCGCTTCTGCACACACATCCCTATTCTTATCCTTGAGCAGGGCAATGATCTGAGGAATGGAGGTCCCGATGGACCCTCGAAACTCGGCTGTAGCGCTTGTCAGCCACCCCCTCAGACAACGATATGTGACATACCCTGTTTCGAGAACTTCGACACCGCCTTCAAACCCGCCCTACGAACACCGGTGGATCTGTCTTTCTTGAGCAGGCCAAGAACCTGAGGAATGGAGGTCCCAATGGACCCTTGGAACTCATCTGTAGTGGTTGTCAGACACCATACCCGACGAGATGTGTTACATGCCTTGCTCTGAGAGCATTGACAACACCACCACACCTGCTGCACGAACATCACTGGTTTTGTGCTTGAGTAGGTTGATGATATGAGGAATGTAGGTCCCAACGGACTCTCGAAACTCGGCTGCAATGTTGATCAGGGGCGCCATCCCGGCCTGGATCTGTTACATACCTTGCTTCGAGAGCTTCGACAACGCCAAAACACCCACTGCCCGAACATCGTAATTGTTGTCCTTGAGCAAGGCGATGATCTGAGGAATGGCGGTCCCCATTGCTCGCAACTCGGCTGTAACGCTCGCCCGCGACGCCATACGGGACGCGGCCTGTGGAATATCGATGTTGTGTTCTGGATCTGAGGAGACCGACGCTTGGTCTGGCCGTCCCGAACTGTCACCGGGACCCGAGAGTCGTGGGTCGTGAGACTGCTCTTCCGCCTCGGACGTGTTCTGCTGCCTCAGTTCTTCGTCCACCGTATCCGCGCGGTTGAGTGCAGAGATCGGGGGTTTGCCGCCCCAAATGGACCTGGGGATCAGGGCTGTCCACTTCCGAACGGACTTGTTGTTGTTGGTGTTGGCCATAGCAGGACGTCTTGCTGGGAGCAGGATGTGTAGTAGACTAGTAGTCACCTGAGGACACGTTGCGCTGACAAAGCAATGATTACTTGTACCAACCCGGACAGCCACCTTACACATCAGGAAAACGCGAAGTTGCAATATAGGCCCCCAGAGACCATAATAATTGTCATAGACACAATGGCACCCGAATGTCTATGAGAGACACGTGGGAGGGGGGGGGTTGAACCCCATAGACCACCATAATAATGGGGCCGTCTATGTGCATGTGGATAGTGTTCGTCGTCATAGCCCTCATAGTTGCCATAGTAAATCATTTTGCCGCGGCTCTGATCCATTCAAAACAGGCCATAGACCGACAAAAATATCGAAATAATGATTATCATTCATTGAGACTACTGACTACGGGCACGGGAAACAAATGAGGAAATGGGGGCAGGGAGGAGGGAAACAAGCACTGTCGTCGGAATTAGGGGAACGTCGATAAAATAAAACTACGAAGATCAGTCAGTGCGTGCCAAGGGGGTACCGGCATTCAAACCGGCGACCAAGGGCCGGTTAGTTAGTTCGGCCACCAGGCTGGAAAAAGAAATTTTTGACCCCCCAATTTTTGGCGCTAGAATTAGCATGTAGGTAAAAAAACGGGTCTGGAAAGTCTCTGCTGGTGAACCACTGTGGAACTTGGTGTTCCAGCCACTGGGGGTTGAACATTGCCCAATGCATTCAGGATTGGCACTCACATCCTAACATTGTGGCTGTGTTTGGCATAAATTTGTGAGAACTTGAAATTACATTTCAGGTGAGCAAATTGCATCTTCCATAGTTCTGACGCACTGGAAACATTGTTCAACATACATGTGGACTGTCTGGTGGTCGACAATAGTCCGGCAACTAAAACACGTGCTGAATTACCATATTTGGTGCGTGGGAATGCTTACGTTAGTCAGTTAGTCCAGCCGCCAGGTCAGAAAAAAGAAAATCGGCCCTATATCTTTTTTTTGAATGCCGGTACCCCCTTGGTGCGTGCGGGATATCTGAGTCACGTAACACACCTGCAACGAAGGCGGGAACATAATCAGGGCCGAGTAATGACTGTCGTAAGAATTTGAAGACGTTCTGAGAGCGGTAAGTGATGTGCCGGGAGGTCGAGGTAAACCTGAGTACATACAACTTTAGTAGCATAGGCATTCACTGAATGCCTACTCTGTGTACGGATGCCTATTCCCCAATCGAATGCCTATCGCGTGGTCGAACGCCTATCCATCACTTGATTGCCTACCCATCAACTGATGCGCCCAAGCGAGTCATTCGCTAACGGAGTGACGCGCATTTCAAGTGACTGGGTCACAGGCACGACGTGTTTTCCTCCCCCCACCACCCAGCCATGGACGAGAAAGACATTGCACTCGCTACACTGCTTCAATCCACGGAGAAAGATATCGAGGATTACAAGCGATGGATCGGTGTGTCATCCGTCCTGATTCGCGCGCAGGTCTGACAGCTTCTCACAGGTCTTCCGCCCCAGTTGGCTCAGAACCCCGCCTATAGCGCGTCAAACGTACTCGATTGGATCAAACTCGATAAATTCCACGAATATCCTGTCTTTAAAAGCCGTAACACGCCACCAGACGCGTAAATATCTCGTCTCGCGCGCTCGACGTGCCAATTGATTTATCTTTATCAGATCCAAACGAATGGGCCCAGATATCATCGAGATCTCGGACACTGAGCCCACAACAACACCTCGGACGTCGCATGATCCCGCGGTTGTCGACAAGAAGCCCGTTCTTCACGATGTCATTGATTTGGGCAGCTCGGAGTCCGACTCCGAGGATCGTCCTGCGTCCGTCAAGGCTGAGCCCAAACCCTCGCCTTCTCTCGCGTCCACCAAGCCCCCGGTAGGGCGGTCCCGGAAACCCGAGAGAATTTCCATCTCACGGAGCGAGAAGGTGGATGCCGTGATTTACCTCTCTGAGGTTCCGGCTCGATGGCCCGTATCCGAAATCGACACCGCGTACGTTCTCGATTTCTCCCACGTCGACGGCGCGAAGGCAGAGACAAAAGGCGGGAAACCAAAAGGTCTCGACGCGTTTTTGAAGGCTGAGGTGAGTGGTAAATCATGGTGTCTAGACCAGTGCTAATCCACTGATAGGACCAGGATTCGTGGGGCAAGGGTACGAACGGGAGTGCCTCCCGCACGACCTCCGTTGAGATCCTTGGGGGCATCCCATGCCGGCGCTCCGTTCACACCTGCAAAGGTGGCCATGAATGCCATTTTTTTTGACCCGCAACTTCTGGATACCTACGTGCGCACGGATGGGGCTGACATGACGCGAACATGAGAAGTTTTTTCTCGTGAACTCCTCCAGAACCAAAGCGACTCTGGCTCGGCTGCCGGGAGGGCCGCCTCGTGAGTTCATGCACCCATTCTAATATATTCCAATTGAAAATCTTCTCAAGGTTCTTCCGTGTGATCCAAGGGTACAAGAAGCGCGGATGCCAGAAATCTGGGTGCAACGGTGTCCCAGTTCTGAAAAGGCTTCGGACGGTATTCCATCTGCTTTCCCCCGATGTCTTAAATCACTCATTCTGTGCTTAACAGCCTAGGGCCAACTCAGCTTCATTGGCTGCTCGCAATGGACCGAGGCGGAGAAATATCTGCACACTTACGCTGCCATTCCTGGTAATGTAGATGCCGGCAACTTTGAAGCTGCAGATCGGCATTGCGCCGGATTTACTCATCCACGCCATGGCAAACAGAAGGAGTGCCGTAAGTATATACACCTGCAGCAGACTCTCTTCTGACAACTTTGATAGCACATGTACATTTTGACGAGGGCCAGAACGTGATAGGCGAAATGGTTCACCATCCATGTCTGGTCAAGAAGATTGTGTATACCTCCAAAGATCCCAACATACAAAAGTGTGTCGTCATCTTCCGCGGCCTCCATTCGCACCCGCCTGGCCTGAGGAAAAGCCCATCCATGCCGCGAAGGTGGACGCCAAGAGGTGTGCGGATGCAAGCGGAATGTTGGGGGAAACTGGCGGTCATTTAAACATTTCCCTCTCGCGCCAATTCTTGCCTCACACGATGAATCCTTAGCCCACGTAACTCATGCAATTCTCGGAATTAGCCTCGATGTCAAACACCCAGCATTTCGTGATACTCGACGCCTTCGCGATGAAGTTTCTCACCTCACATCGGACGAAACACCAGCAGGTCTTCTATGGGAGGGTAACTCTCGATTCGATTTGACCACAACTCAGCTCTAACACCTCAATATTTTGAAGGAATACAAGGGATTGGTCGGCCGCTTCGCGGCCTCCCATTCCCTTGCTTTTTTGCAACTGAATGAAGTGGGGGGTAATTCGGAGCAAGACAACATTCAAAATTATCTCGCACTCCGGTGAATTGAATTGAGTTGAATTGACGCTTGATTCCCCTTCACTCCACCGCTGATGAAATATGTCTGTGTTTGGAATTCTGTTCTTAATGTATGCACTGTGTTCACATCCGCCTACTTGTTCGCCGCGGCAGCCTTTGTTTTGTGGGGTGGTGGGAGCCATCTGTCAATGTTGGCGCTAGGGCAAAGTCTATTAGAAGGGTGACGTCAAATGCCGCCAATGCCGATAGATTGCTTGGTGTTGTGCCGGCAGGAAAGAGCACTCCGAAACTGGGTGGCCAGTTGCCGCGGTGATAAAGCATTAGCGGAGATGAGCGGAGTTTAAAAAGGCTTCGGACGGACAGAGATGCTTAATTTTATAAAGAGGGTGATTGGAAGATTACGCTCAGGATCTCAAGCTTCCGCTTGCCGAGCGATATGTACATCACATCCGGATGGAAGGGTCAATGAAAATTGCGGTTGTGATGAACCCAGAGTTGACTGCGCTTCTCCATGATGAGGGCGTTCGGTTTCTTGAAGGGGACATCACATTTAAGCGCACAAAAGGGGAGATGAATGAATGGGAGGGTGCCATCTGGTATACGCCCGAGAACAAGCGTCCGTTTCATTCTTAACTAACCGCGCAATATTGTCTCACAGTCTCCAGGTCTCACCATCGCTCGGATCTATACCAACTCGTGTACCAAGGAGGCGTTCAAACACCTCTTTGACGCTTTCTTCAGTACTGTGAAGCAGGTTACTGGTAAATCTGTGCGCTTCAAAGCATTCCATCCGAAGGGAAACCTTTATTCCATTCACTTTAACATGGAGGCAGCTCAAGTCCAGGGCTTTGGTTCTTGGCTTGCGAAGATGGTTATCGAAGACCCCGCTCTTCGCGCGCTGTTTCCTTGCATTGACCCGGACAAGCTCGTTCAGCTCGTTCTTAAATTATGTAGCGTGCACTTGGAAAGGTACATGAATCAGCATAATAGTCGTATTTGACACATCTCTCACGTACAGGTCGACAGATGACCTCGTTCCCGCTGTCGGCCAGAAAACTGTCGATTATTTGAATCTCATTCGTGGCCTCTCCAATCCAACGGACATCGAAAATTGACACCACTTCTGCAAGACACACGAGAGCAAAAAGTTGCGAGGTAAGCCTCGAATTTATGGAATCTCTGGAACTGGCTCAGAATCAAACCACCAGACTGGTATTCACACAAGATCCAGTACCCGTGGCTCCTTGCAGGGTTCAACGAGAGTCTGTCCAGCTTTCCGAAAGGTTATTGGCAGCAGTCGCCTAGCCACACTAACCTCGTCGAAAGCGCTCATGTGGCCTCAAATCGGGCGACAACAATCAACTTTCTGCCCGTTGAGTCGGTTCGAACGTGAGATCCCTGCCTCATCTCTGACAGCCACTGAACAATTTTTCAGAGCTCGGATCTATGACGCTCGCGAGGCCGCCTCGATCCGCGCCTCTCGTGAGACGTGCATCTTGACGAATCGCAATAACTCAGATCAAGCTCGGATGCGGCGCACCGTAACGAGAGCGACCAAACATCACTCGTATCGTCTCGAGCACGACGAAGTCGGCGATGCAATCTATGCCGCCCAGGCAGACTTAAACACCCTCGCCGAAGAGAAAAAAGCAGCTGCTGCTCGGCTGAAAGAACTGAAGGCTCAAAAGAAAGAGCTAGGGCGGGTTCCTCCTCACGGGGCTTTGGGTCGGAACGCCGAGGCAACATCGTCAATTCCTCGAGTCGTTGCAAGTTTAGATCTGGAAAATGGTGAAGCATTCTTCGTTTACTTGGACTGATAGCCTGACATTGGCTTGCAGAAGACCCGGAATCTGATGAAGAAGTTGTTTCTTCCCTGCTGCCGTCTTCTTCTCCTGCTAGCTCGCCTAGGCCGCTTCTGCGACGTATGTGTTTCCTTTCGAGTTTTTCCCAACATAATTGACATGACATAGCCCTCGACGATGACGATATGTTCCCGGCCGCTATACACACGGAATCGGCTTTCTCCGATTTGACCTCGGAGTCTTCTGACTTTCTTGGGCAACTAGACGCGACACCAGCAGTTACGGTACCAGATACGCTCTCGTCAAATGAGCGGATAAATCAGGGCGCCAATCCGGGCGCCAATCTGCGCACTTTGTGAAAGCTTCGATCAGAAAGACCAGTAACGACAAAAAAGGTTAAATGAAGCGGGGAACTCCGGGTGCTCAACAGTATGCTAATCAGCCAAAACAGGTCAAATGAAGCGGATAAATCCGAGCGTCGATGCGGGCGCTAAGCGGCGCACTTCCAAAGCTTGGAGCAGAAGGCCCAGCAACGACAAAAAAGGTTAAATGAAGCGGGGAACTTCGGGCGCTCAGCTAATCAGATCCGAGCGCCAATGCGGGCGCTAATCGGTGCACTTTCAAAGCTTGGAGCAGGGCAAGAGCAGGGGAACTCCGGGCGCTCAGCTATCAGCCAAAAGAGGTCAAATGAAGCGGATAAATCCTAGCGCCAACTGCGCTAATCAGCGGAGTTTTAAAGCTTCAGACAGACCGAGTGCTTAATTTTACAAGCGGCTGCTCGGCCGCTTCGCGGCCTCACATCCACTTGGGTTCGAATAAGGGCCGTGAAGTCAAATGCTGATATTCCAGAGATTTGGGGCTGATTGGCCAAAAGCGGAGTTTAAAAGCTTCAGACAGGCTTAATTTTATAAAGAGGGTGATAGGACAAGTCCATTGAGCGGAAAATGAATATTCAACATGTTGCTAAAATTCAGCGAGCCATCAGCTTGAAATGGCAATGAAATGGGATGAACTATATGGGCCAATCCGACAAGATAAGATAACCCATATCAGGGGCATGTTCAGCCGAATTGAAACTTGAAATCCTAAGAAAGCCGGGCGTTTGACTCAGCAGGAGCTGTGATAATGGCAGAGGAACAATCTCGGACGCCAAACATCAAGCGCTGAAAACATGAAGTCTTCTTGATATAATTATCGAGTCCCGTCCCTCTCCATATACAGCTTCGGAAGCTCTCCTCGTCAGAAGAAGATGAAAATCCCCATTGTCCTCGCACTCGCTACGCTGGCCTCGTATGTCCTTGCAGACAAAGTTGGACCATCGGCAGAGCAGATCTTGCTGCCCAGTCACAAGTAGCTCATCCACGCAGGCTGCTCGTCGACATGGCTAACTGTGTCTACGATAGACAGTGTGCTTTTGCCCGCAGTGGAATTCTTTCACCCTCGGAAACGATAGATATCTTCGAACCAATGAAGCTGGTCTCCAGGCTGATCCAGGTAGTTTCTGGATATCGCAATTATTACTCAGATTCTTGCTTGAAGCTGACGAATCGATATGCAGCGTGGCAGCTCGGGAAGATGTGACGGAGGGCGCTGCATCAGGAATAGTGATGGCGCGGACTGCGGTTCCTGCAGCGGGGAACGCGGTTCATCATGCACCTGCTCATAAATTCGATACACAAGTATGTGAGGTTCAAATTGCGTCTACTAGTAACCACCGCATTTTTTCGTGCCATGGATTGTTTTTGTGGGGCATGCAGTACGCAAAGGGAAAAAAAACTGCTCAGCAACTACATCATATGGCGGAATGAATCGAACGAGGATTCTCAGGAAAGAGCCAATCTAATCCTTCATTTAGACCTGACGCACATCCTCCGCTCCTGTGCCGTTTTCTATGCTCATTCCTACATCCCCACCGGCCTATCTATCCAACTCGCTGAATTTACACTTCGATAATTCAATGGGTCGTCGCGCGCCGTACTGCCAACGGGACCAAATATCAATGCTGTGTGAGTCCGGCAGACACAGACCCGCGCACGTCATGCCAAAGGAGCAAAACACGAAAATCGAGGCCGCTGTGGTTTGGATTCCCCACACGCACAAAATATACGGCTGTCAGTGGAGCGGTGACTTGCAGGAGGCATCAAGGCAAGGATACATTGAAAATCTTCACGATTGCGGCGAGAAGAGTCATAGTACAGAGACGCGATTGGATCCCTGGAAATTTTCAGGAAGGAAATCGAGGTTTGTGATTGAATAGACCAATGAGGCGCAGAGGTGAAGTCACCTGTCCCAAAGCGCACCGCCAGACAAATCATTTGGCAGAAGGGATACACGGATACTATTTTGACGCTGACGGGTGTAGTTCTCCAGATTTTTCCCAGGCAAAATGAGCCGGAACAGAACGAAATTTGCCTCACATTTTTCGTGGCGTCTGCGAGGCGGGCTTGAAAGGAGTTGTTGTAGGAATATATCAGGTGAGCGAGGGCTTGAAGAAAGGGGCAACCCAGACGCCCGGGTCGATCGCAGTAGGAAATCCGCCATTGGCCGTGTTAGATATATTACAACCGCTTCCATCGGAGTTACCGTGGCAGCCAAAACAAAAGGCGGGCATGTCGCTGCGAGAGACTCACTGTGAAAGAAGACATGCAGCGAGTTCTAGGTGCATCAGTTTCGTCTTGATTTTTCACTGGCTCACTGAAATATACGTGGGGAGCGGTGATGAGATGAATTGAGGGAGTTGTACATAGGTCTGGTTATTGTAAAAGGGAAGGAGAAAGGGGGGTGGGAGAAGGCTTCGAATCAAAGGTAACCGCAAATTTGACGTACGAGTGGAGGCGTTGAAGAGGGAGGGGGCGATGGCGCGAGCAACGGGCGATGGGCACCTGTAATCCGCCGGGTGGAATTGGCACTGGGGATTTGCCTGCCGGCACGGACGCTAATGCACTGCTACCGCGTGGGACGGCGCGCTATCACTGTTAGCGGGTGTTGGCTGAGACGCCCAAGAAACAAGGGTTTCACTCGCCTGAATTTTCTGGGGAGACGGGGCTTACAGTCGGTCGCCGCGACGACGTTGGACTGGACGCGTGGGGAATGTCAACTATGAAGCCGATGTCGGTCAGCGCGATGTATCAGCTAAGGATTGACACAAACTAAGCTCATCCTCTTAATTCTCCCAGGAATTCCCGGAGAAAAACAGCGGTGCACCGAGGGAAAATAAAACCATGCTTGGGATGGGGGGGGAGGGCGAAGGGAGCGCAACCGCGACAGAGAGGGAATCCGGCGCGATATGGCGTGCATTCAAACGCGCTCCAAATGGGGAGCAGAGTGGTTAGTGATGTGTGCGCAGGGGGAGGTGAAGCAAAAAGGAAGGGGAGTATCACAACAACGCACCGTAACTTGCGTCCTGCAACGGTGGAATTGTACAGCATTGCTGAGGTGCGTAGTCTTCGAAATGCCGACGAGGAAGGTGAAAATGCGGGCGTAGACGACGGAGGCGACGCGGCACTGAATTCTGAGCGCGAGCGCTGGGATGAAATGAATTCGTGGGGTCGGTGCCGGTGAAGGCGATGTGCGCGGTACGCGTGTGGAAAGATTTGTAGCGGCGTAGTCGTGGCGGGACTAGCGTAGGCAATCGTCGGAGCATATCGCCGGCGAAGACGCCGACGGGGGTTGTGTACGTAAGACGAGAGCCGTGGTGGTGCTGAGGGTACAAAGGCGAATGCATTATGGATGAGATTAGTTGGGAAGGGGCAGATAGAAAAAGGGAAGTGGGGGGAAAGGAGAGGAGCGACGACAAAGAGGAGGACCCAAGGAGGGAATGGAGAGAATGGAGGATCGTCCTTGGTTACCGATAAATTAGCACAGCTAAGCCTCTTGGCCGCGTCGGGCATACTCAATAATCAGCGCGAAGGAAAGGTGGATGGAGACATCCATGCGTGTAGAAGGGGGAGTGTCGGCGGGGACGGAATCGGCCAATAGAGGGAGAGGAGGAAGGCACCAACTTGAGTTCAGGCTTACTTAGTACGCGTTGGGTAGTCGAAAGTCGTCGTTAGGGAGGCGGGAGATCCAAGCATTGCAGCGGTGTCAAAGGTGTGGCATAAGGATTGAGGCGGGGCACGTAAGTCGATGGGCGCGGCGGCGTCGGGGAGGACGGGCGGCGTGCGTGGGGAGCGTGGGGGTTAACAGATGGTCATCGTGACGTGGCCAGGATGCCGTGGACGGCGCCGCCACACGTGCGCAAACAAACGCGTCGCGTGGGGCGGGCGGGGCCACAGTATGTCATAGAATTGTGCGGGATTGGGCGGGTTAGTATACGCATTACGGGGCTGCGAACTCGGGGTGCGTAAGGGCGTTGACGTATTGGGGGGGTGCAATCGGGCGGACCAGCGCGGACCAACGCAAGGAAAAGGCGGGTCCGTGGCTTGTCTGATAGATTGGTGGGTACGGCGGTGTCGTGTGCATGTTACGACTGACGCGGCGGATTTGATGTGTAACGCTATGACCGTTGGCGCGGCAGATTTGATGGGCGGTTGCTCAACGTGTTGAGCGTTGGTCCGGCGGGGCATGCCGTGGTCCGCGGACGGGGCACAGCGAGAGTAGGGTAGGGTTCGTCCGATGCGCAAGGTAATGCGCGAGGACCGAAGTACTTTGATGAAAAAGCGGGATGACGTAGGTCGGTCGCGTCGCGACGGGGCGATGTTTTGAACGAGTCGGTCACGTGTGCGACGCGTTTTCAGCTTGTCTCGAACGCGCCGCTGAAATCTTTACGCGTTATCTGAGCCAATACTTGCTCTGAATATTGCATTGGGACCTTATTTTGACCGTAATCAGTGGGGGAATTCGTGAGGTCAAACGAGGAGTCTTGCGGAATTTTTTTTGCAGCGGCGCGGGTGCAAGAGGGGATGAATACGGGATTTTCAACGTTCTTCCGTGTTCAGCTTGTAAAGAAGTCAATAATGGGGCGCTTGAGCAGGGATTTCGTGGGGTAGGGTATTTGGGTGTAGGGAATCGATCTAGGTGGTCCGCAGGGGCCCAGACCGACGGGCAAACGGTCATTTTGGGGCAAGTTCGAGGCGGTGTTTGCGTGGATTTGGCTCGGACCAGGAAAAAAAAGCCCATTTTGCGGCGCATAATGTGCGGTGAGTTCTGGGTGTATGAGGGAGTTTGGAGGCTCAAAATGTAGGGGAGAAGGAGTAATATCGTCCGTGTGAATATGGGAATATTCGGGGAATGGCTTGATACTCGGACCAGCAATGTGTAACCGTGAACTTTTTCTGGGGAGAGCATATACTAGTAGACACCCTAATTCTAGCAGCAGACACCCTAATTCCAGCAGTAGACACCCTGTTCTGGTGCTACAACACCCTATTTCAGCAGTAGACACCCTAATTCCACCAGTAGACACCTTATTTTAGCAGTAGACACCCTAACCCTAGCAGCAGACACCCTAATTTTACCAGTAGACACCCTAATTCCGTTCACTAGACACTTCTACAACACCCTAATCCACTCACAACACCCTATTCTGACGTCCTAATTCAGTGACGACGCCCTAATTCACTCTCATCGCCGCCCTAATTCTCTAGGCGACACCGTATTTCGTTGTTTTAGGGCTCTTTGAGCCAAAAGAAGGGGGCCAACTACCGCGCCGTAATTGGGGACTATATTCTTAAGGTCGCGCTGCGCTTGGCCTAGCCCCTTGAAGCGACGACGCAAAGGCTCATACAGAGTTCTTGGGCTATTGGCTGATACCCGGAGCTAGGTCCCGCTGCGCTTGGCCTAGCTCCTTGAAGCGACGACGCAAAGGCTCATACAGAGTTCTTGGGTTATTTTGGTGATACCCGGAGCTAGGTTGTGGTGTGAAAGTTCCCTTGCTGCCTTGGAAAGATGTGTTCAAATACTCATATATATCCACAACAGAATAACAAGTTGATTGGCTACCCATTATCCTAGAGGGTCCCGCCCTGCTCCCCGTTCATGAATACGTATAAGTAGCATTGGATACTGATATACAACCTGCATTGTTCATTCAATTCCACAGTACACCTCAACTGAACACTTCCAAAGCCTTGACCTGGAGGCCCTCCTGGAACGTTGACGCAGAGGCTGATCCAATGTCCTTCAACGAACTGCTCATTCAGCATTCACATTCATTGATATTCAATCCATCTCTCATCTAGCACTTGTCTTCTTGGTTTTGGTGCCTTCGGCTGGTTAAAACCACCGAATTCAATCCCTGCATTTGCTACCTTAAGTTATTTTGGATTCAGTACTAACAAGGATCAATTTCAGTTTATCTCTGATTGATCACCGCAGTAAGGAAAAGTGAATTGTGGCTGTGCAATTAAGACTCTGCTGCATTATACCTGTGATAAGTGATGATTCCTCTGCTAAAGTAATGCTGTGACTCCTGATTCTACTTATGATGGTGTTAAAACCATGATTCCAGCGAGTTGAACCATGATTCTACTCACAAAACCATGATTCCAACAAGTTAAACTACAATTTCACTCACAAAACCGTGATTCCAGTGCTAGAATCATGATTCTGAGGCCAGAACTATAATTCCAACCATGATTCTGGTCAAGAAGCCTGATTCTCTCTTCTTAAACCATGATTCCAATGAGTTGAACCATGATTCCACTCACAAAACCATGATTCCAGTGCTAGAATCATGATTCTCTGTGTTGAAACTATGATTCCAAGGCCAGAACTATGATTCCAACCATGATTTCTCTGAAGAATCATGATTCTCTCTGTTCAAACCATGATTCCCTGTAATTAAACTATGATTCCAACGAGTTGAACCATGATTCCACTCTTCAAACCATGATTCCCTGTAATTAAACTATGATTCCAACCAGTTGAACCATGATTCCACTCTTCAAACCATGATTCCACCCAAAAACCATGATTCCCAACCATGATTCCACCTACAACCATGATTCTTAACCATGATTCCACCAGAAGAATCATGATTCTCCGATAATTTGACTTGATTCACAACATTTATTTTTTAAAAGTCATCCTGAGTGGTCCGTTTGGACTTTTTTTGATTCCACTTTTCCGATTTTAGGCAAAGATGTGGCTTAAAACCTAAAAAAAGTGATTTGGGGTGCTCAAATAGCCAAAACCATGATTCCCTACTAAACTATGATTCCTGATTTTGGGCCAAAAAGCTCCTTAAAACCAAAAACGGAATCATAACCATGATTCTCGGATGAGAAAGATAGCTCGAGAACATTTCACATGTGCTCGGCGACGTGGGGTGTGCGTATGCTGATGAGTCTCCATAATCACGCGCACAAACGCTGTCTGCAGCACCGTCTTCCTCTGCGCACCCCCCACATATCCACCGCGCCTGTATCCACACAATCTTTATCAATACCGCGCCAGCACCACGCGCGCACGTGAGGAGTTATCAGCGTGCGGCACCAAGGAGGACGAGGAAGGAGATGGTACAGGGTGGGCGCGAGTGCGTCCTGCGCGCGATAGAGCGGGTGGTATTCCCTCCCATGGAGATAGCACGTCTTGCTGCGCATGTCGCCGCGAGCGCGAGTCCGAGTGGGGGTAGAGACACGGCTCTCTTTTTCGCACCCAAGGTCGCACGCTACTCGCCGCGTGTCGCGGAGATGGACGTCGACATCGGCATCGACACCGTGAGAGCCCAGCCATCGGGTGCGCAGCCCGCGCCTCCTTCGCCGTCGACGGCGAACCTCGGGCGCTCTTATCAACGATAGCGCTCGGGGTGTCCTCCTCCTCCTCTACCATTACGGCCAGCTCCTCGACTCGACACACCTTGCAGCCGCCGCGCCTCTTCCTCTTCCCCAACTGTCACGACGACGACCCAAGCAGGAAGAATCCGTGTGCATGAGAATGTCATATACGTAGGTAAGATAGTGTAAATGGCTTGCGGTTGGTCGTAATGCGAGTCGTCAACGTCGTTCTCTCTTTGCCCAAGCACAAGGATTGATAAGGAGAATTCAAATTCAAAAACTAAGACAGTACAAATGAGGGCGTTTAGCATGCTGAACAACAAAAGAACAAATGGGAGAAAGCTAAGAGACCATGTTCCAATGTGTGGCGGAGATTTCAGAAAGGATGTTAAGGAATGGATCACGTCCAGCACTAGCTCGTACAAAAATCCACTCGGCGTCATCCCAAACCGCCTGCAGAGGCTGCGCCGCGCTGACTGTCACACGCTTGTAAAGTCGACCATACACAAGATAAGCCACCAAAGGATTCTCGGAGCTGATGCCTTGCGTCTTCGCGATGCGAGTGATGTACTGCTCCAGCTGAGTTCAATGTGCGCCAGCTACAGTGCCACGGGCCGGGGTGTTAAAGGCCTCAACGTCGTTAGAGTCAACCTTTATCTCGATGATTGTTAGGACGTGCTTGCGCCGCGGCGAGCCAAGAGGCATCGGGAAGTACTTTGTGATCATGAAATCCGGATACTGGATGTCTGTCTCGTGACCCGTAACTGGAAAAGACTGAGTACCGTTACGTGCGATGGGTGGGGATTGTCGGATTCATGTAGTGCTGGCAGTAGGACTCTTACCATTTCGGCTCCGATATTCCCCACCGATGGAGCTCTGAGAGCTACCGTACTGATGACCGACACTTCGACGCAGAGGGTATTGGGCCTCAATCTAAGTACTACGGTTGAGAGGCAGGTATAAGAAGACTGACAAGAGATTAATCACCTGATAGCCCCGGTCGGTCGGCAGTATTGCGTGCAGCACAGCGTTCCAGTATCCGTATGTGCCATGCTCGTAGTGGATATTGTCAAGATGTTGTCGTGTAAAAGTTCCAGACGGCGACGGCCGGACCGACTGAGGCAAGGATTGTCTGAGCGGTGGGAGGATTGTTATCGTGAAGGATTGATCCAGGAAACGGCGGCTCCTGAATATATTATCTGCCGCGTTGAACTGAGCCATGATGGTGAAGGTGAGAGAACGCACGGGCCGATCCTTGGGCCGATCAGTTTGCACGTGCCATTAGGTAAACCCTACTGTACCATTTCGACTAATAATAAGTGTTCTTTAATTTTGGAGTTTTCGCTCTCCGAGAGGACCGATAAATTTTCGTCGGAATTGTCGCAATCTTTAAGGATCTCAGAAAAAGTTAGCCGGCACGCGTCACTGAACACTTGGTCGAAATGGTACGATAGTGCCTTCGAAGTACGAGAAGCCAAGTAGTATAAGTATGAGAAACGAAGACCTTTGCGAGCCTGTGGGAGGATGATCGACCGTTAAAGCCTAAGGTTTTCTTGACCACGATTTCCGAGTGCACTCCTTGTTTATTCACATTTGCTGTCGCTCAGCATTTCAGAAAGTTGTCTTTGCTAAAATGTATACTCAGGGCACAGACGAGAAGAAGAAGCATGCATTCATGCATTCAGGCTCAATGTTCTCCAGTGATGATACCTTCGGACTTCCGTGCAGCAAGCATGTTGAGAATCGACATGGGAAGATGATGAGATTAGATTAGGCGGAAAGAGGTAAAAGGTTTGCAATCAGGCTGTTGGGTAAGAAGGCTCGCGTTGGAGCAAACAGATGCTCTACACTGGAGATTCATTGTGCTTATATACTGTTACAATGTATCTAGAATGTACTACAATAATCGGTGAGAGAACTTGAAAGAATGTCACGGAACTTCCCGGAATATTCGGGCCTACTCGGGCACAGACTCACTGCTTCGGCCATCCGCCAACAAAGCATCCTGCGCAGAATGTCCGGATTCGAGGTAAAATAAAATACGGCACCGATTCGTCCGCCACACTGGACGCAAATCGCCGTGCACAGACAGGAACCTGTCGCAGACAGCCAGTATGGTCACAGGCCAGGAATGCCGTGGTGAGAGTGGGAAAGCAAGAAAGCGCTGTTTCCTTGTGGGCGCGGAGTCAAACTTCAGGCGATGAGTTCAAGTTGAATTTCCGACGATCTCCGGATTAGAAAGAAGCCAGCAGGGGTTTCCGAGTCCTGAGACATTCTCATTGAGAATCCGGACATTTGGTCCATTGGAGTGGTGGCCCCTGGTTTAGGGTGCAAGCTGGTCCTTGAAGTTTTCCTCCATCACAGCATCAGCATATCTCTTTGGAGGCAATTTCCTGGGAGGCTGGGGCATTGCTGACAGGGGTGCGTGTCGCTCGTTTGTCATATTTTCATCGACAAAGCAATTTTTGGCTAAAGAATATGGCGGTGGGAGGAAAGAACGCGAGCTATCGGCAATCACTTGCAAAAAATATTGAAATCCTGGTAGAAATTTTCAGAGTAGAGCCCTCAATATTTCATTCACCACAGAAGAGCCTTATCTTCCGTCTCCGTTTGTCCCCGGCTGGAAAAATCCTCAATAATCGCACTCTCGAAACACTCAGAAGTCGTCATATTTATCCTACAAAGACAAATCATCTGCATACTTGTACGGCACGTATTTCGTAGCCGGAGCCTTAACTTACACTTCCTACGCAGTCTCTCTATCTCGACAAAGTAAATGGGAGAAAAAACGTCGCCTTCGAACTTCACACATATTTCTTTACCGCCCCATCTTTCCCCATCTCCATCCTGACACGGACACAGGCGAGGAACGAGGGATGAGAAAAGGGCAAGTGCAAAGTACGCCTACGAACTCTCCGCCACTTTGATCTTGATGACATCCACGAAGCGGGGCTCCGCCACGCTGCTGAGGTCGCCGAGGTGGTCGCCTCTGCCAGCGACGATCTTGCGCAAGATGCGGCACATGATCTGTGGGGAGAGCGCCAGTTCAACGTCAAAGTTAATGAGCATGTAATGCAAGAGGGGATGAGAAGGAGAGCGAGAGGTAAGAGGGAGGGGAGCGGCGCCATTCTGGGTGAGAAAGAAATGAGGACTCTCGGCGCTGTGCACGAGAGCCTTGCACGAGATTACCGCGTCCTCCACCAACTAGAAGGCGTGCATGTTCCCCTCCATCCCTTCGCCTGCCCATCCTGCTCGCCCACCCTAATCCGCCAAAAAAAACCATCGATGAAAAGATGACCCACCTTCCCACCGGGGCAAATGAAAGTCTTCTCGGCGCCTTGAATGGCCAACGACCTTGTGGCCCTCGTCGTAGGCAAATTCCCTGTTTTGGTTAGGACGACATCAATGATGGGAATGAGGAGGAGACGAAGCGAGAGGAGGATGTGGGAGGAGGGAGAGGAGGGGAGCGCAAGGCGGCGTGTCGCTGCCAACAAGAGAAGGGGCGCGGGAGGAATGAGAAGGTCGGAGAGAGGAGGAACGAGAAAGGTCGAAGGTTGAGGGAAGACAAAAGAGACGCACGGCTTGAGTATCACAAACGCACACACCGCCTGCCCCGAAGCAGTCAAGGAGTGAGCCGAGTAAGTGAACGAATTTACACGGTAATGTGGAGCGAAATGAACCTGTGCCAAGGTTTGTAGTCGACTCGAAATCGATTATATGTCTGTCCGGTTTGGAGTAACGGAAGCAAACGAAAAGGAAGCAGTCAAAAAATAACCAGCCGATGCTGAAATAAGACAAAGCCTTTCAGCCACTGTGCGAGAAAAAAGCATCAGAGACATTCTTCTAAAAGTAAAGAAATCTTGGAAACACGGCGGAGTTGGACTCGGGACATCCAGATTTTTTATACAAGAAGCAGTGTGCTGATCAAATGAGTTCGGGTGGGCGCTCATGGGGAGAAAAATACATGCTCTGGATTTACACAGAGCGAAGATACAGCGTTTATTGCCGGCCAACCGGGCCCCGGAGGAAGATGCAAGCTAGGTTGACAAAAAACGGAGAAAGACGCAAAGAATATGGCCAGAAGACATTCTTCAGGTGGAGTCACAATAACCAGATGACTTGAGCAGCGCCAGAAGAAAAAATACCAGCAGAAGACGAACGCAGAAAGCAAAAGGCATCTTTGTTTGCTCCATCTGATCCAGCCAAGCAGCATTACACTGCCACACTGGTATCTCCTTTCCTCCTCATCCACGCCGCTCCTGCCCTTCCTTATGTTTTGCTCTAAGGGCCATATAGGCCCTTATACCTTCCCCCGGATGCTCGTTCTTTGTGATCAGCGATCCAGCTTGGGATTTACTCGGGATCGTCACCCCGGGATCGACGCTGACAGAGGACTCATCTTCATAGGATCTATTGAACGAGGCGAGTCCCTTTTCGTCCCTCGGAACAACTCGCTCACGGGGTGTTTTGCTTCCTTTTTGTTCTGTTCATCTGCTACGTCTCGGCGCACTTTAATACGACACCTCACCGTCTAATTGATCCACACATTGCTTGGAATTGTCCTTGGGCTCTGTTAGCCTCCGCTCCGCCCGTGCAAGACAAGAGAGGAAGTCTATTTACTAAGAAATAGTAGTACGTCGCCGGGCTGGCTTATAACGACGTCGCGGCTGACGGAGACGTTATTTAGCTTGGGCGTAGCCTCCACAGATACCTGTATGTGATTCTCTCCACGACCGAAGCGCAGCGCTCATTGCGCTCGTTATTTTTCTTCCCTTTTTGCCTGCGACCTTAACCCGCATCTCTCGTCTCTCAATTCACCTCAATATATATCCGCCGACCTACGTACACTCAGCATACGCCCCCCCGCACACCGAACGACAACAAGAACCTTCGCTTCCGGAGAGACGCACAGTGCGTCTCTTTGTACAGCCCATGAAAGTGTCGGCGCTGACTTTGCTTTTGTTCTCAAGATACGAAACACATCGGACGCCCAGCGCTTTGATGGCAAATGCTGCTCGCCACTTACGGACACGCATCCGGGACAAGGCCCCCGGCGCGCAAGGGCCCGCTGGGGAGCGCGCGGACGTCGCTGCAGTATAAGACCCACGCCTTCGTCATGGGAATGGAGGTGGGGTGCACGAGGCGAATGGGCATGGTGGTGCGCGCGCGGGGAGGAATGGGATGGGTCATGGGAATGCTTCCACGTCGACGGTGCCGCAGAAGCGCAAGCTCGGGATGGGCGGCGCCGGCGGCGGTGCGAGTGGTGGCAAAGCGCGGTGGGAGGAGGATGGGGGGCTGGATCACCGGCGAGACGGCGAGAAGATGGGCCTGGGCATAGGAATGGAGGGCGCGGAGGAGAGCAACGAGATCCGTTTTCGGTGCGGGTCGAGCTTGGACGATCGGTTTTCGATTGCGATGCGTGCGGGCGGTAGTGCCATGCTGTCTGCTTTGCGATTTCGAAGGAGAGCGTGCCCGAGGAGTAAAAGTGTTGGCTGTGCGCGCCTCGGAATCATCTGGTGAGTCTCGTTCTTCTGACCTCCTTGTCTTTAGTTCCTGACTTTCTTTCAGATCTACCAGCGCCCGTAAATGGCCCCGCCAATCGGAGCCAGCACAGTGGAGGCGAGCCCACTCCTACCCACCGTCGACGACCTCGAGTACAAGCGCACGCAATACGTGCTCATCAACGATATCGTCCCGGACGTCGTTACACAGCGCAAGCTGCGCGCATATGCTGTCCAACGCCGCAGCGTCTCTGCGCTCGAGCCGGCGCCCTTCACACACGCGCGGGGACGCACCCGCTTTGGCTTCGGTATGCTACCGCGCGCGCAACCGACGCTGCTGCACCCCCGCGCGCCGCCATCCTCGTCCTCGGTTTCAGTGTCCGCGCACGCGCGCGCTATATATACGTCCGACTTGTCGATCACCGCTAAAATCCGCGGCCCCCTCCTCCAAGCCGGGTCGACCGCTGCTGCCCTCGCGTCCTCGAGCTCCCGCAGATCCGATCCCTCATCTAACGCCAATTCCAAATGGACGTCGAGTAGAGCCGACACCACTCACGGCCGCAGGGCGGAGGAGATCTGGCTCATGGCCCTGCGGCTGCCGGGGTGGGGCGTGAGGACGAGAAGCGCGTGGCTGCGGCTGCAGCCGACAAATCGTCCAGCGCGCACTGGGCACCGCCACGGAACCCGCTCAGTCCGAAACGACTCAGGACTTCCAGGTCACGCTCCCCCGCCTCTCCACATCCGTCACTGACGCCCTCGCACCCTCCCTCTTCCTCACACGTCGCCGGGGACACCACGGACGGGGCGTACGACGAAGAGAACGACATCTCCCCGCCCCCTCTCTTCCACGCCGCGTTCTACGTACAAGTGTGGTGCACGTACCGCGCGGGCACACCCCACCGCTCGCGTTTCCCGGCCTCCATCCTTCATCCCCATCCTACAACCCATCCGGGACGCTGGCGGAGAGCGCAGCCAGTACGGTCATCCCGACCTCGCCCAAGATGCAGCACAGCCCGAGCCAGAGCGACTCGAGCGCCTATAGTGGTGGGAGTAGTCGGGGTGGGAGGCATTCGACGATGCATTTGCGGGCGGGGAGTTATGCGAGCTCGGCGTCAAGTAGTAGTTATGCGAGCTAATTCGTATGCGGGGCTGTACGTCTTTCTTTCCCTTCCCTTACCCTGCTAACGCTGACGATTCTGCGTAGCGAATACGTCCACCTCCAAGAAGAAATGGTGGCCCCTCGGCAACACCGGCATCAAGGGCTGGAGCTCGGACGCGGAGTAGGAATGTATGTTAAAGACGAGCCAGAGCTTGTTGGCGAGTGCTTTGGCGAGGGTGGGGGGTGAGTCCTCGATTCATTTGGCTTGCCTCAATTTTCTTCTTTTCTTTCTTTCGCTCTTTCTTTCGCTGCGGGGAGGAGTTTTTGGGGACGCGCACCCATTTCTTTCTGATCTGTGACGGCGAGGTGACGGCGAGGATGGCGAATGCCACGCGGATGTCACGACTGCCCTCCCCGACCACTCTCACTTCCGCCTCACCCCTGTGGCTGTGCAGCGCCTCTGTACATTTCATCTTCATCCTCGACCGTGGGGTGGACGTGGGCTTAGCGGCTCCGGGAGGTGGATGCTGGGTACAATGCGCGTCTGTGGCCGCGGTGGTTCGGTGTTTGAAGGGTTTCGAGGATGATGAACTTTGGCGGTGGGGCAGACGGTGATGAAGTACGAGAGATTGGGTGGGACGACGGCTCGGCGCACTCGGGAGGAGGAGCGTTGGGCATGTGAGCGTTCGCACCCGCGTGCGTTTGACGATTTTGGGGGTTTTGAGAGTTTTGATTTTTTGGGAGTAGTCGGCTGCCCGGTGGACTTCGTTCGCTGACACTTTACCCTCAGATTCTTCTTACCACCGTACGATGACGGTACGCATCCAACTATTGCGGAGCGATAGCCGAGTACTAACCGCCTGCTGAAGTAAATTGACTGCATTTTCCGCCTTGGCTTGCCATTTGCGAGCGTCTTCCCGATATTTGTCGCGCTCCAAGTTGGCTTGCTCCAATACTGTAAAGAAATGGTCTCGTTCTCGATCACGGACGTCGACAGTCCACAGCCACATAATCGCTTCCGAGAGCTTACGCTCGGGTACACGACGTGCATGTGGGCGAGCAGCATTTAGCCAAAGTTTCTCAAACGATTATAGCACAGTGGGCGCACTTGCGCCGACAAACGGTACCGGTAAATGATGACCGAAGACCATCACTTTCCATTCCCTAAGTTCACCAGAGACCTTGACTGAGCGGCCGCGCGACTTTGGGCCACTGTGTCAGTTTTCTCGGCCATCCGCATCTTCAGCTCCTGAATGGTGAATGCGGCGGTTATCTGGCGGTGGAAGTTCTCTGTCCCGGAATAAAGAATCAAGGTGAGCGGGGAGGTATCATTTGGACGTTCCCAATGGGCAACAGGGGTCATACTCAGTGAATAGCTGCCCCATGCGTATGGATCAGCAACGCTGCCGACAGAAGTGACACTGTTTGTTGCGTACCGCGAGCCGATAAATGAGGTGTTTCTTTAACAGACAAGTCCCCACTTCCGTCTCGATGGCATGCGCATGGCTGATATAAATTAATACGTAGCGATCCGAATGGCGGCAACAATGCTACCTACCTGCCATCCAGGAGCTTACACCGCCGCAGCCATTTACTCAATCTCATTTCTTTGCCGTCGTTGACATTTGGGAAAGCGATTGTGCTGGGCAAAACCTCTTTCCTCGAGATGCGTGCAAGTAATTCAGAGGTGCTCGATGTTCTGATCTCTGTGGTGGAACCCTCAGCTCCATGGATAGCGTGTATGTGGGTCGAGCATCCCGAAAGAGGGTCGTATTGATCATGCTGTTGGTTGCGAACGTGAGGTACACCGGTGGAGCGGGATCGACGAGGGTGAGTTGGGAGTCCATGTCGACCAGGTGCAAGGAGACGGTGCGAAGGCAGTACTTGTCAGTACCAGAATAGCCAGGAACCGTCAAGGATGATCAGCTGGCACCGTATCCTGAAACGAATCCCATTGCTGAATTTTCTGCTGAGCAGCTTAGCGCTGGAGGAAAATCTAACTACTCTCGTCGAGGCGACCAAGAGAAAGTAGTATCCAACGCATAAAACCCAAATTCAAAGATGGTGGGAGGAGGCAAGAAGGCGCCAGATATCTCTGCGTACAGCCATGGCATAGCCAGCATTGAGGGTGAGCCGATTAATTCCGATAGCCCGCTTAGGCCTGGACAGCTTTTACTCGGTAAAATATCTTCGAGGACGTTCGGCAAGTGGATGTCACACTAGCCTCGTGTTGTCCTTTATATTGCCTTGTAATTCATCACAGCAGTTGCCAAGTTGGTTGAAACTTGAAGACGCCTTGCGTCGAATCTCAATACTTTACTATTACATTCGATTCGGCCGTCACCGGCGCCGTAATTTGGTCGGCGTAACGGGTCACGAAGGGCACTGTCGAATTCAACTTTCGTCGCGGTACGTTCAAAATTTGGTTCCGGAGCCGAAAATTTCAAAGTTTTCCTCGCCGCAGGCGCTTTCTGGCACCCCAAATCGGGAATTTGTGCGAGGCGTAGCGCTGCGCAAGCTCTGGGCATGGAAAATATGTCTAGGACTGATCCCACATTGTTTAAACAAGGTTTTAAGGGGTTTGGAAGCTAGTTTATAACATTGACTAGAAATACGTTGAAAGGCCATCCAAGTCAGTGTACCCAAACACGCGCTGCCCATCCCCTCCTTCAAAGCAGATGCCACCGCTGCCTCCCGCCAGCCCACTTCTTCGTTCAGTTTCCCCTGCAGTCCCGCTGCGGTCCTACTTCCACTTCCGCTGTCCGCAAGTGTATACCCCCGCACGCGCACGGGTGCGGTGGAGAGAGGCACCGTTGCGTGCGCCGCCGAAGCATCGTATGTATGTAGGCCTGTATCAGGGAAGGTGGGGAAGGCGTGGCCAAGTGCGTGCGGTTGTGGGTTGGCAGAACTACGGGGAGGTGGCGAGAAGGAGGGGGAGGGGGAAAGTCGAGCGAGCATGGAAGAGAGGAGGGAAGTTCGAGCGACCATGGAAGAGAGGAACGAAGTTCGAGTGCGACACAAAAGGGAGTGCGATGAAGAGGGAGGTGGACCTGGAGCGGGAGGAGAGGATGGAACAGGAAGGAGGAGAAGGTGTAAGGGAAACGGTGGGCAGAGGCACAGCGCAAGAACGGGACGGGACGAGGGTAGAGGGAGAGAAATGGCGGAAGCACGGCGCAAGGGAGAGGTGCGAGGGCGGGAATAGAGGCCGACATGGAGAGGTGAGGGAAGGACGAGGGAAACGGTGGGCGGAGATCGCTTGTCCGCCACACTGCGCCGTTTGATTGTGATATCCCTCAACGCCGGGCGACCCCCGACCGATCCCGCAGGCGGGCAATGATCTGGTTCTCAATGCGAGCCACGCGCTCGTTATACGCGTTCTCCGCCGCGACCCAAGTCTCCGTTCCCTCGGCCGACAGGTTGAGCACGTCGATGCGCTTGACGATCTCGTACGCCTCCTTGACCTCCTCTTCCATGTCCATCCCCCCAATCCCCATATCGAGCACGCCCCCACCGAGCCCGCGCGTCGGGTCCGTCATCACCGCGAGCTGCTCGTGCTTGCTGCGCCAGTCCATCAGGTAGTGGCACCTCTTCTGCAACTTTGCGTGCGCATTCGCAACCTTGACAGGAATGAATTTCTCCGACCGCTTCCGCGCCACCTGGCGCGCAACGTCCTTAAACTCCTTGATGAGGAGGTCCCACATCCAGAAGATCGCAGTCACCTGCCCCAACAGGCGGTCGAACGTCTCGTACGGTGTGTACGGGAGGCGGTGCGAGGTGAGGATGCGCAGGACCTGGTCGTTGAAGTCGCGCGAAATCGCCTCGACGAGCGGGAGGGCGCGCCGGATCGGGTACGCCCAGAACCTGAGCTTGCGGTTGATGTGCCCGAAAATGTGCGTGATCGACTCTTGGATCTGGCTCAGGTCGGTCGCGGACAGCAGCTGGTTCAGAGGAAAGTCCTTCATGAGCTGGTTGTACCTGTGTACGAGGTCCGTCGCGTCCGAAGGCGCGGAACTGTTTGGCGTTCTGCAGGCAGTCCATGACCATGCTGACCTCCTCGCTGCGCAATTGTGTCTCGATGCCCTCGATTTCACGCTCGAGACTCAGCCAAAAGTTGATTTCCTGCGACGCGGTGCCGAAGGTGACGTCGCGAGTGAGTTTAGTGACGGCCTGGATGGATTTTATCCAGGAGTTGACGTTAGCGTCGAGGGAATTAATGAATGTGCTGTCGTTGAGTAGTTTCGGCGGCAAATCATTGATGCTTGGCCGGGAACCGGCAGCTTGGGCCTGCTCAACCGCCCGCTGGATGTTGGGATGTATAACGAGATTGGTCTCGGGGATTTCGACGAGATTAACAGGCCGAGCCCATAGTTGTGGTGTGCCATGCGCTACCTGTCTCCAATCTGAACAGACTTGCGATATTCCACGGGCATCTTCCATGTGCGTATCGTCGCGAATCGCGAGCACGAAAATCTCTCCCAGCAACTCGACTGGGACGGAGTAGATGGGAGAGATAATGTATCGGAGTGCGGCGGCGGTGATGCGCTCGCGGTCTCGGAGATCGACGAGAGTGGTAATCTGCTGCTCGAGGGAGGTAACATTCGACTCGGATTCTTCAATCCATCGTTGGATGTCCGCCGCCGAGCTTCGTTTGGTCCGCTCAGTCTGCTCAAGGACAATAGCGCGGACAGAAACGGGAGAGGCGGCCATTGGAAGCGTGGCTGCGACAATGAATTCCTTCGCAAACGCGTCCTTCAGAGCGGCAGCGTACGCGAGAATCGCGAGGGTCAAAATTGGGCCAACAGAGATAAAAGCAGAGAAAGGTCGAGTCTCCGTAAGAATCTGCACGTCAGGCAGTTCGATTCAGCGGCGGTCAGAGAGGGTGGGCAGAGAAGATGGAGGGAGAGAGCAACGATGGGGATTGCCACATGTCACCTAAGTTGACATGCGGATCATGATCCGGCGGAGTTTGAATGACTCACATTCGGAGGAAGATGTTCCGGGAACTTCAAAAAAATGACGTCCGATTGTCTATACTGTTTTTTCATAGTATAACTGATTTATCGTCACTTACTAGTGAAGGCTCACTAGTAGTTCTGTAACACTAATGAATTTGCGCTGAATGATGCGGATGTCAGTGTCGGAAAAGTGTAAGAATGGTTCCGAGGCCTTGGAATGCCTTGAAAGGCCTTAAGATGGGACCGTCTTGAAAGCACCTTGGAACTTGAGAGTCAGCTTGGAAGGTTATCATAACAAGATAACGCATGACCTTCGAATGTTAACACATTATCAACGTATGACCAGCATAACCTTTTGACCACGCAAGCTTTCTAGCATACGGGTAAGAGGATGATATATTTGACCTTTGCGCATGGTGGCGCGACTAAAAAAAAAAGTATTTCTGCATTTCCCTCCAGCTACATGTTTTTCCTTCCCTTGCGCCTAACCATTTTCCCGGGAGGGTGGGGGGGGGGCCTCCCAAAAAAAAAAAAAAAAAAAACTGAAAATATTCGCACATATAGATCTTGATGAGAAAATGATATTCCATCACCAAAATTGGCTCAAATCAGCCAAAATCGCAGGTTTGCAGCTGCCGTAGCACCTTAAGCACTGTAACCCTAACCCTAATTTGAGATGTCACATTGAATGACACAAGACATGCCGTCGCTTCGCTCCGGCTCTCATCCAGTTTCGTAGTTCGTGAAGCATAGTTCACGCACATTTTACCGGACGAAGTTGACGAGCGAATGGATGCGGATGTAATCCCCCTTTTTTTCTTTTTTTTCTCCCCATCTCCTGTTTATGAAATAAAGCCTGTCCAACGCCTTAGAAGCTCCGACGATGCCTTCCATGGCCGCTCTGATCTTCCGCCACCGGCCCTCGATCTCTATGGCCGAAATCATGATTCTGAACTACTGCCGCCCAGCGCCGTGGCCGGCAGCTTGGCGGCTCCCATCCAATACTGTACTATTTCGACCATTTGTTCAGATGACGGGTGACAGAGGGTTGTGAAATGAATGAATTTGGTACTGGTGACGGTGACACTGAGGTTTGGGCACCCAATTAGGCTCAAAAATGCGAAAAAATTCGCTCCAGCATTCGCCGGACTTCCCTTTATGGGAATGTTGAGGTGATTGCCGAGGAATGAAGATCTTATCCAGTGAACTTTCGAGGTGACGGGTGACATGGTGTGAACAAATGGTCGAAATAGTACAGTAAACTCTGACTTAGTTTTATCTACAATTGAAAGTGTTTGAATGATAGGACTCATGAAGCAACAGCAAAGCCGCAAGTTCTCTCAATCAACTTTGTGCGAATCAGCACCCAGGGAATGATTTACGGATCGGTACTGACAACTCTACAGGTACGGCTTGAGTACGGAAAACCAACGCCGTGCAGCTGAAAGTCTTCGATTTAATTGAACACCGTACAACGAACCACCACGGCGATTCTCCCTCTTGTGTACAACGGGTGACGGTAAATTCGACGTAATAATATACTACCTCGTCATGATCATAGGATCCAAGTCCAGAGTCTGTGTCATGATCATAATCTGCATAATCGTCTCCCTCTGCGTGAGGCCCACTGTCGGCATCTCCTAATTTAACACAACACTGAGGCGAGATAAGCATTCGAGGAATATACGTGAACATGTGAGACTTACCACACACTCTTGAGGAAGATGTCGCCGAGGATCTAAGCGCAGCTTAAGTTAATATAATTCGTATTTCGCTCGGGTTCAACCCACGCACATCGAAGGGGTTGATTCCGTGCGACTGCTTGCTGCCGAAGTGGTACCCGTCCTCATCCTCGCCGAATGGGAAGTCCACCGCATTCAGCCGTGAACATCGCACCAATATAAGTGAATATCATGGGGCGGAAGCGAACATAACGAACGGTGTACATGGTGCTCCCGATGGCGAATGCCAGACTCGTAACCGTCAACGATGCGGGGTATATCCATCCGCATTTATTACTGTCGAAGTTGGTGCCTTTGATCGCCCCGTGAATCTTGGAGACGGCGTCGTCAATCACTATACAGTGAAATCAGCATTAAAGGCTTGTGCTAACAAACAGACGTACTGTTGGTATTGAGGACCATCTAGTTCTCAGCGCGCTCGAAGGTCTTACCATGGAGCGTGCAAGACATCGAACGGACAATCCAGGAGCCCTGCGAGCGGTCAGAGGCGCACGGACCAATTATGATGCAAGGACATGTACCTGTAGTTCCTATGCCGGCGCTGAACATACAGTAGTTAGCACGGTGCCAGCACATTGAGAGTCAGTATACCTCACAGCCGATATTACCTCCGGGGAAAAGCGGTGGGCCGCAGAATGAGCTAGCGGCATGTGTCGAGGAAAATGAAGAAAGCTAGTCAGCACGATTGTCCGGCGGCGAAGAAACTACTTTTTTGCATGGCCATGTTACCAAATACGCCCATAATGTCGATACCCACGCACGGTTGACACCTGTGAAAGCGATTGTGAGTTCTGGTGGTGATATAGTGAACAATCGGTGAGCATAAACGTACCAACCGGACCACCAAATAATCTCTGGTGCTCCATTTTATCGACAGGTATTTGCATTGAACCTGAAGATAATCGTCAATGATATTTGGTTCTTGTTCATGGGATACTCACGGCAAAGCAATGAACCATCGGCGAACTCCTTCAAATCTAAGGGGAGAGTAAAACCGAGGAAGATTCAGAAACTATCCAGATTCTTGCATCCGATGCTGAAGAGGTCTTGCGCATCAAGTTCTTGAATGGCCGTGGTATCTTGATGGGAGAGGCCGTGCAAAGGACCTGCATCCGACGCCGGAGAGGTCTTCGGGAAGCTGCTGAAGGATTTGACGGTGACCGCTGTCGTGAGCCTTGAAGATCTTGTAACGGACACCCCAGAAGCCTTGAGTATCGCAGTTGATTCCTCCCGGGTGCAAATCACCGCAGGAATCACCGATGATAAAATGCGGCAGCTGTTTGAATCGAAGTGGTCTAGGCTTCATTTTCAGCGTGTTGAATCTTGCCGGGACTTGCTCAAGTGAGACCAACTTATTGAGAACACAGGGGCTGAAGATTCTGCGCGACAGAGAGACGGTGATGGGGGGAGAATGGAGCGAATGATGGGGAAGACAGCCAGTGTCCCTTTTGAACGGGTCTTGAGCGCTCCATCAGGGAGCATGAGTTGAGCGTCGGCGGATCGGCGAGGGTGCAAAGGTCAGCTGGCTATCTAAAAGAAGTCTTTGGGGCTTCTAAAGGCTCGGGAATTAGCGAGCGCTGGTGGCGTGTGAAAACAAACAGGTGCATACTGATACGAGGGATCTCTTTAATATACGAAGTATTTGGGGCTTCTAAAGGCTCGGGAATTAGCGAGCGCTGGTGGCGTGTGAAAACAAACAGGTGCATACTGATACGAGGGATCTCTTTAATATACGAAGTATAAAAGAAGTCTTTGGGGCTTCTAAAGGCTCGGGAATTAGCGAGCGCTGGTGGCGTGTGAAAACAAACAGGTGCATACTGATACGAGGGATCTCTTTAATATACGAAGTATACCTAACCCATTACCTGAATCATCTACTTACTCTTGTTGAAGGAAATCACTTGAATGACTTGGAAATTGTGGATTGCTACTTTGTGGTTCCCTCTGCTATCAAAATGCCCATAGCAAGTCAACGGTTGGAAGCACACCCAAAGAATAAAGATGGAATATCATTCTCTCATCAAGATCTATATGTGCGAATATGTTCAGAATTTTCTATTTTTTTTTGGGGGGGGGCCCCCCCACCCTCCCGGGAAAATGGTTAGGAGTCGCTCAAAAGGAAGTTGAGCCGCGTCTCAATCTTCCTTTCGTTCTCCCATCATCTTCGCTCCAGCTTCCTCCAGTCTGCATCCAGTGCTCGAGAGAAACATACGCAAGCATGACTACAAGATATGAGCCAAGGTCAAGACCGTCTTCGAGCGTTTCTGCTTGGTTTCTGTCGCGTGTTTGGCGGCCGCTCTACATTTTGGATCAAGGCCCTCAATGTGGGGCTTGAGACTGGCAACTGGCGACGGCATCCCGAACTTCAAACCCGGACTTTCAATCATCGGATGAACCAGAAATACCTGCTCTGTTGTTCAATCGCCCCCTGTCAAGTGTTTTCCAGTATTTCAAGACTCAATGCTCTGCCATACTTCCTCTCATCAAGCTGCTGCTCTCCGGTTTGCACGTCAGGAGGCGTCGTCGAATTCGTGAAATGCACACCCCCTCGTGGCTTATAAGATTGCAGCTCGATCTACCGCATCATCGAGCTTGGGACCGACTGGCACGGGCGCATCATGCGCACGGAAGTGTACTTCAGCGTTCTTGACGGCGGGATGGTCGCGCTCGCGGTTTTCACGCTCAATTCCGCGCACTCTGGACAGCTCATGGGCTCTCGGAGGCCAGTGCCGCCGAAGAACTATGGAATGAAGCTGACTGAGTATCCCGGAACGGCGGAAGCCGAGGAGGCTTAAGCGGGCAGAGAGACGATAGAGACTCGCAGCACATGAATTCCTTCCATCTACAGATCCGCTGTCCCTAACCGCCATTCGTGACGGATGCTACTGAGACGCCACGCAGCGATATTTTGTCAACAACCAATCAATATTTTACGAAGGTTTTTACAATGTTACGTGAACATTTGACTTCCAAAACATATCTCGGACGCCAGCGGCTCGTTGGAGCAACATTGAGATGTTGCTTGTCAAACACGAGATTTGAAAAGGCTCGTGGGATTCAATTAATCTTGTTTCCAAAATGAAAATACTCATTAGCGTTAACAAAACATTAGTCATCAATGGCGGTGTACAGCCGGACCCAGACTTTACGCTTTGCAGATGTGGTTCCGCGGTTCCGTTGATGGCTTCGCGTGAGGAGATCCCGTTGTTTTGGCGCGAACAGATCCCGTTGACGGGTTCAATTCAATTAGTGTATGTCAAGAACCGGAAGAGGCTTTCTTGGAACCTTGTCTGCCAACCCGTCGACCGTTGTTGTTGCACAGGCCAGCTGGCTCAACATTTTGTGGTTATAACGCGAGCTCAGCACGATTTCTTTCTGACCAACATGAGCTTATAGGAGATCTCAGACAGCTAGCAGTTCTGAAAAACTTGGACGCTCATAGACGAAGAATGAGCACGGACCCAGTTCTCATAGAAATTTTGTCACCCCCGGTGAAACACCAAATCACAATCAGGGCGCACTCAAAATCGGGACGATGTGAAAATGGTACAGTTGGTTTACGCGGGAACCAGCACCCCAGCCGCGGCGTCAGCCGCCTCCTGCGAAATATCTTCGGGTGACCCTGCCGTAAAGCCATTCACAGTCCCGGGGAAGTTCCCACACGAGACGCTCTGGACACCTAATCCCGCCACGTTCTGCGAGTTATCCGAGAAGATATCCCGCACACCGCCGGCCACAGTACCATCAGGCTGGATGAAGTTGCAGTCCGGAAGCCTGAAGAACCATTCAGTATTTCACGCGGGAGCGTAGAGGAAAGTTACGCACGGAAAGCCCGCGCAGTCGGCATCACGGTTCAGTATAAGAGACCCCAGGCTGGGGGTGTTGAGGCATGCATCGCCGTTGAGCGGCGTGCAGGTGCCGCTGCCGTTGGGGCCAGTACAGGCTTGCTGCACAGCGTCGCGGACATTCTGTGTCAATTTTAACGGAGGAGGAATAGAATGATCGAATTCGGGTACGAACCAACGGGGCGCTGTATACCGCGATACCGGAGAGGGAGAGAAGGGCGAGTGCGATCGACGCAGAAAAGAACATAATAAAAAGGAAAGGTTGAATAAGGCGAGGGAACAAAAAGGAAAGTGGAGTTAAAGAAGAGAATGGCGAGGTCCAGGACCAAGAGCGCTTTTATAGGCGTGGCGAAGCCTGAGCGTACCGCCGCGTACCAAGGATCAAGATCTGTACTTCGGCGCAACTTCGACGCATCAGTAGCTGCCGCGAAATTGACATTTTGCCCGTTTCCAATGCAACTTCGTTGCTACTTCCTACCTACAGCCCTAACCATAATCCGGACCCGTAGAAAGAAGTACCCACAAGTTTGAACCATCCCTGCAAAAAAGAAGGTGCTTTGTCGATCCCACGCACGTGGGAGGTCCATTCAGATGAACCTCCCGCGCAGTAATGGGCGTCCCACACAGTGATCAACCTCCCGCGCAGTGGATCTTCCCGTTGATCAATATCAGCCTGCAGTTGAGGCAGTTGATGACTTTTCGGAGACGGGGTATTCAACTGAAACACATCCCGGACAGTAGCTTCGCGTAGCCTTTAACAGCTTGGAGGATTGCCGAAATAGCCGCCTCTGGTGTTCCTTCTGTGAAGCAACCTGTACTCTGCCATTGGGGACTAGTCGTAATGGATAACTAACTTGTCGTAATTGCATCTTTACTTGATCCATACTCTTGAGGTCGCAGCTGATTCACTATCAGTCTTCGATCATGCATAGAATGCATTCCGAATGCGTGCAAACCAAATGAATGGTGAACTTGCATAATGCATTGATATCCAATCTCATCCAATGGCATTGATCTTTATATATACAAGGGGCTGGTCGGCCGCTTCGCGGCCTCCCATCCCCTTCCATGCAATTTTTATTCATACCAAAGATTTATTTTATTACAACCAGTGGAAGTAAGCCTTTGTTTGCCTTGGAATGGGGAGGAGATCAAGACGACATTGTGGCGCGGGCAGTGCCTGTCCGATTGCTATCAGAGCTGACTGCAAATTGCCGTCAACGGCGGTGGGCGGCAATGGTACGGAATGGTTCGGTTGGTTGTTTAGCGCAGAACATCAGGAAAATTTTGGGTGGTTATGGAGCCCTACGTAGTGTAGGTAGCTCCCGTAGCAGCGTTGCAACCCCCCAAAAATATAGCACGCTGTAGTTGGGCGCCAAGACTCTGTAGTCCCAAAATAGTTCAACGTAGTCACACGCCTCGGCTATGTAGCGCCGTAGTTCCGTAGACAAATTTGCCAACGTAGGTCAAGGTAGTACAGGATAGCTGGGTTGGATCTGAGTAGTGCACGCCAGCAGGATAGGATAAATAAATAAATAGAATTCAAATCAGAATAAATTGTATCTACTATCTACTCGTCGTCATCGTCGTCACCGTCGCGTGCATCAGCCCCACCATCCTCGGCCTCCGTCTCTGTCTCCGAATCCTCCTCGTATTCTCGGATTGCGGCGGCAACATCGGTCTTATTCAGAGCCGATTTCTTGACAGTAGTGAGGGGTTGGGCACCAGAGTGGAAGCTAAAGTGCAATGAGAATGTGGATGTAGAATAGATGAAAAGACGTACCGGCCAATATTGTGCAAGCGGATGAGAATGTTATCCAATATCTTGTACGGCTGAGTCTGCTCGTCGAATTCCTCGAGGGCCTTGAGGTGCAAATCGTAGACACTGCGGTATTCGTTGGCAGTGAAGGGGATGTTGTTCCGAATGCCGGTCAAACGCTCGTCAATCAAATTCTCAGCCTGTGCGAGAGATGTTAACGAAGGGTAACCAAAAACAATAAAAGGAATAACACACGGCAGTGAGGACGAGGGCCAATCCCGGCTTGGTGATGGGATTGAAGAACTCCGGGAAGGTGACGCCTTCATCGCGAGAGTTGGCGAACCACATAATACTGATGGACTTCTGAATGAGAGCGGCCCGGTAAATACCTTTCCGGGTCTTGGGATCCTAGTATATAAGGATATAATCAGTGAAGCGAACACAATGGACGAGAGGCGTACATACCTTGAATGTAAAAGTCAAGTTTTCCTTGAGCGACTCTGCAAGCTCTCGGTTGTATGCGACAACCTTCTTGTTTTGACCGCTTTTGAAGCCACACATGAGGTCAACGGGGTCTGTCATTTTGGTCTTGAGCTCCCCGCGCACATGGGAGGCGCGATTGGTGATCTGACGATGAGTGAGCCGAGAAATAAATTGGGTGGTGCAACGCACCAATTTGGAGATGGTAGGAGTCAATTCCATCACTATATTGAGCCGCGAACAAGCCTCGGCCCACGACTTGCGGAGAAACTCGAGCTCCTTTGTGGAATCGGGGAAGCCATACTTCATGCTGACGTAGCAGCGGTACAACTTGATCGCCAAGGCGATGACCTCCTGCGTGACATCGTCGAAATCCTTAGCCTTGGGGCGGCCTGTGGATGTTCCAGTACGCTGGGCTTGTACTGTACGCAGGTCGTCTGAATCTTCAGGTGAGCGTGCGCGCTTGTCGCCGATGGCTGGAGAGATAGGACGGGGAGGGCGGGTGCGACTGGAGTCGTCCTCGTCGTACTCGTCACGTTGATGGTGAAGGTTGAGGGTCAAATGGTCAGGAACACGTCCACCATTAATATTATACATCTGATGACGTCTCAGTACATTCCTGTAAAAAAACGAAAATGTATACCTGAAGAGGAGCAGGTGCACGAGGCACAGGGGCAGGACTGCGTCCTCGGAAAGTGACAGGGGTCTGGTCGCGACTGGGGCGGCCATGGCGCTCAAAGTCGTCGCGAGTGTCACGTATGTCACGCGTGTCACGGGCGTCGACGTCGTGGTGGGTCGAGGTGCTGGGGCGGGCAGAGCCTGTCAGATACCAGCTACTGCTCGGAAACTTGGGGGGAGGAGGGACCCGGTTGTCGCGTTGGACTAGAACCTTCGTGGTCTTGGGACGCGACGGCACAGTGCGAGACGTGAACTGAAAGATAAAGTCAATCCTGGTACCCTCAGACGGCACAAAACTCACCGTGTCGTCCCGACGCGGCTCCACAACCTCGTCATCGTCAAGCCCCGCAGCACGGAGCTGGCGCTTCTTGGCAGTCTTGGCTGCCTGATTGACCTTGGCCGACTTGCGCGCTTCGGCAGTCTCCATCTCTTCGACTGTGAAGGGCACTCGTTAATGTACATACCGTTGGCGGTGAGGCAGACATACCGAGTTGCATCTGTTTGACACTCATGCGTCTGACTCGGGGGCGAACGGGACTTTCTCCATCGTCGTCGCCGTCATTGTCTTGGAATTCTTCGGGTCCGGCCTGGTGACCATCGTCGTCGTCTAGAATGCAGGTATCAGTATATGCTTATGCTCACAGAGAGATGAAGCTGAGACAAACCTTCGTCATCTTCATCGCTGGCAGCAGCAGTATTCACATGGTGAGCTTGCGAGTGAGTCTGGGCCAAGGCCCGAGAGCCAGTGGTTTCTGAAATACATACGATGAGCAAGGGAGCACCGTCGTATGAGCAGGGCATACCTTTGTTGCCCAAGCGGCTGGGTCTGTCATCCGCATCGTGGTGGACTACTGTACCATTAGCATGAAGGTCAAATGCGAGGCAGAGAAAGGATCACCTTGGTCATTCTCCTTGTCGCGTCCACTACGAGCAGGCTGGCTGCGGGCTGGGGCAGGGGCGGGGACATGAGAACGGCGTTGCTGTTGAGACATTGTGAGTGAAGGGCGAGAAAAGGGGTAGTGATAAGGCAGCGATAAGGCAGTGGCGACTGCTCTGAGGGAGAGAAGTGGAGAGAAGTTGGGGGGCACACCACGGCTTATATAGAATGGGACTCAGCAGCTTTTATACCTCTGGGAGAGCCTATTTATCAACAAACTGGTCGCGTTGGGTGGTGGTTGTTGGAGAGAGTTGTCGTGTTGTTTTTCAAGTCACGGGCCGAATGGCGGCACCGCAGGCGCGATCGCGCACGCTGAAACACGCGGTAGAATTGATGACTTAGTGAAAACGTGATAAAAAAGACTTACAATCGTCGTCCATCATGCCTGGCTCAGCGCGCTGCCATTACTGTTTGCACACCGTGAAAAATCGAGGGGCAGTCAAACGCCATATCGCCAATACCCCTGCTTGCCGAAAAAAATGGGTGGACGCCCTCGGCGCTGTTACTGTCGACGCCCATGAGGTTGATGATCCTCCACCAACCCTGGAACCAGAGCCAGATCGACCAGTATCTCCCACTCCATCCAGTGACGACGAGATGGAGATCGGCGATGATTTTGTGGCTCCAGTTGGGGACGACTCACCATCCCCAGAGCCACTTCACCCGACGCAGTCTAGGCGAGCGACCGTGGAAGAAGTCATGGATGATGACGATCCGCAGAACTTGAAACGTTTTGTAGATTCTTTCCCGGGCGTGGATGGTGAGGAGGGGGAGTCAGAGGCTGGGATACCGCTCAGACGAGCACACACGCTATTTGAGCAGATGCGAGAGAACCAAAAGCGAGAGGGGGATTCACAGTTTTCGCCGTTTCTGGGTAGCGACGAATGGGAGCTTGCAAGTTGGCTATCAAAGAACGTCAGCCAGACTGCTACAGATGAGTATCTTGAGCTACCGATTGTGAGTTCCGCTATCTCCTGTTTAAAAGTCACTCACCGATGTATTCAGAACAAGAAGGCGAAACTGTCTTTCCACAACAATCGTGCCTTCCTCCAAAAGATCGATGCCCTTCCCACGGGACCGGACTGGACGTGTGAAATGGTGACTGTCGTGGGGAATCGCGTTGACGACAACAACAAGGTCATGACAGAGGAACTTGAACTTTGGAGACGGGACCCTGTTGAGTGTATTAAAGAATTGATGAGCAATCCCGCCTTCAAAGACCATATGGTGTACGCACCGGAGAGAGTTTATAGCCGTAAGGATGGACGCGAAGATAGCCGTATCATCGATGAGATGTGGACGGCAAATTGGTGGTGGAAAATACAGGTGAGGCACTTTCTTCAGTGATATTCGTCCGATATTAATAACGAGTAGAAACTCTTACCTCCTGGAGCATGCATTACTGGCATGATAATTTCATCTGACAAAACCAAATTGTCACAATTTCAGGGCGACAAAACCGCCTGGCCCGTGTACTTGACCATTGGAAATATATCTAAAGAGATTCGACGGCAGCCGTCAGCGCATGCGACAATTTTAATAGGATATTTGCCGGTGTCCAAACTTACCTGCTTTACCGACGATGCTCGTTCCCTGGCGGGATACCGCCTCTTCCACCACTGCATGTCGCTCCTTTTGAAGCCCATCATCGCCGCGGGGAAGAACGGCGTCGAGATGGTCTGTGCCGATGGGTTTGTCCGTCTGGTCTTCCCGATTCTGGCTGCATACGTCGCGGACTTCCCCGAGCAATGTCTGGTCGCGTGTTGCAAGGAGAACAGGTGTCCCAAGTGCCTAGTGGGCCGGAACGAGAGAGGGAACCGGCTTAACTCGCTTCTTCGTGACGAGGCAACCACACTGCAGGCGCTGGAAGATCACCGAACCCGCAAGAGCTCAGACCAATTCGACGCGGATGGAATCCGAGCCGTGTACAGACCTTTCTGGGCTGACCTGCCGCACACAGACATTTTGGATGTTTCACACCCGACCTTCTACATCAGCTTCACAAAGGCGTCTTCAAGGATCATCTTGTCAGTTGGTGCGCCGAACTGATTGGTGAAGACGAATTGGATGCACGGTTTAAAGCCATGAATGCCTATCCGGCTTTGCGTCACTTCAAGAAAGGGATCTCTTCAGTCTCGCAGTGGACGGGTACGGAGCACAAAGAGATGCAGCGCGTGTTCGTAGGCGTGTTGGCAGGTGCCGTTAACGCGAAGGTTCTCACAGTCGTCAAGGCTCTGATTGACTTTATCTACTACGCCCAACTCCAGTCTCACACATCTCGAACCCTTGACGCCCTGCAGAATGCGCTCGACACCTTCCACAATCATAAACAAATTTTTATCGACCTCGGCATTCGAGAGCACTTTAACATTCCCAAATTCCACGCAATCCAACATTATGTCAACTCCATCCGGGCGCTCGGCAGCGCAGACGGCTATAACACGGAGTCGCCGGAACGTCTCCACATTGATTTTGCGAAAAAAGCTTACCGGGCCACCAATCGTCGTGACTATACTGAGCAAATGGCTCTCTGGCTCCAGCGCCAGGAGGCTGTGGCTCTTCGGGCATCGTATCTGGCCTGGTATGACAAGCAGATCCTGCAGCCAGCTTCTGACGATTCCGATGATTCGGATGACGAGGGCCCTGGCGAGGATAAAGTCACGGTGCCCGTATCAGCCCCTAACTCTTCCGCCATAACTTCTTATACCATTGCCAAGAGCCCGGCCTCCTGCAACCTCTCTGTTGCCCACTTGCAGATGCACCATGGCGCTGTAGACATCATACCTGCACTCACCGCATTCCTCAAGCGTACTTTCAAATCTTGCCCCATTCTACCTGGACCCTTCGACCGCTTCGACGTCTATAATAAAATTTCTCTGCATCTGCCCCGAAACCGCTATCTGTCAGACCAGCACCGCACAAACCGCATCCGCGCTGTCCCTGCCGTTCCTGCCAAAGGTCGCTCGCTCGGCTCTCCGGCTCTTTTCGACACGGCACTTGTTATCGAAGACCCATCTCAGTATTCTCCGTCATCTGGGATTATGGGTTAGTTGCCAGTTATATTTCCTTTTATTACCTACTAAGTCCTTGGCAGGTCTACGACCAGCTCAAATCCGTGTCATCTTCAATCTCCCACCCCAATTCGGCACCTTCTCTCACCCTCTCGCTTATATTGAATGGTTTACGCCCCTCAATCGGCCCGATCCAGTATCAGGCATGTACACTACCCACCGCTCTACCCGCTTCCACCGTCGCAATGCTGCTGTTGTGTCTGTGGAGCAACTGGTGCGCGGCTGTCATTTAATGGGAAAATGTGGTCTCAAGATCGACCGCACATGGACTTCAAATAATGTCTTAGATACTGCTTCCGTATTTTATGTTAACCCTTACATACATGTAGATACATTTACTAGAGACCGTTTTACCTAGATTTTAGCTTTTTACAAGTTTTTTTATGCATCGAGTCTTCCTATCTCAATCAGGTCTGCCACATCAGCAAAACTAAAAATCTCTGGCGCGTATGGCAACATCTGATTGCGTCTGATTGCGTCTGATATGTCTGGCTGGTAAGGCAGCCATACGAACCATGCACGCGACACTTGGCCAGAAATGTCTGGTCTGCCAGTTTTTTGTCTTCCTTGCCAGTTTGTCCAAGTGCACCAGACGACAATGCAAGGAGAAGACAAATTCAGTTATTTAAAACACAGTCAACACAATCCCATTCACATGGTGGTCTTGGGTGCGTACCAAATATATTGGGGGAGTAACTAGAACAGACCATGACAGGGGCAGGGTATTTCTTGTACATACTAAACCCCGGAATGATGTGTGTGTCACACATGGTGGTCGGGACATTTCCTGGAGAAGACGAGACTGAAATTGGACTGAACAGAAGTTGCAGAACTCTCACTTGAAATACTTATTTAGTGCCGGCGGACATCAGGACTCTTTCGTTGCCGTTCACCGCACCATTCTATAGCTCGATGATGCACATCTGCGTCCAAGCATCACCAGCTGATTTGATTATGCGCTCACCGAAAAGGAAAAGGTCGGCAGCGACAATTTGGCGAATCCGAAGATTCAAAAAACAAGTCCATAGCCGAAGCGGGCCGTCTCATCCGTCGGATCAAACGATGAAACAGTCACGTGAAGTGACAGGAGGTTGGTGCTGTCAACGCGTCTTTCTTTCCTACCACCACCATCTCCACGCCCTTGCCCTTACTTCACCCGCCCATGCCGCCTCTTACCAGGGTGGACATTGCTGTAGCTCTACCAAGGTACCCCTCACGGCATGATTTGATGGCTACGTCACCGCATCTCTTGCTTCCTTCCCGCATTGCATCGCCCCCGCCCTCCCAAATTTACACCCTCAAGCGGTTGAGCCTTTCAATATCTCTTCAAGTTCAATCAAACCTTTTTCCGTTTCTCTGAGGGTTTTCGGGTCTCTGGCTTCCATTTACAAGATGTTCGTGTGTGGGTGCTCTGCTCAAGCTCAAGACTCAAGACCTTTCGGTGCTGGTATATCTTGGCCGCTTCACTCTCTCTGTCCGGCCCCTCTCTTCCATTTCCCCTTCCCCATGTGCATGTCTTCGCACTTCACCGCTTATACCCTCTATATTCCAGATTTCAGGGCCCCACGTCTGCTGAGCATGTAAGCAACTTCCTTCACTTACTTACCAGGGTTAACTACTTGGCTACAGGTTCACGGCTGAGGTAGAGATTGTGTAAAGTCCTGGCAAATGCTAGGAGGTGTAAGGTGTGTACATATCTACATTTTATTGTATGGCACTCAACTTATTATCCAGTTGTGGTCGCACCCGGGGTGTCTTGGTCCTGGGTGGAGCACGGTCTAGGCGGTATCGGCGAATGTTACCCGGGCTTTCTTGTACGAGTCTCCTCTGCTGGGTCCAGGACTGCCGTGTTCCATTCAATGTGTTTGATTACTTAGAATCCTTGTTTGTGTCAAATAGATTTCCTTATCTGAATATAGATTATTTTGTTGCAATTCTGAGTGATCTGAGTGAAATTCTGAGTTTGATTGTGGCATAGATGTTGGCGTCAGAAGTACATTGTGGCGTGTATGGCTGCCAGAATTTTTTATGGCGATATGCAAGTCAATATGCTGCCAGACAAAATTCTGGTGGTATGGTGTGTCTGATTTGTCTGATGCCAGACGAGCCAGACACGTTTTATTTTGCTGATGCATGACGTCAATGGATTTCGACCCACCGTACCTTGAAATCCATTTGCGTCATTCTTTGGGTCATGGGAGGCGAGAAGGAAAGGGCCGGGTCTATGTTGCCAAAAGTAGCGCCATAGGTGCCCCGTTGTTACGGGCCAGATCAATATAGTCGACATAGTCTTGGCACCGGGAGAGATAGTCCAACATCTCACCAGGGCAAATCAATGATGCGCTATATATACACGCACACATGCTACAGGAACAACGGCGACTACATACGCGTCGCGGTAAGCTACTATACACTATTTAAAACAATATAATTAACCGGGCTACAAATTCCTGGGGGGTTTTTCCTGATGAAGGGCCTGTTCGCCGCGGCCGCCTTTGTTTGAATGTGGTGGGAGAGATCTGTCAAGGTTGACGCCGGGGCAGTGTCTGTCAAAGTATGCTAGAAGGGTGACGTCAAGTGCCAAGATGCCGAATGATTGATTGCCCGTGGGCCGGCGGGAAAGAGAGAGCACGATCAAGGGCGGCGGGCTGCCATGGCGGATGGCATCAGCGGAGATTCAGCAGAGATTAAAAAGGCTTCGGACGGACAGAAGTGCTTAATTTTATAAAGAGGGTGAAGAGCGTTGCGGGGCGCTCCGCACCCTATGGAGCGCCCCACCATTTCTGCTGAAGTTGGATTGCCGTTGAACTTAACTGATGGAGGAGCACCAGATGCTAGGGGAATGATACATCGCACCCTCTCATTAGAGGCATGGAGCGATGCATCAAACGTTCTCATGAGAAGGCTCACGATGCATCGCCTTAGAATCATCCCAATTAGTGAAGCAGCCGCATGCACACGGTGAGCTCACCATTGTCGTCGTCGTGATCCCAACAGCGGCATTTTGCGAACGACGATCAAACACTTTGATCGCTGTCCACAACAACGAGCACGAAAAACTCAATGAAAAATTGCCAGGAAGAATTCTGGTTAGATATTCAACAGATTCAATGTAATGTGCATGCTATTTAAGCCGAGAAACTACCATGAAACACGAAAAAAAAAAACACGATTTTTTCCGGGGGCAACCAACAGGATGTTTCCTTAAACTACCCGGCACGCGCTTCAATTGAAATCCTCATTGCATTCAAACGAAACTAACGAAACTACAGATATCCTATACGAATCGAATCGGCTGCTCGCGCGCCCCGAGGGCGATTTGGCAGATGAGCGCGCAGGAGCATCGACCCGCACGCATTTTTTTGTGCTCTCTGCCGAGGTTCACGCGGTTTACACGTCCCTGCGCGCGACGCGCGCGCTCCGGGCGCGACTTCTGCAAGTGAACGTGCACCGCCTGCGCTCGCAATAGCGCCCGCGAGGACTCGCGCGCCGCGCGCAATTCCTCGCAGATGAACGTTCACGTGTAGTGTTGTTAGGGTCGGGTCGGGTCGGGCTTGAAAGCCCAAAGATGGGTCGGGCTCGGGTCGGGCTTGGGCTCAGGCCCGGGCTTGGCCGGAATTTTTCTTAACAAAATTTGAGGTATGTTGTAATGTTGTAACTGCCCTGCCCAAGGTATTTATTATCTCTTCGAACTTTAGGACATTTTTTGGTGGTCAAGAATAGGCCCTTCCGCCATTTTTCAACAGTTCACCGGGAAGTTCCGGTCTCCCCCTGGAACTGCTACAGAGTGCTGAGATAATAACCAAGCCACACAGGCGCTTAAAAACAGCTTGAATATTCCTCAAAATTAACCCAGAAGCCTACCTGCCTGCTGGAATGCCATGGGTTAGGGTATTCATCGAGATACAAGCCCAACCTGGCTCTAAATTCTGTGCTCAACCGAGCCCTGGGCTTGAGCCCGGGGTCGGGTCGGGCTCGGGTCCCCAGGGTCGACCCGGGCTTGGGTCGGGCCGAGCGCCGGCGGTCCCCTGTCTTCGCGGGGACTCGTGCACAATTTGTGCGCGATTCGGCGTCGCACGCGTTCCGGGTGCGACGTTTGCAAGTGAACGTGCGCCGCCGGCGATCGCAATAGTGCCCGCGAGGACTCGCGCGCCGCACGCAATTCACGCAGCCCAAGCGTGATTTCGCCGGTGACCGCTCACGCACCACCTCTGCGAAGATCACAAGCGCCAGCAGTCCTCTGTCTTCGCGGGGACTTACGCACAATTTGTGCGCGATTCGGCGTCTCACGCCCCGGGTAGTGCGTGTGCGGACTGGTGCGGCCGGCTTGAGCGAACGACTCGACGTGGTGCACGGGACGCAGAATGCCCACCACTGCGCCGAGTCGAGTCCGCGCAAGACTCGTGTACGCAGGAGGCGCAGAAACGAGTGTGATACGTCGTTGCGTCGTTCTGCGCGGAGGGCGGAGCGGACACTTGGATGCACCGACTGCGCACCACGCAGAATAGAGCCAAAGGGAGGGGGAGGTATGGCGGCAGCGGTGCGAAAAAGAGAGAGAGAGAGGAGCAGGTACGTACCTCGTCCCGTAAGTAACACCTCCCGCTCCCGCTCACTCGGTCTCTGTAGCACCGAAACTAAATGAAGGGGTTGTTATTATTTTTTCTAAAAGATGTAGTTCCACATACCTGCACTGTGCCGCGGCGTGGGGGCTTGGTGAAAGTGACGCCAGTGACGCCAAGTGACGCCAAGTGACGCCCCCTGCCGCCCTCATTGACGCCCCCCTGCCGCCCCCATTGACGCCCCCATTGGTATTGGGGACGTCAATTTTGTCACGTCACGCATCGAGTGCCGCCCCCATATTTTGGTAGTGCCGCCCCCCAGATTTTAGTCAAGCAGTTAGTGTAAATTCCATTTCAAGGTGTCCAAAGTAATAACCATTGCTCCAGATGTCCAGGGAATACATGTTTACAGGAAGTATGCGCGATGCGAGAGATTGATATTTGCTATAGGTAGTACAACATCGGTTGAAAGATCAATTATATCTCAGTTAACTGATACAGGATAGACTACTACGAGCGCCGGTAGCCATTTTTTCGCCTTTTGCTCCTCCGAACTCCCGGTGGTGTGGACTGCGGCAAAATTTTACCTCGCTTAGCCTCTGTGTCTTCGATCGGCCCCTCCACTGCGCCGAGATTTCTCTTGTTTGGCCTAACACGAACCGCAGGTAGATCCGTTGCGAAGCGAATATCCTTTCCAGCCCGTTGGATGCGAATAAATGGCAGCAGCGGTGGTGGCGGCGGTGATGGCAGATCGGTGGTAGACCAGACATATTCGTAGAAGATAACGGAGGAATCTTCAAAATAACGGGTGTGGGTGGCTCGGAAAATGGTTTCAAATGTCACGAGTTGAGGTACGGATAAGTTGTTATCGCCAGCAACGTAAATCGGGTCGACGGCACGCCACATGACATCTAGTGCGTGCATAGCAGATGGTGGTGCCGCTACAAGACGACCGTCCTGAATTTCAAGGAAGGTTTGAACACTCAAATCCCACGGTTCACTGAGCGAATGCTGAATGGCCAGCAGCTGCAAAAACACAGCACCGAGTCCAAAGATCTTGTGAGCGGCAAGTGGATCGTCGGTTAACAGAGGGTGCTCGAACAGCTCAGCTAGCGGAAGGGCTAGCATCGCCTCCAGTGCAGGGGTGGGCTCGAACGAGCAACCACGCATCCACTGGATGGAGTTCAGTGTGGTGTAGTTGTCGTCGTGGAAGTAAGCCTCGTGGTGGGCTATTACAGGATTAGAGATGTTCATGTTCGCCAGTAGTTTGGCAATTCTCAAAGAAGTGAATTTCGTAATGCAGTTCGGTACCGCCGTTGGAGTACGACATAAGGACAGGAACCCAACACTTGAGATGTACCGGTTCGTAGGTTGAGGTGACGATAAGTAGACTGTTGTGTACGCGCAGCACATCGACGGCACTCCAAGTCTTGCGTCCATTAGTGACGGTCAGAGTAGATTTTAACGAGGCGATTCTGAAGGCGATTCTGGAAGCGATTCTCGAATGCTTCAAGCGTGGGAGAATCGTCGAGAATCATAATCGCCTCAGAATCGTCGAATCGTCTGTAGAAGTGCCGCTGGAGGCGCTTCTACAGACGATTCTAGGACGATTGCGATTCTCGTTAACTTGACTACAAAACTTTTGTGAATACGATAGTGGCTGCGTCGGGCTGACAAATCATTTGCATTTTTTCCTTTCTGCTCACAACCGACTACCCTCGACTTGTCTTGCGATGCCGCCCAAGAAAAACCCTGGGAAAAGGGCTGCGGCTTCCACAGCAAAGGCTGCCAGTCCATGTCGACGTCGAGAAAGGTTGACGATGGGTCAACTGAATTGGCTCGGCGAGCACGGGCCGCAGCACGGCGTCGTAATAAAGCTCGCCACTGGCGGCCTTTGTGGTTGCGGATGTAGAACTTGAGAAGTGCCTCTGTACGCGCGCGACGACGTGGGAGAGCAAAATGCATGACGGGCATAGCCACAGATGCAGTTAAAAAATAAATTGGGATTTACCAAGTAAAGCAATGAAAGAAATAGTACTTAGTGCCGGAATCGTGTGTAGAATCGCTTTCACAATCGAGGCGGTCAAAGTTGGAGGCGATTCTGGGCGATTCTCACACAATTATGATGGAAATCAATTCTCAGAATCGTCTCAGAATCGCTTCCATAATCGCCGTCAGAATCACCCATAATCGTCAATTTTGACCGTCACTATTGGCTTGGTGGAAAGAGAGACGGCGTCGCTGACGGGGCGGAAGATCAAGTTTCCCGTAGAAAGAGGAGTAGTTTGGGCGATGGGATGTGAGAGAGAAAGGAACCGGGCGGCACCCAGACGGCGGCGAACGGCGAATCGTTAGCTCAGAGTCAGAGAGAAAAGTTGCGATCACATGATGTGACGGTTGACCCAACGTGGTATTCTGTGATTTGTGACACTGACAGTCTGTGCACGGCGTAATGAATACCATAAACAAACCATAGGAGCAGAAATAAAACAGTTGCAAGGACGATACCCGCAGACCACAGGACTACTGCGAGCATCTGAAGGCGCCGCTTGCGAGGTATCCTGGCGGGCAGTCACCAAAACTGCAAAGCGATGGGCGCTCTGAGCTCAGTGCAAAACAGCAGAGCATCACGAACTCGATGTTTGCCTGGAGGGCAGTTGCAACGGGGACCAGGGGAGTTGTGGTGAGCATCGAGACCTTGTCCTTCAGCGAGGTCGCAGACAGTGTCCGCGATGCATTTGAGAGGTGGCGGAGGGACATGGTGGATCGGGTAGAGTCTGAGACGCGTTGCCATTGACGCGTGCTTTTCTGGCGATGTCTATAACGCGGATAAGAACGATCACAATTCTTAATGGGCTTTTAATCTCAAGCTAGTCATTATTCGCACTATTAGAGAGCGACAGAAAATCTAGTCATTTGTGCCAGTACACTAAGCTAAGAAACATTGTACGATACAAAACATATGCTCAAGTCATCTGTAGATACTAGATGCTAATGGCCTGCTAGTCCATTAGATCCAGTGCAGTTTCTGATAGCCTATTTTTGTCACTAGGTCAAAGGATTGTTGCAAAGAATTAGTGCACGAACCGGTGGATGTATAAGCTACTTGAAGGCCCGGCGACAACTTGAACCTCCAGAAAAAATATATCAAAACAAGTCCGTTTCTGACACACACCACCAAGTCCGACATGGCATCGAAGAAGCGAAAAAAGCGACCACCCGAGCCCTCCTCATCTCCCGGTGAATTTTCTATCCAGAGATTAATTTTGAAGAAATATAATTTGAATATGCGGCAGATTCTAATGTTGTCCCAACAGGGAACCCGTTACCGGTCAAAAAAACTAAACGGACAAACCAGCACCTACCTTGCCGTTAGTCAAGTCTTTACACTGTAGAAGGGAACCGTCACTGATTTTCATTGAATAATAGCGGATGAGGAAGATTTGATTCCGTTGGTCGAATATTATTGGAAGCTGGGTTTCAACGACCCAGCCATAGCGACCAACTGTCTCGACCACTTTGAGCGTGGTTCGTTTGGCCTAAGGTCCGTAGGCTGGCTTGGCATTGCTGTCTTTTGGAGGTGAACTCTTTGATTTAGCGGAAAAACTGTCCAACGACTGCGAGACAAACTTGATCTCAAAGGTGTCCGTCAACAAGCTGCCACACTCGAAACGATAATGCCGTTCTATATGGAAATACGTGAGCGATTTCCGACGATGGGTGCAAGAGCAATGGTCGCTACACTTCGGCAAGATTACTCCATCAAAGTGGCCGAGCACGTCCCACATCTCGAACGTTCATAAACTGCCTGCTAATATCCTTCCAGATCATTCCTGAACAAACTTTTCCTGGAGGTCGAGCCAGCGGCTGTAAGGCAAAGGCAGGCCTTCAAATTTATGCGCAAAAGATTTTGGTCGGCCGGTGTCATGGATATTCTTTGCTTTGACCAGCATGATAAGTGGAAGAGATTTGGGCTTTGGTTTCACCTCGGCATGGACCCCTACCCCGGACAACTTTCATGGTTAAAAATTTGGTGGTCTAACCGCAATCCCAAGCTGGTGACGAGCTACTACCTAAAAGCTTGCCGTCACGCAGGAGGTATGTTATGTATGTGTACGATTTCATGATCCTATGCTAATTCTTGTACAGGTATTCCCCTTATCACTCAGAGCGACCTCGGCTCGGAAAACTATGGCATCGCTAACTGCCATACGACTACAAGACAACACCTCGATCCTTCTCTTGCCAACACTTTGCAGCACCGTTGGATGAGCAAGAAGGGCCACAACATCAAGCCTGAGGCGACTTGGTCTCAGATGAGGCGTCAGTTCACTCCTGGCTTTGAAGACATACTAGAGGACGGAGTGGCTCGTGGATATTACAATGTTGATAATCCTCTCGAGAAGTACGTCCGCGTGAAGAATTCTGACCTGGCTGATTTTATTTCCCAAAGTCTTGTATTCCGTTGGCTCGCAATTCCGTGGCTTCAAGCCGAGCTCGACGCCTGGGTTTCCCGCTACAATTCAACACCACGCCGTCGCGACAAAAACAAGATTCTTCCGCACGGAATTCCAGAGCTGATTGTCGCAAAGCCCCATCTCTATGGAACCCAGGATTACAAGGCAGGTCTTTGTCGATTCTCGATTTGCCTTTACTCAATGTAAACTTTCAGGTCATCGTCCCGCCCGATCTATTTGACGAAATGGAGGCCCAGTGGGCACCCCCAAATGATCCGGTGTTCGAATTAACGCCCCCCATATTCACCGCCAAGATCAGAGAACTATACACTTCTTTTGGTTCCCCAGCCGTCACTTCCCGCAATTTCTGGGAGATATACTGCTATCTTCTTAACGCCATCATCCCTATCCAGGACGAATTTTCCGAGGCCATTCAAAACCACAACAACGGCTTTGATTGTACGATTGAGCTCATTCTCGGCCAGATCCCCTTACGCGAGGGTGTGAATGTTGTTGCGGGCTACGATTATTACGGAGGTGTCCCGAATTTTCCGCCCCAGAGCCCATCAGGATCCCAGGACGTGGGCGACGAATCGGAGGATCACCGGGCTTTCGCAGATTTAACAGATGCTGAATCATCGTGATTATGGGTGGGGGTCTACATATGTTTCATTATACATGACTAAACATTTACCAGCCCATTTGTTATCTAGCAAGTGGCGGCAACGAGCTAGCCTTCTTTTACTCGCCTGACGTAGTAGCTGTAGTCATTACTTACAATTTGATGGACCTTCAACTACTTTAGAAAAACGCAAAAAAATTGAGGAATGTCTATATATTAGCCGGAACAATCACGTCGCAGAGCTGTATTCTAAAATGTGCGATAGATTCCGGTCAAGCTACATATGAGACTGGGAGCAAGGAAAGGGTGTTGTTGCAGATAGAGGTAGTGTAAACAGATGATATAGCCGTATTGATTCTTCAATGGGGTAAAGAGATTACAGGTCGTTGTCTTCCTCCGGGAGGGAAATCACCTCTACTGTACAGTTTCGCTCAATTCGTATGTCACGCGTCACAGGGCTCCAAATTTAAGAAAATTTTCGAACCTGTCACGGGTCACCGAGGAGATTTTCGAATGTGCCAAAAAAGTCACGAAATCGGCAAAAATGCCTCCCCAAAATCCCATTTTTGCGCTCAATGCGCGTTTTGCTTCAGGACACCGAGTTTGACATGATTGGGCTAAACATACCTTTGCTTCCGCCTCCCATCGCCGCTTCGGCTCATTTCCTCCTCATCTATGGCTCGAGATTGACACAAAAAAAGCTTTGGGTGGTATATTCTTGACATATCAATCTGCGCTGTCATTCTGATTATTCTACGGTTGAAACTACTTCTAGGAATGTCTGAGAGGTGCCCCGCTAGTTTCCACCGAGTTTACGAACTTTTTTTGGTGTCACGGCCGGCCCGGTGGATTTACGAAAACCCAAGTTCGAATCTGCCAGTCACAGGTCACAGCCGGGGAGAATTGAGCGAAACTGTACAGTACCTCTTAAAAATAAGAATGTGATGAGCTGGCGAGGGGGCTATGTGAGAATGAGCAACGTACCACGCTAACTGCTGGTTGTAGAGTGCCATCACCTCGGCATCGACGGGGGCCAGAGCAGGGGAACCAACAAAGTCAAGGCCGGGGTTTCTGCATCGCAGTAAGTATGAATAGAGAGCGCAGCAGATATACCACAGAGGAAAATTGAGATGTTCTCGCATACTCGAGGTCACGGCGTCAGTTGGGCATATTTTTGTATGTGATTCGAGAGGCGGCGTCGAAAATGATAATACCGCACTATCCCTGGATATAATATCCATCGCAGAGACCCCTGAATTTCTCCTGGCAAGCGGTGTCCCAGATGTTAAAGCAGATGGTGCCGTATTTGGTCAAGAAAGTGAGTGGGTGGTCCTCGGCATCAAGAGTGGCTGGAATAGGTGCGCGCATGAGATTGTGGATGACAACCAGTAGAAGAGAGGAAAACACGATTTAAAGGATGCGGCATACCAATATATTTCTTCTCAAACTCGTCAGTCGGTAAGCATGGCCCGTGGCTAGGTGGTGGTTGAGACCAAGACGCCACAAGCGCCAAAAGACACGGTGAATCGATAGCATGTGATCGTAACAACATGCCGTGACACGATCCTTTGTCGACGCCCAAACATCCCCAGTTCAGAATTACTTCCCTTCAGTTCCACCCGCTCCATCGATTTCTTTCATACAATCACACATGAATCAAGTTCCACAGATTTGAACTGCAAGCTGTTTTCAGGTCTTCATTCAAATGAGAGCTCGTTTTTTCTCGAGAGTTTTCATTATAAGTTATGCACACTTTTGCTTCATCACATTCAGGATTCAACATAACACTGCAAGGTCGGCAATAGGTAAAGCCTACAATCCAAAAGATAGTATCGCGTATCTGAGGATTCAGCCAGGTTCATGCCTCGATGCAACCGCTGATCAGGGTTATCTCCGCTACAGGTTGTGGCGACCAAAAGAGTTGAATATACTGTATGAATCGGACTACAATTGTTGGAGGTTTATTTCTAACGAACTCACCAATAGTTAAAGATGTGAATTCTTCTCAATCTTCACGTAGCTCTGTTGTTTTCAGATGAAATATCGAATTTGTATTTGCTCTGACGCACTATCGGGGAAAGCATGGACCCTGACTTGAAAGTTATGTTCGCGATGGCCTGACCAGTACCTCACGGCATTATAAATCCACGTCAGGAGGATTTGCTCTTCCCTCTCTCCTTCTCTGCAGGCCTCGTCTCGTTTTGCCTTCTTCAATTCTTTTGCAACTTTCGACTTCACTCTCCACCTTGTTATCCCTCAAATTATACCTGCTCACCATGTCTGCTTACGATGATAGCGGGCAGGACAATGGTCACGGATCCGGCTCTGGCTATGCGTCAATCACCCCCCGGGTTTCGCAAGTCAGATGTGAACGTCCTGTTTGTGGCAAGCTCTTACCCTCAGGAGTCGAGTTATATATCCTCCACGACAAAAGGGGGTCTTTTGGGTTTGGTGTCTGCCCCGAGTGTAAAGTTCATTACCAGAACAAACCGGGTGGGATTATAGAACGCTCGCAGAAGAAAGTGGTTCAACGAACTGGTAAATGTTTTGTTGACTTTGCCAGCGCCGCTAAATACTTAATCTTGTCCAATTGCCTTAGCTGTTCAGCAACCGCAAGATCCGTCAACATTGTAATGACACATGAGAAGTTATTTACGCACCTTCATAGACCTCCCGCCACCAAATCCTCAGAACGTAGCAGCAGTACACCAGGCACTTGTTGCGGCCAAGCACGGTCCGTGGTATCTCTTTGACGTGGGGCGCATTTAATGTGTTTCTTGTAGGCCAACCAATGCATCCGGTGCAAAACATGTGTGCGACGTTGCCCCCCGGATCCACGGGACCACAATATCCATCTCCGTATCCGTATCCGTATCCGTATCAACCCCAGCCCGGATTCACGGGACCGCCACCGCTTCCTGGGTCTATGGGACCACCGCCACTTCCTTACCACATCACCGGTCAATATGGATACCAGCTCCCCAATCCAGATCTGAACATGCCTAACGTGAAATTACCAATGGGGTCCGACGCTCTGTTTGGGGGCGGTCATCGTGGTGGAGGTGCATCATCCTCGACATCTCCAACTGTTTATGGTTATACCAGCAACCACAGCAGTTATCTTGAGACTCGCAAGCAGAAACAAACGATGTCGTACGCACCAACATCCGACCATCGAATCACAATCGAGTTTCGTGGGGTGGTGAGAAAGCCTGGAGCGGCAACTGCAAAACCCGTCGGGGTAAGGCACCAATTCCTACTCAGCCCAGCTAGCGTTTCCAAGGAGGTTTTTGTTGTCAGAGACCAGATCAATGTCTCCATCGGCGGCGCGGAACTCAAATTTCTCGCGTGGAATCTCCTATTTCCTAAATGGTGTATCCACGCTAACAATTTCCCTCTGCACATCGAGCAGTGCGCTATCTTCAACAAGGATTGGGCGGAGATTGTACCTGCCGACCCCGACATCAACGTCATCAGTCACGGCTTCTACAAACCGAATGCAAAGACTCCGAGACTCCCCAAATTCAAGACTGGCAAATTTCGGGTGGATCTATGCATTCCATGGGCAGTCTATACGGCCTTTGAACACCACCAGGCAGCTGCTGAGGTCGCTGCGATGTCGGAGGAAGATCAAGTGGTTGGTCTCTGCTTATCTGTGATTGTATGTGGTCTCACGTCTTTACAGGTCCTCGTAGAGCGAACAGAGGCACCGCAAAAGAAATCGCAGTCGAGCCGGTCTTCTCGGTCTGCTTCTGTCGCCTCCAAACCCCAGACACGGAGCAAGACTCGAGCGTTGAACAGTGAACGTGAGCTCTCAAGCGATGTCAATGTTTCTTCTCGAGGTTCGCGAATCTCATATAATCAAGACCGTATGTGTTCTAAATTTGGATTAGAAACTGCAGATGACTTGGGCAGGAAGGGTACAAATCCTGATGAGGATTATGAGGTGAATCCTTTTTAATCTACGACTTCCTTCTCTGAGCGCTGCTGGTCCCTTCAGCTTTTCTCGGCTCACAGTGGCAGGCATCGCCCTCTTGATGCACTCGCCACTCGCTCAAAGGACAGATGGGCCGCTGCCCTGTCGCAACAGATCATGCCATCGAGACAGGACGTGGGCGCATTGAGTGGGTGTGGGCTTCCCCATACTGTCAGATACTCTAATACCAAACAGTGAATTTTACTACAATTGCCGTCCAAGCAAGGATCACCAAGCACCTTACTTTGGACAACCTACTGTCCGGCGCATCATCGAAGGAAGCTGACAGTCTCCTCGAGCCACCGATCGACCTCACCCTCACTTTGGATCTCAGCCCTAGAGCCCAAAAGCGGGGCGGGTTCAAAATGACGTCTTACGGAAGATCATCTAAGTCTCTACTTGGGGAGAACGGCTGTGTCGACATTTGTGCCAAACAGACATATTACGAGAAAAAGGGAGACGACGGCATCCCTCATGTAAGTATATTTCCGCTCTCCAAACCGATACTGTAACATATGTTGCAGTATTCTCCTTATCCTTCGCCGCGTCAAGGGCAGGACTTAATGACAGAAGTTGCGTGCATGGTATGGTCTGCCTCCCTCCTCGCAGAAGTCTACAAGGGGATTGATAAGTGAGTTTTCGCCAACGGGCTAGCGGTGATTTTCTGATCTTTTGACCAGGTTTATCTCCACGGCTAAGACGGCACCTCCTGCTATCCCCAGGATGCGTTTTGTCAGAGCAGCTTTTGCGTCAGAGGGCAAGCAGATTGACAAGGACTTTTCACGCTCAAGAATGGTTTTGCTCTTAGAGGAGCTGATCGACGAGAAGGAGCAAGGTCCATTCCGAAAGTATATCAACAATCGAGCCGCTGTTCCGACCGCTTTCAAGGACGAGGCGAATCGTTATGTGGCTGGGTTCTTGGCATTCACGCAGCACTGGCAGTTCAAGATGACTCATGGACTCGCTTTCGTGTCTGACTATCAAGTTTCTCTCCTGCCAACTCGTCTATCACCCTCTTTATAAAATTAAGCACCTCTGTCCGTCCGAAGCCTTTTTAATCTCCGCTGAATCTCCGCTGATGCCATCTACCATGGCAGCCCGCTGCCCGTGATCGTGCTCTCTCTTCCCCGCCGGCCCACGGGCAATCAATCAGTCGGCATCTTGGCACTTGACGTCACCCTTCCAGCATACTCTGACAGACACTGCCCCAGCGTTAACCTTGACAGATCTCTCCCACTACACTGAAACAAAGGCGGCCGCGGCGAACAGGCCCCTTCTGATGCAATGTAGTCTTTCACTGTCAGTGTCATTTACGGCTGGAAAGATGATCCATTCCTGGAGCAATATTGATGGAAAACAGTGCATAATCCGATGAGGTCGAGCCGACAATAAAAATCCCAGCAGATGTAGCTTTTTCAAGTAGGCAGACAATTTTTTTTTTGTGTCCAGTTCTTTTCACCCTATTTATAAAATTGCTTCTGTCTGTCCGTCTGTAAAAAGCCTTTGAAATTCCGCTGATACCTTTCGGTGCCGCGTCGATGTTCAACTGTCAGCCTTGATCTGCCCCTGTGCTAAACAACCAGCCGAACCATTCCGTACCATTGCCGCCCACCGCCGTTGACGGCAACTTGCCGTCACCTCTGATAGCAATCGGACATCGCGCCACAATGACACATTTCTCTCTGCCCTATTCCAAGGCAAACAAAAACTTACTCCCACTGGATGTAATAAAATAAATCTTTGGTATGAATAAATTGCATGGAAGGGGATGGGAGGCCGCGAAGCGGCCGACCAGCCCCTTGTGTATACTAAAGCATTTTCAGGCGGCAATTTTCTATTAACGGACCCTCAAATAATCTCGGACCCGTAAGTGTTATCGCTCCGCAAATCTCTCGCTAATACCTGTGCAAGCTGACTCGGGGACATATTTGCAAGGGGCAACATATCTCATGGGTGCACAGAGTTCTCAGAAACGCACCAGTGCAATGGCTTCTGCAACTATTTCCAGATTGCCGATGATTTCACCCCCATGTCGGACGGCGAGTATGAAGAGGTACGGCTAACCAAAAATGACTGTGAATACCACTTACAGTGTTCGACAGGACGTCTGCAGTCGAGGTCAAAAAAGAAAGATGGGTGTTAATGGTGGGGAGGAGAGTAGCGAAGAGAGAGCAAACCAGCGTCGTCGAAGCGTGGCATAGCCGGTAAGTCCCCGCATTCGCCATGAGAATTTTCTTGAAGGCGGTCGTTTAGATTGTTGCACGGATGTTCACCACTCCAATTTCTAAATCCATTCACTACATACTTTACATACGCTTGAACTTCACTAATACTACGCCTCACGCACCACTCCGTTCCACTATATCTCTTATTTCGCTGATAGCGCTGCAATACGCACTGCTGCTTCGACAAGTTTTGCCAAATCATGTCGTTACCTGTAGTGTACAAATGATTTAGTTCAAAGGAAATTGGTTGTCTGGCTTCATGAGAGTGTTGTGATCGAGAGCGCCCGAATGAGAGGCCGGAAATAGCGAATCGCTTATGTCATTCCACTCTCTCTTTGTACCGCTACGCTTGTACACGCCAACGTTCCTCGGGTGGCCAGCGCGATCATGGGATTGTCTACTACGTGAAGAGTGCGGACCCTCTGCGAGGCTGACACTTTCCGAGGCTGACACTTCTGAAGTTTCTCCGCCCAGTCAAACAAAATGATGCGAAATCGACGCATTTCATCCCCGTTTCCTGGCCAATTTCCCTCAGCTAACGTGTCTTCCCAAGCGCCTGGATCTTGTCTCGAATGTAGGCAGACACCGCTCCAAACGTGTCGGCGCGATCGTCCGCAACGTCCAAGACCCACATATTCTCATCCCAAAAAAGAGGTATACCTCCCATTTCTTGCCTGATTTTCCTCATCTCAAGAGTTTTACAGCCCTCCTGAATCCTATGTTGAAGCACCTGGTGTCGATTGGCCGACGCTTTTCAAAACGCGTCCGTGCTATCATTGTCAAAGTTCCTCTATCTGTCTACGCGGGGCGGTAGCGATGATACAACGCAAGACCGAGACGGTGGGTCAGTCAGTAGGGTCCCAGCCTGCAGCATTTTCTCTCCTGACACGATGCAAACAGGCCGAGCGCAAAAATGATTGAGTACTCTCGCTGAAGACAACGCTGTCAGCACATAACGGCCCACAATTGATCACGTATGTTATCGACTTTTCAAGTCCTTCCCCTCAGCAGTAGTCAAACCCTCTCGCAGCGGCGCATTCCTGATCCCGAATTTCCTTGGCAGGATGGCTGGTGAGAGTGAGACACCCCCCGTTCAACTCCACCGCCCCGTCATCTCCATCGTCCCATCAAGAGGTACGCGGAAATTGCCGATCGCACACAGACCTCTTTGACAAGGCCCCCAAATTTGGAAAGCTGTGCTGATGGGCCACTTTTCACCGCCAAAATCGCAAACTTCTGATTTGCGGTCTCATCTCACTTTGAAGCCTTCTGAGATTTTGGCTACCCTCCCATTTCCCTATATTCTACATCTACCTATGCACTCAAAACAATTTTTCTTTGCGGTAAGAGGCCGTGAGGAATAAATTATCTTGCTGATGGATGACGTAACTCTCACAAAATCAACAAGTCGGAAGGCATCGGAAAAAGTCGGATTTAGTGGTCGGTTCCCGAGATCACCGAAATAAAGAAAGAACCCTACGGACCGTGATCCGGACCCTCCTCCTCCTCCTATGCACAGCATGTCAAAACTTTACGAGGTTGATGTCGGAAACTTTAGTTCCGCAGGCCTCTTGTCCGATCCCCAGACGTCTTCTGGGCCACCCCCGAGATCCTTATCCCTCCTTCCGTATGCATCCCGTGCCAATACATACATCTACGTCTCGAACCGCAACACGGGCATGCAAACGCCCACCGGGACTCGATGACCATCTTTGAGAACGTCGACCAGGGGACACCGAGGGAGAGGCTGCAGCTCATTACGCAGGTGTTCACCGGGCTGGCTCAGATAAGGGGGTGGAGTGGGGTCGGATGATTGCCCTCCGTACCTTCCAATATTTGCATGCACAAATCCCACCGGCCACACCATTTCAATACACAATGTACTCGATACCTCATAATGTAGCCCTCAATATTAGGACTTTATTGATAATATATATACAAGTAAGAAATTAACTCAGCCTGATAGACGGTGCGAGACATGTCAAATGAGTGCTCAGGTGTTTCTGGGGTCTTGCATTGTTAGCCGCTCGGGGATCATCCGCTACTTGCTCAATGGGGCCAAAACTAAGCTGTCCAGAGCCTGTTGCCATAAACAAGGAACATATCATACAGGTTACGATGCAGAGTCGAGCGAAGTGCCTTTAACATGAGTATAAGCGCCGAAGAGGAAATACATGGCGTGGCCATGCGAGAGCAAAACAAGACTAAAAAGCCTCACCTCAGATTTGGAATGCACAGGAAAATCGACCCATCAATCGACCTGCGAAAAAAATCTATCGCATGGATGAATGCAGAGGGGAAAGAGGACATACGGACAACAAATCACGCGAGCACGGTGGTGGGGGATCACGCGCGCACAAAATCTGTAAAAATCGAGCCAATGAAACGACACGAAGGTGAGAGAACTCGGCCATCTCGGAGATCAAAAGTGTAGGAGGGGAACTAACCAAGGAAGAGGGATATGTTGAGCAGCATAGTTGGGGTAATGTTGACTCGAATGCGGACTGGACGTATACAAGTCAGTAAAGTTTAAACGTAGTTCGGGTGGAAACGTGAAAAGAGGAAGAGAGGAGAAGCCGAGGACGAGAAATCAACGGCGATGAAAAGTCGGGCAATGCCGCACAAAAAAAAACAGGCGAAGCAGGTACTAAAATCGAGTTTCGGGCAGAAAAGGAAGGACTGAGGCACATGTATCACCGGAAATCAACGGCTGAAAATGCAAGACGCCGGTGAGGGCAAAGAAAAAACGAAGAAAAATCAGAGATAAGCATGGAGAGGCATGCTGGGCGCGAGGGAAAATGCAAGAATCGTACGCGTCCATTGTATGTGGACAAGAGAGAGAGAGAGAGAAAATTGAAAAGGTTGAAAAAATCGCAAAACATCTACCGTTTCTTTAACGAAATGGACAGCTTTCATTTGCAGCTCTTTGGTTTCATCCCCTTCGAGCCTATCTCCTTCCTCCCGCCTCTCGCAAACTCCCCACTTGCAGCATCAAACACCCCACGCCTTGCACAGCAGTTCAACCTAATTCGTGCAATCGTTCTCACTGAGCCCATAATTCCAGATCCCTAAAGCTGTGGGATTGAACCCAAACTCGGACTGCTTAGGATTTTGCCCTTCCCCCATACGGGTCTCGCAATCTGCCTATTAACCGTTCTTTAACGATTACCTCCTCGATTCTTTGTATCTCTTTGTTTCATACCCAATGTAGCTTACCTCCTTCCTTCCCGCTCTCCCCTAGCTCTCATTCCTCGACGTCAAATGACCTCCGCGCCGTATCAACAGGTCCCAATCCTGACAGTCTCCATTGGCATATCTTCGAGGGCATACTGAACCGTCTTGGAATTCTCCTTCAGGAACTCCACGCGGTTGAACAGCTGACTTACGCGCAGTTATTCCTCGACAGAACGCAGTAGATCGCAGTTGCTATTGCCCACGGCGCAGCCAATTCTATTTCTATCACGCCGGAGGGCCACGCAATCCTACCGAAGATTCTTGCCATATATAAGATCCGTAGCGTCTTCGTTCGACCTGGATGGAATCTTTTACCCATTCCCCTCGTTCTCAGATTACTGGGCTTCTAAGATTCTTTGCTGATCTCATCAAACTTCAGTCTGCTTCCGCGGATCCTGGTCTACTCTGGGTCAGTTCAACTCTACTGACTATGGGGCTTTTCTATGCTAGCGCCGCCGTGACAATATCTCCTCTCGCTCTTCTCGACCGCGGTCATTTTGTGTTCCAAACCATCGACCTGAAAATGCCGATTCCTAACCTGCAAACAGCAGTCCTCAATATTCCTTCCTCCTTCGTGCACGTGTCTCGCTGGTTAGCCTTCGGTCTCCTGGGAACTCATGGAGTGATTTTTTTTTTGGCTAGCCAAAATACTTTTCTGCTGCCGCCATCCAGATCAATGGCTTTGTGATTATTCGTTCAAATTTGCGACATGACGGTGATCCACTGAGCAAATCAATTCCCGCCCTCGGTTCCTTTACTCTTCGACGGAGAACCCCTTGGTATGGTGCAATTTTCTTGGAGACTTGCAGTCAGATTCCGGTGTCTTTTCTGTTATGTTTATATTGTTCACTTACAATGACATTCATGGCTCATGGCTCCATTTGCCTTTGCCTTCGATTCTTGGATACCGGAGCGAAGCGGCGGTTCGTCTTGTTTACTATTTGACAATCAGCGTCAGAATATGTACATCAACGAAGAAAGATCGCAGAATGAACATGAAGATCAAGAAGGAATGAGGGATGAAAGAAATGAAGGGAAAAGAAACAGAGTATAAACAGGTTGACGTACGGTCTGCCTTTGTCCGCGGAGAATCGAGAGCAGCGTGAAAGCCAATGTCGCGGATGGTTAGGCGAAGTAAAGATGGGCAGGTGTCAGTTGACAGCAAGCGAAGTAGCGGCCATGAAGCCACTGGAAAGAGGGAATGCGTAAGGGATCGGGGAGGGCACGGAAGTGAGAAGTGGAACGTAGTGGCGCACAAAAATAAGGATGAGGCTGTTCGTGGTCATTGAAGACTTCTGTACAGTGGGTGAATTATGGGACAGGGAAGTGAATGGGTTGTGGCAGGAGCGTTTCTTTCCCGGCCGCTAGCTCCAGGGTGTGGGTCTACGGGTCGGGCATGTGGGGCGCGGCTGCTGCGTCGATGGCAGTGGGAGGAAGGAGAAGGCGATGGCGAGTTGGAGTCGGTCGTGGTGTGGTGCGAACGCGATGTGGGCGATGGGAAACACCGGCTGCATGTGCCGCGGATGCCGGTGGAGGCAGGTGTCATATTGGGGATGCGGCCAAGCTCGCGCATCGAGCGGTAATGACTGGTGCGCGTGCAGACGTGATAGCTAACGACGACGTCAGTATATGGGCACAGAAGACGGAATAAGGTGGTTAATTCTGGATAAATAAGGGAAGGACGAGGCTAAGGGTAGGAGAAGTGAAAATGGAGGAGGGGAGTTGAGAATAATGACGCGAAATCGCACCTGGGAAGCACGCGTCGAAGAGGCGGCTGCTCTGCCCCTACAGCAGATGGAAGACAGCACATTCGCAGCGCTGCCGTTAGCGCACCCGTGGTGCCGCGCGTGGCGAAGGTCTGTGAAATGCCGTGTGAAATGCACGGCGGTTAATTGTGCTCTGTATATTGCGCGATGAAAGGAAATACATAAATTGAAACTGGCATGAGCGAGCGCATCGCCAGCGTGGTGGGTGTAGTTTATGTCAGAGGAAGCTCTACGATAACAAAGGTCAGCGTTGTACTGTGTTTAGAAGAAAAAGGCACGCACTGGAGTAATTGGAGCTATATGAAAACTTAGGGACAGAGGGATAGATGTGTAGCGTCGTGATGCTGGTGGTGACCGTTGACGAGAAGCGTGGCAGGAGCGTGGCAGAAGCGTGGCAGGAGAGGAGGACGGAGGAGCCAGGGTGCGATGAGATAGAGGCGACCCTTAGTCGAGGCGTAGGCGAAGCTTGGGATTGACGTAGTCGACGAATAGGCGGGCAGCGGCGTCAGCGAGATTGACGGTGGTGGCGGCGATGCAGCGTTGATGGCGGCGGCGCTGAAGCACGGCGGTGCGACGCAGCAGCAGACAAACGTGTCGGGAGGGCGAGGCAGCCGGAGTGGGGCGAGAGGGTGCGCACATGTGGGGAAGTCGGGTGGAGCGCCGAGCGGAGCCGAATCAAAAGTCGGCTTCGTCGGAGTTGGGAGGGGGTGGTGTAGAGGGTAGACGAGGCGGCGTGAGAATACTGGGGCGGTGTGGGGATGCTGGGGCGGCGCGGGGCCATAGTTGGGGCGGCGCGGGGATGGTGGGGCGGGGTGGTGGCGTAGATGGAGCGGGGGCGGGGGACATAGTGGAGCGGTGTGGGAATGCTGAAGCGGCCCGACGGCGCAGGGTTAGGGCGGTGCAAGCGCGGTGGGGCGCGGGGATGATTCGGGGATGGTGGGCCGGGGTAGATGGTGAGTGGCAGCGGATTTGTTCGGGGGGCGGCGTGGCGCAGCTGGAGATTAGACGACGTTGATGATGTCACGACGATGAGGAGAGGCTGGGGCGGCGGGGCGGTATGGCGGGGAGTGAAAAGATGAGGGGATGACGCGTTGTTGATGGGGATGCCGGCACGCCCGATGCGATAAAACCCACTGATCAAAGCGCGTTCTCGCGACGTTTCCCTCCCTCGCGTGAAGATTATGTCCATATTATAGCTATCCTACATTGTAAAATCAAAGTACAATATATTTTTGAAGCCACGATTCAGCGCTTTCCGGCCCTGTGCGGGTTCACGGAACGGCGCCGCGATCGTGCCGTGGGGCGTTAATCTACGTGATTTTTTGCTTTTCAGCAAGACCTGTGTTATCACAGCAAAAATTCTTTTAATAATGCTGCGCTTCAGCCTAGGATTTGAGGGGGAGGGGTCCGTAGTAGTGCGAACACGATGGTGTACTTTTGTTTGGGAAAAACCGACGGGATGGCAATGCTTAGAATCAGGGGGTGGGGTGGCGGTTTGCGCCATTTCCAGCCACGGGGATTCCTCCAAATCATTTGAAAGTTAAACAGATAGGATATGCCCCAGGGTCCTCAGTCTGGCGGATATAGTGGTGCTGATGTGCCCAAAAAAAAATGGGGAGGAACGGTTGGGGAGGGGGGGACGGAGAAAACAATATCTGCAACGCCCTCTGAGCCCCGGACCTCGCGATCACTGGGCGAAATTCTGTGGGCAGAATTGTGGCTGTACGCTATCATCCCGTTCGTTTCATATTTTTTTGATGCGCTTGAGCGGGTAGCGCCGGGTAACGCCTACTCCCTGCAGGAAAAAGTCGGGAACTCGAAACCGTCAGCCAGCCACCCACCCATCTCTCCAAAAACGTACAGCCACAATTCTGCCCACAGGATTTCGCCGAAACAATATAAGTTGCTCGTTCGATTCGGGCCCGAGGCAGTGACAAACAAAAACATCAAGAACTATTTTTGTCTGACTTTCACCCAGTTCCTCTGGGATTCATGTACTGTAACCCTTCAGATTGGGCCGTTTCCATTATCTAAATACTGAAAGCAGTCCAGGGACATCGAGTTACCTGTCAACACCACCCTCAAAGAAGCCGCAGCACGAATGGCTGGGCTGTGTCCTAGTTGATGCTTCGGCGCTTCAACGACAACGAGCGAGGACGAGGCCGCCAAACAAAACAAGCGAGGTCGTCACTTTCCTCGCTAATTTTTCCATTTTTTTCCATTTAAAATGGCAGCACGTCTTTCAGACACGTCACTTAACCATGTCCCGCCTTTTCACCGCTCTTACATTTCTTCCTTTATTTGCAACTGTCTTCGCTGCTGGTACGGCCACCGACATAAGTGGAGGCAGTGACGCCGATACCCAACCGATGTTCGTGTCTCTGATGTTTTTGGTTATTGTTGGAAGCTGATGTGTGCCGCACAGCGGTGGATTTGTTCCTAAGGTACCATTCTTGAAGCTTCCGGCGATGCTAGGATCTCAATACTTTCGATATAGAAATCATTTTCATACATTGCCCTGATCCTCTATGGGTCCTCTGCGCTCATTCACTGGATTCGTGAGTTTACTTTCTAACCTCAAATCAAAATCCCTCAATATCCTTTATTTACTTCCAGATTTCTTTGCGGTTCCACCGCGACGGACGTTTATGATCGTGTTGCCGATTGGGATGACATGTGAGTTGCATGGCTGCCAGTCCTATATTTCCGTTCTTTCCTTCTTACCCAGTCCCTCTCCAAACTAGCCATGGCCACAGGATTCGTCCTTCGCATAATGTACGCAGACCCGCCCTTTACTCTGGGGAAGTATATTTCTATGGACATGGTATGTCGCTGTCAGTCTAGCATAGCAGCCTTCGAACTTATCACTCGTCGTTTTCAAGTGCATCCTTCTCTCGGTGCGGACAAAGAATTTCTGTTGGCCGGTAACCCTATTCTAACCCTTAGTTCCGTCTAACAGCCCTGCTTATTTTTGGCAACCGACTACATGTTACTCTCCCATCTTGCGAGGACCTTCGACCAGGAGGTTGCCGACCGCTGCCTCTTGATACGCCATTCTCGAATTACCAAGATCTTCGTGTGGAGTGATTTCAGCACGTTCATGTTGCAAAGTGGTGGTGGCGGTCTCACTGCGACGACAGATGTGAAGATGGCCGCCCTTGGGAATAGGGTATGTTGTGTGTGCGTGTCCCCCTCAATGACGGTCTAATTTCGCGAGATAGATTGCGTTGATTGGGTTGGTGATGCAGATAGTGTCCTTCGGTTTCTTTACCCTCGTTCTATACGTCTTCGCTTCGCGTGTGTGAGTACAAACCGGCTCCTTGTGTTGTGGTGCTTTATGCTCAGATCACTGCCCCCAAGGTCCCAGCACTTCCCCGAACTCTGGCGCCCCAAAGCTCCCCGCCCGTTCAAGGTCTTCTCGCGGCAGCCCTTCGACGAGTGGCGCATTCTGGTGTACATCATGGGTGTGACCTGCGTTGCCATCATCGTTCGATCCACTTTCCGTGTCGCTGAGTTCGCCGGAGGGTCAGTACATCCCTTCTGTCGGGTGTCCGATGTAATGATGCCCTCCCAGGTACAACGGCAGGATCGCTACCCATGAAGGATACTTCTACGCGTTGGATGCACTTCCCCTCTGGGTGGCCATGACGCTGTATGCGGTTGTGTGGCCGTCTCGCGCGTTGATGATGCACTACGAGAAGCTTGAACTAGGATCCACGACGCACTTGAACCCACCCAAGTTTTATGCTGGACAATAGATGTAACCTACATTTGGAGGTGAACTCTCGGTACCTAATGCATTGGACATATGTGGAATCGAGTTCAGGATAATATGTGCTTCGCCACAGCTCGAATTAATATTAGTTGGCTTAGAGTTGTCTCTCATTGAGGCTCAGAAATGGAGCATTTCGGGACAGTCTTGGAGGGCAGCAAGTCCGCTGCCTTCGATGGAGGAAAGAAAGTCAGCGAAGAAATTGACTTGCTGAATACAAATACCCCTCTTCTATGGAGATGTCTCTCGACCCGACCTCCTCCACGTCCGGAGACTCAGCACCAGATGTGTCGGTTTCGAAATCCTCGTCCTCAGAATCGTCGACATCCAGGACATCATAAGTATTTTGGAGGCAGCAGAGGTATTCGCCATGGCCCGAGACGGAGCCACCCGAGCACGACGGGGGCGTACTTCAATGAAGTTGCCAGCATCATCATCATCCTCTTGCTCTGCACGAAGGGAGGCGGCTAGTTTGTTTGTCGATTTTTTGCGGTGGCCACGCCCCAGATGGGAGTGTATCAGTGCGTCGAATTTGTGAAGCGCCAAACACCCAGCATCTTACCTTCCGTTGCAAGATTCTAGCCAGGAGGAATAAGAATTTTGTCGTCCGGATCATTGAACCATTCAATAGCAGAACCACTCGCAGGGTGCGATAAAAAGTTAGGCGCGGCGATCATAGCGGAATGAGAGACGTTGACTCTCGCAATGAAGGGAAGGGAAATAGAAAAAACCTGTGAAACGAGCCACATGAAATTATTGAACTAGCCTCTACGCGTACAACTGCTCGCAAGATAAAATGCTATAAGGAGGAGGTTTAATAAAGCTCGGTAGTACCAAACACTTGATAAGAAAAAGGCCCCGCACCGCAATACAAATCCACTAAAAAACGCGATGGCAGGCCATTTGCCATTTAAAGTCGGCTCTCGAGTACTATGTCGGTATTATTGCGTCCCCCGAGCGAATAGGGTTCTAATTGGCATATGAACGCAAATATGAGGAATGATAGTGGGACTCGAAGGACCGCCAACTGGACGAGGAAGAATGATTTGGAAACTGGGGGCAAAGCCGGATCTAAAAGAAAGCAACATATCACTGGGTTCGACAACGGAACGTTATAAAAGGTGGGACCTACTTACCAATAACTCGAAAATCAAAATCGGGGAGATGAACGAAAACAAAGAGCGAGTCGACGTGGACTCGGCCATCCAAGCGATGAGACATCGTGGTAAAGGAAAGGAAGAGTCTCACAGCATGGGCAGTCTACTGCTAACCACCAAAGTCCAGCCACTCAGCGCTCGTGAGTCGTGCGCAGACATTTACACATGTAGTAAATCCTGGCGAATAGCATCGCTGTTAGGCGGAATACAAATTTGCCTTGGTCGCCATCCATGATGGCGGTGGACGCAAGCTGTGTCAATCCTCCATGGGGCGGCGAGTCGTGGAGAATAAATCCAGACGTCAGATGGGCAACGCAAGCGCCATAAAAAACCGACTTTCATTGCGAAATTCGAAACGAAGGTGCATCGGATTTATCGGGGTGATCGGCCGACCGGTAGTTCTTGACCGAATTTCTGCAGCATTTGCGTTTCACTCCTCAGATGACTTGTACGGCCAACCGAATAGATTCAAGTAAAGTACATTGTTCTGGAAAAAAAACTGTCTGAGACAGGAAACAAAGGGCAAGGTAATACAAGACGGACGTATGCAATGTAGCGGTATGTAGACGCAACGAATACTGGGCGAGTGGATATTATCATATCGTACGGGCATACGGGTGGGCAAGCGGTAGTACGCCGTACTCGCTTCCCACCGAACAGATGGGGGCCCGAAAGACTGGGAGGTAGCGCAGGGGGACGCATCCGCCTTGTCCCCGCCCTTACCGCACTCCGCCATGACGAGCTTCGCGCTTCCTGTAGCTGAGGGAGGTGGAGGCAGGATGGCCGAGGGCGCGGGTGAGCACGCACGCTACGTCCGGCCGCGTGCAGGGCAAAAGTACGAGGGTGTCGTGGGCGTTGTTGCGTTTCTGCTGGGGCGTCGCAGATGGTCGAGGAGGGCGGGGAAGCGTGCGTGAGAACTGCAACGTGAATGCGGGTCGTACTGGGGAGGCGGAGGTCGGGCATGCGGGCGATCTAAGGGTACGATCCGCGGCGTGTGCGAACGAGATCGTACTGTCGTGAGCGGGTAGGGGCGGCGGTAAGCGGCGCTGGCGACCGACCGACAGCGAGCGCGAGGCCAAAGCGGGGACGGTGCACAGGTGTGGCGCTAGGCAGAGGCGTCGTGGGTGTGCACTAAGGATCTCGCCCCCGTGATTTACAAGCACGAGCACAGCTGATCTGGGTGCTGGTACTGTTGGATGTGGTGCGCCTGCTCGCCTGAAGGTGGCGCGAGGAGGATGGCGGGAGAACGAAGGCGCAGGGCGTGCGCGGGGCGGAGAGTGTCGGGACGGTCCAGGGATGAGAGACAGAGAATCGGCGGAATTGGGACTAGAGGGTGTCGCTAAGCTGAAGCTAGTAAAGATCTAGTCGAAAGATGGGCATAGAGGCGGGCGGTCGAGCATCGAGTAGGGCCGACTCGGGCGTGGTGGTGGTGCGAGTCAAGAGGTGGCACCGGCGTTGATGGCGACGCTGGGACAAACAAACGGGTCGCGAGCGGGCATTCAACGTGTCGGGTAGTCGGGTACTGTACTACTTCACTCAATTCTCCGGCGCTGTGACCCAACTTCCCTTTGACTTCCTTCCAATCCGGGTCTCATTGGTAGCCAATCCCATACCATCGGCCAAGCGAGACGGAATGATTGTTCCCTGCTTACTACGCCTGTGAAGCCTAAGATTATATTACTGCACCGGTGAGGAGAAGTCGTTGAAGGCCGAAGAAAAATAAATTCTCGACTTTAAATAATACTTCGGGTAGGACTGCACGGCACTGCGGACGTGTCTGTAGGAAGCGAACTCGCTGTGTCTCATACACCACGCCGGAATTCTTCCCTTGGGATGAAATAAATTAACATCCGAATAATTGTTCCCGGCGATGCGAGGGTTTGCTAAGCAACAGATATTGTTTGGCCGATTGTCTCCGTTGAACCGTCTGGTTTACCGGCACTACCAGATTCAAGTTGGGAGTTAGGCGACGTGGGGAAATGAATGCCTGCTGTAAATTAGTTTGAAGATGCGGAATTTGAAGCCTTCAAACGCACCGGTTAGGGACGCAGATTCGTGGCGCGAAGCAGGTGATACGGAGACCCGGAGGGAAGTCAAAAAGGGTTCAGCAATGATTGGCAGGACGATCGTGTAATGGACGCACCGGTGTGAGATGGATATAATCAGCATCTCCAATCGTACAACTACCAAACCAGATAAGGTTCGCCCAAGCACGCGAGAATCTGACGATGAATGAGCAGCAGGTAGATTAATGAAAACTCGACGTTGGTTGAAGGTTCACCGTCGAAAAAAGCGAGAAGTACGCACCCTGTAAACAAATAGTGACCCGGACGTACCTTGGCTGTGGCTGGGTGAAAATGCCGCGCCTGCCGCGGTACTGGCGCGCACTGACGCGGCATTGCCGCGCATTGACGCGGCGGTGGCTGTGTTTTGCCGCGGCAGTGCCGCGCGGTCTATATTTCATTCTACAGGCCGATTCTGACTTCAGTTCAAGTTGATGTAGTGTTTAGTAGGGTCAATACATCGTTCTGACCGCGAAAACCCTGCCCTAAACCTTGAGATGTACAACTTTCAATGACACCCACTTTTGAACAAATCTTGACTACATCTTGATTATCTGCTCAATTTCTGGCCCTAATACCATAATAATCGACCCAATAGCATTGTATTCTAAGTCAAATGTTTAATTGTTAGTACATAAACCAATGGTCAAACCCAGTGTAGGAGATGGTTGAACACAAGTTGGATACTGAGGAATTCATTCAAGCCCGGTCGGCTACATCTTTCATTCCTTTCCTAATAATCTGTGATACCTTGCTGGCCCTGGTTTTACATTCCCAATAGATTTTAAATGTTCTCCAAAAACGAAGTGATCGACACGGTACTGCTGCGCACTGGTGCGGCAGTGGCTGTGTTTTGCCGCGCAGTGCCGCGCGGCCTCTAATTCCTTCCACAGCCTTTCTCTGACCCCAAATCAAGTCAAAGTGATGTTTCATAGTACAAATACATTGTTTAGACTCCAAATCCCCACCCTTAACCCTTGAAATGTCACAATACAGCGACCCCAATTTTTTTGTACCAGTCTTTGACTAAATCCCGGCTATCTGGCTGTTCTCTAGGCAAAACATGACAGAAATTAGCCTGATCATCTTTTATTTCAAGCCTAATCGAGATTTATAGGTCGAGAAAGGGGTGGTAGGACCATAGGCAGGAAAGGAAGATTGAACTGCCGTCGTGCACAAACACAATGTGGCTGTGTTTGCCGCGGCAAGTTCATGTCAATGCCGCACAGGCTCTCCTTCTTTCCACGGACCTTCCCTGGTCTCTTATCTAATCCAAGCCATGTGTCTGACAGTTTCAATACACTGTGGATCATATAAATCCTTGGACAAATCTTTATTTTCCACACTTGAATTCACCTGCACTGTTGAACTACATTTGGACTAATCCTCGCTCACAGAGCCTGTTTCTCAGTGAGAACTACTGCCATTATTCAACCTAGCCTTAGTTTTTGACTGTGGCCTGGGCTGACTGCAACCTGCTTGCTTACTTCCCCCCACAGTCTCTGTTCTTACTGCTGAATGAGCAATGCCACAGCATATACTGAACAATGGCTTCAAAAATTGTGTTCTTCCAGTGGCATTGAACGAGATTCGAAAGGGAAACACTGGTACTGGTACTTGGGTAGTGGCCCAATAGACCGAGATCGTGACCAATCCAAACTCTTACACCTCAAACCGTACAACGGTATACAATGGTGCCCGGCACCGGCGGTAAATTTCCGTGCACCCTAGGTAGGTTGCAGCGTACAGACGCGGCGGCAGCTGTACTAATAGTATTGCAGCAGAATGCGGGGCAAGTGCCGTGCAGCCTCTGTTTCCTCCCACGCATCTCGGCCGGCTGATTTGACTTGTTTGGGGTTTTTACATAAATACATCTTTCGGAGCCCAAAGGTTCTTCCAAACATATTCTTTGAAAACCTGTTGTTGATGTGGAGTCACTCGGGGGCTCAATTTGGTGATTTCCCTTTACTTGGATGAGGCATGAGTTTGTCTGATATAGCGTGTAATAAGCTCTGGATCTGAGACCAAAAATTACCACCTCACAATTTGGGATGTTTGGGATGTCTTGACTTCAATTTCCATCCCCAGTTTTCCTCGCGAGAAAAATTGGGAACAGGCTCAGGCTCCAAAAAACTACGCATTCCATTCGATTTCAAGAATTACCTCTTTAGTGCCAAACTATGCAACATTTGAGAGCAAGTCGCAACTAATCTTACCTCAATAACGGTGACTCTGCAATGTACTCATTTGCAAATCTTTAGCGTCTAAACCAATCAATGAAAATTCAAGTTACCTGAGGGCTATTGTGTCTACCGTATACTGAGCAAACTCGAGACATCACCCATATTCTGGGGCTTGGTCCAATCCAAGTAAATTAGTCAAGACTTTGATTTGGTGAGGACGTCTACTGATAAGGGAACAGCCTCAACACCACCCTATTACTAGCCCAAAACGATGTCGCACTGCGATACAATGCATCACTTTGCAGGTCGGGGTCCCAGACAAACTGATGGAGCCCCGGCGCAGCGCTGTCGCTTCCCGTTAGAGTAACCAATCCAGTTCTCACAGAGCTCATGAGGTAGATTCTCATTTTTTCAATGAAATTTCATTCTGTAGCTGCATTGAACCGAAAGGTAGGTATACAGACGGGATCTTTACGCCACTCTGATGAGGCCCGCAGAAATTCAACACACAGAAATCCGCCTGAATGAACCCGCTTTGATGGACACCCCAATGCACGTCATCCTATGCAGAGGAGCTCACCAAATTTCAGTATACATGAATAATTTCAGATCCAGGTTGCAGCTATCTACGAGCAGTGCTGTATCCACACGATAAAAAATAATCCTCCCATGGATCTCGGGCAAAACATTGTACTCATATCGGGCTGATTTCGAAAAACGATATCCACGGGGATGGCTGCTGCCCAGCGCCATAGAACCTGGTACTTTCTAAACGCTGGACTCGAAAACTGGAGATGCGCTGCTATAAAAATGTGGCTAGCTCCGTTCACCTTCTGAATCAGACGAAGAACTCTTCCCAGGTTTGACCTCGTGCATGACGGGTCGCCAACGCAATAATTTCCTTGTCAGTAGTTCCGCAAGCGCAGCTCATGTACTGAATACTGAGAGATATATCGGTGTGTAGTTAAGCGGCTGTGTGTGCGATGAATGCAAGGAAATGTCACAGATGGAGCAGACATTGCTGTTCACTGAATTTTAGTGCAGGGAATTGGCGCGGCACTGCCGCGCACTGACGCGGTATTGCCGCGCACTGCCGCGCACCGCCGTAGTGCTGACGCGGCAGTGACGCGCACCTGCCGCGGTGATGCGGCGCAGAATTGCATCATAAAAATGAGCTCAAAGTAGTCAATCTATCTACCGTTTCTTTAACGAAATGGCTGGCTTTCGTTGGGGTTTCTTTGGTTCCATCCCCATGAGGTCTTTCCCCTTTTCGTTCTCTCTCTCAATCTCCTCATTCCAGGATCAAACGTTCCACAGCAAATTCACCGCCTCATAGTCCCACTAGCCAGATATGTTCAACCTTTCCCACCGAGCGCAATTCCAGATCCATGAATAACCCAAATCGGAACTTTTCCACGATCTCGTGAAGGTTGAACAGCTTTCGGAGCTTTCAATTCTGACAGACATCTACTTGATCGTTCCCACTGAGACCGTATTCCCAGATCTCCGAGATGTGGAATTAAACCTAACTGGTACTTTTGAGCAGTAGAGCCAGATCCCGTAGCTCAACAGCTTTCAGAGCGTCCGCTCTACGGCCACGTACACGTTTCTCTATTAAAAGGCCGGGGTTCTTGATCATTTCCTCCTTCCCTTCACCCTCATCCCCACATTCTTTCTACCGCCTAATGAAGCACTGATCCCTCCGGTTGAGATATCGGGTCTCAAGCATACGCAAGCCACCCGCACTCCTCAACTTTCTCGACGCACTACACTCGGTCCTATGAGTCACTGGGTCTCGATCCACACTGTGCCTCCGTCCTTGGATCCACAATATTCTCAATAAGTGTCGAAACGTCAATCTGTACCATGTTTGTGTTCTGTGGTCCGCATGCCCGATTTAAGCGAGCCCAAAATCTTGCACAATTGTTCCTTCCCTCCGTTGGAAACCCTACTCTAATGCTGCATCCTTTCGTGCTCCGATAGACCGGCCGAGCAAAATCTGTGCCTATCTGGGAACCTAGAGCCCTCAATTCAAACTTGCCGTTCGCGTGCGACGAACTTTTCTTAGTATCCCATCAACTATCGTTTTCATTCTTCCGGCGTTGCTGCACTCCTAGAACATTTTTTCGCCCATGCCTCACTTATCAATGAACCTTCTGCTCGGTTTGAAGCTGCTGTGTACGGACCTCCAGTTCTGTCAGCTTATCCTCTCTTCACAAAACGCTAATCATTCCTTCCGGTGCCCCGTTATTCGTCGCAGATACTTATATCAATGTTGACCCTCCTCGGACTATTGTGCACGCCGTTGTTTCGTGGAATTTATCCCGATCGCAGATGCTCTCAGCGGCGACTCGACACCATAACAGTACGCCAGATTGTGGATTATACTGGTGAAATTAACAGAATTATTTCCCCAGGTGGCTATGCCTTGCGAGGGTGAATCATTCCTGACTTGAGTCCAGGTAGCAATTCACACTCGGTTTACTTAGCAGTCACTTTCATCGAGTTCATAGACTTACAACCATTGAATATATGTTTTGTTTCGCCACCTTCGACATGAGCTCTGTTTGCCCAACCATTGAGATGTGTTCTCTGGTGATTTTGTTCGAGAATTGAAGTCCCCGCCGCCGGAGCGAAGCGCAGGCACATCTTGTATTACTTCACTTACTGTATTTTCAGTTCCGAGACATGCTGGAGGCAATAGAGCAAGAAATACAATAGTTCACCTTGAATTTAACTCCATTTTTGTCTTATACTGCCCCGCTTTTGATTGAGTTCACCCAGGAGATGTCTTAAATAATCCCTGCCTGTACTCTCAATCATGCACGACCTAAATAGAACCCGAAAAGCACCCCGAGCGATGTCCCAAGTTATGCATAAAGATGCATAAGGATGCCGCAGCAGTGCCGCGGCAGTGCGCGGCAGGCGCGGCAATTTCCCCTGGCCCCCTTGGCTGAAGTCAAAGCGGTGGCCGGGAAGATGATGGAAATCGGATTTCAAAGTGCTAGAGGTGATTACGAGTCGGCCGAAGATTATTATGACGATTCAGATAGAACTAGATCGTGCATGAGATATTGACCTTTGAGGATGCAGGAGCTATTTGAGAATACCCGCGGCATCAGTCAGTGGGGGCTTTATCAGATTCAAGAAATAAACAAGCACCTGTTTGTAAAATAAAACCATTTGACTGTGCGGCAAAAGAAGGTCCTGATTGGTCCAAAAGAGAGAGAGAGAGAAACGTGGGACGAATGCCCAGGAAAAAGCTCGGGGACGATAATCAACAGGTAGCACCGACCGCTTGAGGCTTAATCATGAACAGGGATTGTCATCAATACGAGTGCTTGAGATAGCGGCCGGTTTGAGGTCAATTCAAGATCAAAAGGGGACAGATATATACTTCGTATATTAAGGAGATCCCTCGTATCAGATTGGTCGTGTTTGCCATCACGTCAGATCGCTTTCTTCCGAACCACGTTCTCAACCATGCTCGATTTGGGTCTTTCTTCTCTCCAAACGACCTCGCCGATCAGTCTCGGGTGTCTACAAACTCTGGCACTATTTCTATCAAGTCCCGCACAAAAGGAACAGGCCGGGCCATTGATGCGGCGACGTTTTCCTTTCCATCCGTCGGTTCCACCCGTTCCATTAACTCGATCGCCTCTGGGCTCCTTTTGTCGATCCTCCGAATACCCACTTTAACTTTGGGGTATACTCATATATATATATACTCGTATATTAAGCATATACTCGTATAGTCGTATATTAAGCAGATGGGTCGAATCAGTATGCCCATATTTGCGCCGATCCACGCCACAGAGCTCGGTAATTCCCGTGTAATTTATCCTTTTCTCACTCCCTGGGCCACGCAAATCCCGTTTAGGACCCAAAGGATCTTCCAGGCTCGCCAGCTGACACGATTTGAACCTCGCCGATCAAGCGGCGCTCAAAGACTGCCGGAGCGCTCAAGACCCGTTCAAAAGGGACGCCATCGTTATTCTCCATCATTCGCTCCTTCCTTCCCCCATCATCGCCCCTCCGCTCTGCAGCCTCTTCCGTCGCCCATTGGCTCTCAATATTCTGCTGCTACTTGAGCAAGTCCTCCCAAGATTCAACACACCCCAACGAAGACCAAACCGCTCCGCTTCGGCTGGCGACTTGAGCAGCAACTGAGACCGGGAAAAATCAGACGCAAGGCCCAGGACTTCTGGGGTCTCGGCTCCAAGATTATTCATGCGCAGGATGCTCAAGTCATTCAACAACCCGCTTAGGAGCGCTCGGTTGTCAGATGCAAGAACGTTCAGGGCCTCTCCTCCGTATCAAGATTCTCAGGTCATTCAAGGACTCGCTATGTGGTTGGATGCAAGCGTCTCGAAGGCTACTGATCCGAGCAACATCTTCAAGTCGACCAGGATTTACGACAAAGACCCCTTGCCTCTTAGCTTCAACCTCATCCTCTGTCCTGTCCTTTTACCACGTGTCAATTCCTTTTTTGCGGTGCGTATCTCTTGAAGTCAGCCTACTATCGCTAACGATTATGTTCGAGTTTAATCTGATTGCTCGTAGTTGATGGAAGACCCCAACCAAGGTTTTTGGTGACACGGTTGGTTCGTTTCCTCCCACCGCATATTTGCAATACCTGATCACAAATGAAGATCATTATCGCGGCTGTATACCATCCCAAGGGAATGTACGTGCGACAAAACCTCATCAACTTCTCGTCTTTGCTGACGTGTCTGCTGAATCTACGGCTCACCGTCAGTCTTGCCTGAAGGTCCGATTTTCAGTCGCAGTCCTTCGAGCGCAGTGAGGTAAGCGCAGTTCTCAATGTACTATAGGTAACTACCATCGTGCTAAACGAATCTCCTAGCTGGTATTCGTTTAACCCCGGTCGGTAATGTTCGAAGTGCACATGTTTTTTCTTTCTTTCTTTGCTGGATCAGTAGACAGTCACCGCCGATATATGTATTTGACATTCATCGACCCTCTCCTGAAAACTTGGCTGAATTGTATTTTTATGACGAGCGACAAAGGAGCGAAACCAGATGACCATGTAACCAAAATCTTCGTGAGATACACTGAATGGACAAGTATGGAAACTGAGTGAGCGTGAAAACTGAGCCGGAGCGTAGCGATGGCATGTCTTGTGTAATCGTATCGCATGGTGAGCCCAGAAAATAAAGGATAACACGGTGAAAAAGATGACGCACGGATATACCAGCTATGGTGTTTGATATATCGCGTTGGGTGTCGGTGAAATGATGACTTGCAGAGGACATCGAGGCAAGTATGCATTGGGAATATTCACTGTCAGGATAAGACTTGCAGACAGACGAATCAGAGGCCAGAGACGCTATCAGAGTCTGAAAAGGTCGGAGAGGGAAACGAGGGTTGTGATTGAATAGGAAAATGACTTCCTGCGAGGTCAGGAGGACTAGGAATGGAAGGTGAAGGCGCCGGGGCAACGTCACTGGTGGGGGTGTAGCGTGTCATAGAATCAATGATCGGCACAAGACAGAAATAAGGGACCGCGAAGGGCTTCTGGCGAAGGCAGACAGATTGTGTGAATCGGACTCACCCTCGCTGGGGGCCAGGAAACGTGGAAAGGGATCTGGGACAGAGGTAGTATCAGGGGTATGAATTCCACGCAGCGCAATTAGCTATAACAAGAAATTAAATGAACCTTGGGAAATAAAGGTGCAAAACTTACCTGCATTCCCTCTGTCCGCCACACTCCTGCGGCCAAGGCGACCAATGGGAGAGCAACACAGATCGCAAATCCTGGGATACTGGACGCCGTGTTTAATACTCACGCCACGTAGATACAACGCCTTCCGGAGATGGCAGAAAATGAGGTGTATCATTTCGAAAATCAGTAACCACTCGAGGCGATCCGAATTTAGCCACCGGCACCTACAATTGAGATGACCAGTAAAGATTCAGAATAGGTGACATGTCAAATTATTTCAGCGGGCAAGGATCGGACGAGCAGGTAGAACGGAGCAGATGAAGGACAAAAAATCAGTGAAACAAGGTGAGAAGTTTGACAGAAACAACCCGAGCGAGGCCTGAGGAATGAAAGGGTCACATACCGTATCCACCTCACGCCGCCGGCCTCACGCTTACAGTATCGGCGAAGCTCCCCGCGCTTTGGAAGGGCACACAGTTTTAGGCGGGCATGGGAGTTTGGAGCACATCGGCGCAGATGAAACTGTTGTCCAAGGATATCGCTCGAGGGGAATCAGCGTTGAATTGGAGAATAGGATCCCTGAATTCTGGTGGGGATTGACGGATGAAACGACCGCGGGTTGCTACTGGTGTGCGGCACAGGGGAGTGAGCACAGATTCTCCCGGGAATCCCTGGAGAACAAAGAATCGCGGATGGACGACTGAAAGAGAGATCTAGACAAATGAGCTCTTCTGGGAGAAAATGTGGCGAGTGCTGCACTTAACCCAAAAAGCGTTAGATCGGATTTGGTTCGACAGTGGGGCTCGACAGTGGGAGTTGAAAATGTAGCTCACTGGTTCCGGATTCTAAATTGATGAGCGAAAACGTCAAGGAAAGAACTGCGTCCCGGGAAAAATGCTAACCTAACGCTCTAGAACTTGCTTGAATTTAACAGGAGAAGTATCAGATGAAGGGAGACAGACTGCTCGTAGAAATTCTAACATACGTCGGCCGAAGCAACGCGCATCTGTGGACATGGCACTTTTTTTTTTTTGGCTCAGACTTTGGTGCATACAAACATTCAGCCTTTGCTCACAAAAAATATGGAGTTGGATGTTAATGAAGATGACATAGATACATATCTGCATTGTAAGGGGAAGGGTCAATATCAATACGAGTAAAGATGAAAGGGAGGGCAAATAGGGAATTAAGGGCGTCGAAATTGAGAGGAGTCTGCTCGTCATCCCACGGGAAATGAAGGGACGAGGTAAGCCGCCAGTGGAGGGAGAACGTGGAGGACATGCACCCGGTGGAATTTGTGGGGACTGGTGCGGGTGAATATGGTGCTCAGAATTAACGGCGGCGTGAAGGCACCTGGGCGTCGAGGGTGTTGGTGACGAGAGGCGAAGGCAGCGAGTGGTATTTGGGTCTTGGCGTGCGTGCCGCCGTGGGGGGAGATCGCAGGGAGAAGCGCACGGCTACACTCCGACGACTCTGGACGGGCAGCATGATGGCGCTTTGGCTTGCACGGACAGCAGCGCTGGTGACCGCGGAAGATGTCGTGTGCGACGTGTGAGTGAGACGGGGACTCGGCGGGCGAGGGGCGACGAGAGAAGCGGCGCTTGGGACCGCGAGAGATGTCGCGTACGACGTTCGAGTACGCCCGGGCCATGCCGAGCGAGGGGGAACGATAAAAGCGGCGCAGGGAGGCTGCACGACTGCAGCCGACTGTCGCGTATGTGGGGTGAAATAGGACGGAAGGCAGGAGGAAAGAAAAAGGAACTGACCGAGAGCATAAGATACACGCGTTGAGAGAGCGGATTCTCTGCCCCTCGTGTAGCAGCTTAAACGAGTCGGTGCCAGGGTGGTGACCGCGTGCGCACGGTGCAAAGCAGCAGCGGGGCATTGGGGCAAACGGTAGGCCTAGGGAGAAGGGACGAGACAGCGCAGAGGAATGATTTTATGGACTGAAGATATGGCTGGGATCTGCAGGGAGAAGGGTGGATGAAGGACAAAGTTATGCAAGGGAGGGCACTAGGGACTTGAGGAGAACAAAGGATTGACGGAGGCAGATGATTGATGAGCGGAGGAATGTTCCGGGGCATGCGCTATGACGTATGGGGGAAGGGGCGGGGAGATGCCGACAAGTCAACATGAGGGACTGGGCGGGCGGACGTGGGCAGGCGGGTGGGGAGCGTGGCGAAAGCGCGGTGGTGGTGACGGTGAGAAGGGACCGATTGATCCGCAGGAGAGGGTGAAGGCAGACATGTGCAAACAAAAGCGTCGCGTGCGCGGTGTGCGGCAGCGTGGAGGTGGTGGCCTGTATGTAACGCGGCACAGCCTACCTGCTGCTAACAGTGGCGGGTGGCTGTTACGGGGTGGCGATGGGCCAGCAGTGTAACGATGGCCACTGAAACCTGCTTTACGCGATGCTGTTGGGAACAAGGTCGGGAATGGTGGCGGGTGGACTGTGCAGGGTGGGCGTCGGCGAATCGGAGCGGAGGGTTGGTGTCCGAAATTGCCGGAGATGGCGACCAGCAATGTACACCCCCAATTTGGTCGGAGCTGCCGCAAAGCTCCGAGTTGCCATATTCGGCCTGATACGCGAGGAGCTCCGTAAAAAGACTCCCAGGATGTCGAAACGGACAATCCCATGAGAGACGCTGGAGAGGCACTCGCTAGAATGTCTCTCCTATATCTCAGTGTAACCTTCTGACCCATAGCCTGCTGTGACACTTATTTATTATATTTGCACGAGCACGTTCAAAATATCGGTGGTTTCACACGAACTGTTATTTGGGCCATGGGCCGCGAAAGGCAATCAAATTCATGCAGGGTACGTATAACTATCCGATATATACTGTGAATTAGGTGCAACTACGATGACAAGGAATAAGGATTAAAGGTATTGATAAATGGTCGAGGCTTGATGCGGTATGGGGTTTAGTTGAAGATGGAGATGTCGGGATTTCCGTAGCTGCGTCGGTCGTTCTTGAGGACGCGTGCGACGGACCTGGAGTCCCATGTTAATGATGGATCATTGCGTGGATGAAAACTTACTTGGAAATTTTGACCTCTGGGTTCTCGTCGTCGGCGTAGCGGTTGCGAAGGTCGGCCAGTTGTTCGTCAACCTTCTCCCAGAACTTTTGACCGCCATGAACATCCACGAGCACTTGACGCTAGTGAGGCTTCAATGAAAGCGAAGGTGGAAACGGGATTGAAAGCTTACCAAGATGGCGACACGGCCCAACATTGGCAACGAAACTTTGACCCCGGCATCGGGAACGAGGTCAGTCAACGCTTCGCAGAGCTGAATGATATCGAGGGGGTCTGCGCGGTCGGTCATGACGGTCTCGCCGTTCTCGTCCTTGGTCACAGTCCACAAAGACTCCAAAATCTAACGAGACGCAGAAACATCAGCAGCCTGCATCATCAAAACCAGATTTACGCACCGTTTTTTTGACATCGTAACGGGCATCAGTGAGACGATGACGGCAGCGGCTTGCGATCGGGTCCCAGACATTCTTGTCCTGGGTCTGCTCGGTGGTGATACCCCAGTGAGGGGTGTGCGCAAGAATTGCGTTCTAATTTTGTGTCAGTGGCGGCATGAGAAAATATAAATAACCTGACCTTGAGAATTCCGCTGGGGCTGTCGGCACCAGCCTTTTTGACGTAGGCACTCAACGCGGGGTCCAGGATGGTGCGTATGGAATGGATGGTGACCTTCCCCTGTGAATATATAAGTAAGACTGACAGTATAAACAATATGAATGGACCTCGAATTTTTTGGGAATGACGAAGCCCGTGGCGGCGGGGACCATGAGGGCTTGGTTCTCAATGATCTTGATGAGCTGGGCGTACATGGCAACCTCAGACTTGCTGTCGGCAGTCTGAGAACGATGAGTGAGTGCACGATGAGTGTGTAATGGCCAAATACCGACCTTGGAAAACTCCTCAAGCTTCATGTTGCCCTCGGGCTTCAGCTTGAGCTTTTTTCCCTGCAGGGCCCAGAACTGCGTGAAGTCCCCGAGCATGTCATCACGACGAGTCCGTCTCCCGACACGCGGCGAGGCGTACGGTGACGACTGAGCACCAGAGCGACGGCCAGAATAAGTCGGGGTGCGCGAGGGAGCACCAGAGCTGGACGGACTGCCTGCTGGCGTGGTGGTACGGCCGGCGCGGCCGCTCGAGGGTGATGCAAGCGGAGAGCTTGGGGTATCAAAAAGAGCGTTGAGCCTTGAGGGAGGCATATTGTGATAAGTGAAAGGGTGTTAAAGGGAGGGTGGAGGGGATGTGGGGCAGGATGCAGACGGAAGAGGGAGTGTGTGTGTGGTGGCTGGGAGTAAAAAAAAAATGGGGCGAGTCAGCGTGGAGTCATCAATTTTGGGGACACGTGAGGCTCTTTGCGTTTGAGAACCGACGTCCGACGCGAGGACAGCCGACGGTCGAACACCAGGACCGTTAGTTGTGCTGCAAGGATGCCAGCCATACGCACAAAGAGATACGATGGAGGTGTGTGGAACGATTGAGTGTTAATCTGATCAATCATAGATACCCGATAGATTTTGAAGATATTGAGGACGAGCCGATGCGCGTGAAATGTCTTACCTGCTCTGCAGAAATTCTCAGATCTGGAAGGAAGGACCACTTGACAACAACCAAACATCTTGCAGCCATGGCTTCTCTTGAGGTTCTTGCTGCTGCTGGTCCTTCAAATTTAGCACACCATACCGAGACTCGAAATCCCTTGCCAGAACAGCGCGCAGTCTTTCATCTGGGTGATATGTTTGCGGATTCCGATAGTGACAGTGACCCCGAACGCCCCCAGCGGCAACACACTCCTCTCGCCGACATGATGGTGGACGGCGACCACTTTTATGACGCCGATTGGAATGAAATATTCTTTTCGGCGGGAGCTCAACAAAACCGCCAAGCAGAGCGACAAGACTTGCTAGCTGGGATTCGGAATCTTGATTACTATGACCATGTCGTATTTGGCAAGATGGGAGTACAGCGAGATACCGACGATGCAGGCGAAGACTTGACTGTGTCTGATGCTGTTGCAGCGATGATCGATTTGGGTAAGCCTTTGTATGGGAGTGGTATTGGTCTGATTGGTGTCTTCAGGGCTGGAGAGCGATGAAGAGGAAGAGGACGAGTACACTCACAATGACGGGGACTGGAGTCCTCATGGTTCGAAGGCGGTGTGTGGGCTTACAAACATCTGATCTTGTCGCTGATTAATTACGTCCCGTTATAGATGTTCATGCTTGACCTGTTGGACAATTTACCACGTCTCAGACTGTCCGACGATCAACTCAAAACAATTATATGGGTAATGCGAGAGTGTCGAACCCCTGATGTTCCGTCATTTTCCGCGTTGAGGAAGAAACAAGCACAACTTACGGCAGATTTAAACATCAAATCCAAACGCCATGTGTCTGCGGTCGGAAACGAGTTCTACATGAACCATCCAGCAGATCTACTCGCACTGGTAAGATATGCCAATTTACTGGTCGTGATTTTACTTAACTTGTCAAAGGACTGGGCTAACCCACTCATCCGGGAATTTATCCAGGTGTATCCCGAGATCACCGAGAAGATCTCGGAGTTCATCCAGGCCGATAAATGGACCAAGGAGGTCAACGTCGATGAGTTATCTCCAATGTGGGCAGACTGGAAAAATGCTGCTCATAAACATTTCTACGTAAAAGAGCTTGCGCGGTTGAAGAACGGCAATTTTGTTGTTCCAGTGCGTTGGATTATTTTCAAGAAGGAGGAGTATTCCGAAGTCCACAATGTTGCATATGAGGTTGTTGTCGGTGCCTCCCTTCATAAACCACTGAGTTCTGAATTTATTTGCAGGGAAAGACCTTTATCATTATTGCTGGGGAAATTGTGAGGGTCAAGGCGACAGAGCTGAGGGAAAATTATCTCGACCTTTGTGCTCAGCTGCATGACTTAAATTTTGTTGGTCAGTCAATTAAAATGGATCTTGGTGTTATATTCATTGATAAATCGCAGACCCCTCCCCGGAATGGGCTCACCACATGCCAAATCCCATTCGAACTATTGCCAAAGGCCGGCCGGTGTTTTCTATTCGAATAGTTCCCTGGAGCGACGACGTATCTGGCAATGTGAGCAAGCAGTTCAACCCTCACATGAACATATACATTGCGAACGCAAATCTACCTCACCGGAAAGTGGCTCAAGAATATTTCGTGTGCTTTTGTTCCACATCGCCACATGCCTCATCGGGCGAGCAGTTTGAGGCTCTGGCCGAGGATCTGTAAGGATCTTTGAATTCAAACCTGGAAATCACACTGAGTTAACATACCGCTTAGGGATCCCAAAACGTATCATGAAGCATACGATTGTCAGCTGCAACAAGAAATTTTATTCCGCCTCTTCGCCCATGTTCTCCCGGCAGATAATCCACAACAGGCCGAATCTGCGTCGAACGCCGGTGTCCATTCTAACCAATGGTGCCGTTATGACGATGGAGGTGGAACCTCGACACACCGGGAAACAAACGAAGGATATTGTGCACTCTTTAAGGTTTGCCAACTCAAACCCAGAGAATCTAAACAACTGCTTACTCGTTACGCATATAGCCCGGAAATCCCCGTACACCTGCAGAAACAATCCATACAATTCGGCGCCAAATCTGGCTGGCCTGCGCCGGTGTCCAGGACGTGGTTGACAACCTCCAGACAGCAACGGGCGTCAAGGATAAGACAGCCCAGTTCTGGATCGAGAAGGTGATTGTAATGGCACGGGAGCAGCAGCAACAATGCTTCAAAGAGGACCCGCGCTTGAAAAAAAAGAGTCTCATCGGTGATGCACGCAGAGATGTCAAGACTAAAATCCGTGACCTTATTCAATGGCGGGTCTACAACTGGGTAATTCGTCAACCGGAGGATCGATATGCGAGGTTGCCAATGAAATCATGTACGTTCCAAACATTGTTGTGGTGTGGCACATAATCATTTCTCTGTGCAGCCAGTCGACATCGTTTGCGACCGGGTGATCATTATAACATTCTTTTGAGTATTAAGGGTAATTAAATATCATCCACTCCTCTCTGCGGCACTGAGCAATTTTTCAAGGCCTCGATCCCCATCAAGACAGTCCCTGCGAAATTCTACACACAATCCTTCTGGGGGACGATAAATATGTCTGGCACGAAACAAACACCAAATGGGACAAGGCTAAAGGTGAAGCCTTCGCCGTTCGTCTTCAATCTTCCTCGACCAATGGCCTGAACTTGGCCTCCATTCGGGGTCGTTACATGGTCAAGTACAAAAACGCACTCATAGGAAAACATTTTAAAATCCTCCAGCAATTGGGTATCTTCCATCTTCACGACGATCTGTGCTCCCCTTACGTGTTTGACCTTTGGCGGGCTTCGGGTGAACTGGGTGCGCTGTTATGGTTCCCTGTAATCCGGAATATGCGGCAGTACTTGGTTTGTCTTCATATAAAGCCTTCGAAATTGGGACTGACACATCGCAGGCCGACGTTCAGATTTGCATTGACAATGTGTTAGACATCTGGGGGCTCATCGACCCGGCCCGCATTGTAACGAAGTTCAAGCTACATGTTCTCCCGCATATCCCTGACGATGTTCGTCGCTTTGGCCCGTTAATCTTGTCTGCGACCGAAGGCTTCGAGTGCTGGAACAAGATATTTCGGCTCTGTAGTATTCTATCCAGCCATCAAGCTCCAAGCCACGATATTGGTGTAACGCTTGCCGATATGGAGCGTTTCAAACATCAGGTTAGCGGCGGCTGGTGGAAGCCGTCCAGCTCTTCCGAATATATTCGTGCGGGACACAAGGTTGCATCATTTTTGGATCACAATAAAGAGCTTCAACGTCGCTTGGGTTGGATGGATAAGTCGAAGCCAAATCCGGGTGAGTTTCAACACTATTCTTCTCCTCGCCGTCTGCTCATCTGACTTTAGGAACCATCAAGCTGGAATCCCGTCGAAAGGCAATCACTGCCGCCTGGCGCGAAAGCCTCGGGGTCTATTGGACCCCCGAACTTGATGCTCGCGGTGCCGGAAAGCTGTGGAAGTCGTGTAAATATGTCATTGCCAAGACTGGGGATGTTTGCACGAAGCTCTCTTGGGTATTTTTCAAATCTCAGGTTAGATTTGACATGGTGGTTGAATTTTACTCATCTGAAGATATAGGAAACTGGAGTTATATCAACAGGCCGCATCCGAAATATACTGATTCCGGTTGTTTCGGCAACACATCACAAAGAGGCCGTGGTTATTGTGCAGCGATTTGATGTGTCGGCGACGCGTGATGCTCGGATGCACATGCCGGTGCTCTCGCCGTCTCCAGAAATTATTGTGGCTCAACCCGAGGTAGACATTCACTAGCTATGAAGTGATTTATTGACCTTGCCTTGTAGGATATTCTCTTCTTCGTCAATGCTCAGCACGACTGCCATGGTCTCAAGTGCAGAACTGTTAACAATGCAGAACATGTCACCCAGGAGCGCTCACTCACCGGCCGAACCCAAGCGGCAGTCAAGCATGTTGAGACTGAAATTTATTTCCTCAATATGCATGGCCTTCACAACGCTGAGCTAATTCGGGACACCCTTCCACGTAGTCTCACAGCGCCCATTCCTTATTTCGAAGATCGCACGGCCAAACGTCGGGAATTTGCAGCCCTGCTTCGGGTGTCAGGGCCGGCAAAACGGGCAGCCACTCAGAAAAAAGCAAAAGAAACACGGGAAAAGAACCAGAGGGCAAAGGATGGGGGGAAGAAAAAGGTGGCACCAGAGTTGGAGGATGAAGACGACGAGGAGTTCGAAGAATAGGTATTTTTTTATTTTGTATGTCGAGTTTGCCGCCAAACAGGATGGGTGGAAGGTTGAACTCGCGGAGCAGTCAAGAACCACCGGCAAAACCTCAGATTGAGCTCCACCGGACATCTTACGGATATGCCTCAGGACATTTGCAAGATGTTCCGCAAAAAGATCTGTGAAACATCGACCCCTATATTTTCCGGAGCTTCCACCCGATATCCGTAGACATCCGTGATGTGATATGCGCCGAATGTCCGACCAAATTGGGGGTGTAGGGATGGTGGCGGGGTGGTGGCCGAGATGCCCGAAGGAAGCTGAAAAGGATGGGAGGGTGTTGCCGGAGAGCGCCGAAGGTATGTTCAATGACGTTGTAATGGCCAATTTGCTGGGTGAGAACCATCAAACGCCCGCAGAATCACAGGCCGAACTGCAGCTGGGCGGTGGGCCGGGTGCCCCAAAATCGGTCAAAGCGAGTTATTTTGATGGGTTCCGGGGATTCAAAATTATCTTCCGCCTGCAATACTTACCGTAGAAATATGATTTTATGCTCGATAGGAAGCCTGGATCCAGGGCTTTCATTCCATCTAATTATATATGCGGACGTCGTTTGAGGTTGTCGATAGCCCTTGTGTTCTGCTTTAGGCCACTGTATTATGCAGTCTGATCAGCTTTGCACCGTGGCTGCTTCAATAATTCGGCGCTTATGCTAGGGTTTTGATAGAGTGTGAGAATCGGTGCTCTCATAGGTTCTATGTACTTTGTTTAACCAAAGGGCGACGGGCAAATCGTTTTTAAGGCAGAAAAAGTGATTAGGTCCGGGGTTGAAAATAAGGTCAGCCTTTCAATTCTGGCCCTGATTGCGGATTTCCTACGACATCAGGGACTCATAGTGAGAAGGAGGTATAAGGGGGTGGAGGAAATGGTGGTAGCAGTACAAGAAATCGTTGAAAAAACCAAAAAAATCGGATTGCAGGGGATTTTGCAGCGAATATAGCAACGGCCTCCCGGCTGGGAGGCGCGATATTAATAGGTTACCAGAAAAACGAGAATGGTGGCGGGAAGCAAGGAGGATGTGGCGGTGCTCGCGAATCAGCTGCCCGTGATTGATTGATCCATCATTCCTTTCTCTTCCTCAACTACCTCCATCGCTCTGCTTTTTTTCTGGCCTCTGGAGGTTCTTTGGCGCACATATTAACCGGCCAGGATTATGGCTATGTCTTCCTCGCACCGTTGAAAGACATCTTCTCTGGGCTTCTTCGCTGCGTGCGTCGTGCAAGTGGATCTTTACACTTGAAACATCTGAATTGAGCACAAACCGTTCGGCGGAGCTGCGATGCGTATACTGACCGGTATCCGTTTCAACGCCGCCGAGTTTTTCGTGCCGCAGCCAATGTGCGGGTAGGTGTTTTGAGGTCCAATGATGACGCTGCCTGGGGTGCCGTGTCAAGTCCGCCTACGAATGGAACGCAGGACGGGCGGATGAGCGCAGAAATCCACCGTTGGGCAAACGGTTGGGTGAAAAATCAAGGCGCTCCGTAGCCGCACCCGCCGTGCGGCGCTGGAAAATAGCGGCGCGATGCCGGCCCCATCACGAAAAGCGGGGACTCACTGTAAGGGTAGGCATACCCTTGTAGACTGACACAATCATCAAAATCCACGGTAGACCCACATAAGCGTTGTGATGTTTCAAAGGCGCTTACACTCAACCTATTTTCCTACAATCCTCAGAAAGTTGGTGGGGTTTACAATGGTTTGTGGGGTTTGCAATGTTATCAGACCAATGTATTAGTGTTAGGAAACTGATCCTTTTCCCTCTTCCATTGCACTGCACACGAAAAATGGGAAAAACAGAATATATTATGCAGAATAACATAACATAAAGGCCGCAATATCACCAGGAACACACTACTCAAACCACGTTGCATCGCATTGAGCCAAAGAGGAAAGCGTCGACAAGGGGGTCACAAGAGGAGGACTACGTGGGTGGCGAGGCTTGAGTACACATTACTGAGCCAACTTGAAAGAGACCGGCGGCCACATATCGATTGATACGACTTCATGATATGAACGATGGACAACAACTTGAAGCCTGATGCATTGAACTTGACTTGAGAGTGCTTGATGGGACGGCTTGAAATAACTAACGAGAGCTTCAGAGCAAGTCTTGAGGTCCAGGGCTTGAGCATGAATAAAAGGGGACAAGTGAACGTGAACGAGGCCGGGTGGAGTCACAAGCTGGCACTTGCTCCAACGAGATTTCCGAGGTCGAGATGAAGGCCCGAAACGACTATGCTTGATCTAAGTAGTGACTCAACAAATACAGAATACCGTAGGTGTATCTTGAAGGCCGATCTTGAAGGGGTTTGCATTTGAGGGGTTAGATGCCCGAGAGCCGGAACGCGACTTGAGGTACGAGGCGCGGAAGCCATGAGGCTGTCAACATTTGATGTGGGTGAATGGAAAGGACTGAAATAAGCCTTGACCACTTGAATTGGGAGGCCAGGGACGCTGGCGGCGGCGGGAAGAGGGACAGGTTGCAGGGAGCAGTGGTGGGAAGAGACAAGAGGTGCGATCAACTTGCATCAAACCATCAACACAAGGCGATGCGCGCACAGACCCCGCCCACGTGCTGATGTTTCGGCCCAGACCAAGCCCAGACTGACAAGACTACTTGCCTTCAAGTTGCAACGTTTCTAGAGGTTGTCCCGCCTTGTTCACCTGATCGAAGTAATAGGCGGACGGTACCTCCGGCTATAAGATCAATCTGCTTCTCACTAGCCGTGCCTGGTCCAGAATTATCGTGCACCCAGGGCACTTGCAGCTGCAAATTACATATTACCATACTAAACATTCAAGGAAAAGTTACACTTTTAACTGCACGCACCGACTCGAAGAGGCCCTTCAAAGCAATGAAAATGTGCCGTGAGGCAACATCTACACAAGGCTGGTGTGAATTTTGCAAATTCTTCGCCATTCATGTGATACGTTTGCAAGCCTTCAACAACATTGTGTTACCTTTGCAATGGTTTGTGAAGGTCTGCAAACCGTTTGTAAACCGCCATCACGGTTGTGTTTGATTGCAATCATCACCGGCGATCAGCACGATCTCCCGGTTTTGGTGATGCCAGCGAGTTTGGCCTGGGCGCTCAACGACGTGTTCGACGATGTCTTCTGAACCGGGCACGCGTTCAAGGTGCAGTTAATGTCTTAAGTCTAACCCCTCTACATGCATTGATGTCTCCATCCACGTTTCCTTCGCGCTGATTATTGACCAGACCCCCGTGCCCAAGAGACTCTCCCTTCACGCCCCCAGCTGTGCTAATTTATCCGTAACCAAGTACGTTCTTTCATTCTCTCCGTTCCCTCCCTCCTTTCGTCCTCCTCTTTGCCGTTGCTCCTCTCCTTTTCCCCCCGCTTTCCTTCTTTTATCTGGCCCTTCCGAAGTCATCTCATTCATCCGCTCTACATGCATTCGCCTTTGCACCCTCAGCACCACCACGGCTCTCGTCTTACATCCACAACGCCCGTCTGCGTCTTCACCCGCGATATGCTCCGAAAATTGGCCCCGCTAGCCCCGCCACGACTCCGCCGCTACAAACCTTTCCACACACGACGCATTCGTTCCGCGCTTCTCGCCTTCACCGCCGCCGACCCCACGAATTCACCTCCTCTTTTCATCACAGCGCTCGAGCTCAGAATTCACCGCCACGTCGCCTCCATCGTGTACGCCCGCATTTTCACCTTCCTCATCGGCATTTCGAAGACCTACGCACCTCACCAACACTGTACACTTCCAGCGTTTGCACGACGCAAGTTACGGTGCGTTGCTGTCATGCTCCCCTTCCTTCTGCTTTACCTCCCCTTGCGCACACATCACTCACCTCTCTGCTCTCCATTCGGAGCGCGTTTCAATGCACACCATGTCGCGCCGGATTCCCTCTCTGGCGCGGTTGCCGGTTGCCCTCCCTTCGCTCTTCCCTCCCCAGTATGGTTTATTTTTCCTCGGTACACCGCTATTTTCCTCCGGGAAATACGTGGGAGAATTTAGAGGGTGGGCTTGATTTGTTTCATTCCTTAGCTGATATATACATCGCGCTGACCGACATCTGCTTCGCAGTTGACATTCCACACGCGTCTAGTCCAAGTTCGTCGCGGCAACCGACTGTAAGCCCCGTCTCCCCAGAAAATTCAGGTGAGTGCTCTCTTCGGTAACGCTAGCGTAAAACTGACACACATCCTTGTTACTGGGTAACCTCGGCCAACGCCCGCTAACACTGATTGCGCGGCGTCCCATGCGGTAGCAGCGTAGTAGTGTCCGCGCAGGCAGGAAAAACCCCAGTACCAATTCCGTCCGCCGGATAACAGGTGCCCGTCCGCCGTCGACCGCTGCTCGCCGCATCCTACGATCGCGTCGCCGCCCACCACCGACCGCCTCCGGAGATGCGACAGCTGCAGCGAAGTCGCAGTGCTCCCCCCACCACTCGTAGGTCACATTTGCGGTTACTTCTTCTGATTCGACGCCTTCTTCCCATACCTACCCAACCGTTCCTTTTCCCACCCCCTTTCTCCTTCCATCCAAATTTTCCGTTTACAATCACGAGACCTATGTACAACTCCTTCAATTCATCTCATCGCCGTTCCCCGCGTATATTTCAGTGAGCCAGCGAAAATATCAAGACGAAATAAATGCGCCTAGAACTCGCTGTACCTCTTCTTTCACAGTGAGTCTTTCGCAGGCCGACACCACCGCCCTTCATGTTTTTTTTTTTGGCTGCCACGATAATATCTTACACAGACCACGCTACACAAAAGACACGGACAGCGCGATACCCACTGACGCCCATCGCACGGGCGTCCGCTCGCATTTCCTGCGCAGGCATCCCCACTTCCCCCGGCCTCAATGAGTCGAATCACCGACGCCAGACTGCGCGCTGCAGAGCTGGAGCCGCACACCCGGGCGCTTCTTCTCGTGGAGCGCGCCACGAGAAGCGGTGTCCTCAGTGTGTTCGGCGTGTCGCCCGAGGGCGTAGCTTTGAGGCGAGATGAATTTGACTGGTCGCGTTGCAATGACATGCACACCCAACACATGAGATCCGTTGTCCCTGAGACAGTTAGATACGCTGCCGACAACTATCTGCGTTGAATCGGAATCGGAAGTATCAACCACATTGGCAATCATGTCTTCGGCCACGGTAAGAAGAGCAGTGTGAGCAGCAGGCCCCAACAAGTCTTCCGAAAGTGTCTGAGGCGCAAAATTCCTGTCCCTAGCCAACTGTGTCACAGAAAGACTTGGCTTCTCAACCAGCGCTAGCTACAAGGAACTTCGTCTCCCCGGTTGTCCAAAATCTCCTGGTATTCGCGAAGCCAGTCCTCAGAACGGCTCATCTGAACGCTCGATTCTCCATACTCTCTACCGTCTCTCTTCAACTCCCAAATCAACACGGGTTTATCGCCTTCAAACTGTGGATCCGGACTTGCTTTACAGACGAGATAATAGACAGGTTGTGCAAAGCCGCATGGAGCCGCATGCGGCTTTTGTGCATTGTGCAAAGCCGCACGGAAAAAAAAAAGCCTTCAATGTGTCTGTTTTTTTTTCATTGAAACATTGTAATATGAGGTAGAGGTACACAAAGTGAAGGAGCCTCATTAACATTGTACCTACCGCGCGCAAGATGTCAAAAAGTGTGAGAAGGCCGAGTGGTGCCGGTGGAGCTGGAGTCATGTGCCGGAATAACAGCTTCTCATGCCTGCCCATCCAACCCATCTAACTTCGGGGGGTGGTATTACAGTTTTACAGAGGCTTTGGACCGCATTGATCACGAAAAATAACTGAGGACCATTAAGAAATTCACGTGGCTGTGCACAATGCACAAAAGCCGCATGCGGCTCCATGCGGCTTTGCACAACCTGTCTAATCGGGTGTGCGATCTCCTAAGGAAAGAGTCCCAGAAAAGCGCGCGCTTCTTTTGTCGACATGGCCATCAAAAGAAGAAAAAAGGCCGTCGAGGCTGGAAAAGGGCGTCGAAAAGGGCGTCGTCACTGGAAAGGGCGTCAGAAAAGGGCTACTGGTATTCAGCAAGGGAAACCAGGTGTGGATTACAATAATTCGTGCGCTTCGCCTGCCACCGCCGCATATATGCAATCAAGACCATCCGGTAGCCTCCCTTCCCGCCTTTCATATGGTGGTGATCTCGAATCCATAGCCACCGTGGTTCGGCCGCTGCCCGTCGGACAAGACCGGAGGTTGGCGGCGGACATTTGGCGGATATGTCTCCCTGGACATTTTCCCACCCACGTCCATTTTTTCTCATGCGCCATCTCGCTCCCCAAAGTTTCTCATGCTTGTTGGTCCCCGTAAGTCCACGTCTATTTATTCCTTGGATGACATGTATCTACTACCGTATGAAAATTTGCTGGCACCGGCAACGGGGTTTTTGAATGCAACTTTCCTTGATACACACCCAAGGACTCACATTTAATCCAGGTTCTATGAGACAACGCTCTGTTCCACCTCATTTTACATCCTGGTACTGATATTTGATCCAGGTCCTCGAGTGCTACATCCTATTCCATATTATTTTACACCCAAGTTCCTAACTATATGTGCAGTGCACTGGCTAGGGCCAATGAGATCGACAAAAAACCGCAGAGTCCACTATTTGACCCGCACGGGGTATTTTGCAGGGCTAGTATTCTTGCACATCGCCCTTGATTTATGCTAAAAATATGCTCTTTCTTGGCAAGCGCAAGTGAACGGCTCAAAGCACGCGTCGTGCAAGCCACTATCTCGGTTTTCACAGAGCCAAAACTCATTTGAGCATTCAGGTACAGAAAAGATAAAAAAGCAAGGAAGAGCTTTGATGATACAGCTGGTGTTGCTGAGGATTTTCAGTATTCAACCCCTTACACTTGTGGAAAAGACCTACATCTGCCATAGCCACCAGGTGTTCAGTTGTACCTGTCACAGATGTCACGTCACGATCTACATCGATGTAAAGCGTGACGTGACCTTGTAGTCACAAGCCAGCCAGGTTCGCAGGGCCGCTCAAGCAACATCTAAATCTTTATATGTAGATTGTCTGCCCCCAAATTCCGCCAACTGCAAATTGAGTGGTGAACCCCCTCCTGGTACCGGTCACAGGTGTCACGTCACGATCTACATCAATGTAAAGCGTGACGTGACCTTACTGAGCTGCGAACCCCTTCGTGGTACCGGTCACAGATGTCACGTCACGATCTACATCGATGTAGATCGTGACGTGACCTCATGGTCACAAGCTGACCAGGTTTTGCAGTACCGCTCAAGCCACATATATATCTTTATGTGCAGATTGTCTGCCCCCGAATCCCGCCAACTGCATACTGAGCTGAGAACTCCGTCGTGGTACCCGTCACAAATGTCACGTCACGATCTACATCGATGTAAAGCGTGACGTGACCTCACGGTCACAACAACCGCGATGTCTTCAACATGTTTCTTACTTTACATTTTATTTATTTATGAAGACCAGCTCTGTACTCCAGAGAAGCAGCAAAAAAAATTAGTCTGACAAAGTTCAACCTATCCCAGTCAAAGAAAAAGAAAATGCGTGACTCTGAGTTCAGCATGCATAAAAACAAAACAAAAAATCATGAGTTCCCAGTGTCAAGCGACGTATTCAGCCATCACTGAGTTTGATTGCAAATACCTGACCAACTTGAGAGGCTCGCTTATGTTGATTTCCTGTATCTGACAAATTCTGTGTACAATTTCACGCCCTCATTTCCATTGCCTTGGAAGCGTGTTTATTTCACACATCGTCACTACCCGTGTGCATTCACAGATTTTTTCGGGATGAGATTCCTCAAAGCTCAGATAGACCCTCTGCAAACCACACGGAAACATTGGCATGCATCTGACGTCCAGGTTTGAGTCCCAAAAATTATTCAATATTAAAACAATCAAAATTGTGCGACAGGTCTGGGGATTGCACAAGGTTGATTTACAGCTACGCAAAATGCTTTGTGAAAATAATAAAAGGCATTGCCAAACTCGCAATTCGCTGGCCTCTGCCACAGAACACCTGTATCTGCTTAAAATTTCTGTGCAGCCGCGGTTGTGTTTGGCCTTTTGAAAAAAGCTAAAATGGGTCAAAAGGTCCACATTACCCAGATACAAGTTTTCTACTTACCAGCCGTCCAGAATACAATAAAAGCCTGACATCGTTGGGAATTTCCTAATTTGGATGCGAGCGTTAGTGGTCCGAAAAGGAAATCCCCATCAAACATTATCCTCTGAGATCTGGAGGGGAGATGGCCTGCAATACATCGTCTATTCAATCACATAAGATATCCGCCGTGCAAATTACGTGCTCAATAATTGCCAGCTCAACAGAACTCGTAGAACCCCGAAGATTCTTCCAAGTTTCCCGTTTTGGACGCTAGCGTTAGTGGTCGGAAAAGGAAATGTCGATCAAAACTGCTACCTTGGCGTCGGAATCGGGCCGTCCGGCTTTCCCCTCCAGTACCAGCAGTCTCTCATTCGTTATCCCTTTCGGCAGTGTCGTATCAGCCCCAGATATCCGGTTCAAGACTCTAGTCTGTCCTTCCCGTGTCCTGTGCCTATCAAGATACCACTTAAATCCTCAGCCGCCTTTTTTTTCCGAAGCCAGGTCGCTTGAAACTATTTGTGCTATCGCCAATATGCTCTGCTCTCACACAATCACGGAGTTTTCCGGCCGGCCGGGGCTGCCGATCGCCTGTGCGTTGCTGTCACATCAACTCTGCTGTCACCTCCTGCCACCACAATCGTTGCCGACCCTCTGCTTTGCACATTGCGCCAGCGCGTCTCCACACTTGCCTATACCCCCCCACCCCTATCTTCACTAGGATCTTGGTTGACTGCTTGCCATCTGACTTCAGGCCTGTCCGTTTTCTTGACTCTGGCGCAGGTTTGTCTTGTTCTCTCGCCTCGTGCACTGGTGCTCTCGGCCCTTGGCTCGATATTGCACTGTCGAGCGGTATGGTTTGCAAACTAAAAGTGGATAGCTTACCTCGGATGGTGCGTCCGTCAATCATACCGCAGCCCATACAATTGAGAAAAAACTCACTCCACACGATGCGTCGTGGACAGCGAAGGAGCACGACATGATTTAAGCTCTCCATCAATTTCAATAGCTTCGAGCGTATCTGACAGCAACTTATCCGCGTGCATGGACCACGCAGTTCATACGGGCTGCAAGAAAATCCGGGAACTTCTCGATGATGCCTGCATAAAGTTCTGGCCACACTGGCAGGCGACGCCGAAGAGGACGGCCCAGCTGAGTCGGCGTGGACTGCCGGTGACACCGTCGGAAAGATCTTGGCCTTCGTTAAGCCGGTACGTCTCCGTTAATCTACCACTGCTCAGGCTGATTTGTTGTTGCAGGTTCGGATATTGCCACAAGCCCGCGAGTTCTTTAAGAAATGTTGTGGGCAAGTTGCGCTATCGCCGTTGGAGCTCTTGCTATGGGCGCGCACCCGATGGGCATCTCTGTACAAGGCTTTGGAACGTGCTTTGGAACTTCGCAAGGTAAGGTTTTACTGTACGGTCTGCACGATACTCTACGCTCACGCTTTGAAAGGCCATTGATCGCTTCGTCCTTATCGCTGACTCCAGTGACAAAGTCCCGCCTCTCAAAGACAAGAATTATATGGACTATATGCTTACGCCGGCAGAATGGGAGCGGTTGAGGATGATACACGAAGCGCTCAGAGTTATCCTATGCTCTGTTGATGAATGTGTTGGCTGACCGCCTATATCGACGCCTTGACCCGCATTGGTTCCGTTTTATATTCTGTCTCCGATATCCTGCTCATCTTGCTCTTAGTTTCAGCCGCCCGTCATCCCCTTCGCATTTTTCTCCCCGTTGAACTAGTGTGCTCGGTAAGCTTATTCTTGCAGGCAATTGCATCCATCCCCGCCGTCGTGCCTACTGCCGACCTGGAATTTCGTCTAGATCCTCTGTGTACCTTTGAGATTCGAGCTCAACAGCCCATTCACACGGCAACCAGGATATAAGACCTTCCATTCCCACCCCATCTTTCGGTTCACCCTGCCGGAGGTCCCCTTTGCCTGTCTAGATCTATTCAAGCCACTTTTTTCGTTCAGTTTCCATCCTGACTTCAACTCCTTCTGAACATGGCTCTGAATTCAACGTTCCATCTTATCCGCTCGATCTGCCCTCACAGATGTGCGTTCTATCCTCCGAATCTGTCCACTCACTCCATTTTTCTCGGTAGAATACCTCCCTAACCCCAGTCTAATTGGCGACCTCGATAGTTGTGCTCCCGTTTGAAGGCTCTCGATACGAGTGTACCTCCCCGCATTAATCTCTCCGACCTGATTCAGTCTAATCTGACTTGTACTTTCGGCTCATTTTCAACACTGGTTGATCCGTCGAACTCAAAACAGTATTTCTTCATTATTTCAGGAATTTTCCTACGCCCTTTAATTCTCTCTGAGACTCTCTCCATGACCCGCTTTCTGTTCCTGTCTCATCTAAACGTCCACCAAGTTCGTATTTCACTTTGCGCACTCAAATAGTGCAGATACTTATGCGTCCTCAAGTCCTTTAAGGGTGGACGAACTCCGTCGCTCTTTCCTGGTTTGCTGTACATCTATTTTCTGCCTTTATTTGTTCCCTTACCTAGCTGCAGATTATGCGACTCATCGCGTCTCGGTGATATCGAATTCATTCCACATCCTTGATTCCTTCCTCCACAAAATATCGAACATACGCGCATACATTCGAAGGTCACTATCGCACTTTTTGCCTTCCACACGACGTTTATCTGATGGACTCTTACTTCTTCCATACTCTACCGCTATTGTTTCAACATCACCTCGGCTCTTGCGAGCAGTACAATGTCGCGAGGCGGGTTCTTCTGACGCTGTAATCACAAATCCTTGCAATACGGTCTTATAGCGCTGTTAAAATCTGGGTAAGTCGACTCAATTGCAACTTTTCAACACCTCTAATCATGTCGTTTGACGCCCCTGGCGAACCTGTGCTGCGCCGCGATAAATACTGTCAATTAACGTCTAGGTCAGTTCTGGTGCTGTCTTCAATTCCGCTCGGTATCCCACCACGGTGCGTCTGATTCGACTCTGACTCCTTTCAATCTACTGACTCCTAGATGGTGCGGCCTAAATGTGTTTGAATTTATTGCGGGAGATTCCTTGATCGTCGATACTCGAGTCTCTGGCGTGTTTTGCTCGCTCTTTCCCTTTCTATGCCGATGACCGGTTTTAGTTTGCACGTTTCAATGTCTTGCTTATGCGATTGATACCTTCAACTTGGGTGATGTACGTGGACAATTTGCTTTTCTAGTCAACTGACATGCACGAAAGGCAGGGCAACGACATTGAGAGGCGCGCGACTCGAGATGGCAGTTCGGCGTACTTATCGTACTTGAGGGCATGATCCAAGTTTTCGTACAGGGATGGGAAAGTTAGTTTGACAATGAATACGTTCATCCTATCGTATTGCCGCTACTGGGTGTATGGTTGAATTCATTCTTGCAAATTGGCTACAGCTTCAGGTTCGTGAAGACGTTGAGGACCTGATTTGAGTTTTGTGCAGAAATCGGGAACTTGGTTTGAAAATGTGTACGTTCTTCTAATTGTATAGCTGCCATCGGGTATGCGGTTGAATCTAGTGTTGAGAATCGGGTACTGATTCGAATTCGTCAACAGGTCGAGGGCCTGAATCAGGCCTAGTGAGTTAATCTCATCCTATTGCTGCTATTCGTTCATTCTTGGGAATCAGTTACATGTTTAAAAATGTTGCTTGATTCAAGCTCTGTGCATTCATCCTGTCCTGTCGCTGCGGTTTGGTATGTGATCAAAAAAAATTTCTAGCGGCTCATTTACTGATTTAAATTTGTGAAGAGGGTTAGAGCCTGATTCAAGTCTTTTACAGACCTTGAGAACTCGGTCCGATAATGGCAACGTTCACCCTACCCTACTGCTGCAGATATTCGGTATCAGATTGAATTTATTCTTGCGAGTATGGTGCAGAGTTTGACTTGAAAAGATATGTATGTTATCTAAGTCGCAGGAAATCTACCGTAATTCGTCATGAGAGCCCATTCACTCTCCTTGGTGCCCAGAACCTCCATGGAAGCATAAGGAATATAAAACACGGTACCAATCCGTCCTGGCGTTGTCTCATCGTCGGCCTCCATCTGTTCGGCCTCCCACTCACCGACCGCGTGGATGGTCCGGCTAGCGTAGAATGCTGCCATCGTACCGGGTCGGTATCTGTGCAGGCTTTAGAAGAAGAGACAAAAAAAAAAAAAAAAAGCTAGGACTCACTCGAAAACGAGTGGGAACTGAGGAAGGTAGAGGTACCCCCCTTTGAACCGTCCAGACGCAAACGAGAGTGAGATCCCATAGTCTTTACCATCCCAGTGAGGGATTACGGGAAGCTTGTAGATGAGCGCACGAGCATTGTGGCAACCCGATCTCCGCTCCCATAGCTTTCCGGCGCTCCACACCTTCTTCATCCCATCGTACTCGCGTGGGAATGCGACCTTGATGACTGACTCGACGTTGGACTCCAACGTCTCCGTAGCCTTGAAGAACGTGGCCACACCAGTGGTTGAGCCACTGCTGCGACACATGTCTTTGGCCATGTACAGACCCTGACAATCGGATTAGCCTAGGTTACGACAACAGACCGTGCATCAGACCTGACCATGGTGCCCCGTTTGCTCGCGTCCCTCGACAAAATGCCAGACCCCTCCCGGCTCGCAACCCACGCCCGGCGTGTCGCTGTAGACTCTTGTGCGATCGGTCTTATCCAACGTCGTCTTGACCGCTGCGGAGATCGGAAAGCGGTGCACGGCTTTCCCCTCTTTCGCAGATAAACCGTGCCTCATCGCAGTCTGGTCGGGTTGCGGAGGGTTGACGAAAGCCATAGCGTGGACGGCTTTGTTGTACGCCTCGATCAGGTTCTCCTATGGGCATGGGGTCAAACATCGAAATCAAAAGCACAAATTGATTTCGCACGTGGAAGCCGTCCTGTACGACTGAAATACCCTTTCTCTTCGCCCTCTGCGTCCCCTCTACCAAACGTTTGCGAGCGCTGGCCAGCTCCACGTTCTTCTGCGACAGGGTTAGGTGGCATGAGCAGCGACGACGACGACGACGGACCACTCACTGGCTTCAGAAAGGGTAACGTCTTGTCTCCCAGACCTTCGTTGTTTTCATACTGCTCCCTTTCCTCCCCGTAGCGATCACCGAGGTATAAAAGCATATTATCGCCGGTTTCGGGGTCCACCAACCGTGTCGAGCAAGAGATGACTCTGCCTTCCGAAATGAGCTTTCGCATGATCGGAACGACGCGTATGAGCTCGTCATCGTCGTTGGCAGTCGCCTGCAGCTGTTTCGCGGTCACAGGGGAGTAGTACGTTGGGATGAACGGGTAGGCCGCCTTGAATCTTTGTTCGGCCGCCACGGGAAGCTTTTTTCGCTGCGCTGCGTTGCTCCTGTTGCTCAGCGTCGATGGCGGATCACCAGGTCGAGTTCGAATATAAGGTGAATGTGTTAGGATATTCGGGAGTGGCACACGGAGCTGGAGGTCGTTGTCAGTCAGGGATGGAGCAGCAAAAGCAAACGCACCTTGGGAGCCTTTCCTCCTCTACCGCGCCCGCCACCACGCCCGCCACCACTACCCCCTGTGCCCTGTCCCGCCGCTTCACGCCTTCCCCGTCCCGCTCGTGGTGCCGCCCGTCCACGCTTTCCACGTGCCACTTGCGGTGCTGCCTCTCCCTCATCGTATGCTTGTTCGGCGGAGCTCCAGTTGTCGCCGCTCTGTCATATGTAGCGAAACATCAGCAAAAAAAAGATTTAAAAGACCAAAAAACATACGCTGGCATTAGTCATGAAGAACAAAGGGATATAAATGAGGAGATGATGGGGTCCAGAAACGAGAATATGAAAAGGGGATATAAAAGGGTGCGAGTTCTCGGGCGTGTGGCCTCAGATCAGAGATCGAGACGAGATGACAGCTATGCGAGTGCAACCGAGGGTATTGATGGACTAGGACGTCTCCGAAGTAAAAACCAAGGAGAGGTTGTCGGCAGGTCCAAGAAGCGCGTTTGAATGGAAGAGATGTCAGATGACGATGCGGGACTGAACCGATCAGCCGAAGAATACGATAACAGAGGTTCGCTACCCCGGAGAGAGCAAGTGGGACGAGTTTAGACGACGAGAGGATACGACTTGAGCCGGATGCGATAGCGCGAGTGGCTGGTATAAAGCAAAGAAGGTGGGTCCGTGTTTGGCACAACTGTCCGATACAAACATATTTTAAAATATTTACCTAACCACCGTGACCTGCAGCACACTTTTTCCAGTCGACATGCAATGTCTCCAGCGCAGGGAGTGCGAGGTGAAGAATGGACTTGAGATCGGACGAGAATTTGTGCTGAGATTCCCCCGCGTACTATAATTGAGTCAGTCATCATCAAAGGAGAATAATAAAACACACCGCCAACAAGTTGAGGAACAGATCGACGCGCTTCCACTCGGCTTCTGTTAATTGTAATGCTGTTAGTTTAGTGCGCTTCTCCCCCGTCTCGTCCATGGTAATTTTGAAAACGAACATATCCACATCCTGTCGCATGCCATGAATAATATTATTAATTACACCGACGCGTTGATTGCACACATTTGCGAAAGCATTCTGACCAAACAAGTTCGTATCTCTTCTCTTTCCGTCATGTCGTTCCTCCCATTTACCCACTAATGGTGCTCTCTTGCCTCCAGAATCTCCAGAATCTCTTTTGTATCTTCCTCCTCGCCTATTTCAACCTACTTTACATCCAAAACTCCGCCAAGCATTCAAAATTTCGCCCTAACCCAACGCGAGCAGCCGTCCCATCATCAGCTTTCCTTCTCTCTCTCTCTCTCTCTCTCACCACCACCTCCAAACTGCATTTTTCTTGACCACACGAGCCGGGCATGCACTGTACGAGTCGGCACTATGAATGGCACGACCTGGACACTTCTCGGTCTACCCCCGGACCAACCCTTTCTTCGAAAGTGGAACCCACCGCGAGGGGTGTCGGTTGCGCACGTTCCTTTGATCATGGCGTCGAGCTACCCTCCCATACCTTATCCTTCATCGAGCCACCCCACTGCGCCCCCCATGATGCGACTTCTGGTCCCAATGCCGATTCCGCGCACGCCCGGTGCCCCGTACTTCGACGAACGGGGAGTTGGCAGTTTTCTGAACCTCATTCTTCAGCATGGTTCAAATGCTGGTATTAACGACGCTGACCAGCTTGTTTCCTTCATAGTGCGCTATTCCTCCGACCGTGTCCGCGAGATCATCTAGTACATGCCCGAGATCGACGTCGACGAGCCGAATCGAACGTGGGATGCAGCCAGGGAGCAAATGCTACTGCTCTATGGATCTCAAGACGACGAGCGCCGCGTTTCCGAGGCTCAGTTGATTGAGTTCTGTCGCCAACAATCCGCTACGTCCCCTATCGTACTAAACGCGAAGTTGAACAATACTTACGGGATTTCCAGTGGATCGCAGCGCCTCTTCTGAAGCAGCAAGATATTACAACCAAGCAACGCGACTTTTATTTCGTGAGCGGCATCCCGACGTCCATCAAGCAGTGGTTTATCTCTCGAGTCCCCGAGCCCCATCGTACGCGTTCCAACACCCCTGCACTCGCTGACTCGCTAGGTATTCTTTACGCTTATTTCGATCCCGACCCGCTGTTGCCCGATATCTGGAACGACCTCAACGATTCTCCTGAGCTCGCCAGCCCGATTCCAGCGTCGAATTCTTTTCCTACGCCGCCTCCGAGTTCTGCACTTACGACTTTCGCGCCACTCCACCATTCAATTCGCCCTGTAACAGTTCCTTCTCCCGCTACTCTCCCATCTACTACTCTGTTTGTCTCGACTCAACCACGACCCGAGCCCGAATCAGTTCCAGTTCCCGTAATATCAACGCCTGCCCTCTTCGTGTTCGACACGCCGGAATCACCTCGAATTCCAGAAGTCGACTCGTACCCTGATCAACGTGACCATCTACGCGACGATTCGAATGTGGAGGAAAATCCCAAAGTACCCCCCCTGCGACGAGTTGCCCGATAATGTCGTGTACCGCGTCGATCTTTGCCCTGGAGGAGGCCGCCGGATAGTCGATCGTCGGTGCGAGGAACGTCCTGTTTATTTCTGTGGCTCCAATGAGATGACTGACAAATTTTCCGAGTTGCATCCCGTTCTTGAACATTTCGCGACAGACGGAGCTACAGAGCCAAGTCCCGTTTTAGATCCTCATGAATCCGGATGTATTACCATTGACGACTCCCGCGCAGGCTTTACATGGTCAGAAGAGCTTACTAGACGGGTCAATGAGGACGTCGCACGTTTTCTAATCGAATATTCCAAGTGTCAGATGAGTTCAGTTCCTTTCAGCGATGACGATTCTGGCACGATTACAGATACTGACATGGAGAGTATTTTCGACTACGGACCCGGCACCGAGACGGATTGGGACACCAATACGCTAAGTTCTTTCTCTCAACATGGAGATTTCGATCCTACTTTCTTTCCAGGCATAAAAACCGAAGATTCGTTGTCGTGTGGCGTTCAAGCCATTGAGATCAACCCAGATACGTCCCGACATTCCGATTTCAGCGACCAGGAGCTGGACAAAAATCCCGATGAGGTTCCTCTGCCAGGAGATCCGACGCTAAGTACTTTATCTTCCTCTGAAGATGCTGACTCTGTATTTTCCTCGGCTATGATTTCATTCCGAGACGCTTCTCCACCACAAACCCAACGAACTCGCTACCAGGCCCTGCGCCGCTGTGGAACTCCAGCCAAGTCACAACCCGGACGGTAGGACGCGGCGCAGTACATGGTGACTTATGAACCAGAGCTAAGTCCCGACTTTGATTTCCATAAATCCGGTTGTGTTACCACTGACGAGTCCGGCGAAGGCTTTACATGGTCAGAGGATCTTACTAGAACCAAGACATTACGCGGTTCCGAGCCGCCAAGCTTTTGGAGTATTATGCGTCGCAGATAAGTCAGATTCCTTCTCCCAACGATAATGATACTGGCACAATTACAGACACGGACATGGAAAGCATTTTTGACTACGGACCTGAGATCTGGACACTGACGCGCTAAGTTCTTTCTCTGATAATGGAGATTTCGATGTTTTCGTTCCAGGTATAAATTCGGAAGATCCACTCCTGTGCGACGCTCAAGCCATCGAACTCGAAGAAGATACGTCCCTGCGTTCAGATTTTAGCGAGCCAGACAAAATTTCCGAAGAAGCGATATGCCCAGAACATCTGACGCTAAGTACCGGGTCGTTCTCAGAAGATGCTGATTCTGTATTTTCTATGGCCATTATTTCATTCCAAGATGCTTGCTCCCACCACGCCGAACCCAACGAACTCGCTACTGAGCCCGGCGCCGCTGCAGAACTCACGCCAAGTCACAACTCCTACGATTTTCAACATATTTTGCGCACCCCTTTTGATTTTAACACCGAGTAGGGTTAGGGGGAAACAGAAAACGCTAATTTGCGCAGACCGTGTTGATCGTGAGTTCCACATGAATTATCAAATACCACCAATGAACTAAATTTAATGTCGCGCACCTCGGATAAATCACACGCCGACGTTGGCGCAAAGGATTGAGGTCTTGACGATGAATCAAACCACCTGCGAATTTTTCAACGCGGAAATAATAGATTAACGGCGATTTTTGCAGACATTAAAAAAACTGAGCTGTCACCCACTCACCGTCACCTGAACCACTGCTCGAAATAGTACATACAGTAGTACACGCTTGGAAGAAAAACCCTCAAACGATGCCGTCGTGCATGCGCAAACCAATGCGTTGCTCCATTCGACGCCTTTGCCGGTGTTTGGTCGTGTGTGCCAAGCCCTCTATAAAAACCGCGTGGTCCGGCAAGCACGCCTGTCAAGCCTTTGTCTTTGACCTCTTTCATCTCCACCTTCCTTCATCGTCTGTGCGGGGGAGTGGGGCCAGGTTTCCACCGTCTGCAGCGGTGGTTCTTGGCTCCAGATCCACACACAGATGCTTGCTGGTCAAGAAGGGTGGACAGGGTGCGTCTCCATCGAAGGTTCCTCTTTGCTGACGTTTTTTTTTCTTTCTTTTTTCAGTATTCATGCCGGGGCCCAGGCATCCCTTGCTCGGACGCTAGCCGACAAGTGTTTTCGCGAGCGATGCTTGCGCTGATTACGTCGCCACGAGACGATGTATGAGCGGTGACCGCAGGGATTCAGTCCTGGCGTTTTTCGCCCCGGGGCTTTGACGTTCATGCGGAAGCCGGAACGGATGGCGTTCTTAAACCCCAAGAACGGCGGCGTTCTGAAAAACACCCATCCCTGGAACGGACGCGTTCTTAAAGCATCCCTTGCTCGGATGTTAGCCGACAAGTGTTTTCGCGAGCGATGCTTGCGCTGATTACGTCGCCACGAGACGATGTATGAGCGGTGACCGCAGGGATTCAGTCCTGGCGTTTTTCGCCCCGGGGCTTTGACGTTCATGCGGAAGCCGGAACGGATGGCGTTCTTAAACACCAAGAACGGCGGCGTTCTTAAAAACACCCATCCCTGGAACGGAGGCGTTCTTAAAAACACCCATCCCTGGAACGGAGGCGTTCTTAAAAACACCCATCCCCGGAACGGAGGCGTTCTTAAAAACCCCCATCGGTGTGGCCGGGCTTGAATTTTGGACACTGATCTTTTTCGTCTGAAGATTTAGGTATCAACCTGGGAGCGCTCGTTCTCAACGATTGGTGTGGATTCCCAACGGCGTTGCTCAGGTGTGTCTCCGGTGTGTCTCCTTCAAATTTTCACTGTCTTGTCTGCTCTTCATGGTTTTTGGATCCTAGCTCATGCTAGAATTATACGTTGTATCAGTTGTATCACGGGGCTTTACACCCCTGCGAAGTAGTGCGCACTACTTCGCGGGGGCGTAAAGCTCAGTGCTCGAGCTTTGTTAACCCAAGACGGCCTCTCGGTTCGTTCTTGCTCCTCCCTCTCGTTAGATTCAATGTTTACATTTTCGTAGCAATCTTTGCCTGGCAGTTTACGTCGCTGATGTGGGTGGAATGGCGGCAGAACTTGCTCTGCATTGGAAGGTGCTTACGGACGAGAAACCTCCGTCCGCGTTGCTCAAGGTAACGAGCATCTTTTGTATTCTTCAATTCTCACGCAAGCTGTCTTAGGTGTACGACACTTACTCGAAAGAGATCGTGAGTTCTCTTCTTTCGTTCTAGGCCCATACTCATTTATTCTCCAAGAAGGGAAACAACGACGAAATCCAGAAGCGCATTCAAGAGATGCTCGGAGCAATCTCCGACTAGGTGCCGGCCCGATGGAAGGTGCACGGTGCACCGGTGGAAGGCGCAGAGGGCGGAAAGTTCGGTACTCGTAGTAGTCAGTTTAATCTCTTTTTCGCTCGACCTAACCCTGGGGATGATAGCCAATGTAGTAACTAAGGCCCGCGCTCCGTTCAAATTTAAATCTCTGATCTCTGTCGCTTGTCCAAATAACGCGTCGGTATTGAAAACATTGCGTGTTAAATCCAGGATATAGCAAAGACAGAACGAGCATAAGCTGTTATCGAGCCGGTGTGTAAATTTGTTAAGAACAGCATCACGGAGTTTCCCGTTCGGCCGCACTGCCGGTCGGCTGTGCAATGCCGTCACATCACGGCACGAGCGCTCCCCTCTTCCTTTCCAACCACCGCCCTTGCGGACGCCTGGCATGGGCAATGGTTCCTCCCTTCTTCTACACCTCTCGGGTTTAATTCCAGCGTCTCGACTCTCGCTCATCTTGATTCCTTTCCTCAGGACGTGGGCTTTGGGCATTATTTTTTTCCTCCGCATCGCAGACTGGCAGTTGGTTCGTCTTGCCCTCTCGTTGAGAATTGTGTTATGTTCCTGGATTCTCGTGCTCTGTGCACGCTGTGATCTCTTCTTCTTGTTCCTCCAGCGTTGCGTCCTCTTGTGCTCTCATCTTCTCATATCTGAAGCGTCGCATAAAGAGTTCTAGCACGGACTTTCAATAGCCCTCCAATCTCCAGCGCTGAACCAAGAGCAATAAGAACGCAAATAAGAACTGAGCTGTGCGTTGTTCATTCTATTTCCGTTTACGTTGAACCCACCGGACCTCTGACATGATGATGATTTTTCAAAGGATATACGTTCATATGCCAAAGGTAACGACAGACTAGAGTGAATACGTAACGACGGTTACAGAAGGACGGCGTAGGGACAGTGAGCGGAAGAAATCAGAAACGAAACAGATTGAGTCACTCTATATTCCATTGGAGTCACCGAGGTCGGCCACAAACTTCAACAGTACGGGGAGCTCATCGCCGAGGCTAGCTGGACATACCCGCTCGCACAGGCCGTACACCATGTGGCGGACATTGATTTTTCGGGTGCCAGCGTCCAGTACCAAGCTAGGTGCGTGGTCCAGCTGGCCACGCGACACGAACGTGCCCGTGAGCCGCCAGTGCGCAAAGAGCGCAGGGAGCTGGTAGAACGGGTTGAGTAGGACGGACATGCGAATCTGCAGAAGGTCAGAACATTTTCAAAACGTTGCGCATAGGACCACTGACCTCGGGGCTGACGTGAAAGAGATACTTGCCCATCTCTAGCAAGGTGCACGCCTCGAGCTGGACAACGGCAAACACAGGCGCCTCTGCCAGTAGAACACCCTCGGTGCGCTGGAACCATGTCGCATGACAGACGGCAGACAAGTCTGTATCGCCGAATCTGAGGCCATGGAACTCGTTGCGCGTGAACCAAAGGTAGCCGATATGGCAGACGGCGAGAGTGACGACCAGATTGGCAACGTAAGTCTCCAAGGGCGCGGTAGGAGCGTGCTCACGGAATTTACTGACCACGGCCAGCGCGTTACCGATAACGTTGACGCGGAGGTCCTGCTTCTCTACTGTGACAACAAATTCCTTGCAGAATTTGAGGATGGGTGCGAGAGCCCCCTGCGGTAAGGTCCCGAGCTGCTCGAATACAACCGACTAAAAGCAATGAAAAAGCAGATGTCAGCGAAGCGTGACAGAATTCCGAGCAAACAGAGCGTACCCAGTCCTGGTCCGGAGGGGCGATATAGCCCAGGATGACGGCCTTGAGCGCCCAGTCGCGGGCATCCTCCCACGGCTCCAAGATGGGCGATATAATGTCTTGAACGAACTTTGCGGTAGGTTTCGGACCTTCCAGGCGGTGCATTGGGCCGACCAAACGCTCAAAGTAAAGCATATCGTTCTGAGATAAGGAATTAACGCCTGAATTGGAGTGGGTTTTACGCTCACTTTTGACACTAGTGTTGCGCTGAGGAGCCTCTGGCAGGTGTCCCAGTTTTTGGAGGCCTCTGCCATGGCTTTGAAGGTCGATCCAGGGCTAGTGCGAGAAGGCGGCATGGGGAGACGACTTGCCGGCAGAACTTGTAGCCAGGTTTCTTATCATGGGCGCAGTGTTTTCTCTCATTGGCTGATCGATCACAAATATCCGACAGAAAATTCTCCCTCCCCTATAATTGATGCCGAAGTACGCGAGCACCCCGAATGTGGGTGCAGTCCGCAGTTGGAAACAGTTTCACGCGTGGAATGGAGCGCGCTGTGCCAGATCATAAGGTCAGCATCTCAGCAATCGAGCCGATCACTCTCCATGCTTCGGTCGATCGGTTGCCTGACGCACCTAACTGAGTCATTTGCTTAGGGTCAGGCACGGGCTCTAATATCCGTCCAAGACTTCCAAAAAATAATACGCGTCATAAACCAGTATCCACCTCCTCCTTTTTTTAATTTCTTTTTGTTCCGGACGAATGGTCGAGGGCGACACATTTCCCGTTCGTGAAGTCAAAATCGACAGCGACGGCTTCGCACTGGGCACACCCAGTGCCTGGAAAGAAATACTGCTTTCGGCGAACCCCAACCAAGTCGTAGTAGACGGATACCAGAAGCTATGCAGCCTTGGTTCCGTACTCGTTCACTATGCAAACTTCCACCCGCACCCGCTCCAGCGTCCGCTTGACCAGGAGCATGCCCAGAAGATCGCCGACGACCTCGCAGACACATTTTCTCATCGTAGACACCCTTGCCTCGTTGTTGCCCAGACACCGCCCGCACCGCAGGCAATTCATGAAGAATCCCCGTTCATGGAAGCAGATGGTGTTACACCGATCCAAGTCCTCACTCTCTGGGGCAACCATCGCGTCGCAGCGCTCGGTTTATACAACGCGAAGGAGCCTGGATGTGCCATGTTCTGCATCCCTGTGAGCATTTTTATATATATCTTGCTTCTTCATCCATCTCTGACGGTTCTTCTCATTGACGAGGCTTCTTGGTTATCAATGCGGAGCATATCAAGCGCCACATCGTCGCCGACAACCTCGCCACGGAGACCGACCTCACGCGGCGTCCTGCCACCGCCAACGCTGCGTTTCAGCTTGCCCTTGACCTCTTCCACGACGTCTCACGCACCAACTCGCGTGAGAACCCTGTCATCCAGCGCCTCTGCACTGCAAACCCCAACCTCGAGCTGTTCAAGGGTTCTGCCAGCAGGCCGGACAGCAAGGAGGGAAAGTGGAAGCTCGCCTTTCGGATCCTCATGCGTGAGCCGCACCTCCTCACAAACCTACGCCGGCTCTTCCGCACCGACGGCGGCGTTTCCCAGCTCGATGGCGTAGAGCTCGGGGATATGCTCTGGCAATTAGCGACCCACGCAGTAGGCGCTGAGCTCGCACTTCTTTACGTCTTGCGCCAGACCACAGAGACGCAGCGCCAGCTCAACGAGGTCTGGAGGGGACTTTGCCCTGACGGCTTCACATTCGCCGATCTGCAGTACGAGGTTGAGCGGCAGACTTACAACGAGAACGACGGGGATGCCGATGCCGCTAACCTAACCGAGATCCGGGACGAGCTGTCCTGCGGGCTTCACACGGAGACTGGACCAGCGCGTTCGAAGCATGCCCAGTCTTCATGGACGAGTTTGATTGCGGCAGAGTTCGGGACGCACAGGGCAACCAGATCGACGTGACACGCATTCCCGACCGCCACATGGCTTGCGTACCTTCACCGAAGCACAATCAAGAAGGCTGGATGATCACCCTCCTCAGGCGGGTGCGCGTGTGTTTTCGCATTGTGAGTTACTGCTCTCCTTCCCTTGCAATCGAGAGACTGACTGTATCGCCCAGCTTTGTCTCCTTCTCTTCGGACCAGTGGGGGTTACGTCCTACACCGACCCTTCACCCCGCTCACTCCTGCAGACCGCCAACAACTTCCACACCGTACAAGTGTCTGTCGTTTCCTTGCGTCTGCAATCTTTTCTGCGGCAGGACGCACGTTGCCCCGCGTCCGGAGACGAACGCTACCGCTGGATTCGGCAGAAAATCGTTAGTGTGAGCTTTTTTTTTCTGTTTTCCTCCGCAAAGAGCCATCGCTCACGACACATTGGTAGACTGTGAGACGGTTTACTGCTGCAGAGGAGCTTGACAGGTGGTACCTTCCCTTGGACATCTGGGACAGGCTCAAGGCGGCCAGTAACAGCACCCTTGGAGAATACGCCGCCCCTGCAGTCCCCGACGGCGCTGTAAACAAGAGCCTGTACCCAGCGATTGCTGCAGTCGCAAATCGTATCCTTGGAAACCGGGCTTGGTACTCACTGGTCATTGAGGAGTGGGGCTTGCAACCCGGGGAGCCGTTCCCGTGGGAGCAGTCCGTCAACGTCACGGAGCACACTCCCGAAGAGGCGGAGCAGCTCGAGGTGGAACGCCACGCCCGCAGCGAGTTTTTGAGGGTGCAGCAGGACATGTTGGCGGAGAAGCTTGCGGTCGAATCCGCGCTTGCTGCCAAGACTCACGAGAGAGGGGAGGTGGAGCAGCGCAAGGTGGTGTTGGATCGAGCGGCTGCGGAGAATCTGCGCGAGAAGGTGGCGAAGATCGACAAGTCGGTGGCGCGCGCTGTGGACAGGGGGGAGAGGAAGAAGGTAGATCTGGAGGCGGACGCAGCGCTCGGCTCTGCTGACTTGCGCGACACCATTGAAGATCTGACTGAGCAGGCCAAAAAACTCCAGCGCCAGCTAGCCGAGAAGCAGGCGTACATTGACGAACTCCCGTCTAAGGACGATGCGGAGTCCCTCGACATAGACACGCTGATCAAGGCCCTGAGTGAGTTTCTCTTGTATCACACGGCCGAGAACGCGGGCTGATTCTGATGCAGAAAAGCGAGGGCTCGATGTGGTGGAGCATGTTTACACCGGCGAGGACGTTCTCGACCCTGCATCGAAGCAGATAGAACACACACCCACTCCGTCGCAGTCCACCGAGGACTTCCAGGAAGGCCTACGGAAGGTCCTCCGTGATGTTGCTGCTGTCGTCCCCAACCCCGTGCGCGAGCGTATGGTTCGCCTTGCTTCCCGCGCCACTCACGGGCCTGATCGTGCGCTCGCTGCTGCCATTCGTGAGGGACTTCAAATTCTCCCTTCTTTGCAGCCTCCCACCACCCAGTCCACCCGGCGGTCCAAGCAACAAACCCCACGCTCACGCCCAGTTTCCCAAGAGCCAGGTACTCCCACTCCCCAGGCTGGCCGGCGTTCCACCCGTTTATCACCCGCATCTTCGGAGCCTGTGGCCGGGCTATCTGCCACTACACCTGCAGTTTTTCGTGCAGGTTCTCGCGTGCGCCGCGAGAGACCCAGCCCGTCTACCCCCAGAGCAGAGCGGAAGCGACTCCGGCGCCGCAGACCCAACTCGCCTTCTGTGACGCCAGATTCCTCAGAACGCGGTAGTGGCCGTTCAGTATCCCCCGACGATGGTGAAGAGGATCAGGCCCCCCCTGCCGCGCAGCGTCGCGGCTACTCGGACGCCCGCGTGCTGGTGCCCTCGACCTCTGACCTTTCTGCCAAGCTGGACGAAGATAAGACCCTCGTAGCCCCTCCGAGTCGGCTCCCACAACCTCACTCTCGTCGTGCACAGCGCAACACCCTGCTCTCCTCAAGCCCGGACGGAAGCCCGTTTGACACCACTGAGGAGAGGGGAATATCCCCGGCCCACGCGTTACGCTCCTCAAGTCCAATTCCCCGCACCTTCCACGAATTCTCGGACGAGTTGATCCCCACGCAGCCTGCCAGCCAGCTTTCGGACAACGTACCTCGCGGCCCCGCTCGCACAGATGTGTTTGCAGATCCGCACGGTAACGTAGGCAATCTGTTTCCCTGATAGCTCCCTGTCTTCCCCCCGTAATACTCTCTGTCTCCTATGAACGCGATATCCAAAGCACCGTTTGTTTAGACACGGACCTCGTCTTTTCTTACGGATTATTATCTAACAAATGCACAACCCGATTACCTTTGGTTTATACTCGCCACTTCGGCTTGAAAGAAAAATATAATCGTCTGATTACAACTAGATAGAGTGTCATCATACCTGTGTTCCGCGCTACGGCGTGAGCGCCCCGTTCCGTTGCTTGAAGGATTAACTTTTAAGCCGCACCGCAGATCAGGGGCCACACGAGTGATTGATCTCCCTGTTTCTGATGGATGTAGAAGACCATGGTCCGTTTCAAAATATTCTGTGATACAATGTCTGCCCAATAGACGCGGCGGAACCTTTGGAACAATTGACTGCTAGTATTCAGGCATTGGTGGCAATCCTAGCCTGGCGGACGCAATAACATCTTACTGAAAACCTCATCCAGAGCGAGACAACGCGACATCGTGTCAGGGTGAGCAGCATCAGCTGCTGATGAAAATTTCCTAAACCAGAGCTCTCGATGGAGCAACGGCGTCGAGATCCACTTAACACGATCCGAACCGATTTGCGGTGTGGGCACCTAAAACCCAAATATATATCAAAAATACGAACCAAGCAAGTCCGTTCTTTCTGCTAACCCATTCTTCCCTCCCGAGGAGAAAATCATGGCTTCGCCCCAAACGCAGCGTGCGGGATCGTCACAAGTGCCGTGAGTGATTCCTGTCTCTCTCCATTTTTGTCCTTGTTGCTATTTCACGCACGCGTCCTGCTGGTTTATCCCTCCCACTTTTCCATAATGCCTGTCTCTATTCTTGGAATAGGAACCTCTTCGCTTCGTTTGTGGGTCTGCGTCACGTGATATTGCCTTCTTTGGCACTCTCTCTCTGATGCACGATATGCGGACGTCCGACTGACCTTGCTCTGCAGTTGTGAACGTTGTGGTGCGAATGTGGGTGTAGACCCCAAGGTGAGAGACCAGCACGATCGCCAGAGGCATTGGGATGTCACCTATCAGACCGGTGAGCGTGCCTTTTACACTCGGCCTGAATTCTAGCTGATCTCGTGCGATTTGCTTCAGCAAATGAGAGCTACACCGTCCAACGCACGGAGTCTGGGGAGCTCACATGTCCGCTGTGCCCCTTGCATTTTGCACGTGCCAACGCCCTCAAACAGCACCTGCAGCAAGGCCACAGACACCATTCGCAAAACGAGACCTACCGGCGTCCGTTGTGCTCTCCACCCACTTCCAGTGGCCCTACTTCTGTCTCCCTTATTTCAACGGCAGCAACTCCACCTCTGTCGTCTTCCACGTCATCGTCCAGCCCGCCTGGCAAAAGCTCGGAGCTAGTCAGCCGCCAGCGTCGCTCGCCACCCAAGAAGCCGTATAGCAAGCCACAGTCTCCCATTACCCCTCTCGCTCCGGCGTCATTGCCAGCAGTTCTACCTCTTTCACCCCCTGCCTCCCATCCTGTCCTCGACAAATGCGGGTTTCGCATCGATCCTTCTACTCGGGCCCTTATCTGCCTGACGTGCTTGTCGTGTGTACGCTTTGCAACCGTTTCTGAGCATGCCCACTGCAAGCACAGCGCAGAGAAGCTTTCATCCAGCGAGAGAGACGCGCTCACCCAGCTCTTTGTCGACTACGCCATCCCTCGAACTGCGGCAGAGTACCCAACTCCGTGGGACATAGCCCCGATCGATGGGCTCAAAAAGCAGAAGGGGTTTGTCTGCCGCCCTTGTCGGTACGCTTGCCCCAAGTCGCGCACCATGGATAACCATCGCACGTCGAACACCAGTGGGCATGTGGAGAAAACTGGCAGCAAGGAGGGCCCCAACGAGGAGGGGGACATCCAAACCTTCTTCCTCCAGACCGACGAACACTGGTTTGCTGTCCAGCCAGGCCTCGCTGGCCTGCCCCCTGCCGACCCATACTCGCTCTTCGTCTCCCAGTACGCCGACCAGCTTGCGCTGCCCTTCGAGATGATTCCGGAGCCGACCCACCCAAACGAAGTCAATCCTCTGAATCGCATGACCTATTGGGACGTCCATCTTCGCCCGTACACTGCCAGCAAGACCGACGTCATCAATCTGAAGGCGCTCATTTGGGTTCCTACCAGTGGCAAGGACGTCCTTTCCCGCGTCAAGCCCATCGCCATGGAATACATCACTCGCTGCGCACACATTGGCGCCGAAGCCTCCCTATACGCGCGGACGCTTCTGGAAGACTATCCAGTCGTGTAAGTGCTCTCCCCTTACTCTCTCCTTGCCTTGTCTGACGCTTTGTGCGGCAGTGACGAGACCAAAGCCTGGCAACCCCTGAACCGGGAGGATACCAGCGAGCAATATGCCGCTGTTCTCGCCCGCTTTGTCCTTGGTCTGTTGCGATCCGAGGATGACGGGAAGCTCACTTCTTATGGCTTCCCCCTTACCGTGCTCGATAAGGAGGCCATCGAGGCCTTTTCCCGGACGCTCTCCTCTAGCGCTATCCCCACGGATGCCCAGCTCGCCACTCTTCACTCTCTTGCTAGGCAGCTTCTCCACGCCCGCAGCGCAGATAACCCGTCGCTGGGGAAGAAAAAATTTGACGTACCTTTGGAATGCTTCTTGGCTGTGGACTCGCTCGAGAAGGACGGTAACCAGAAGGAGGCTGTAGGGCTTACGCCCACACTCGCCAGAGTCAAGTACCTCATTCGCTGCTCCATTGCATGGGAGGGGAGCTTGCGCGCGGAGGAGAACGGCACAAGTCTTGAATTGTACGCTTCTAAACCCATACGTTGCATATACCATGCTGACGACTGCCATTTCCTTCCACGCAGAGAACTTACGCAGCTGGCGAAGGAGAATATTGACCGTGCGGCATTCAATTCTCCCTTCAACCTCGTCCGCGACACTCAGCGCTGGGCGTCTTCCATTGCCGTCAATACCATCCAGCCCCCTTCGACGATGGTTTCCCCGGATGGCATGAAGATCACCCACGATGGCAAGACTGTCGACATGGCACGCTACCGCCGGGGTCTCCAGGACGCTCTGGCGGACCTCAAGGATGATCTGCGGGAGTTGTTGTCAGGCTTTGATTTACCTCTTGACATCCCTGAAGCCCCCGTCGACAAGTGGACCGAGTCCGAACGCGGCTACAGCTTCCTCAATAACCACCACTTTATTCCGCCCGACTCGTTTCTCAGCCACCTCCTCCACACACCCTCTGCCGATCTTACCTGGACTGATACGGAGGGGCGCCTGCACTTCAAGCTGCCGTCCATCAACCGCCATCTCCAGCAGCACTCGGTCTTCATCCGCAAGCTAGTGGTCTTCATCGCAGTCTCCTGCACAGTGTCCCGTATCGCAGAGTTTCTGGATCTCAAGATGAAGAACAGCACGCGGGGGAGGGAGCTCTTTATGCACCTCCAGGACCTCTGGATCGTGGTCAGGCGGATGAAGTGGGAGAACCTCGTCCGCCACGCCGTCTTTGTTCCCCACCTCGTCCCATCATGCGTACGCGACCTGCTGCTGCGATATATAATCATTGCTCGGCCGGCCCTTGTGAAGCTTCTCCGCATAGCCGGCGAGGAGAGGGTGGCTATCCTTTACGACGAGTACTTGTGGGTTGCCGACCGCCAGCGCATCTCTACCGACGCCTTCTCAAAGCTAATGTACTCCTTTACACAAACGTACTGCGGCACTGGTCTCAAGCCTCAAGATCATCGACACTTCCAGGTAAGATTCATTCCCAGCCCAGCCCGCGCTCTACTCTAACCGTTTACTCTCCTCAGGTCGAGGTTTCACGCATCTTTGTTGGCCGAAACTTGGAGCTCGGGGACGACGATGACGACAACGCTGCTGCCAGACAGCGTGGCCATAGCGGCTCCACTTCGGCGCGCATTTACGCTAGGGAGGATGGCAAGCTGGGGATGCTCACCAGCGACCAGCTCCTCCTGCACCGCGCTCACGGTCTCCTCTGGCAGCAGGGTATAGGCATGCGTGAGGGATTCCCTCCCCTGATGCCCATTCTCTCCCGCCTCCACCTTCGGGAGCGGCGGCACAATGGCGGTAGCAGTGGTGATGATTCTGTGCCATTGAATGCGTCGGATGCGTTCCGCGAGGTTTTGCCTATCCTCGAGAATATGACAGCTACCTTGGCCGCTTCCCTGCAGCAGGTCGGTGCGACTTTGGAGGAGAATCTTCACAAGCAGGTAGCGCGCGCCTTCATGGACGTCCTCAGCCAGTCAGGGCTCCTTACGCAGCTCGCTGCGCAGCCCTCTAGATCAGAGGTATGTTTCGTCTTCTTTGGTGACATCCAGTATCGCTCATTCTTGGAAATCAGCCGCCCCAAATCCCGCAGCCGGCGGTGGAGACACAGCCAGCGATGGACGACGTCATAGCTGATGACGAGATGCAGCAAGACGTTCGTGCTCTCTGGTTTTCGCAGACGTGCTCAATTCTGATTTTTTTTTTCTGTTTCAGGACCAGGGCGTCACCGCTCTACAGCTACTCCGCAGTTTCCTGGGTCCTGACGTCGTGTGGAGGAGCGAGACTCAAGAGATGGCGACGACAATTGCCCTGCTTGGCCAGCAGAGTGCTCTGGTCGTCGCCCCAACTGGGGGAGGGAAGAGCCTGCCTTACAAGCTCTGCGGGCTGAACGAGGGCCACCACACAACCATTGTTATGTGCCCGAATGCAGCCCTTCTTCGTGACCAGCTCGTCCAAGTGGCTGGGACGAAGCTCACCACCGACGTCTGGACGGCGCAGACCAAGGAGCCGCTCCCTGACGTTCGAATCCTTTTTGTTGCTCTCGAGACGCTGACTGCGGCCGGTTTTCGAGCGTAAGCTGTCCGTCTTCTATCTCTACAGCCCAAGCTAACCCAGTCTGCTCTCCCCAGCGAGGTCGTTAAGACAAACGGCCGTGTCAGGCGAATCTTCATTGATGAAGCACACCAGATACTGACGGACGCCAAGTTCCGCCCGGCCTTCATACTCCTCAGGAAGCTCGCCGAGATGGGTATCCAAATCATATTCCTCACCGCCACCCTGGCTCTGCGAACTGTCCCCACTTCCTCCGCCACCTTGACATGCCTCCCAACACGCTTCAGCTCCGCGAGCCCTTTGCTCAGCCTCAGCTCGCGATCCACCGTGTTACCCTCCGACCAAGGCAGGATCGCCACGCCTTCCTCCAGCTCCTACTCCCCTACCTCACCCAGCATCACCTCGGAGCGGACGGGCAGGGGATCGTCTTCTTCCACTCCAAGGATGAGGTCAAGGAATTTCACCAGCACTGCGTCCGGAGCGATATCCATGCTGTTCGCTCTTTTGCCGACTACTCCAATCGCGAGCGGGACGAGAAGAGGTGGATGGAAGGCAAGGTACCCTGGATCATATCGACGTCTACTCTCATCCACGGCATGGACAACCCCGCTGTTTGGTGGTGGTGGTGGTAGACTGGGATCCTGGCCTTCTCCGACTCGCTCAGGCGTGGGGTCGTGCAGGAAGGCAAGGCCAGCGATCCTTCGCGTTTCTCGTGGGCAATCAGCAGAGCCCGCACAAGATGGATGCAGACGACAAGCTTGATTTCGAGTGCTTCGAAGCCTCTCGTTTACTCTTTGCAGGCGGGGAGCCTTGCGAACGCCTTGTCTTTGGTGCCACCTTTGACGGTGAGCCCAAAAGCTGCTATGAGATCGAAGACGCGGCCTTGTGCGATCTCTGCGGGCCTGACACCGAGCTTGTCAAGCAGCTCCTCAAGTGGACTGCCTTGCCGCTAGCTCCTCCTACCCTTCCTCCTCCTCCTCCGCTCCCTCACCCCATCCGTGCCTCGTCGTCGTCGTCGTCGTCGTCGTTTGTCTTCCCTTCACATCCCGCCGTCATAAGAACAGTTCCTCCCGCCCTCGCTTCCTCCCGCTCCCTGCGCAAGCCCCTGCACCCCGCTCGATGCCCCTAGCAATGCAGGCTGCGTATTCCGCAGCACGCTCTGCTAGCGTCAATAACACTCATGCATCCATTGTCGAGATGGCGTCTGCTCTCCGGGGCAAATGCAGCGGGTGCTGGGCCAGCACGGGGGAGATCTGCAACGGGCATCAGCGTACCATCCAACAGTGTGTCGGCGTGCACCCTTTGGCAACGTTCAACGGCCTTAAGGCCTTCCGGGGGAAGATTCGCATTCAGGGGCAGGTCTGCTGGTACTGCGGGGTGCCCACGGAAAAGGGATACTCGCACCCTGACCATCCAATGAATGTCGGGACCGATCCTACCCTCTGCCCGTTCCAGGACATGCACAAGCACGCCCTCTTCCTCATCCATCGCACCGAGGCGGTTTGGGCGGAGGTGTTGACGAACTGCCCATTTTTGCAGGGCACGCAGCTGATCCCACCTCCGCTGCGGCCCGAGACTACAGCGGAGGAGTTTGCGACCTGGCTGGGCGGCAGAGACCCGAACAAGCAGGAAGGGTTTGGTTTTTACCGAGGTATAGAGATCCTCGCCTGGCTTTGGGAGCGTAGAAAATATACTGCTATACCTTAGTATATATCTGTCTAAAAACTACATTCAAACCTGTTTTTCTACTCCTAATGCCTTCGTCTGGTGTTTCCTGCTTTGAAGACCTTCATTTCCTAATTTGGCAAGTCTTTTGCCACATTGGGCTTATTTGCCCTTCAGTGCCTGCGATTCGGATCTCGATCAGAGTCCCCGTTCCGGTCTGCCATCGTGCATCAAATTTATATATTTTCAATTCTCATAGTAACCGAAGTGGCAGGTTGTCTACGATAAGGGATGGAAAGATCTGGAGCGAGTCACAGGCTTAAAACCCGTCTCATCTCTCCCACCACCATGGCGCACTCGAAGCCCCAGGCCGCAACGGCACCGCCAGGTCATGCTCGCCGCATGACGGCTGCGTCGTCCGCCAAGGCAAAGGCAGAGCGAAGCACGGGCGGGGGACGCAAACTAGAGACTTCATCTACCAAGCAAGAGGATGCAGGGGCTAGCGGCCCCGCTGAGGAAGAGAAAGATAAGGACGCACCCATTTCCGACTGCGATTCGGCGAGCGGGGAGGGCTCAGCCATGGAGAGCTCTTCGGAGCCGGAGCCCCAGTCCGAAGCGTATCGTTCTGAGACCAGTCGAGCACTGACAAGGAGGATTGTGAGCTCATACACGGCGGGGTGAACTTTTCTGACCTATATCTAGCATGGAATTCCGGAGCCTGGCGAAGATCCCGAATGGGACGCGTTCATTGCCGACAGTGACGATAGCAGCGAAGTCGAAGACGCGTACGGCATTGCTGGCAGCAGTGACAGTGCAGCTTCAGGACTGGAGTAGGCGACTGGGCCGGGTCGATCTTGAAGGCCACCGTTAGCACGCCGCGTCAATAATTTTGCTTAGGTGTAGAGACTGCCTTGAAAAAGATTGCCTTGAGCAAGACGCTTAAAGCGCAGGAAATGAAATTTACATGCCAAGGTCGGCCCTTGAAGGCTTGACGGATTGCGAAGGGCAGCCTAGCAAAAGGAAGGATGGCGAGCAGCTTCAGCGCAAGGACTACGTGAAAAAAAAGGGCTATCACTCACGTCGGACACTAGAAAGCCCGTCGCTGCAACGGTGATGCCTAAGGAATGATGTCGTGAGCTCGAGATTTATGACTTGGGTGGAACCCACTTGTAATAATTCCACGCCTGCTGGAGGGATCGAAAGGCGAAGGAATTTGCGGCTAAAGTACGTTGTGTGCGGACTTGAATATTGATACGGGTGAGTGTGCCGGGTTGCCTGAAGAACCAAGAAAACCAATTAGCTCCTTGCCCACAGCGAGGGGTGAAGACGGACGGTAGAATCGGCAGGAATTATGAGGGAGTATTGAAACAGCAGTCAAGAATGCCCACACGAGGCGAGGGACTCCGAGCGCAGATGAATGAAGGAAACCAAAGGAAATGCGCATGCACACTTTCCCCGGTCGGCAGGAAGAAAAAAATACAAAAGCAAAGGGACGGAAGGAGTCGCAAGGAAAAACGCACCGTTTCGAGATCTCCACCACATAACCGCACATGTCAGACACAACTCGCCCTCCCCTCAGAAGCCAGGCCTGCGGTGAAAGAAAGGCCAGATTATCCGAAGAGGCGAGAACCACGGTGCGTACCTTGTGTATCATGCGTCCACTCTATGCTCCTCAACCCCCGTTCCCTTTCCAGACGTGACCCAGACGCGAGAAGAACGTACGGCGAGCGCTTCGGCGCATCTGCCAGATCCTCAACGCCGTGGAAACATCCTGAAGATGGCGACGAAATTTGGGGGGTAGAACAGACGCGAGAAGAACGTACGGCGAGCGCTTCGGCGCATCTGCCGGGACCTCAACGTCGTGGATGGCTGGAAGATGGCGTCAAGTCGGGGACGCGTCTTGAGGTGGAGGTCGTGGCCAAGCGCAAGAGTACACAAATGTTTGGCAGGCGTCTCGTGGTACGCATTTGATCCCCGTTTTTTGATCCCCGCAGCTCTTGTAATCTTCGTCAACTCCCTCAAGTGCGTCTCAGTACTAACGCCGCTACCGCTGCTCAACGACGACGACTCGCACCACCTGTGTCCGCCGGCCTCACTACGTCCGTCACCACCGCTCCTCTACGCCGACGACTCGCACCATCTATGTCCGCCCGTCTGACCACGAACGCCGCCGCCGCTCCCGATTCCTTCAAACTAATACACCATGCTGCACCCTAGGACCCTCCTCCTCGTACCCCGCTGCATTTGAGCCCAGCCTGCCCCGAACGCATTGGCGCGCGGCAGCGTCGTGTCGGATTTGGTGGAACGGTCCTCCTAACCCCAAGGTATTCATGAACTCTGTAATGACAGACGGATTCCCTCAAACTAACACGGCATGCTCTATCCTAGGGTCCTCCCCCGCGTACCCCGCCGAATTTGAGCCCACTCCGGACCGAACGCGTCGGCGCGCGGCGCCGTTGCGTCGGCATTCTGGCAAGGCGTTCACCCTTTGAAATGTAGGTGGGACCTCCGCCATGTATGCCCCATTCCTACCAACTAATACGCCCAACCCTTCTTTAGATCCCTCCTCGCACTCCCCCGCCAGTTTTGAGCACGCCCGCCCTCGAACGTGTCGGTGCGCGGCCTCGGCTCGTCGGGTAGTCCCCGCTTCGACAGGTAACCATTAATTGTCCCAGACTTGGCCGAATCCTTCCGACTAACGCCCCATTAGTCCAAACGCGTGGGCGCGCGGTGGCGTTGCGTCGGGCTTATGCTCAGATACTGCGTCTCGAAAATTAGCCGGTACGTCTTCAATGTGCAGCCTTTTCGCTCAATCTAATAAACCAACGGCTTCTCTAGACGCCTCTTGCGCTACCCCGCTGAATTTAAGCCCACCCTGCCGTGAACGCGTCGGCGCGCAGCGGCTTGCATTGGGCCTATGCCAAGATACCCCGTCTCCAAAAGTGCGTGTTATTTGGCCAATACTTGGCTTATTCCTTCGATCTAACGTACTAACGTCTCCACTAGACGCTCCCCCCCCTTTCCCGCTGCTCTCGAGCCCCTCCGCCGCCGAACACGTCGGTACGCGGCCTCGGTCCGTCGGGGCTTGGTGAAGAGACTCCGTCCCGAAAAGTACGTATCATTTGGCCAGTACCTGGCGTATTTCTTCCATCTAACTAACTCACCAGCGTCTCCTCTAGATATCTTCCTCGCCTACCCCGCTGCTTCTGAGGCCGCCGGCCCCAGAACGCGTCGGCGTGCGGCGCCGTTGCGTCGGCATTTTGGCAAGGCGTTCACCCTTTGAAATGTGGGTGGGACCTCCGCGACCCATTTTTACCAACTAATGCGCCCAACTCTTTTTTAGCTTCCTCCTCGCAGTCCCCCGCCAGTTCTGAGCACGCCCGCCCCCGAACGCGTAGGTGGGCGGCCTCGGGTCATGTAGGATAGTCCCGGCTTCGATAGGTAACTATGAATTGTCCCAGCTTGGCCGAATCCTTCAATTAACGCCCCATGCTCTACCCTAGGACCCTCTCTCGCGTACCACGCTGAAATTGAGCCCGCCTCGCTCCAAACGCGTCGGCGCGTGCCGGCGTTGCGTCGGGCTTATGCTCAGATACAGCGTCTCGAAAATTAGCCGGTACGTCTTCAATGTGCAGCCTTTTCGCTCATTCTGATCCCCCAACGGCTTCTGTAGACCCCTCCCCCGCCACACTGCTTCTGAACCCGCCCGTCCCACCTAACGCCCCGAACGCGTAGGGGGGTGGGCGGGTCGTGGGTGTACATGCGAGGACAGGGAGGGAGCGGGGCGCGAGAAGGAGCGAGGTGGAGGAAAGCGTTCGCGCGGTGGGGAACGAGCGAGGAGGCGGGGTGAGGAGGAGGGCGGAGTTTGCGAGCGGGGAGGGAGCAAGGAGGGTGGCGCTTTGCAGGCGGGGAACGAGCGAGGAGGAGGGCGTTTGCGCTGTGGGCAACGAGCAAGGAGGAGGGGGGGAGAGGAGGAGGGGGGTGTTTGCGCAGGGGGGAACGAACAAGGAGGTGCTGTCGAGGTAGTCGCCACCGCCGACGCGTTCATTATGCGTAGTCACTAGTTGATAGTTCCAGAGTAAATGGGGGGCGAAAAAAAAAAAAAAAAAAAAAAAAATTTGGAGCAATATGAGTAGATATTAGTATAACAGCCTCTTTCCGTAATTATTGGAGTCCATATGCGGGGAGGAAGAATTTGCAGCACAAAAGGTGGCTTAGGCATTGGTGTGATACAAGCGCACACAAACGCGTCTCTAGTCACACCTCACGGCTCTTCCTATGCGGCCCAAGCTCTCCCTGCCCCAGCTTCCCTTTAGCTCTCCCGATGAGCCAGGGCCCGGTCTTGAGATTCGATACCGTCGCACTGGCTCAGGAGTGTGGCCTTTCAGGCAAGTCAGACTTTGAAACCTCGGCTCAGAAGGCCTTTGAGCGCCACGTTACCTTCCAGGCATCTCTTCCAAGGCTTCCCCTCTAGATATTTTATCATGACTGTATTCTGTACATACAAAAGTATCTTGTCAACCTATGTTTTTCTGCTTTTGTTTTCTTTCAATCAAGTCATGAAATACGTGCTTGAGTAACTCTTAGGCAGAATATGCTAAAGTCAGTCCGAGGTCGCCGAAGCCGTCCATTGGAATGTTGGAGACCTCGGTAGGTAGACTCCCCCCGATTCACTGAATAACGGCGCCGGAAGGGCATAGATGTACTCTGAATCTCGTCCTAAAATGACCATGAAAATGATGGTCACTCATTAGAAGCGGGTACATACTGTTGATGCGATTGGCAGCCCACGAATGACAAAGTCGAGGCCTATAAGTATAGGCCTCTCTTTATGGCGTACAGAGATAATTAACGGACCGGCTGCATGGATTGGGAGTATCACTTCGGGCGGCATCTTGTACACATCAGAGTCGGTACCGGTGCAAATTCCTGGTCCATTCGTTGGGAGGTTCAGAGTCGCGGACGATTTCTCGGCGGCATCTACGGTGGTGAGCATTCACGATCCCATCCCGCGAAATGAAATAAACTGATTCACTTTTCGCTTGTTTCGGTGAGGGCGCGATCTTGAGTCTGCAGCAGGAATCCGAAGAGACCACCACGATATCGACAGATTTACACGAGGATCCAGACGAGCGCGACGTCGTACTGGTCAATAATTTGTAGCCTGCCTTACTGGTCTTTAGCTCCGCCGCCTGGTCGTTTATCTGGGCTTGGAGTTTCGCCTTACTTCCATGAAATTCGCCCACTCACAGCCGCGATTGAATGACGTTGCGAGTTACGTCCTCACCGATGAAACATCTCGTTGTTGGAATTGAGAAGAACACCCGTCGTTGTGGAGGTCCGAACATCCTGGACAGTATTGGCGTCAATCTGGCATGTACTAAGGTAAGGAAACTTGGCGCGCCCTTCAACGAGATCGGATTCGGCAACCTCACCTTGAACAGGATGGTGAACCTCAACGTATGAATACTGCTGTCGTTCGGGACATGGAATGTCGAATGAAGGAGATACGGCCTTCAGCGGAGCGGCTTACCTCCTTGGTAGAAAATGGATCTAAGGCGGAAGGAAGGTCAGTTCATTTGAAGCAAAGAGTGGAATAATTACGATGCGCACCGTTCAATCAACCATACATTGACAACGAATACTTCATCAGCTAGGTTGTTTACAAGGACATAGGCCAATTCCCTTACCTCGAGAAGATGTAACCCTGGCACGGAATCCGTAGATGGCGCGTTGTGTCGACAAGGTGGGTTATGGTTAGCCCTCACCAGCCACGCGCCAATAACCTGTAGCTGAAACTCCTTTGAATTTTGTATCGATTTTTCAGGAGACGCACCTGGGATTTCGTGCACCTGTTAGTGTCTCGCATACAGATCAATGGGATCCAACGGAAGACTATCGGCTTGCCCTTTCTGGAAAATAGTGCCCGATGTCCGCGACGAATGAGTTCGGGCATGAATGCTCCATGTCGATATCACGAAACGAAAGAAGACACAAAGCAAGGGTCGTTTATGAGGCTTAAATTACCAACAGAAATGTGGAAAGGAATTTCCTAGTCGAATCAGATGTCCAGTTTTCGAAGAGAAGGAAGCGGCAAAAATGAGCAGTCAGAAACGTCATCTGGAAGCAACGAGACGTTCCAAATGCAGCAGAGTTGGACTCGCAGGAGAGTCGAGACCCAGACAATTACCAAGGATCACAAACAGGTAGTATGATGATCAAACGAGTTTTCAAACGGCTGAGCTCACCGACGAGAAAGAATAAATTATAAATGGACATCGAGCTACGATAAAAAGCTTGTTGTTGACCAAGGGCTTCAAAGACGCAATAACGACCAAAGTGCACGCGAGGTTCAAGCGAGGTTGGCGAAACAAAGGGGGCCTTTGGAAAAGGCGCAAGAAATATAAACCAGAAGAATGATTCAGGTGTCAACCCAACCACCGGCAGCTCCAAATGACTTGAGCAGGGTCCGAAGAAAAAATACCACGAGAAGTTGGCCGTAGAAAGCAAACAGCGTCTTTGTTTGCTCCGTCTGATCCAGCCAAGCAGGCTGCACTGCCACAGGCCTATCCCCGTCATCCACGCTAACGCTGCTCCTCCCCTTCGACCCATGCTCTTCTCTCTCGCCCTTTCCTCGTGCTCCCAGGGCCATAGTGGCTCTAAAACTATCCACCCAGGCGCTCGTTATGTGAATTAGGGACAGGGAGGTCACAGGGAATATCGAGCAAATGCAGCGGTGAGCATGTTCGGGAACGTCTCTCTGGCATCGATGCTGACGGAGGACTCGTCTAGCGTCTTTATAGGATGTATTGAACGAGGCGAGTACCTTTTCGATGCCTCGGAACGACTTACTGACGAGCTGCTTTGCTTCCTTTTCTCCTACCCTTCTGCGATGTCTCGGTGCTTTCCAAATACGAAATATTACCGCCTCCTGGACCCACGCATCGCTTAGGACTTCATTTGGTATCTGCTAGCCTCCGCTCCGACGGCTCAAGAAAAGAGAGGAGGTCTGCTTACGATGAAGTAGGGGTACGTCGCTCGGATGGCTTTATAACGACGTCGGGGCTGAGAGACCCGTCATTTAGCTTGGTCATAGTCTCTACAGATACCGGTATGTTCTTCCCTCCGTGACCGAAACTCCGCCCTCATGGATTCGTCGTTCCTTCTTCCCTTCTCTCCCATTTGGCGACCGCCGCCCCTTTCCTCACTGCTTTATATCGGATCTCAACCTATGCAAATTCAGCATACGCCCCCCGCATCCTGGCTGCTCAGGAGAGACCGGCGGTGCGGCTCCTTTTGGTGTCAAAGCGTCGGCTCTGACTTTTCACTACCCTTCTCCAGATGCGGGGGACGTGAGACACCCAGCGCTCCAGGAGCAGCCATGGGAGCGGGCGCGCGAGCGGGAGCGGGATGCGGTACTAGGATAGTGCAAACGGGAGTAATAACTCGTGGGTGTCTGTCCTATTTCATCTCATCGTCCTTCACTCCCTCCCTCCCTCGCCTCTCCCGTCCCTCCACGCCCTCTCGCATTTTATCATTTGCATTCGACTGACGTTCGCTTGATACGCAGGAACACGCCGTACGCCTCCTACAACTCGACCCCGGCGTGGTGGCCGGCACCAGGCGATGGACGAGCGACGCGGGGCGTATGCTTCGCTGCTTCAAACTCTACTAGAACGTTTGATGCAGGGGGCGGAGGTTACTAGGGTACTGCGCGCCGTGGCCGGCGGGTGAGTCTTTCCGCTTCATGCTATTCGTTTTAATTCGTTTTTTTTTTCCCTTGGTTTTACTTCCTTCTTTCGTCTCCGTGTCCGTACTTTGCTTTCGATATTTCTGCGGGATTTTGTGGATGGGGTTTTTTTTTTTCGGTTTTTGCGCTGCCGTCTTTTTTCACCCTTGGTCTGCGTCTTCTGCGCCTTGCACTTTGCGTTTACGCGCCGCCCTTATGTCGACGAGCTAGTCTGAATCGCACGCGCCGCGTATTTCCATTGCGCCCTTGCCAAGCCCATTCTGGTCTCCCTTTTTTTTTCCACTCGCGTTCTACCTCATCTTCACGCCGGAGGGGCGGGAAGCTCGCGATCGCGTTTATGTGTTATTCATTTGTGGGAAGGCTTGTGTATTGGCCCGCGCCGGAGGACGCGGGTCTACATCCAAAACGGGACGCGGCGGATTTTTTGCGGCCATGAGTGGGAGGAATTCGAAGTCCGAAGCTCAAAGTCGTTGACACGTCTTGGCAGTGTTTTTCGGCTCTACCTTTTTTCTTCTTCACGACTTCCTCTTTTCTTGATGAGGCGAACGTCTTTATCCTTTGTCTCTACCTCCCTTGTCGGTTGTGGCCCGTCACTCGTCCCCTCCCGCATCTCACGAGCTGACTTATTGTACTCTCTTGTCCCTAGAACCGCTCCTGGCGCCGACCTCCGCGGCTCTCTTCCCGCTCACGTCTCCAACGGTGTACGCCGCACATAGATCCGTCACGCGATCGGGGCGCCTTCCGGCGCATATTGGATGGTGCTTGCTTGCAAGAAACTCGGTGGGCCAAGGCATAGGGATCCGAGCGCATCTGCGGGGTTGTAGGTGAGCTGCTTTTCCTTTTCCTCTGCAATCTTTACTCCAGCCGACTTTTTCGTCCATAGAACGTTCATCAACGCATACCGTCTTAGCAGCGTCGCATTCGCGGGGGCCCTCACTGTCGCACTATCCCACTGGCGTGGAGCGTCTTCGCATGGGCACGGTGCACGCTTGCCGGCGTCATCCTCAACCCACTCGCACAGTACACGCAAGCGAAACCTGAGGCACGGGCGGGCACGGGCCAGCCGCATCGTGCTTCTCCCGCTCGGGATTCGACTGGGACCGACCGAGTGAACGCGACCATGAGACGATCGAGGCAAGTCTCATCTCGTCTCTTCCTTCCTTCCTTTCTCTGCGCCGAATTCCTGAACCTTTACTCGCACCTTATCGTGGCGTCCGACCCTTCCCATCCTCCAAACCCTACCCCATGCCTTGGCTAGATGCTGACGCCCGCTTTTTACAGATCTCATCGTTTATTTGATGCACGCACCGCTAGGAATCGTACTTGGGCTCTCTTAGCCTCCGCTCCGTCAACACGCCCAGGGGACACCCGTGGGGGAATATGCCGGCTAGTGTCAGGCCCTCCACGCCCCGTGCTGCCAGGGTGCGATTGCATCCCCAGACAGGCGCTTTTATCCCTCCCCGAATAATTCTTGCGGTACGTCTTTTTTTCCCTTTCAAACCCCATTTTTTAACAAACGACTTGCTGAATAGCTGCCTTGCTTCCTTTTTCATCTCTCCCTTTGCGACGGCTCGGCGCTCTTCAATACGGCATCTTACCGCCTACTGGATCCACACAGCGATTGGAACTGTACTTGCGAATGAATAGTGGTACGTCCCCGGGATGACTTTACAACGACGTCGCGGCTGACCGAGACGTTATTTAGCTTGGGGATAGTCTCTGCGGATACTTGTATGTCCTTTCCCCAGCGACCGGAATGCAGCGCTCACCAATTCGTTATTTTCTTCTCCCTAGTTGTCTGGGGCTTGTCTGCCGACGTTTGCCCGCAGACCTTGTCCCTTGATTCGCCTCAATACCATATTGGACGTTGACCTACGTACATTCAGCATACGCTCCCCGCACCCCGAACGACACCAACAACCCTCCGTTTCCGGAGAGAACACCGGTGCGTCGCTTTGTGCAGGCCATCAAATCGTCGGCATGACTTTGCTTTTGTTCTCCAGATACGAAACACATCGGACGCCTAGCGCTCCCATGGTAAATGCTGCCCGCCAGTCACGGGAAGCGAATGGGCATGGCATTGCGCATGCGGGGAGAAATGGGCTGAAGTCGACGAGATTCATTGTCAGTGCGGGTCGAGCTTGGGTGACGCATTTGCGATTGTGTGCGATGCGTGCGGGCGGTGGTGCCATGCTGCCTGCTTCGCGAATTTGAAGGATGGCGTGCGCGAGGAGCGGAAGTCTTGGCTGCGCGCGCCGCAGAATCATTTGGGTGAGTCTCCTTCTCCTGACCTCCTTACCTTTTCCTTACTGACGTTCTTTCAGATCTAATGCTGCCTGCTTCGCGCATTTGAAGGACAGCGTGCGCGAGGAGCAGAAGTCTGGGCTGCGCGCGCCGCAGAATCATTTGGGTGAGTCTCCTTCTCCTGACCTCCTTACCTTTTCCTTGCTGACGTTCTTTCAGATCTATCCCCGCCCGTAAATGGCCCCGTCAACCGGCGTCGGCGCGCCTTCATCTCAGGCAGCTGAGCCAGCGCGGTGGAGGTGAACGCACGGCAGCCCACCGTCGACGACCTCAGCGCACGCAATACGTGATCATCGACAACGATATCATCCCCGACATCGTTACACAGCGCAAGCTGCGCGCCCACACCCCCCTCTGGCGCGGCGTCTCTGCGCTCGAGCCGGAACCTTCACCACATATCCAGGGACACACCCCCTTGTCTTCAATACACCACCGCCCGCGATTCGACGCTGCTGCCTCCCAGCGCACCGTCCGCATCATCCTCGGCTTCGGCGTCCGCCTACGACGTTCTACTGCCGACTAACGCCCTCCACGCCGCCACGCTAGCTCCTCCGCGTGTACTCCTCGCGCGTTATCCGAACACCATCAGTGGCGTGCATCTGCGCCCGCCGACGAGCGGATACGCACACGCCGGGCCACCGAAGCGGTTTGTGGATTTGGTGGGTTACTCCTTAGGCGTAGCGCTGGACGCGCACGCGGCGGGTGGGAGAGAGAGATTAGGGCGGAGCTGTTGCTGGCCGAATGTGGAAGTGCGGGCGTTTGTGTCTGTGCAGCTTAGGGTGCGCGCGCGGGTTAGGAGAGGGGAGAGGGCCTGCGAAGAAGGATGGGGTGCGAGCCGCGCACGCTTTTCGGGATTTTTGCGACGCGCGAACTGCGTGAGGGCGAAGAGATTGTCGTAGGGTGGGAGTGGGACGACGCGAACGCCGTGCACCGGGTGGCCGAGGTCGCGGGCAATGGAGGGTGCGTATTCCTTCTTATTTCTTACTTGTACCGTATACTCTTTCGCCTTGTTTTTCCTATGTGCTTTCTTTCTTTACTTTTCCTATTGCTTTCGGTATCATCCATTTCCTCCTTACCTCCTTTTTGCCATTCCTCCAAGCTGCACATGGATACATGTAACTCCTACTCCTTATATTCATCTCTCATCTCTGTCCTCCGCGTACGATTACTGACTCAATTTATCCACAGCCCTCCAAATCTTCCGACGCCGACGCAGCGCCACTTAATCGTGCAGCTTGCCAACATCCTACACGCCCTCGGTGCGGACGCGGAGTGTGCGTGCACAGGGACATCGATTGCTGTACCGACTTCCTCCGGCCCTGCTGCCGCTGCGCCCGCAGCGCCTGCGGTTTCTTTGCAAGTTCCGCCCGCGAAGGACGATAGTAGTGAGAGTGTTAGTAGGGGCAAGAAGGATCAGGATGACGGAAAGGAGGATGAAGGACGGGGCGAAGACGTGGAACGTGCGTGCGTCATCCGCGCATTGGAGCGCGTGGTATTCCCGCCCGTCGCGGTAGCAGGGCACGGTCTGGGTGGGTGCGACGCTGAAGAGATGGAGGTGGATATCGTGGGCGAGGACGCGCAGCCGACCTCGTCGTCGCCAGCGGGGACGATGCTCCCTTCCACCTCAGCGTCGACATCTGCGATGCACGCGTCCACTTCGGCATTGACGCCGCTGCAAGCATTCTTCTCGACGTCGATGCGCAAGCCCAAGCGCCTCGCAGGCCCGGGCATCGCACCCCCGAGCCCAGAACTGCCGCAGCACGACCCGCATCCGCGCTGGGGGCCTAACCCCAGCCGGCCCATCGGCGCGTCGCGCGGCGTACGTGCGGTCGAGCACGTGCGGGGGAGTAGCGGATGAGGCGGTGTCGTGCTTGACCGCGGGGACGTGCGCCTTGGGTATGGGGAGGGGTATTTGAGTTTTGGAGAGGGATGGTATAGCGGTGCGGGTGCGAGGGAGATTGGAGGGTACGGGTACGCACATGCGAGCAGCAGCAACCTCACAGATGCAAACAAGGCATACGCGGTCGTCGAGCGCGCGGGAGGATGGAACGTTTTGCATGAGACGGCGGCGTCCAGTGGGCACGGGTGGGAGATGGAGGATGTGGACGTCGTGGGCGACACTGATAATGGTGCGTTTCCAAACCTTCTTTCCTCATACAGTCATCCGCGGCACAATTTCCACACCTTCTCCGTCATTCTCATCGTCCATTTTGGATGAGCTTCGCACCACCTTCATCTTCATCTTCCTTCGTTCTTGGCGGCATTACTAACTCATCCCTCACAGACAAGCCCATCCGCTCGGACCGTACACGCGGCAAGACACTGCGGCGTGATCGGGAGCGGGAGCGGGAGAGCGACGGGAAGCGCGAGCGCTTGCAGGAGGCGAGCGATTTGTACGCCCAAAATGCGCAAGCGATGGAAGGCGGGCAGGGATGGGGCCGAGGTCCATGCAGCGCCACCTTCGCGAGCAGAGCGGGGTAGCGAGATGGTTGCGTGCAACGTCATGCATGCCCCTCCCCGGAAGGACAAGGGGAAGGGGAAAGCACGCGCGGTGGACGAGGCAATGGAGGTCGATATCGATGGGATCGATATGCCAGGTCAGTCGACAGTATTCCTCGTGGCATGTTATGAAGCTGACCACCTTTCCTTAGGCGATCGGCTCCCTCTCCCCCCGCCCCGCGTGCCCCCACCCCCTCTTTACCGCTCGCTGCTCGGGCCGCCACTGTCGGCGCTCTCCGCGGGCCCATCGCCGAGCGCCAGCTTCGCTCGCCTCAGCCTCACGTCCCCGTATCCGGGCGCCGGGGGCCCGCGTCCCTCTTGGTTCTCTCTGGGTGCGGGTGCGGACGTGGACGTCCTCGCCCATGGGGATGCGCCAAACCTGCAGGCGCGAAACTGGGAGGAGGAGGGAATGCCTGCGTTGGAGTCTACATCTGCCGCTGCGGATGTCAGCGCTTCTACGTCAGATGCATGCACACCACCGCCCGCAGCTCTGGATCCATCCCCGCGCGTACATTTCGTCGAGCCCGTCGCGGTCGTGCCTCCCGAAAATGCGGGGAGAGAGACCACGACGTGCGAGGGGGGTTAGCGTGCGGGGGGAAGCAGGACGGGTCGAGCGAAGTGCATGCGGACGGCGAGCCGCGCACACATTTTGGGAATCCTGCGATGCGGGTGCTGCGCGAGGGTTAGAAGATTGTCGTAGGGTAGCGCAATCCCCGTGTAGCTCTTCATCTCAATCTATCTGTCTCTCTCGCGCAATCGGCCCGAACTACACACCTGTTCGTTGTGAAGCGGGGAGACGCTACCGCGAGCAAAGAGGCCCTCGCACATCTAGCGTATATTATTCCTGCACCCCGGCATACGACTTACTCTTGCGGCTCCGCGGCGTCGCAGTGTCACAATGCGTCACAATACATCACAATGCGTCACAATGCGTCACAATGAGTCGAAGTCTTTTGTTCCTCACCACCACCATGCCCGCTCGCATCCTCTATATTGTCCCCCCGTCGTCGTCAGTGAAGGAGGCTGGCGACGCAACTGCTGAATGGACCGGCGCTTGGATCACGGCGGACGAAAAAAAGCGGTATTTGAACGCCGAAACCAAGGGACTTTTTTTCGAACAGTGGGAATCCAGGGACGACTTCGTCGGTACAACAAGCCGAGAGGGGTTTTTTCCAGTTTATCTCAACGAAACGGTGGGTTGCATCGATCTTAGCCGGGAAGTGGCTGATGACTGCAGCTCATAATGGCCATCCGATGGAGCCAGAAGCCCGGCATCCAGTTGAAGATCCTGTCTTTTCACAATTTTGCCGCCATCGTTCTCCTCTCGGATGAGGCACTCAAGACCTTGGTAAGCGGTTGGGATATTGTTTATGGGGGATGTGAGTACACCATCGACACAGTAGAGGCTAGGTGCGTTTGATTTTACCTGATTTAAGCAGTACGCCTAACGCAAATACACAAATCAGTCATTTCAAAAACCGCCGAGACGAAGAGCAGTTCATTTTACGGATGGACAATCTCAGTCAATCCGTGTTTGTCTGGCCCCCAGCACGCCAAAGTCTTTTCTATCGCGAGAAGCTCAAACTCGCCGACCATCTGGACCGTGTCGCAAAGTTCATCACTCTGACTAGCCGGCCACGCACCTTCATACTGGATAAGGTAACAGATTTTACGGACGAAACGGTGCTCAAGCGGGAAGGCTCCTGTCAGTCCAATCACCGACATTTCTACGATAATGCTTCTGGACCCAGCCTGGCGAGGACCTCCGTGCAGCAGAACACCAAAATACTCAACAAACGGAAACGTGACCCCAATGGCCTCCAGGCGCAGCGTGGCATGCTATGGCTGCTGCAGGACCTCGTCCCCGAGCTGCGAACTTGTGGGGAGTACCGCGTCTACGTTGTGGGGGGAAAAGTGGTGTCGGTGGTTGGGACTACACCGATGCCGGGGGGGCTTTGGCTGGTGAAAGACTGTTACGGTGTGTACAGTTTGACCGAATTGAGGTGGGTGTATGGTTTGGTGGTTGGCATGACTTGTCTGACTTCCATTGCAGGGATGCATTCAAGGAAACACCCAAACCACACGATGTGCTTGTTCGTCGCGGAGGCATTGTGGACCAGCGGAGCGAGGCAATGCAGGCGCTCAGGGAATATGTCTTGAAGACAGTCGGAGGATTGGTGGCCGAGGCCGAGCTCCTCTTCCCTGAGCCATCGGTGCTGCGTGACTTTGCGCGCGTGGATGTCTCTTTCATGAAAAGGCCAAACGGTGAGGACGCGTATGACTATTTCGTGAATGAGGTTGAGTTGGGGGGCAACGGGGTTTGCTTTTTCTCTGCGTACAGCGAGCATACAGAGGTCATCATGGATGAGCTGTTGGAGGCCTTGCTTGCTCGCTACAGAGATCGTCATGAGGTGAGCTCCCTTTGCACTTGGCTTTATTATGATGCTAACTTGTCCCACAGGCCATTGGCCAGGTTCAGCCTCCACATTCACATCAGCCAGTGAAACCCATGCTTGTTGACTCACTCGACCTCCATTCATCTCCTCCGAATCCCAATCCGAAAAAAGTGAGTTTCGTTTTTCTTCCAACGTCATCACTTACGGTTGAATTCAGGGACAGCCGAGAAAGCCGCCTGCCTGTGGCTGTTGTGGAAAACAGGGTCACACTGTCAGGCTCTGTCCACGGATGCAACAGCCGGGGCCATAGGAGAATGGGTGCATGCGGGGGGGATTTTCTTGGAACTCGAGTAGATGGGATACACACTATGCTATGTGCAGTGCTAATATAGACCTTTGAATGGGGGTAGAAGTAAAGCATCATTAAGTTTTGACCTCCTTGTTATGAAAACTCAAACATACAGATTCAGGGTTGGAAGAGCCTAACCTCACGACCATCGGGGAGGCTCCACTTTGTATTCGCGTCCCCATCCACTGTGCCCGCGACATCGCCCGCCTTCCCCCAGCAGCTCCCCCCCGTCGCCCCCGCTCTCTGTGTATACCTCTGTTAATGCCCGTTTCAATCCCTCTATGGACAATTTTCTTTTCGTACATTCATACTTTACGTGTCACCTTACTCGCATCCTCCTTTTCAATTGTTATCCATCTCCCGAGTCAAATGCAACCTTCAATGAATGAATTCCCGCATTTCTTTTCGCGTTTTTCCGCCAGAAACATGGATGTAAAGCTGTCCTAGGTACAATATCGGCCAAATATGGGATGAATCGATTTAGTCACCAAGTTACGCCTTGATCTGGCAGAATCCTTCCAAATAAGCCGACGTGCCATCCGCGTGACGCCCTTCCAGACCATTTTCCACCAATCCGAGCAGCCATTCCATTGTGTAGTCAAAGCAAAACCCCTGGCTCGGTCGTCCATCTGGAACAGGGAAGTTCTGCCAGACACGATCGTTGGCTCGACTTCCATTGCGCTGGCGGATATATTGAACATATCTGTACTCGGCTAGGGTTAGTATGTACACTACATCTCAACGCATCCCTCCTAACGGTGACCAAGAAAGAAAACATAATTTGCCGCTGGGGGGCTTTGTAGGCTATGGCGAACATGAGTATCTGAAATTATATGCCAGCTATTGACTTGCATCCGACCGAATTAAGAGATTTTGTGTACACTAGGCCTCTATGGATCCCTCCTATAGGTGACCAAGACAGAAAACATAATTCGTGGCTGGGCGGCTTTGTGGGCTCAAATTTCGAGATCTCAGATTCAGTCGTTTTGAGGAAAATAGCATCACAGAGTATTGGGGATAAAACACTGAACCTGTGTCACTTTTATAGGGTTGAACCATTTTTTCTGAGAAAATAACTTAATTTTTCTTGCAATGGTGGCTGAAGGTTCTGTTTTGACGGAACATTGTTGTGCAGTGAACTTTGATGATGTGGTCGCTGCCCTGGAACTAAGAATTAATCAAAAGGTTCCCAAAGTGGAGCATGGTCCTGTTGCTACTTCACTTCTAGATCCTAAAGCCTGCCAATTAGGTTAGTTTAGCATGGTCATGCTCCTTGGCAAGTTCTTGGCACCACAGAATGTTTCTTGGTTTCAGAAACAGAAAGGTTCGGATTTTTGCCGCCAACTTTCTTGGAAAAATATGTTTTCAAAAGTTTTTCTTCAGCACTTATCCTGGATGATAAGTGCCGCAGGACCAAGGAATCTGAGTTCGCATCCACCTCGAGTTTTCCTGCTCTGCTACCTATAGTTATTTCCTCCGACAACAAAGTTTATTAACTAGCAATAGAAGTGCACCTCTACCAATGTACAAATGTTGGAATGAAGCAGTAAATTTGAGGTTTACATTGCTCTTCAGTTTTCAACTTAACCTCACCTATATTTATGTGAAATGTGTGAGACCATACAGGACTAAATCCGTCTGGAGGTCCTTAATCCTAATGAGTTATACTATGACTTTAAGATTTTTACAGATCTCTTTTATGGCTTTGGCACTACACATCAAGTAAGATTATCTCTTGATTTGTTCAATGGATACTGCTTATGGATCGGAGTACGAAGTGAGTCTGTATGAATAAAAGAATAAACAACCTTGTCTATGTACATACTGTTGTTAAAGCCGTGATGAACATCGTCTTTGAACATGGAAGAACCAGGTAACCCGGGTGGAACCAGGTAATGCGGGTGGAACCAGGTAATGCGGGTGGAACCGAGGAATGTGGGTGGAACCGAGGAACGCGGGTGGAACCGAGGAACGCGGGTGGAACCGAGGAACGCGGGTGGAACCGAGGAACGCGGGTGGAACCGAGGAACGCGGGTTAGGGTTAGGTTAGGGTTAGGTTAGGGTTAGGTTAGGTTAGGGTTAGGGTTAGGTTAGGGTTAGGTTAGGGTTAGAGTTAGGGTTAGGTTAGGTTAGGGTTAGGTTAGGGTTAGGGTTAGGTTAGGTTAGGTTAGGTTAGGGTTAGGTTAGGGTTAG